>JAOWBC010001387.1:13327609-13346977 GCA_028566105.1 Hypoplectrus providencianus | reverse complement strand
GTGTGTTCGCTTGCGGCATGCGTGTGTGGCTTTGAGTCCTGTCACTTAACTGCTCTATAGGGGTCTTTTTAAAATGTCCATCGGTCAAATATGATTGGTGGGTCACAGGATGAAGAGCAAATTGACCCAGAGAGGGAATGTCTGTTTGCCTGTTTAAAAAAGGGAACGTGTCTCGTAATTCAAACCAGATTCTCCTTCAGCGTCACATTCAGCGCAGTGTACGGTGACATTTAAATGTATTCAATGAAAAACAGCCGCTGGTAACAGTCAATATTGTTTTAAAATGCCATCCTTGTAACAAAGGGGAAATAGTAAGGATAGTGTTGCTGCTGGGGTGCTAATAGAACAAAAGCAGGTTGAAAATGAATCACAAGCATTAAATGATTGTAAATGTAAAATATTTCTCAAAAGCTGTTCCTGTTACAGGCCACCTGTTAAAACTAAGTGTTCAAGCCAAACCTTTTATCATTCCTAAACACTGCCTATCACAAGGGTACATTTTATTAGAAAAGTTGCTATATATTATAGCAAATAATCAATGTGTCAAACAAAAATGTCATTTTAGAGATTGTCTCCACATTCACAGTGTCAATAAAACAAAAATCAGCTGTATTATGCACACACATTTGAAAGCAACATTTTCTTATTGTCTTTGTTTTCTTTGATAACTTTCTTTTTATGTGAATACTTTACCTTCACATTGAGTTCCCTCAATATAAGCCAATGAGTTGGCATGAGCAGTTGCCTAGCAACTACCTTTGCTTTCCAGAAAAAAGTGAAACCTCCAATTACTTTAATGCATTAAGACTTTTACCAGCCTAACAGAGTCATATGCTTTGACTCTGTGATGCCAGTCACTTTTAAATGCTATCAAAGGCTCGGCCAGCAGCGTGGTGTCTCCTCGGCGGGAGAGAATATAGGCAAATTAGGAGCTGTTTGTTTGTTTTTTTCCAACATGCAAATACTAACAAGAACCTCAAACATATTTTACAATGCACATCTAAATGCCATGTGAGATTACAAGCCCTTAGTTGAAGTAAATACACATATTCCTTTCCTGTCTATTGATTGATCCTGCTAGCCCTTTTCCAGTGTCAGCTTGAATTTCGTAAAAGTTATAAATGCATCATAGAGGAATACATAATGCAACATGAAACTATACAACCAGGACCCAGTGATTGAAGGCAGGACTGACTTTATACTTACTTTATAGTGGAGCAATTGTGGTCAATGTAAACAAACATTCTTCTCTTCTCCAAACTGCTGTTCAGGCCCCCTTGCTCAAAGCACTTAACCCTAAACTGAAGCACTAGGAAATTTCTCAGTTGTGATTGTGTGAAGCCACTCCTTATAAAGCTAGCTGTAAAACTGCCTGCAGTAAACACTAACATTTTCCTGAAAGACAGAAACACAACAAGTGTTAGAAAACAGCATGAAAGCACAATCTGAAGGCTTAGACAAGGCTGTGAAAAAGTACCGAACAATCAATCCGTCTTTTTGACAGCTCAGTATGGGACCATTGTTGTTTTTTTACTGTTGTGTGTGTCTGTTGGTGTTTTGCCTTGTGTTAACAAGCTGTGGTCAAGATCAGCATTCAGACTGGCACGCAGCCACTGGCCAGTGTTATCCGAACAGCTTGAAAACTTCTGTCTTCTGTGGGCTGTAGATATGTGCAGCTTTGCTCTGTTTGTAGGTGGGCAGCAGCCAGTCAGTGAAGCTTCCCTCTATTCATGCCCGCGCACACACACAGGTTAATGACCCAGATATTTTTAAACACAAATGTGGGATATTTTCAACCAGAAACTCTGACTCCAAGAGCGCATTTGTGACTGTGAGTCACAGGTGAAACGTATTCAGTTAGCTCAATGTAGTAATTATCCACCTTTATGAGAAGAGGACACACACTCTCCTGTATGAACAATTTGTGTAATAGTTTGAGTTCAACCTAAAACTAGGGCTGCAGCTAATACAACTTTCATTATCGTGTCACAGCACTGGTAGTAGTTTCCGACAGGTCCAGGGAGTTAAATAGCACTAAGCCGTACCAGCCAGCCAGAAACGGGTCAAAACAAACACTGAGTGCCAACAACAAGAAAGGATGCTGGCGTGACCTGAAAACCCGGTGAGACCGACTAAAGGCTGGTGTTAAGTTAACAAAAGGCCCAAACAAAAGCCACTCTAAATATACTTTAGGAATAAGGGTGATATTGTTTTCCATCCATGATTGTTCCTAACAAAACAGACATGCTGTGATCTGCAGCATTTCAGCTCCTGTGCCTTTCAGTCCATTCTTTGCTCTTTCTCTGTTCTTGGCTTCTGATGAATCAGATGAGACCTGCCATGTCAAAGCTTGGAAACAAACTGAATTGGCCACTGACAACTGGGTCTTTAGATTTTTATTATTGTTCATTGATTAGTCATTAAGCTAATAAAATGCCAAAAAAATGTGAAAATGCCAATCACGATTTCCCACTCTTGTCCAAAACCAAACTAAATGTTTAATTCTCAATGATAAATAGAAGAGAAAAGCTACAAATCTGCACATTTAAGAAACGAGAAGTGAGAGACTGTTTTTACTTGATAACAATCAATACATTATTATTTGGGAAAAAAAAATAATAATAATCTATATATATATGAATAAGAGAACTTGTCTCAGTAAAAGCAAACTTAGTATCAGCTGTTAGTCGGACAAAACAAGCAATGTGACGACCTCACCCTGGGCATTCGGGAGTGGTGTTAATGGTTGTGAAACTGAGACCAGTAACTGTGAATGTGGTGTTATGTTCTTCATTACACTGTCATACATTCTGGACACAAACGTGACTGACGGCAAACTTCAGTTGGTGCAGGCGGACAGAGACCTCCTGCTGTTGGGTTAGCTTGTAAGCAACAGGTGACATTACCCCCCCAAAAAAACATCTGTAACCCAGATGTTAGCCATTGTCAACGTCTGGCGTCTCAAACTTGGATGGTCTCAAGTATTTTAAGCCAAATTTAATTTAAGAAAACCAAACTTTGGCTTAAAATTCTGGTCTGAACTGAACCATTTATTTCGAGAATCAAAACAGCATTCAGTAATTATGATAGGTTATTTATTTATTTATTACAATCGAATGAAGAAGAAAATAATTGTCGGGATATTCTATGATCAAAACAATTTTCTGTAGCAGTCCTACATTCTGATTAACTCTGTTTATTCCAGCAAAGAACTTACATAATATCCCTTACATGTGCTGCTAAAGAAAGAGTATTTAGAAATATGTGAAATCATACGTGTTGGTGTCTCGTTCTTTCTGGAAACACTCTGAGGCACCATCTGTTAGATGGTTTTATGTCTCTTGCAAAAGTGCTCTATAGCCCATAAGAGGCTGTTGGCCAGTACTGTTCTGTCACTGTGCAGTGCAGGGGATGTTGTATTCTCCTGGGCTGGTGTCGTTCTGCTGGGCCAGACAGTGTGTCTTACATGACACAGCTGGGTGAGGGTCGTGCACAAGAGGAGCGAGGAGAAGAAGGGATTTAGGGGAATAAAAGGACTAAGAGAAGGCAGGGATGCGGTGACGTCCAGGGTGAGGAGCGGGGTGCATGAAGGAGACGGGAGAAGAGAGCCCCGGTGTAAGAGATGGAAGGAGGGAAATAAAAGAGTATAGGTGGCATGCTTTGATATTCTCCTGGTGCCCGGTGGAACCGAGCATGCATCCGCGCTCCAGCTCTCCTGCCTGTTATTGGGTGATGAAACCCCAGTTGCAGTAAATGAAATTTAATCAGAAAAAATTTCCACACAGGCGAGCTGTGAAATTTCATAATAAGCCTTGGTGTGTGTGCGCACATGCATGAGCGTCGTTGTCTTTGCGTACGTGTGCGAGCATTTGCATTTGCATGCTTATGAATGCACATACGGAAAAAATGATATCATCTCGGGCTCAAGTCAATAAAAATATGCAAAGTGGCTGTTCCGTTGCAGCTTCGGGGTTAAGACATCAGCATTGAAACCGCTTATAATCCCCCTATTTCCTCTGTGTTTATCCATTTTTCATAACCTTTTTGAATTTCACTTTATAGCTGTACCTTTGACAGGCTTTAATTTCACACTGAGGTAATTGTTACCTGCAGGAAAGGGTTTTTTTTTTTATATTGCTTGAACAATTTTGGACACTTGACACATGAGCCTTACCTGTTGATTACATGTCTTCACGTCCTCATGCTTAAATTGAAACGTGTTATGTCTGAGTGGGGGTTAATTCAAGGTTCAAGTAATGCCCTCTATATTCAGTGAGGCAGCAGAGTGCCGCCTATTTGACAGTCTCAATTGTGCTGAAGAGCAGTCAACAGGTCCTGTATGTGTGAATTATCATTATATTTGATTAGGTACCAAAGCTCAAGAGGAGGATATATATGAATTCAAGTATTTCCAATTATTTATTGTGTAGGCGATGGTGTTACATCATTTATTTCTCCAATATTATGTTTATTTTCTGCAGTGCAAACAGCAATGATTGGGGTTGCAAGAGCTAATAGCACTTCTCCCTTCAATTTTTTCCCTGCAAAACATTTTTATCTTTTTAGATTTATTAGATTTTAATGTTGATGGAAGATATGTTAGGTTATGATTGATGTTTGGAAGCTTTCATGTTTCCGCTTGATTAAATGTAATTACCTTACATACTTACAGAAACTCATTAGCATCACCTATTACATCAGAAAGTCCATCATGTTTTACATAAATCTTCAACAACAACCGTCTCTACAGACTGATGCGTTTCTTGCAGGGAATATTTGTACACCTGCGTTTGCTTGGAAGTTTTTTCATTACTTTAGAATTCTTTGCTCCTTTAAAGCGGACGAAGCGCTGATGAATCTAGGCAGGATTAAAGTCCTTCATCCTGCCTCTCAGGGTTTAATCTTCTAATCCTGCGTTGCGCTATCAATGCCCCTTAATCGGTTCCTGTGTGTTTGATGAGTGCAAGTTCAACCTGATTTCATGTTTGCCTTATTGGCCAGTTACCTGTCCCCATTCAGTGCAAGATCAATAAAAAGTATTGTTATTAAACACATACATTCTAAGGCATAAAATGTAAAAAAAAATACATAGACCGTGAAGGGGTCATGGAGGAGAATAAAAGTGGATAGGTGGATAAACAAAATATTTGCAATCCTGCAAAATATTTAGCATGGTTGCTATGCATTACAGCCGATATTTTTTTTTTAATGTCACTTTGACCAAAGTAAACAGTTTCACATGCAGAGACTTTGAACTGTCCTTTAGGGAAAGGATGGCCTTGAGCAAGGTGTATATAGTTTTGTGTTATATTATGGTAACTTGCGAGCATTTTGTTACAACATAAAACTAATGTTTGATTAAGGAAACATGGTGAGATTATGCTGTTGCTTTTCTCCCCCATGTCCCCTTAGGGCCTCAGTAAGAAACAAACCCAGAAACTATTATATGAAGCTTAAAAACTTGCCCCCGAGACGCAAAACAATCCACCCATTTTTTTTTGGCAGTTTTGTTGTTCAATTGCTGTGTTCTCTCCATGAAAATCACAAACACAATTGGCGACAAGGGAGAGCCCCGGCGGAGTCCAACAGCCGCTGAGAACAGTCAGTAATGTGGGCGTCGGGCCGCCGTGGTGAGGAGGGAGCTGTGCACGAGTGTTGGGCTCTCATTCCATCAGCCAATCTTCTTTTCTACCCACACCTAGGACCATGAGCTTGGGTGGTGATGGAAGAAATACAGAGACAAGAAGCAGTTTATAAATTGTGTTAACTTTAAGCGACGAATGGAACAAGAAGACATGACCCAACCTACTCTGCCTCATCCCTTGACTGGCTCATCCTGATTTTGTGTCAAGATCGTTCTGTTTTAAAGGGATGTTTTTCTACTTTGTTTAAAATGTATCCAGTGGATGGAAACGCTCGCATTACTTTCTTTTTCTAAATGTGTATTCTCCATTTGTGCTTGCTTGTCAACTTCAGAAAAGTCAAAGCAGTTCCCCTGGGTAGATGCACCACTCTCTTCCATTATTTGTCAAACTCTCTTCCTCCAAGTGGTGCATCCTTCTCAAGGGAGGCCTCTCAAAAGGCGTTTGCTAATTTCAGGAGAGAATCACGTTCAACAGCTTGGCTGCATTGTCGCCCGCAAGGACACACATATGGGTGTAGCATTCCTGAAAGAAGCCCGTGTTGCACAAAAGAACTGATTTAGCTCCGTCTCCGTGCGTTGTAAGGTTAGCCTGGCCTTGATTTACTGCTGCTCTCGAGGGCTGAAGGGAATATGACCTAACATATTAATGAAAAGCAAAGCATGGTTTGCATGAATATGTTGTTACTGTAGAAAAAGAGATGAATGCAGAGGGGGAGAACTACTGCGGCTAAGTGCTTCATCATCATTTTTTGACAAAGGGCCAGGATTAGGTTGTAGAGAGTGATTGTACTTTCCATGTTAATGATCCTGTCCGCCTCAAGTGGATGAGTACTGTAAGATGTGTTGTACGCAGATGTTTCTCTCTTGCATCTCTAAACAATCGCTCTGGGCCAAATGGTACATGTTTGTTTGCATCTTTCTATCTTTCCTCGCGTCACGCTGAATGCAGGATGGATGTGCTGTGCTGGTTATTTTCTTTGTGAATCACATTAGTAAATCCAGATTTTTACAAGCACACCCTGTGAACGCACACGACTTGAAGGCATATATGCACACATAGATACAGAAATATCGAGCCCAAGTCTCCATCATGCCAGTCGAGCATATGGATATTTATCTTCCAATTTAGATTCTAATAGATAAGCATCTCTGCAAGGCTGCATGGATGAATTACTGAGCCACACCCGCCGGTTGTGCTACATTTGCTCCCCAATGGTGTCGGCACAGCCAGCCACTCAGCTTTCACAGCTACCAGCACAACAACACACAAAGATTGCATCAGTGTCTGGGGTTTAATAGATTACTAGAGAGCAGGTTTATCTGGATACCATCACCAACGCGGTTAATTGACTCATGCCAGATAATCCAACTTAAAAAAGTCATGTTGCTTCACACCCATTATTGCTCATGAAGACGTCTTGAAATTCAAGGCACAAATAATGGCTCCTCAAGTGCTGCCTCCTGTGTGGCTTTTTTGATTGCCACGGCCACAGTGACGCATTTGTCAGATTTAATATTTGCCACAGCAGGAAAAGTGGCAGGATAGAGAAAAGTGGCAATGAAAGAAGTGTATATGTATGATGGGCGTGACCCAAAACAGGAGATTATTTGATGGCTCCATCAACAGGATCTCCAACCTAAACAATAGTATAGACATTTGTCAGGAATTACCCATTTCAGCATTTATCAAAAATGATCCAAATGAGAGTTTCGTGGCTCATGGTACAACCTGAAAATAACAACATGTCATTGTACATACACAGTTTACATTTTTAATAACTGCTGCAGTTTTGGTAAATAATGTTACAAAACCTCTGACCTCTGATTTAGGCTTGGAGCAAAAAAAACTTCCTGGTTATACATTATAAAAGACTGTTTAAGAAAGAAAGAAATGCTGGAGTTAAGTATTTACAAAGGTGAAGTGAGCCATGGAAATTACATTATAAACATAATTTAAATTTATATTTAAATGGTTAAATGGTTACGTAATAAGTGAAACCCATTCCCTTCTTCCTGCCCAAAGTCTGACATCCACCATTTAAACTCTACATTGCATCAGTTATTACTACTATGTCAGCAAGATGGCAGCGGACGTCAGTCTAAAACTTAAAATGAGTCATATTTCGCTGCCCTATGTTGCCCTTTTTTGAGGTGAAACCAATCTCTGTTCCATCTAAGGAGCTTGTATGTTGTTAATATCAGTATCAGCATATTAATATTGCTTTTGATACAAACTTCACAATTACAATTGCTTTTAATCAGTCTCCTCAATGTGTATGAAAAAAACATGGTGCATCGTAGACGAGGGTGCGATATATAATCTTCCGAACCATCTGAGCCTCAGAAAATCTTCATGGATCAGCATAAGACGCTCAAATTATTAAATGTAAAGGATACATTTTATAATTGGAGCTTTTGAATGTCTTTCTGATATTGTGTAGAACCAGCCGATGGCCGCAAATGGCAAACAGCAGCTTTCTTTCCCTCTCACTCTCTCTCGATTCCCGTCTCTGTCTCTAGATCTACAATGTAGGCCTGAAGTTCTATTTTCAACCACAGAGAGCATGTGGGCAACAGATACAGAACTATAAGTGACATGTTCTCTCTGTCTGTCCATCTGTCAGTCTATTGATCCTACGCTACACACACACCCTACACACAGCAAACAGGCTGTCCACTGGTGGAAAACAAGAGTTAAGCAGTAGCTACATGTGTCTCAGGAATAATTATGTTGTTTATGCTATTTTTCTGTTGACACATAAAGCTTCTTACAGGACGATCAATGCAGGAATAAACATTCAACAAGGGTCCACTTCAGAGTGATTTAACTCATGAGATTAATTTATACTAATTCTTCAGAACATGCCTACTGAGTGTAAGACGTGCAAAACATTAACACGCACAGACATGATATTTATGTATATTGTCAGATTTGGATTGGTTTACACTGATGCAAATCCATATAGAGATCTTGAAAGAAGAAAAAAAAATGCTTCAAATTATTTCAAAACTTCGAACATGTTTTTTTTTTTACACTTTGAAAGCGATTTGTTTCTAGTTGTCTGTACGTCCCTGGGTGCACGATGGGAACAGCTCACAGCCAATTCTGCAAGTTGTAGCCCACAGTGTACCGCACTGAACCCCCCGCTCTAATCTGAGCAGTCAGGCAGCTCTCTCTCGCACTGATATCATCGCCCACAAATTCAACATCTTCAATCAGCTGAATGGCTGCTGATAAGGACTGACTCGTGCCAACAGTGCCAGACACACTGCAGAAAATACATGCTTAGACAATCCGGCAGCCCCTGATGATGCTTGTTACGTAAAGGCTGTCAAATCACCCAGAATCAGGTCTTAATCAGGGCACTGGAATCAATGTGCTCGGTCTTCACTTAATCGAAAAAAAAAATATGGCATTGATGCTAAATTTTGCCCCCAAAGGCGATCAGCTGACCAGCAGCAAACAGCCGAACACGTACGTGAGACGGGAGCTTCTGTCACTGCTCGCTCTCTGAAAGAATCGTCAGAGATTCAATTATAATGGGTCACCCGTCGGAGCTGAACTGTATCGTCAAGCTCACTTAGATGTGGATGGTGATGAAGGTTCAGCAGGGGGAAGAGCTGGAAGAGAGCCTAGGAGGTGCCTATCACTGCTTTTGTCTCTTGACAGGATCTGCTCAGGCATTTCTGTATCTGTGAGTGTGTGTGTAATGTGGCAAAATCTTTCTGTGATCACCACGGCTAGGCAGTCTTCACCTCATATCTCCAGGCTGTGTGAGACTCAGGAGAAATCTCCCCCACGCTGCCCTTCATCCTCTCCTTCTCCTCCTCTCCGCCCTCCTTCATTTCCCTCAACACCTCCCTCGCCCTTATCTTCACCTCTCCACTCCTTCTGTCTCTCCTTGATCCATGCCTTCCTTCCTCCTTGCTTCCTGTTTTGGCTTACCACACACACACACACACACACACACTCAAGCGGCCTCGGACTCCCTCTAATCTTACCGATCTCCTCACAAGTCTCATTTACCCACACACTCAACAGTTTTCTGGCCTCCTAACTACGACGGCTCATGCCTTTTCCTTTCTCTTTCCCCTTTCCCCTTCTCAACTTCTCCCTGAACCCCAGCTCAATCCCACACTATATCCCCAAACACCCCAACGCCCTCAGTGCTGATTCATCAAGATGCCTCTGCCCTGCAGTTACCTACCCTCTAGCAACTACGGGGTGAATGAAACAGACATAACCCTTCTTCAAGGAATAGCCTTGTAGACATGAGTAATGTCAGGTAGAGGTAAAAAACTTGTTAGTGTCAGTGCTGGAAACATTGCTATCCTATTTCACCCTCTGAACCTTGCAACCCACTGGCAGGTTTGAACGGTGCGTTTTCTTTACAAAGAAAAGTGCCAAAATTACACAATTTCTCACATAGACAGACATAAAAATGGTCAGATTTTCATGTTTCATGCAAACCTAAGCTTGAAATAGTGATATTTCATCAAATGAGTGCCATGAATAACTCTGCTGAGAGTAGCACATGTCAAAAAGGTCAACAAAACCAATGACTGAAGTGTAGTGTGTTTACACAGAGCAGAGGGGAGAGGACAAGAGAGGCTGTTATTGGAGGTTTTATGTGTAGCCCCCTTTTCTTTTATATAAGAGTGATACCACTTGTTGGCTTTTGGAAAATGTTGTGTATCCTGATTCAATTTCATCCTGTTTGTTGAAACAGATATACACTACTATGCAACTGAACCCACGTGTCTACAGCTTTTATTGATTAGTGTGTGAGTGTGTGTGCATGGGCTCGGTTGCTCAGTCATGCTTATATTTGTTTTAACCTGAATCCAGCTGAAGGGATTTAACATTTTCACTCTCACTTGAATTCGCTGGAACTCTTCCAGCTCATGGCACTGGCGGTGCTCTCTAATGTAAAGGCATCTTAAGCACACAGCTATGGAGAACTCTAATTTCTGGCACTTTTCATTTCATTGGCCTTAATATTGTTCGCCTGGGTTTGCATATGAATCAGCCCTTTTTCTGTGGTTGGCCCTGACTAAGGGTTGAAATATCATTGGTGGAGAGACTGACAAAACAGATTCCATTAAATGGGGGGAAAAAGCCATTTGCGTTGCTGGATCAAGGTTATGTTTTTTTTGCCTTCATAATGTATGTGATATAAAACATACCTATGGCAGGATCTTTTTTTTTATTTTTCCAAAGACAGCAGTAATCTCATGAAAACTGCAGTTACATCCCAAGGTCAGAGCCAAACACATTGAATAGTCATAAAAGATGAAATGACAGTGGGCCCTGATTATTGTTATCTGCAGTCCTTCAGTATGCCCTCCTTTGTGGTAACAGACTTCCAATGTGTTTTTGCCCCTCAAATAGGTCCATATATCTCTTAAAATGTGTGCAACAGAGGCGACCTTGAAATTCTCTCATTCTTTGGAGCCACACCAACCCTACCCGGCATCATTGACTGCAGCGTACACACCGCTGTAATTAAGCAGAGTAATCCTGTTTTAGTGACAATAAACTATAGCAACCATAGATCACATATCCCCACGAAATGAATCACTGTGAAAATTATTGTAACATCACCGGAGGCTTTGCAGAGGAGCAGCACACTGTAGCTACACAGAGATTATGTACATAGCCGCCAGAATCTATTGCTGCTGTAAGTTACACAGCCCTTACAGAGGCATACTTCATTAATCAAAAAATGATCTTCCTCGTGGTTAAATTGGGCGATAAAAGGGGTAAAGCTGAAGTTGTGTGTCTTTGTGTGCATGTGTAGGTGTGTTTTTGCACATTTCTGAGCGTCTCCACATGTCTGAATGCACAGACTGATGAGGTCCGTTTCTGGTGTGATAATTATGCAGCTTGGCAGCAGGCAGCGGACTTTCTGTTCATCAGAAAACTCAAACTATGCTATCACTCATCTTTCAGTAGGGTAGATAAAGAGCACGCTGATATAACACCAGCGGAAGCTTTAAATTCTTACATTTTTTCACTTTTTCATCATGGTAAGTGACTGTAGTAATGGATGTTTTCACTGATGTCTCGCGATTGAATTTTTTCTTGGGATTTGATTGACGTCTCCTTCAACTTGCTATTAGTTATGATGCATCTGGCAGGCCATAATAATTCACACATTATTTATATCAGTGCATAAAGTTTGGTTACATCATGTTATACCATATCATAGCTCCGCCCAACTGAAGCTTGAGCAGAGTTATGATGCTCCATTCCAGCTCAGGTTGGGGATTGGAAGTTCCAGTTTCCAACACTCCAGCTGCACAATATCAAATTAAACAAAAGGCATGGCTGTGTATGACAAAGTAAGTTTAAAATGTTTTTTGGACGATCAGATCCCAAGTTGTCAGCTCTAGATACAAGTGTAAACAGGCTCTAAGACCAATGTGAGCGGATCACTCAAACCACTTGTGCCCAGGTGGTTTAGGATGTATTTGACTGCATGTATTTTATATGGAAGTGCATAATTTATCCACTTCCACTTCTTCATAAGAGAAACTTCTGCCTTAGTGTGAAATATTATACACAACAACAAAGCTGTTTCTCGCTAACTCGCTGTTGTATTTACATGGTAAACTATCATTGTATTATAACTGATCACTACCATACACATCAAATTCTAAAATTACATCATTATCACATTCAAAGTAGAAGCAGTGCGTCCAAACATAAAAACCCTGAAGATATTAGAGTATAAAGACTTTTAATCCACTCTGGAAATCAGTCCAGTGACAGAAATAGATCAGAGCAGCAGGCCAGATATTGCAGGTGCACAGAAAGGGGGGGTTTGGGAGATTTCCAGACTCTGGTAAAAATAGCAAAACTGGCTTAAACCTGTTCTGAGTGGGATATTATGGAAATTCACGTTTCCAGGAAAGCCAGCACCAAGAGATCATGGGGGCGGCGGATATCCGAAACATAATATGACACCTTTGTACCTGAGGATAACTGATGCCAGAAAGCAGGAGGGATAATTTGGATTATATTTCCAGAGATCAACCCTGGTTCATTCTGACCAACTCCAGTGAAGTTTTTGAGTTTTGGCAGGATTGTTGTTTTTTTGCAGAATGTTGGTGGAGAAGTTCTGATTCCTGCACAGGCTGTTTTCTTTGCTTCGGACCTCTGAGATACGTCTTCTTTGATAACAGTTTGTGTCTGATTCTACCACTAAAAAGTTCAATAACAGTGGTGATGGAAAACAAATCTCTCTCTTTTATTAAAAAAAACTGACTCTGAATGTGTAAATATTTCACATTTTAAAAGTTTAACTACTAAACACAAGATTTCCCCTAATGAAAAGTCCAGTCTGATTTACATTTTTGAGTGGAGAGAGACTTTATTCAGTGGCATAATTATCTCATTTAAATGGTATTACAGAGAGAAGTCCCACCCAGAGTGTATCCTCATGTGTCCTCTTGTAAGAGTGAGAACTAACAGATAAAGAGAAGAAGAAAAGGAAACTTGGAAGTGAAAGCCCTCCTAAAACCTAAAAGCACTGTTTTACTGCGCTGGCACAATCTCTAACCTCCCTGGCTGTGCTTCTCCTGCACGCCGTCTGTGTTATTGTGGGGCTGGGAATCATATCTAGGTTACACTGGAGATCACGGAAAACAAGAAACTCATGCTGGTATGCTTTATCTCTTTGCTCCTCTCTCTGCCTAACACGCTGCCTAATTAGTATGCTTAGAAGGCAGCAAGCAGACGAGACACAAAATACCTTTCAAATTACAATTAATTTCAAAAGCTTGTTGATTGTCTTTTGTTTATCCACCTTCCTTGTTTTTCATCCTGTCTTTCACCTGTCAATCTTTTCTAAATTTGTTTTGCAGACTGGTACCCTGCTCCCCTTTTTCTTCCCTCTGCAGCATGGAGCTCAAGAGTTAACACTCTAACTTGTAAATTGTGTAGGAGGAGACCTTTTTTTAATGTGGATGAAACCTGGCTTCTGTTGTCTGAAAATTTGCATACATTGTAAAATCAGAACCCGGAGCGAGTGACAGAACAAGCACAACATTATTGGCTGCTTCTGCAAATACCTTAACATCCTTAGTGTTTTTGACAAGACATCTCTTGCAGTCGTGCAAATCATGACAAAAGAAGTTTGGTGTAACTGCCACAAAAAACTAAACACTAAACAAAACTGAAGTTTCAGAACCAGAAATACTTTATTGATTCCCGGGGAGAAATTGTTTAAGCTTTCAACCTTTTGTGATGTTTCGCCTTCAGTATGAGCATCCCAAAGTCATGATGTGGGATCAGGTGATCCCTGCTCTGTTCAGAGGTAGTTACAGAGGCGTTGCATTGGCAAGACTGTTTCACAAAGATGGATAATACCTAATATACAGTACACAGATTGTACAACTGACACCTGGGTGATTAGAAAGGAAGAGTTTGACTGAAATTGAACAATACTGGAAAAAAATGCTTAAAGACTTGTCTTGAGGATGCAGAATCTCTGCAGTGAGAAACAGCACTAGAGGCAGTTCTTCCACCGTCACTGTCTTGAATGCCACTGCAGTCAGTTTCCGTGCATGTACTGCTGCTTCTCTTTTACACGCCACTACCGTCTCCTCCCGTTTCATACCGTGGTGCCGGATTGCGATGTGAATCCAAAGACTGAAGGCTGCAATGTTTTGCTGTTGCAGAATCAGCATGAGTGTCTTGTCATTAAGTGACAGCATAGTTTCATAACAGCACTTTTGAGGAAGCCCAGTATGAAAAGGGCCAGTTATAAAAGTGTCCTTTCCTGTGTTTGCTATGCTGATTAGCAAAATGTAGAGCAACAAAGTTGGCAAAGAGGACTGACTATCCTATCCTGGAAGTTTGACCATTTTGAGTTCATCAAGGTGCTAAATATGATTCTTTTATTGTATTTGGTATATTGCTGATCCTTATAGTCAGTGTCTTGTTAATGCATTTTCTACCTTCAGGCCAAAATTTGTTATTATACAAAACTGTATTTTAGCCAAACTGCTCTTTCTATGAAACCAAAGCTGTTTGGTATTTTTCACTCATGCCTAAAGAATGCCTCAATTGAATTTGGAAGGCAGATAGAATAAGAGGATTTTGAGATTAATTTGAAATATAAACATTCACATCCATATTTCCTTGTTGATATAAGCAATTACACTAATTATTTTCTCAATATCTCGCAGTAACTTTGACTTTGACTTTGACTGTTATTTATTCATAAGTATCCCAAGATGTTTATTTCAGTATTGAAAATTTAATTTCAAAATGCTCCTGCCAAAGTGGTTTTCCAATCTCCTGGTGGCATTTTAATCACTTCGCAGGGTTTTATATATTGACAACATTTGATTTAGTTTATCATGCTGCATTATGATTCTCCTCTAAATGATGTTTGTGCACACATCATTCCAGTTTGTACAAGGAAGTTTTACAATCATACAACGAAACATCATCCATTTTTTTCTTGATAAGGCTATATTACATGAACTGCCGACCCCTTATAGGAGCAGCAGTTGAACTTTTGGTCATGTGGGCAAATTGCGTGTGTCAGTCCTTAAAGCTGTTTTGTTTTCAGTGAGAGTTCCTCGTTCTTCATTCTTCGTTGTCATAAAAACACGTTCAAAACCAAACCGAATGCACTTGTTCTGTAATCGAACATGGTGTGGTCACATTTGTAAGACTGTGGTCTGCTTTTATAATCTGTTATAAGTCTGCTATTATGCTGCTATTTTGGCAAGGTCTCCTTTAAAAGAGATCCCAATCTCAAATATAATGGTAAAATAAAAACAAAATAAATATTTTATCATATTTTCAGTCTTACCCGTACATCCATGCCCGACCTCCCAGACAGCATTATTGCCCTACATGGAGGAAGTGATTTGCACTCTGTTACCAGAGGATGAGGCTTGCTGTTCTGTGGATGGCACAGCTGGTTAAGAGGCATGGGACTGTTACTGTGCCAGGCTTAGGAAAAATGATTAATGACCATCCTATCGAATCATTGTCCACTTCACATTAGCGTCTTGTCTTGTGCAAATATATAAAGACAGATAAGTGTTCTTATAGTAGCTCATTGTCCTTGTCCAGCATGTGACCTCCTGCTTTGTACCTGTTGTTGCTGTGTAAGAAATAGTCAGAAGGGATTTCTGTGTGAATCCAAAGCAGACCCTCACAGCTACTTTTAGCTGCTTTAGTATCTGGAGAAGAAGTCACAAGACATCGCTTTTATTGATCTGTATAGGCTTCTTGAATAATTTCAGAGTTGGTTGGGTTTAGGACAGATACTGAGCTGCTGCTGAAGCACTGTTTGCTGTCTCTGATGCTCACCTCCATTATCCACCGCCCTGCAGGTACGAGCCATTCCTCTCTCCGACTGTGCACTGCCACGGAGGCAGGTTAAATCTGTGATTGTTTCCAGCCAGGCTTCCATGATGGATGACTAGCATGGCTGCTTAATATGATGCCTACACACCATAGATAGCTCATAGAACTGTGTGCGGATACACTGTTCGCACTGCTCCGGCTGGCTTCCATCTTCCATTAAGCTCAGTGATGGGTGGTGTACTGAGGGGGGTTCAATTTAATGTTGGGCATTAAACTGACTGATATTGCATGAGACATGTAACCTATGGTATATAGTCACAGACATGTCTACATCTGGAATGTGTCAGATAATGGCTGTTCGGGCACATTCAGCAGAGCTGGCTGCGGCAGCCTCTGTTGATGTCTCATGCTGCTCGCGGGGGTTGCAGACACTCATACTAGTTAGGTTGCACTTCATTGGCTCAACTCCAAATTGATTAATTGAGCTAATTAGGCCACCATCTTTAGGCCTTTAAGATTGTTGCATTTTTGCAAACAATCCAAAAGCGAAACGTTCACCTTTCACCTCCCCCTCAGCACATTATAAATGCTGCCTCTGAAAAAAGGATCCTCTAGTTACAGTGTGCTATCTTCTGAGAAGAATCAGGCATTCTGCCACTGACTCGTGTCATTACACTTTCAGCTACAGCCACACAGTAATTAGTTGTGAGTCCAAGTGCCAGATGAACAGCCTTTAGTTAATTACATAAGATACTTGACCCACATCGGCATCACGGTTTAAACCTATTGAATTAATTAATGGACAGCTACATTCAAAAACATTCTTGATCCCATAAGCCAACTGCCTGCCGCAATGACCACCATCCTTTATTTGCTTTCATGCAAGACTTAGCAAATGGGTTTCATGCATCTCCGTTCATCGCCCCGTGATCGGTCGCTCTATTACAAACATTAAATACCGATATTGAACCAGAGGAAATGTGGCCGTGGATCGAGTGGCTGTGATGATAATAGTTTTCTTCTTTTATAGTGCTCTAAAAAGACAATAAGCACAAGTCTACATGATTTGTTGACAATATTAGGATAAATAGGAATATAATGGGATGTTTCAGTGGTTTTGTAATACACAGGAATGTGTTCAAATCAGTGAACAACAAACAATCCCCTCCCATGCTGAATATGAGCCGTAGTGTAGCACGCCGGTGGTTAAGTGTGAGCAAGGTGGCCTGCCAGCTGTCGGATATTAATGGGTGTAATTTTGATGTGTATGTTATGACAAAGTGCCAGGGTAAGAGCAGTGTGTCCTTTATGGCTGTGGCTCTACTCCACAAGGAAAACAACCCAAGAGCCCATAGATATGCCTATAATTGTGGCATTAGAAGGATTTTCTGGCTTGTAGCTCATTAGGGGAAGAGCACACAGGGTCCTTCGGGCCTTCCAGGACAGACAGGGGAGAGACAGACAGACAGAGAAGGGGAGTGAGATTGACATGGGGATGAAAGCACACTGCAGCTATTTAGCTGCACAAAACACAGACATGCAGTGAACACCAAGGAGCAAACATGCAGCAGAAATACATGTCTGTCCATTATGTGTCTGCTGTGATTGTTCTGATGGTGCTGAAGGTCATTTTGGCCTTTGGATGCAACTCAGCTAATGGACGTGCTTTAATTAACAGATGTGTCCCAATTCCTGCTAATTATAACAGGATTTTGTTTTTTGTATGTGTTTACAGTGGAAATGTAAAAAAGAATAATAATTACAGTCAGATATATGACTGGACAAACATTTTATCAGTACAAAACCAGCTTCGTTGTAATTTTTTTATGGATCTGCTATAAACTGCACCGTCAGACAGTAAAGCAAAATGACACTTTAAAAAGGTTAAGAAGGGTGATATTTAAAGAACTTCTTTCTTCTGGCAGCGGATGTAGAGGTTTTTTTAGGTTGTCCGTCCAAAGACGAACTGAATATCTCAGGAATGCAGGAATGTTTATTTAGATTCAAGAATTAATTAATTTGAACTTGCTGGTCAAAGGTCAGAGGTCATTGGGACATCAGGTCTTTCCCATTCTCATGAAAGACATATCTAAGAAATGCTTTGAGGGAATCCCTTACAATTTTGGCAAAATAATTCACTTTGACTGACAGATGAACTAATAGAATATCGTATTCAAGCTCACTGTGAACTCACAAACACGTTTTTGACCATAACTCAAGATTTTTGCTTGAATATTATGACAAAATTTCACATAATTGTCAAACTGGATAAAATGATGAAGTGATGATATTTTATATCCAAAAGGTCACGTCTGCAGAAACATTTCTCTGACAAATATTTCAAAAACAACCTGACTCAGGAACCGGAGGGGGAATATGGCCATTTTTCACATTTGTTTGGATACTGTAATTGTCTTGACACTCAGTTAATCCACAAGTCTTAAAGCAAGACAGTCCTCAACAGCTCCATGTGAATGAGGAGAAAAACATGTAATGATGAGCTATGAGTGAACCATATAGCCTTTCTAACAAAAAGTTCCATTCACAGAAACAGTATTAAATGAGAGTAAAAATATAAATAAGTCAACTGAGTTCACTTCTGTATGAGGTGTGTAATGTAGTTTCCTTGAAAAAAGAAGCCTATGGTAACCATACTGTTTGAGCCACATCTGGAGGTTCTGCTCATTCAATTTCTACTAAGGACTGTGTGTTTTTCTCAGCAGCCTTGTGTGGAGTTAAAATCCTTGTGCAGCACTGAACCATCTGCCTGCATACCTTTGTAAGTTCTGATCAACTAAACTCTAAACATTCGATGATACAAGGAGAAACACCTTGTCTGCCCCGCTTATAATTCACTCACAGCGCTCCTCGACATGTTCCCTCTAAAGCAACAATGAACTCATGAATAATCGTCATCAGGATGGCAGCCCGTTGCTTTTTAAGTGTTACAGGTGCCTATTTAAAGTAAAGCATTGGCATAAAACACCTATGCAACACCTTGCAGTTCGTCCCCTACAGCTTTTTAACCGGAATGACAAGCTGTTATGATTTGGAAAGACATTGATTTTGAAATCAAGTTTGTTTCCCTCCAATGAGTTCTGCCAACTGGGAGCCGTAGCTACCAGAGTCTGCCAAGGAACTGATTTCCAGACTACACCGCCTGTCTGCTTATGACTTGTGTTTCTGCTTCTCTCTCTGTTGCCCTTGGTGTTGCAGTGTTGTACAGAATGATTGAGAGTGTCTATCCCCCTGGAGCCTTCTGTGGGTCCAAGTCATTTAGTATAGAGTGTGAAAGACATCGACACACAATACACACAGGCAGGTTAAGGTCAAACACACAGCAGGTTTGACCTGTGTGCTTACACACACACACACACACACACACACACAC
>JAOWBC010001387.1:13305655-13323528 GCA_028566105.1 Hypoplectrus providencianus | reverse complement strand
CTGGAGCCAACCCCATCTGACAATGGGAGAGAGGCTCACCCAGGACAGGGCTAACACATAGAGACAGACAGCCATTCGCAATCTCTTTCACAACTATGGACTATTTAGAGTCCCAAATAAAGTCTCAACTGCATGTCTTTGGACTGTAAAACAGTGCAGAGTTTTACAGTCCAAACCTCCACACAGAACAGCTGCAGCCCATGACTTTGTGTCAGTGATTAACACAACGCTACCATTTAGCACCTAATAACATATCATTAAGGAACATAACAATTGTACAGGTAGACCTTTGAATAGCATTCAGTGAAATACTTGGAAAAAAAAAACACATCACAAGACTTTTCCTTATGTTTGCAAAATATGTCATTTTATGTTGTTAATCAAGGTAATTTGGGTTTATATTATTATTATTATTATTGTTATTATTTGTAGTAGTAGTAGTAGTAGTAGTAGTAGTAGTGGTATACTGATTGGTCAGATGTCATTTTGTCACTATCAGTGATGTAGCCTAATCTTTGCTGACTAGCTGGGAGAAATCCATGTGGTTTTAAGACCGTACAGAGAGCAGGGGAACCCATTTGGAATTTCTGCTGAAGTTACCATATATGTCTCTTTACCTGATTACTGGTTGAAGCTTATTTTATGAAACTTCATATTAATACATTTGCCAAGTTTTGTGATGTTGTACTACTCTCCACTAAATTGATGCATTTCACAATATTGGAAGGGTCGTTTATCAGCGGTTATCGTTCCCAGAGAAGGGGAGAGGAGGCCGAGAAGGTTGTTGTCAGGCCACTAGGTGAGATGACAAAAAAAAATGTTATTAATGATTGTTATATACACATATATGTATGGCGTACCTGGCAGTTTTGACAGTGCAACACTTTTTTAGAAAATAGTATGATCAGTGAATAATGTAGCCAGAGTTTTCTTTTTTCTTTTCTTTTCTTTCCTCAGTTCTCCATACAAGATAAAACCCTGCTGCTGTAACGGCCTTGGTTGTTGGATGTTCGTGACGACCAACAAAGAATGTTCCCAGTCACTGTTAGACAGAGCGGAAACCTCTCAGATCATACAGTATGCTGACTGACGTGAAACCATATGCTCATAACTGTGTGACAGATCACCTGGACCTGCATTGAAACAATAATGAGCTTGAAGACAATGTTGGCAGGCCACAGGTTGCAGTAATTTGTCCACACTGAGCAACACTGGCAGCGTTTAAGTAGCCTGAGGGCAGGGCTCGCTTTGACACCTTATTTATGTGGGGAGATTAGTAAGGCTGGGACTTTTCAACTCACAATTAACAGCGAATATCTGAGATCATCATTTAATTACAACTTCAAATCACCTGCCTTCAGGGATGATTTCACTTTGCTCTCCTGTCATCATAATGTGGAGCTATTTATTGCTGAATCCCCCTCTGAACTTCTAAAACCGCCGGATGATTTTTTTCTTTATATATATATATATGACGTTAAATATTGATGTGCCCGGCTCTCCTGATATCATCCTTGACTCGGCCCCTTTCTGCCTTTCTGTCTTTGAAAGCTGTTGCGTCAGTTATGGCCATACCTTCAGTTTATCCATTTTTCATTCGAATTTTGCTCCCTGTGTTACAAACTCACTTTGTTCACATCGCTTTAAGTCTTTTCATTGTCAGGCTGATACTGATTTACTGATACACATTTTTTTTTCTTTTTTTTTTGCTTTACTGCTTTCTTAAATGGGACATGCTTAGATTCAACTTTTACACCTATTTTTTCTGCCTTCATTTTTCATAAAATGTGATCTAATCTGCCTCTTCTTCCCAAACACAATGTGCTTAACCCAATACCACACACACAATTATAATTTTTCAATTCGCTATTGTTGGAGCCATTAGCTGATTCAGTTACTATTTTCAAAGCCAATTAGATCACATTTTTTGACAAATAAAGGCACAAAACTAGGTAATTTCTTGCCATAGTGAATGATATGTTTGTACACTTGATAACGTAATTTGTTAAATGCACAGTCATAATGTATAAATGAGACTATTGTACCATGCAAAGCTATTAATGGGATTCTGAGACCTGCTTATTATAAGTGCATCTGACTGTGTGCATGTAAACACACTAAATCTGACATCTGTAGAACGAAAAGGTCCGTGCCCCCCCCCGTTTGCCTCCCACCGTCAAAATCACGTAAATTAGATGAGTTTAAGAGAATGTGAGCGTGTTTGTGAGCCCCTTCATTTGACTTAACATCCAGTCAGTTGAGTTTCGCTGCTTTCTGTCAAATGCATGCTGAGCAAGACTCCAGCTCTCTTATGATCGTGAGTGTTTGGTGCGGAGAATGAATTAGTAATGTTTTCAGATTGCTCAATCAATTGCTCTGCCACAGTATTAGCGTGTTTCTCCCACTCACTCTGTTTCTCCTTTTCTGTAAGTTGCTGGAGGTTAGCTGCAGGACGGCAGGGCTGATTCAGCTACAGTAACAAAGACAGCAGGTACAGTGACAGGGAGAACAATAGTGTCTGTGCTTCAGATGAAGACACTGGGGACACTTGTACACACGTTGCTGTACACCATGTGTAAGCCCAGTACAGAAATCCAAGGGCAAACTGTATTTTCAAAAATCAGGCAGGGTAACAATAGTTACCTTCTCTTTTCCGAGACCTCCAAAGTTTTTTTCTTTTTCTTTTTCTTTTTCTCTCCCCCTGCAGCTTTAATGTTAAAGTTTCTACTTCTGGCAGAGTGATGCATCCAAACAATATCACATACAGTTAAATTATCTGGGAAAAAACAGAAAAAAACTGCAGAACGATATAGAAAACCAATCAAATCATATCCAGTCATCTGTATACAAATTGGTAAATTCCTTCAAATATTGAAATGAGCATCAGCAGAGCCTGCCGATGCCCCAGAGACCCCCCCAACAGCCAGCAGGTCTAATGAAGCCTCTTAGATTAGCGCGCAGTGAGACTTTGTGAGGTTTTCTCAGGCTTACTACTCCTAGATATCCTGATTGTATTTCATGAGCTGCTTCGGAGCCGTTTCCATCAGCCTTGTATGGCCCCTGACAGGGACGCCGCTGAGATTTGGTGTTAATAAAATGTGTGTTTACTGCTGAGAGATGTTAGTGAGTGTCTTGCTGGCTGTGACAGTCCAGTTCATCGTGTAGGAGAGAGTCTCAGGTCATTCCAGAGAACTGATCAACAGAGCTGCGGCTCATATCCTCCTTATACAAATACCTCCTCCCTTGCTCCACTGTTGAGTTCATTGTTTTTCTCCTCGCGTTAAAGCAGACAGACAGACGGATAGACGTTCCCTTTGAACTCACTGCAAACATTCACTCGAGGAGTATACATACCACATGCATATTAATTTCCTGCAGCTTCAGACAGTCTCTCAAACCTCCTTGAACATTGGTCACACATCAGTTATTTCCATCTACAAGTTGCTTTTGTGCCAGTTCTGAGACTCCCAAAGCAACAGTACATGAATATATGCAAATATGTGGGTCTCATTATGCATCTGCCTTGCCTTTGGTTCAATCTGTCAGTTTTAATGGGTCATTTGCAATTGAATTACACAACGTTTGATGTGTGATTGACAGTTTTGATATTTGGATTGTGTAAACTATTGGCCTGACAGGCAAGTCAAACAGCTGTCAGACCCTCCTGGTCTGTCAATTGTTGATCCTGCTCATCTTGCCGCGTTGACATAGCACAGACAACTTCACAGTCATGACTGTCGCTGACGCTGAGACCTCATATCGCTGTGGTCTGACGGGCAGCGTCGGGAGGAGCTGAAATAATGTATTAAGTTCAACTGCATACCGAATGCAAAGTGGTTTAGGTATTTATATTCTTCTGCATTTATTTTTACTGTTTTTGTGGAGTCAGCAATTGAAACTACAAACTGCCTGTGGCCATAAAATGAAAAACATACATATATTTTTCATCACTGTAATTTAATTGAATCTTTACTTTCTACTATAATTAAACCCTCTTCAGCCCCACCCCCCACATCCAACAAATGCAAAACATTTAACATTTGTCTGAGCTGACACAGCGGCCACAACATCATGAATGAACCTACCTAATTTAACCTGAAGAAGAATCACAGTGATACATACATAAGGAACGACTTAAAGTTAACCAAAGTTTTTTAATTGTAAGCTACATAAGCTGAGAAAAAATACATTTTTAATGAAAACACAAATGTTAAACAATAGAAACACTTTGAAAAGTTTTGGCAGTTTAGCAAAATTCAGAAAATTAGCCACGATAAAAAGTAAGGCATTGTTAATTAAACCAAAGTGAAAATTCCTGAAACGACCCATAAATAATGTGTTTTTATTTTGATTTTATTATGTATGACCTGCATTCAAATTGGCATTTACCTTAACAAAGTGCCACTTTGTGTTTTTCTTTATTATTTCTAGATATACATTTTCAGTTTGTTCTTTTGTAGTTGCTTGAACTAAGATTGGGTAACCTTTTTAAGAATATTTTAATAGCTTTTGACCTAACCTCACTTTAACTGCACCTGGACACGGTGACG
Organism: Hypoplectrus providencianus; assembly: GCA_028566105.1. Classification (NCBI taxonomy): domain Eukaryota; kingdom Metazoa; phylum Chordata; class Actinopteri; order Perciformes; family Serranidae; genus Hypoplectrus; species Hypoplectrus providencianus. The sequence goes on along the minus strand of JAOWBC010001387.1, from coordinate 13,318,978 downwards.
TAACCCCAAATGCTGTGTCAGTATAAATCACACAAACAGCAGAAACATCCATCACAAAGTAGAAATAAAAAATAAATGAATATGAGGTTCAGTGCAAACTGCAAAGTTAAGCTAGCACAACAAAAAAGAAAACAACCATGCACAATAGAGAGCGAGGCATCAGCAGAAAGCATGGCACTGTCTGCAGATCAACAATCAATGGCAATCTTTGTCGCCTGAAGAAGAAAATGAAGAAAAGCTATGACAGTAATGCATGTAAGCCGTGCAGTCTTTTGAGAAGGGCTGGAAAAGTGTGTCAAACTATGGATTCACAAATAACACTAACAACTGAATCATATGTGACAGTCACCTGCCATTGTATCAGCCAGTGGAAAATACAGAACGCTGTTCTACATACTAACACAGAACATTGTGCAGTGTATGTGGCTGGGAGGTGGTTTGGTGGGGAGCAATCTTTGTATAATTGCCAAATAGTTCCCAGCGAATACTGAATAGCACTTTTGCTTGAAATGCCCATCCCTAGTTTGAACTACTTCTCAGCAGCTTTAGTTAACCAAACTAGATTTCCCCCTGGGGTAGCCCCGCTGCACAACTTTTCCAATGTGAAGTAATTGGTAGCTTGCAAAGCTCTGCTGTTCCACTGCTGAGAGTTCTCACTGGATGTGGAATGGTTGACTTTGGTCTTTGCTGATTGGACTTAATAAGAGAGTAAGGATTAATAGCAGGCCAGTGTCTTGGGATGCAGAGTGAATTAGCACTGTTGCCAGGCAGTCAACATGATGAATATGAAAGGTCAGCTTTGATGCAAGCCAGTCGGTCCGTGAGCCATTACCCCACATCAGTGAGTGTGATGTTTGGGTCAGAGTAAAAAGTGTTGTATTTATGGCCTTCTACCCTTCTCTGAAGCCAGCCTTTTATATTAGCTTACTCCAGTGCATGTCTGAACGCCCACCTGTAAGAAAACATGGCCACTATATTTATACGTGCTGCGGCTCCTACAGTGTATCACAACTCACAGCCACAACAGTGCAGATTGTTATAATTTGCTGTAAGGTTTTAAGCTTGAGGCGTGTGTGTGTGTTTGCAGGTGAGCCATTTAGTGCAAAAGTCAGAGCTCCACAATATAAACCTTTCTCACTGGTAATTTCCATCCAATAAAGAGATGCCAGGGCTGTGTATCCTGTGCACATTTCACCGGGGTGCACACACACAGACACACAATTTCACACAAAACAAGGAGCAGCGGGTTGAGATTTCAGAATGAGATTGAGGAAAAATGGTTGTATTGCTTCAGAGTATCTGTTTTCCTCCACACGGTGTATAAATACAAAGGCCTATTTGTCAACTATGACACTGATACTTAACAGCAGTCTGTGCTGCAAGACTGCCGGTGTCACCCTGTGGCTTTTATAAAAATGGGATTTAACCAAAAATGGATTGTGTGTGTTTGTGCAAGGGAATTGCTGTGTTTTTATTGAACAAGCTTGGACCAGCCGGTGGAGAAAGGCATATTAATAATTTGTCACAAGGAAGAATTGCTGTGCCATTCTTGAATATAGTCTAAATGTGTTGTTTTATTCCAAACCAAAAGCCTCCCTTTATCAGTCCTTCCAATATTTTCTAATTCTTTAGCTGAAAGAATGAATGCAAATTCAAGCAATCCCCACATTATGCCCACATAATTATTACCATCTCTAACCTATTTATCTGAGTCTTTTGCATATTGTTCCAGTTTTTTATTAATGACTCAAGCTGGAAGAAATCATTCATTTTAAAGATGCATTTGTCTCTCTCTGCAACTAATTACATGTATTGAGTATTGTGAGTTCTTTAACGCTGTATTAATTTATTTTTGGCCAGAAACATTCAAACAAGCTGTGGCGAATGGTGCAGCCAACAGTTGCCTGCTTAAACATCCAACAAACATGGAGAAACATTATTTTCACACAGTTTCCAGTGAATACTATCTTAGTTTCACAGCAGATATGAGCTAGTCAGATTTCTTTTTTTTTCTCAGTTTTTTTCTCTTAGCTCGGACCATCACAAGTCAAATAAAATCTGTAAATGCAGCAACCTAGAATAAAGTAATTCCAGTTTACAGTCCGTTCTATAACTTACCAGATATACGTACCTTCTCACTGTTTTTAAAACCATGCTCAGAACAGCTATGATTACACTGCAGTCCCCTTTTCTCTGATTTCATCTCACCATCTCAGCCTGCGCTGGCTTTTTCTCCGAGCGTAGAAACAAAAGAAGAGTTACAATAGCCGGCATTTTATTTCACGATCCTCAGCCTATTCAGTATTCAGGGGAGGCTTATACTGAAACTGCAATGGGTACAACTCTATACAGTATGATTGCCTGTCTGTCTACCTATTCATGCCAACTCACAGTAAAAGTAATCTGGGCTATTGTTGTCTTCATTCCTCCGCAGCTCAGCCTCTGCACAGAGACTTTAAAGTTATTGTCGATTGTGGTGCTCAGGAAGAATCGTCATGGTGTTATATTGTCCTGAGGTTTCTGTTCAATGTGTTAGTGTCACAAGGACTAAAAGGGTCCATAAATACTGCAGCAGTGGTCGGTCCAAATCTGGCATTTAACATTTATTTTTTTTGAAGATGTGCTGCCAGACGGGCTATGTGAGAAGAACCAAAACTGCCTTCAAGGAAATAAATAAGGAAATTGGTGTTTGGACCTTGGGCATGAAGGAGGGGACTGTAAGGAGGATAGAAAGTTTAATTACTGGAAGAGGGGAGAAGATTTGGAGATTAAGTTTTGGGTCTGAAGAAGGCTCAGTAAAATCCAAAGTGAAAAGGTCAGACATTTGAAAACTACATAAATGAAGACCCTCCTTGAGTTAACACTCATAGCTGTGTGAACATAGTGTGCGTAAACTCTATACCAGCTAAGATTACACACCTATAGAAGCAATATTTACGCCTGAGGATGCCAAGGTTTTTCACAATTTGTCCACTTCCCTGAATGCTCTCACCTCTTACTCCTTGCACCTCTTGTTTACTCGTCTTTTTTTCCCCGTTTTTACAGATTTTACTCATTCATCTCCCAACTGACGCAATCTACAGTATGTTTAAAAAAGGCAGTTCTGCTACAGTAGAGTAGCAACAGAGGAGCAGAGAAACAGATCAATCTGTGTTTCTCAGATGAGAAGCTCAAATTGATATAATGGATTCAGGAGTCTTTAAAAAATGAGAGTAATCATTCAGCTCGATCTTAATTATCTCTGCTCTATTGAGTGTATTGGGGTTTGTGTTGAACTCTAACATGAAGCAGCTGATCTCACTGAAGAGCCATTAGTGTTACAGATTGCATTGACTACCAATCTAAAGCCGACTTCTGCTTCCACTCAGTGGGGATGTAGCCTTGGGAGGCTGCTGTTACATACAGTATCCAAGCTACCATTCATATTGGCGCTCCATAGTTATCTTCAAGGATATCAACAGATTTGTGCATCCTCTTTTTCAGTTATTTTTTTTTGTTATTGTTGCTTTAAATTGAAGTAAAATAAATGATGGTGGAGTTTATCTCAGAGATGTAGCAGCTGAGTCCATGAGACATGATGCAGCTGTGTTGCAACTCAAGCTAGTTTCAAGAAAACGCCGATCTACCTGGATGGCTGCTGCGCTGCTGTTCTTGTGCTCTGGACGATCAGTTGTTAGATCTATGAGAGCATTTTACATTGTTTTAAACATGCTGCTCCAGAGTCAGGCTAATTGAACAATAAAGCGCAGTAATCCCCCTGTGTGCATAACGATACAAGCTGCAAGGAGTTTCCAGTACTCAATTAATTTCGGAACAGGCCGCTCATTTGATGCTGTTTTTCTCCTTTTCTGCGAAGCTCAGGGGAAGGCTTCTGACAGCTGTTATTTGCATAGTTTTCCTGGGAAAGGTCTGTGAAATGATCTTGATGTGTTGACAGTCGAATCCAACCGTTCCCCAGGGCTCTCCCGAGCAATAACTCAGAAAGGTAGTCTAAGAACCCACAGGATCTGTCGTATTGCTTATCACACAACAAAAATAAACGCAAAGGCAGATGAAGTTAACCTGATGTAAACTCTGATCTCACGTGGTATCACAATGTGGGAGTTTGGGGATTTGACTTCCTCTTGGCGGCACTGGCCATTAATCCTAAAGTAATTTCAAATGCCAGAAAAATATATATCAAATATTTATCGGTAAAAGTGTTATACCCGCCGAATTTTATTCCTTCTAATTAAATAAGTTCAGTGAAAACACATGCAGCTGGAGCCTGAGTGAATCTTTTTAGTGGTTAAGGAGGGTTACGTACATAAACAAACACACAGAGAAGTGCATAGAATGATAATCACAGACTTGAACCGTTGAACTGGCTCATATGGTTTCACACTTTCTTACAGACACTTTCCTGGTTGCTGTTTATGAAGAGCAGAGTGCGCTTCTTCACCCACCCCCACGTAGAAGTTCAGTTTTAAATTGGCGGCTGTGAACCAAGAGGCTTTAATTAAATAGCATCAGCAAAAGCCATAATTTTAAAGAACTATACTTATACACACATTATCTTAGACTATGAAATGCGAGGATGTGGGTTATATTATCATTATGAAGTTGTTTCACCAGAAATGCACAGACAAATGCGGCTTTGTAAAGGTTAAAACAATTTTTCTTTTATTTTGGGTTCGTAACGATGTCACAAGAACAGATAGCAGGTACCAAGCTGATGCCTACATTCTGAAACATGATGCTACTTGTTGTTCGTGGGTTTTTTTTTTTAATCACTGCTGATAGGGAACCAGGGATACCAAGTTTCTGCCATGCTACGGTGCATGATCTTCCCTCGCCTATACCCGCTGGTAAACGTTTCATGACTGCAGCACACAGTGAGGGATCTATTGTCTTTTTTTGTTCTTTTTTTCGACAATCATGGGATTTCAATCAGTCTGTACACCATTGATGAATCAAATGTTTTACTTCCCCATCTGCTGTGAATGCCATGGCAGCCCTGGCTCTAGCCCTGGTGTGGACAGGGGATGGTGGGCTTTTAAATCACGATGCTGTGCTCAGTCGTCGATGACAGTCAGCCATCAGTGATGGGCGATGGCCCAACCCAACCTTTTAATGGAGTTGACTGACATCAAACATATTATGCCCTGACAGGCGAGTGATTCAGTAGACAGAAAGATGCATTGACCTGTTGTTCATAGAGTAATAACTTACATCAAAACAGAAAAGGTTTTGTGGAGCACATGGGGTCAGCTGTGTTGTGCTGCTGAGATTCAGCTAATGTAGAAAGACAGAGAGAGAGAAAAACAGTGTTACAGTACATACTGTAGGATACAAGTCAGCAGCAGTACACACTTTAACCTGAGGCCACATAAAAATTAAATGACACAAAACAACAGTTCCTCACACAAAAACACAGAAAGTCTTCCAGAGCCCATAGGAGGCTGAGCTCCTCTGTTTTGTCCGCTGTTGTAAACATCCTCAGCACTGTGGCGAGCTGCCACCAGTTCTTGCAAGACCTCCACTGGGTCCTCCGTCCCCAAACTTTGATTTTTGTCCTTTAGTGAAGTCCAGGCAGCCAGCTGAGACACTGCAGGTAAACACTTCTCCAAATTCAGAAAACACTCCCTCAGGAGGCCATTGTGCTAACATTTTAGAAATAACCAAACAGATACAAGCACAGAGCAGAGGAGAGGACCGCCTCCTGATGGAAATGACATTGTGGCTACTTTTGCACCTCTGCTGGCTTCGTGCCTGCATGAAAATAGAAGCCGTAGACTATTGAGTCTGGCTGCGCTAATCTTGCTGTCTGCCATCTTCACAGGTGTACTGTCTGACATTTGGATGCTCTGTCCTCCACGCATCTAACAAATCAAACTGGCTTACTTTATTTGAAAGGATAAGTCTAAAGAGACTCTTTGTTTGTCCTGTCCAAGGTAGAGTCCTTTATATAGTTCCAGTTCCTGTCCAGTACAACGCTGTCACTCTGGTTGCACTGACCTGCTGTATAGTCACTGACCTCTCCCTACATCTATAAAAAGCGTCTGTTCTCTGCAACAAGAACATTGACAAAATGGAAGCCTCTGCCCTCCGTCTCTGCTCAGCAGAACCACCCACTCTTTTGGTACCTTCAATAAAGATTCGTAACCAATGCCTAACTATGAAAAAAAAAAAATAGGACTTGTATTTATAAAACATCCGAGAATAATTTCAAGGGATCGTGATGAGTCAAGAGCAGGAGTAAAAATATCTTACTGCTTTACATGTCATGTTTTGAAATGAATAATGGCTTGCTGTGATTTTTCTCTCTCAGTATTTCTGGTGTGCCATCAGCACATTCAAGTTTGCCAGACTGAACAACACAGGATTTATTTCTATGAAAATTTAACACAATAGAGAAAAGTGTTGACATTGTGCTGGAAATGCACACAGATAGAAAAATATAAGAATACTGAAAATATGTATGTAACAGTTTATTTCTTGACCACTTTGAAACCAGATCAACACATTTTATATGCATGAATGAAATATATTTACCTTATACCATTATATGTTTTTAGCTTCCTTTTAGCTCTGTTTTTGGTCTCCACCCACTTCAGAGTAAACGTGACGAACAAGATGAAACTAATCACTTCCATTGCTTTATAAATTATAAATGAGTCAAATTAACATTATATTTGCTTTAATTTAAAATTAGTAAAGTGATAAACTTACAGCGTTTTATCAGCATGGCTGTTTATTTTTCTTGGTCCCTCTATAATTATAAGATAGCTACAGTCAGTAGTCTTTGACATTGCTGATTGCTCAGCTTTAATGATTGGTCCCATATTTGTCTCCCTTGACCCAAATGTGGCCACAATATGTAGGATTATATATGTATCCCGCTTGTTTACATGATATTTTGTGTAATTCTTCTTAATTGGTTGGAAAACTAGTGCATGTTAATGCTGTCAGTGCTTCAAGGTGCAAGTCATGTTATCAAAGCTGCTATTAAATCAGCACTGTTTAACTTTATTTCCATGTTTTTAATTAAGCACAAAATAAAAGAACTCTGCGTGTGGCTCCTGGTTTATAGATGGAGCAATTACCCCCCAACATGGAGCAAAACAGTCTACATGAGTCACATTCCAGTCATTTTGTTTGAAGATTAAAACAAATAATTAAAATATCTGTTGGGTTTCCACACTTGGACTGTGTGTATGTGTTTGTCCTGTCCTTGTCCACCTGCTGGGAACTCCTAATAGCTCTGCAGGTTTCTTAAATCCTAAAGGAGATGAGAGTAACTTCTCAGGTTTAGAGAGATGAATGCTTAAGACTTAAAGTAGGGCCACATGCATCCATCATGGGTTAAATTACACGTCAATTATCAGTGATTAGGCAGCAGGAAATATTTGATAAATTGGGGCCCAGTCTTGCATCACCTAAACTATTCCATGAATATTCTGTACCTCCCTCCAAAGGCCCCAGTGTACCTCATTTTCATCACTGCTGTGGGTCTGTTAAAGGAGAATTACGACCAACTTTGTGGTTAATCCTCTCTGCATCACTATTTGCTGTTAATGTTTGAACATCCTGTGCCGAGACTCTGCACAGTATGACTGTATGTCATTTAATTCCCAAAAGACGAATCTCTGTGAACAGAATGTAATGACTGTAATGAATGTAATGTGGTCTTTTGGCACTTTTGCACATTTTCAGTTTTGGATGCCTTCGTGAAATTAGTGACATGAGGAGCAAAGCAGTACATGATCTGATAGCAGCAGTAAATCTGGAAACAGAACTCAATCACAACAGTCTCCCTGCTGCCTTGGGTAACCACATTTGGGCCATAATTAGGCATTGGTGCCGTCTGTTTCCCCCTGTTGGTATACTTTCTGCAATTTTCTGCCTGTGTCAATGACAGGCTGCTGTCACATTGATATCCTCAGATGGCAACAATGAAACAGGTGAAACACAGTTGAATGGAAAAGCAAAGCCAAAGAATGACGCATTGACGTCATCGAATAACCTGCAACAGAAGAGCCGGTTTTGAAACGGAATAACTCAAAAATAAAAGATGAATGTGGAAAAACAGAGGGCACAGAGGACTCCAGGCTGCAGAGTATGAATGCAGCTAACAGAGTGAATAACAGCCATATTCAAACATGACAGACATATGACAGGTTGTCATGGACACCTTGCGCCCAAGCAATAAGAAAGACATTAAAAGCTTGTGAGGGATGCTGTAATACAGGCTTGAAATGACTATTTTTCCATTGCACTATACTCAAGGGCAATAGAGCTTTAAAGGTTGAAGAAGTAGCTTGTGCGAAGTTAGAAGGGTGATCCCTGTACTGCCAGCAAAAATCTTGGAAGAGGAACTTAAATAGCAGCGCTTGCCAATCCCAAATTATCACTGTTGTGGGCCCTAAAGCAAGATATGTGACAAACAGATGTAGACAAGAAGGCTCAGGACACTTTAGTTCAGTGCAAGGACTTAAGATCAAAGTCAAGCTTATAATGACGAGAGTTTCATCAGCATGGATGGACGACTAAATGCCAAAGTCAGGGGACGTAGAACAACCACAAAGAGACATTAATAACTATAATGAGATGCAAATCAACAAAGAATTCAGAATTAATTAAAAGACAAAACAACTAGAGACTCAAAACACACCCCTAAATGGGCAAAAGTCAAACACAAATAAGAGATTTAAAAAAAAAAAAAAACAACCTCAAGGACCCACCTTATCTATAAGAGGCACAACATCACATAATGAGACACAAAGTAATCCCTAGAAGACACAAAACCACGACCACCACTTAAACTAGTGGTATCCCATTGATTGGTAGGATGGTGGTTTGATCCCTGATCATGGCAGCTTACATGCTGAAGTATCATTGGGCAAGATACTGAACCCTAAGTTGATCTTGATGCTACATCATAAGTATGTTAATGGGTGAATGAGTGCAGTCCATAGTGTAAAAGCACTCTGAGCGGATCATAACACTTAAAAAGCACTATCCAGGTGCAGCCCATTTACCAGGGGAAGGAAGTGACCTGGCAATTAAATTACCACAAAGAAACAAGAAACCATTGAATGTGCAGAGAAGATTCATAACGCCTCCAAAAGATGCAGATAGACAACACAAACGCTGTGTCATGCTCTGATGGAGAACCAGTGGTTGGGTCTTTTGCATGTCTTTGCCCAGGGCCCTAATTGTTCCATAATCCATTCATGGTCATCAGGACGAATGTTTGAGTCCATATCATGTATTTTGGAAGGTGTCTGGATGCTTTTCTTTGCTTCTCTTATGGCAGCAATACAAACCTAAGAAGCAAACTCGCTTTTACCCAATCGCACAGAAAAAAATAGTAACAAGGGGAGTAAGTCCTGAAACTCCCGTGGGCCTCGGATTCACTTAGCAACAGTTTCACACCCTCACTAACAGATTCCCAGCATGCAACAAGAGAGGGAGAGTGTACTGTGTGTCTGCAGGATTAACAGCCAGCTGCACAGCTTTCTCTCGTGTGTCCCTCTTGATGTTGGTTTATGTTTAAACAGTGTTCTCTGCTTGGTATATTTTTCAGGTGGCTGTGACAGGGGCACCCCCGGGGCAGGACCCATGAGGAGTCATAGAAGATGCTCACAGCCTGGGCGCTTCTGCTCTTCTTAGCCATGTGGGTGAGAAGCACCTCTGGTGGCCCGCTCTCCTTCAGAATAGGTAAATTTATTCGGCTGAATTCCAATCTTTCGCTGCAGAAAACTGCTGCTTACAAATGTTGACCCTGGAAGTCTTTCTTTTTTTATCGGTTCGGTGACATTACAACTCCCACTTACAGACATTAATTTGCTGCATGCATAAAAGGATTTTCATTTCCACATTAATGGGAAAATTCTGTCAATGAATGAATTTCAATTTTTAATTATCAAGCCTCAGTTTAAATCAAACTGCTGTTGAAATGTTAGCTCAGATTTATAGCAAGCTCTAACTTCACAGTCTGTAAAAGGTAAATTGGCTGCAGAAATTCAATCAGAAGTGTTGAGAAAATCCCATGTTTCCCCAGGCACACATGGTTTGAGGTTTCAACGAGTGGAAAAAAACTCATGTGTGAATATAACACATTCCTAATTAGCCCTGCAATACACATGAGCCAACCTAGACAAAAAGAAATCCACTTTTATTCTGTGCAGTGTTTGAGAAAAAAAAATTAATGGAATTTTTGTGTGAAAAAAGGTTAATTTTTTTAGCCCGTATGACAATACGCCACAAGGGCGTTTGTCATGATCTCGACATTTTCAACTTGAAGGCAGCTTCATTAATTTCCCAACCTTGTGCTGAAGCTCATTGCAGGAAATACTCTAGTTAGTGTTTAATTTTTTACACTCATTGTTTTTTAAACTTTATTGAACTGACATAGTTTCCGACCCCGTTCCCCTTTTCCTCCAAAATATGAGCCTGTTTTAGCTTTTTCATTTCAGACCCTTGCAACTGTTCTGTCATTCCCTGTAACCCTGACAACCACAGCCCAAAGACACTGCCCCCACTTAAATGAATGAGATTACTGGCATCTTGCCACACTGCTGAATCTTGTGTGAATGTGGCTTAATAGATATTAATACTTACGACTTTTGCAATCCAGGTGTAACAAATTTAATATCGTGCAATAATAAGTGTATATATTATGGTATAATTTGGTGTAGCTAATGTTAATTTGTTACACAGTCCCAATGAAGCACCTATACAGTTTAACTAGTCATTAAAATTACATCTCATGGTTTAAATCTCACTATTATCTCACTTTAACCTGATTCCTCGCACTAACAGGACATATTAACAGCTTAATATTTGCTTTGTTATTGATGCAAAAAATCTTTACCCATTGTTCTGTATGTTGGGTGACACTCCTGATACTATGATCTTCACTGGACCTGTTCTAAACATTCTTTTAAGTATAATATTGTAAATAAGTGGCATTGTACTATCAGCCACCAGCAACTTGTACAGTTTGAGACGAACGCTTTAAGTCAAGCAGAAACCACTGTGATATCCTGCTTCTGGAAAGTGTGGCAGATCGGTGGACCACAGCTGAAACTGACTGGACTTTGCGTCTGAGAGGGCATGGTTCAAAAGTCTCATAACCTGCCAGAGAGTGTTGGTAGCCAATGGGAGTTGTTCGTTCTTCTTTATTATTCTCCTACAGTCAGCAGGTCTCTGACACCCTGTCACTAGCTCCCTGTCTAACAAAAGTTTGACTGACTGGCTTTTTATTTATGTATAGACCCCCTGTCTGGGGTTGGAAACTGTGTGTATGTATCTTTGTCATTGTGTGTGTGCGTGCGTGTGTAGAAACAAATGTGAAGCAGAGGTAAAGATAGAGATTGAGAATGAGATTGATTCTACAGATCACAGACTGTGCTCCCAATGCGGTCTTTGAATGGCTCCCTTTAAATTTCTTGCACAGTTGTCAACTTTCCAGAACGGCTGAGAGCGAGACTTGTTGTCAGGGGAGAATGGCAGAAGTTAATAGCACAAAGTCAGTGTACAATTACCCATGTGGTTACTTTAAGGCTATTAAAACATCAAGTAAACTCAAACTGGTAAAAGCATTGAGAACAAATAGTGGCCTTGGTGAAAACTATTCTCCTGGGGTCATGGATTCAGTTCTCAGCGTGATGAAAGTGCTCTGTACTGCACTCATTTCTGGAGGAATGAGCTTCTGTAATGATGAAAACATTATTGTAGTTTAACTCAGAGAAATCCCCCAGTCTTACAGGCTCATGAATGCATCTTGGAACTCTAATGCGGCCTCTTTCTGATCTTTCCCTTTGCCTTTTATACCTCCTTTTGTGTGAGAGAAGTAAGACTTTTTATCCTTCCAGTATTTTGTGCCTTGACAAAATGGAGTCAGTTCAACTGTCGTCTTTGAACAGCAGCAACGTTTTTTTTTTTTTTGAAAGAGACATGTTTTGTATCACTCGCTAGTTTTCTCTGCTGTCTGCTCCGTGTCTCGCAGCTCTGCCACAGCACGGCGAAGGTTTGCAGAATCTTTTTGGTGGTTTTGCATATATTGCCCCAAAGCATCTTTTGTATTTTGAAACACAACACAGCCTCAAAGTTTACTGTATCAACAGGAGCAAGAATAAATCCTCCTTGGTTTATGAATATTGTTGGATAGATGACTCCCCGCTGCATGTTGTCTTTGCATCCTCTTCCACCTGATTGTACAAAAGCACCGGCGTAGGTTTATGTTTATCTCCGTCATGTCGCATCCATGATGGATAATTAGGCGCTTGGCCTCTTTTTCCTTTTCTTCTAATGTCATCTGTGCACAGCACCAGTCTCTTTGCCAGTGTGCTGTCAGTATGGGTTTGTGTGTGCTCTGCCTATGTGTGCGTATTTATGCACAAGGCATAGATGTGAACAGACACACACACAGCCACACACACACACATTTCAAAGCACAACGAGGCACGCAAACAAACACATACCCCAAAACACCACAACAAACTCCCTGCCATTTGCGCTCCAGGAGATGGTATTTAACATGGCTGTCCCTTGAGCCCTGCCTGGCTGGCATAATGTCACTGTCTGGCCTTCTCTGAATGTATCAGGGCCAAAAACAACCTCCCGCCCCTGCCACATTCCCCGCCAGGACTATCCAGCAGCCAGCAGCAAGCTCAGTGCAGGTGAACTGAGGAACTTATCTTTGTCCCTGCTGTGTTGTTGGCAAATCCGAGGATGAAGTGGACTTTGGTTTGCAAATTAGTTGGCATGTATGTTCCGCCTACATGCCCTCTGATCCTCCATCTGACTGGTATGATAGGTAAAAAAAAAAGGTGACTTTCATCTGATTTTTTTTCCTGCTGTGTTGCAGTGTCGAACAATGTATAACTTGCAGTGTTGTTGCGGAGTAATGAAAGATTAATTACAGCGATGCTGACCTGAGAGAGTATAAATAATTGAATTTGCTTCAGTATTGCCTCTAATAAGAAATTCACACAGACAAGTGAAGCTTTAACTCATCGTGAATAGCTTAATTTAATAGACTGGATGAAAGAGATAAACATAAAATGTTACATGCAGTATATTAGGTGGAATTGATTCACAAAATCAAACAACATTTGGTTGAAAAGATCTCTTATTGATTCAGACATGTTACTAAGCAAGTAAAACATTCAGAGAAGAAGAGATGCTGCAAAATATTCCATGGAAGTCCCTGTTCACGACCATATGGCACAGCTTGTTGTTGTGGGTTTGTGGGTGGTATTCCCCCGTTACTTAAGTGAAAGAGCGTCTGCTGTCTTGCTTCAACCAGCCAATTTCATCCAGCAGGGAGGAAGC
>JAOWBC010001387.1:13292361-13305555 GCA_028566105.1 Hypoplectrus providencianus | reverse complement strand
TTAACATGACAGTAACATCACAAAGGTAATGCTCCTACAGTTAAAGTGTGTAGTTTGCTGCTACACTGCTGTCATAAACATGAAATGCTGAGTATTAACTTGCATTTGTTAAGATCACATTACCTAAAATCAAAACCTGGTTGGAAATTATACGTACACAGCTAAATATAAAGCAATAACACAAGACATAACAACATATCTAGTAGTCCAACTTCTGCAGCCTTTATTTGGAGCAGCTCTCTGACCACTCGTTTTGGTCCTTAGTTTCCTCTGTCTCTGTCCTCTTTGGTCTCTTCTCCTCTGCCAGAATGTCTGTAGAGGCTGCGGGACCTGGTTCCGATGCCCACTTGCCTGGCTCCAGTTCAGGCATGACACTAGCGACACAGCTTTCCCCCCTCTGCATCAGGCCTGAAAACCCCCTCCCGTCACCACTTAGTGTCCATCGGGGATCACAGAGATTGGAGCCAAAGCAGCCAGAGGACATCAGAGGGGAACCCAGAAAGTATTTGCTCCAAAAAATATGATCCAGTTTCACCCAAATCAGTGCCAGAGCTGCTGCTGTGTTAGCGCAGTTCACACCTGCTCACCAAAGTTAGACAGGGCAAGAACAGAGGCACCATTGTTCCCCCCTAAATAGAGCATTAAATGATTTTGGAGCAGTTATTTTCAGGTAAAATGATTACATAATGTTGCTTTAATGATATGAGATTCCAGATAAGTGATTCTCAATGCACTCGCTAGGGTTAGGGTTAGGGTCGCTGCTGGCAGACAGGTTGTGTCCACTGTTTGTTAATAAATCCAAACAGGCACTCGCGTCATTCTCTCTTATCTCTCTGAAGTTCACAGGATGTTTCTTAGCATTGGGCTTCACCACAGGAAAGGCCTCCTCCTATGAGACCAACTCTAAATTTAGCTGTTGGCACCCACTGGGTGTCTGCTCACTCCAGTGCCGTGAAATTCGCTCAGCAGATATCCTTTCGCTCACCTTAAATGTGCTGTTTTTGATACTGCTAGGGAAGAGGCTTTGGATTTATTTAGAGCATGTGTAGCCTCTCTTTAACCAGAGAGTACGGATTAATATCAATTGTTATGGAAATCTGTTGTAAGCTACAAACAAATCTCCAACAGTGGCATTTTTGTATTGTTCATAGTGGATTTAGGGAGCCAAAAATGTCCGTGGGTATTCCATTGCAAATAGGATTTCTTTAAATGTTTTTCACTTATCTTAAAAAGTGTGATATGGCAGACAGTCAGCTACTGCCTGGTTTGTTGCACAGTCAACTTTTGAGAAAACATTTGAATCATGTAAATCATTTCATATGCACATGTTTTAGAGCACATGAAGATTAAAGATTGATTTACCTTCATCTTTACAACATTACATGTTGCTAAATATTCATAAGTCCGCTCCTGTTGTAACTGTGTGCTTTTTTAATCCCCTTTTAAATCCATCACTATGTACTTTGTTTCATTGATTCGTCAATGCATCTGATTTCAAGACATGTATGAGTTGTCAATATGCAACCATTCACTTGGAATGAGTTAAGCATGTGGAGGCAGGGGAATGTATTAAAAACCAGATATTTAACTGCCACTGACATTTCATGAAAAATCACATTTCTTATTATTAGGTCCTCAGGGACCACTCGAGAGCTTGGCTGTCTATATTTGTTGGTTTTCATTCGTTCATTATTTTTTTAGCCCCTCAGATGCCCAGGGGCGTCCTTGCCTGAAAGTCATCAAATTGCTGCGCTCAGTGTAAAGACGCTGTAGTTCCATACTGCCATCATCCCAAATGGCTCAGTGAAGTGAATTATAATTTATTTAATTTTTTTTTTGGTCTTTTCTATCCATATCCTCTTTATTGCAGTCACTCCCTCAAACTTGTGACCATAGATACGCTGGAGTAGATCCTGCTTCACAACAGATGGTCTCATCTCTCACGTGTACGCTCCATCAACTTTTAGCACACTTCAATAAAAAACACTGACCATTCAGTTTCTTGTGCTGACTGCTGAGGTGGTTAAATCTCCGCCGACACAATGATACAACAGTTTTACATCTCCTGCCATTGTTGAACTGCGGCCATAGAAACCTGAGCATGTGCTTTTGTTCTTTTGTGCTATCTTTATTTATTATTTTATTTCTAAGTGCATTGTGTGTTCACTATTAAACAGCAGTATTAGCCATTGATGTATTAAACCAGTGTGAGCTTAAATATTATTTTTATCTTCAGCACCTGAAAACCAAATTAAACAAAGTACTTCTCACAAACACACCATGTCAGCAAAAAGTATATGTTGGACAAATGAAAAGCATGGATTTTTGTATGCAAAGCAGCGTCAGCAGAACGTCAGAGGTTACAGACTTGAGTTGCTTTAAGCAGACTTTTCAGTTTGTCTTCAAAAGTCTGCCCATATTGTTGGGATAAGGCCTTGTGCTTTTGTTTGCACAGATTGAAAATGCTCCGTAAAATCCAGGCATTTTCGCTCATATTCCCCACATCTTTTAGTATACATGAAAATGTCAGCATGCATACTAAAAATGCTCAATATTTGAGTAAGATGTTCATAGTTATTACTATGTGTCAGTAGAGAAGAGAGGGAAAGGCCAAACAGATGCCCTGAAGCTGGCATGATGCCTTCTGCACCAGTTTGTTATCTTCATGTTTAAGATATTTTAAAATGTTCACTTACATTCATTGATACAACTACTATATAATATATGTTAGCTCAAAATGGTAAAGAACATTGATTTTCATCCTAAATGTCAATGAGGCCGTAAACTCATCAACAATAGGTTCAGTAGCAGTTATAGTATTATGACAGCACTTTGGAGAAAACAGCTGTGTTGCGATATTGTTTCACTGAATCTGACAAATAGCAGAAAGTTTATGTACTAAATAAAGTCTGCATTAGGCAGGACGCACACTGTGAATCAGCTGTTTTATGTCGATATTTCCAGTTTCAGTTTGACAGCTAATCATCAACTCTGTGACATTCTTACTTTAGGTAAATCTCCAGACTTGTATGATAACTACTACTTGGGCGGACATGCTGTGCGAAACCTGCTGCTGTACTCGCAAACACACACCCCAAGAAATCCAGCCTGAGGCTTGTTAAAAACATCGTTTTCATATTTCCTTACATTACTCTGAAACAGCACTTACAGAGCACGTCTGAGTACTGGGGGAGCAGCTACCAGACTGACTCCACAAGAAGGACTCTGACAAGTCTTTCTTTGCTTTTTTGCTCTTTTTTTTTTTCCAAACTCAATGGGAAAACACGATAGAAGAATCTCGATGGGCTAAACTCAACTCGCTCCGCTTTCTCAGCAGCAGAGGCTGAGTTCACCCAGCCCCCCCCCCCCCAGACTGGCATCACTGGAGCTGGTAGCAAAACGCACAATGATGTAGTGATCGTCACTGAAGACGTCTTTTGTAAAAGTAAATACTTTAAAACTGCCTGCCTGCGATAGCTCTCTGTCTTTAAGTCAGAGCCACAGGGGAAGTCCTCATAAATATGCATTTCTGTGCTACCCAGAAATACAAATACCTGTACCCATACATCACAAACATGAATATCAAATTAGACCATGCGGTTCTGTGATATTTTATTTTGTTTGACTCGACACTAAGCTTTGCCAAACTCTGCATCTCATCACATCAAAGACATTTTTAACAGTGAATGCAGTTTTTCAAAATGATTTATTCCAACAACATTGGTGCATGACAGCTACAGTATGGTCAAAGTGTAGTCAGATTAGGCTAAGAAAGCATGAGTGATGGCAGTGGTTAGAAGGTGTTTTAAAAATCCTTCATTGTTTCGTCACTTCTTATTTTTACCGTGGTTCATGAGGGGTGCGTCTCATTCGTCTTGACTGTCTTTAAGGCTCTGTGTTGGGCTCTATAGAGATACTGGTCTTCACCTAAGGCATCAACTGCTACCAACCAACCATCACCATAGCTTGTTAGTAAGGTGAAACAGTGATCCGGAGGTAGTTCAGGTAGAGAAAAACATTCATGTGTCCATAAATCCCCACTTCACAGATATTTCCACTTTGTTTTAACCCCATGTAGCTTTTGAAAAAAAAAAAAAAAAAGGTTTTGCAGTCATTATAAATGTGTTGTATTTGCCAATAAATGGTGTATTTAAATCATGTGGCATAATTGGGTCACTTCACAATCTTTATATTGCACGGATTCATTGACTTGAAAGCTTCTTGTTGATTCAATGAGTCCAGTTGTTTTCATGGGTGATAAGGTCAGTCACTACAGTAATGATTTCCTTGTATTGACACCATTTGTTGCAACATGACCTCAATGTATAAAATAACCTTTTTTCACCTCATGATTGCTCAAACTAGAGGCCCAGGGCATTTAGAGCATGTTTGGCCATCTATATTTTGTCACTAAAGTGGGGTTCCTGAGAAGTTTCCAGAACATATGTGCTTGCCAGAACGAGGCTGGTCTCCATTCAGTTCACTTCAACTTTCACCCATGAGAACAAGGTTTTTGTCACGTGCAAACAAAAATAAATGATGTGATTGAGACATCAACTTTGTGCATCACATTTTTATGTAACATCTGGCCAGTGGTTCTGTTGCTTGAATTATATGTTTTGCTAATTTTAGGACGCTCTGTACCATAATCGCTCATATGGATGGATTGTGTGTAGTCCAGACCAGCTTTCCAATTTTAGTCTAGAACCTACTGTGCAGACCACTTCCCAGGTAGCCACTGGACTTAAAACATACTGCAGATTCATCCAATATGAATACAATTTCTAGAAATACTTGCTGGTGTGTTTCACATACAAGTGTTCATTTGAACGTGCACATGTGCCTGTACTGTATGTGTGTCCAGTCACTGAGGGCATGGAGGGTGGATGTGGGAAATCTAAGCCCACAGGTAGAGTCTAACAGCATAATAAGCCCTATTGAGCTACTACCCACAAGTCAGCAGCACCAAACTGTCAATTCCCTCAGTTCCAGCCATGGACACTCACAGTGACGTATTAAGGCTGGCTGCTACAACCACCGGGGCTGAATCATTGTGCCCTTGCCTCTAGTCAGGTTTATTTTGCCCCCTCACACTCTTGACTTCAGTTGGCATCTATGAACTCATTTAGCTTGCTGTTACTGGAAGATGGCACGTCAGGAGGGAAGGAGAGTAAATAACTGTGAGGGAAGTATCCAGCATTGCTTTGAATTGTGGCCCTGGTTCCACTGAAGTGAAGCTTTCACACCTTTCTTGTGAATGGCAGCCTCAGCAGAGCCATGTGAGGAGACTTCATGATTAATCTCCCTACTTTTAATTACTCAGCCGTGTGCTGTGCGAGCCATTAGGTTAATGACACTCAGACATGTGTACTCACAGACCTGAAGCTACAGGGCACATCTGAGCTGTACCGCTTTTTAGGTGACCACCTGTTTCCAGAGCCAACTGCCCAGTTCTCTCCTTTTCACTCAGATGCCAGCGAATGTTATGAGGACATATCAGAAAGAAAAAGGGAGCTTAATTACAGGAACAGTGTGCGTGCCCGGAGGCAACAATGTCCTTTGTTGCAGAATGTTTCCTCAGAAGTCATTCACCCAATTTGAAAATGTTTGCTCAGGATTTTTGGGTCGACTGGAGCCCATGCACATGCAGAGACAAATCCCAACCTGAGGCGAGGACTGAAAGGGGGGGGGGGGGGGTTATGATTAATCTCCAAGGTTTTAATTACCAGAGCAGGTGCTGGGACCAATCGTTTAGTTAATGGCAGGAATGGCAGATAGGAGTGATGTTATGCAATTATGCACACTACTTTGCTCCAGAGCTTGCCACGTAAATTATTCAGTAAACCTGATAAAGTTACTGGGCACAGGCATGCATGGTGTGTGTATACTCCGTTTCAATCACACACGAAAGAAAGCCCTCCTCAATGAATGTATCCTCACTGGGATTGATAAAGATAAATCCAAATGACTGTTTGCTCACTGCCCGTGCACATGTGCTCATACTCTATATGAGCCCAGAGAAAATGGCTCCCTATCCTCAGCAACACACACACAAACATGAAAACATTGCTACTTAAATTATTAACAAACTAATTACAAGCTGCAGGGTGATATTTGTGGATGTGTAATGGGGCTTGCCACATGCTGAGATAGAAGGCACAAGCTTAGTTCATATAAAATGAGCACATGAACAGCTTTGGTGTGGGTTTTTCTGTCCCGGGGTAGAATGAAGGTCACAACCAGTGGGTTGCACAGCAGAGTCACGGCTGAGGTTTTTAAATGAAATGAGATAAATGCATGTATGTAGATGTAATGTTATTTACATTAGTCTAGCCTGTGGTTTATTGATTGAATACTGCATTTGGCTGCAGATGAATTCTTATCACTGAACCATTGCGGTCATTTACACAAGAACATTAACTCCCATTGCACACTACACCATGTTTTAATGTGTGTAAAAAATAATATTCTGTGATTAATATTTTGTTTAGCATGTTTTTGGTTTAGATAAAAGGCAAAAACGTCACTTATTTCCTGCAATGGCAAGTTTACAATCCACCAACTCTGGACATGTTAGGTGAACCTGTGAAAGAGCAGAGCACATCAGGATAGCTAGCATGAAAAAAAAATGAGGGAAGAAAATGGGAGAGATTCAGCCATGCATGTTTTTAACTTGGTCAAGGAAGCTCACAAGCACTCAGGTAAAAAGTAGCACTACAACAAATACTATCTTTATAAAAGTTAGACTTTACTAAAGTATTGGCCACTGTTGGGCTGATTGTGTAACGCCCCCTAGTGTAATGTCTACACAATGAAAAGTGAGAGTCTGTTCAATCTAGATTAAATTTCACATGCCATCCCCCTCTAGTTAATGTATCCAGGACAAAAATTTGATGCCAGTCTATTAAACCAACAGTATAACAGCATCTGTAACACTTCTGTTTCAACAAGTCTGGTTCCAGTGGGACAGAAAGGGGACACATTTTTCCTCCAAATATACATCTAAAAGTTATCTAAGGTGAACATGAGCCTTCATCAAATCAAGGGAGTATCTTTCAAAGTGTTTTACAGCCGAATCCCTTCTTTTGTGCTTCACGGACTCCCCAGGTGGAGGGATGGTGAAATTTAAATGAAATAAAATAACAATTTGTTCTGAAAAGGCTGTACCTTTTGGGGGTTGTTTACTTGATTTGGTTAATTCAAAGTGCAAAGGCTTCAAATGTAAGGTTTAGGATAAAACTAATAATTTTACAAAGAACAAGTGCCTTAATTATATAACCCTACAATCAATTTACCAGGGGGCAAGAAAATGCTGCCGCTAGGCAATGTCCTTTCTTAGTCTGACTTTATGAAAAATTCAGAAAACAGTCTGAGAACCCTTTTCTTGCCTTTGTTAGACAGCCTTAATTAGCTGAAGATTGACAGGAGAAGGGCGAGAGAGAGAGTAGATCTAATTCCTTACTATATGGGACGCACACTTTACCCGGTGAGTTAGGGTTTCCTCCATTTGGCGAGCCTTGTGAATATTTTTCGAGGTCTGCATGATTACAGATTTACCTACATCAGTGAGCTATAGTTTTGTTTCTGCTTCCTGCTGAGTGTGTAATCTACAATAACAACTAACACTTAATACTTTGCCCTGCATGGAAGAAGCAGGTAAGGCTTTCCATTGTTTATTTTAATTCATTCCACATTTGCACCTTACGACGCCGCATTTCCCAGACAAGGACATCAATTTCCTCTTAGCGTTCGCTGTTTT
Source organism: Hypoplectrus providencianus (assembly GCA_028566105.1). NCBI lineage: Eukaryota > Metazoa > Chordata > Actinopteri > Perciformes > Serranidae > Hypoplectrus > Hypoplectrus providencianus. The sequence continues at coordinate 13,297,796 of JAOWBC010001387.1, read as the reverse complement.
TGTGCAGTGGATCTTGGCTCTCCTCGTCCATTACAGTCAGTGCATTGTGGAGAGAGCACTGCGAAAGGAAATTAGAGGGAGATGATTTGATTAGTCATGATTGATGCCAACCAAACACTTATTGTAATTTATTCCCCCTGTAAAACCATTTTACACCTGCAGCCTGTGTGCACCACTGCTGTGCTAACACCTTTGGTCTGAAAATAACAAAATATGTGTTCCCACAGCCAACCATGAAAGCTCCATGAACTTATGCCAGTGCTTGTGCTTATGCCTTGGTTCATGAAAGTGAAGCTACAAATGCTGAAAACGCTCTGCTTTTCCTCCTGTGGAGAGCTATTATCTACTGGCAGCTAGCGGGGGGGAAAACATCTTTTGTTGACTGGGTTTTGATTAGGGCAGAATAACACAACATCAATGCCAGTGACATAGAATGCATATAGGCATGTATATGGAGGCGCCATGCACAGACATTTGCTTTGCTCTGTGTCTAGCTGGATTTTTTTAAAACTGTGCTCCCAGTAAAGTTCAACCTCTCTGATGTCCGCTTATTTAGCTGCTTGTTACTCTGAAGCACTGATAGGATCTTTACGCTCAGACGCGTACAGTAGCGCTGGCTGTTGTTACGTTATGTTCTCTATTAGAGCTACACAACTCATCAAAATTTTACAGAAATCACAATATGGACTATCCAAATTGCAAGAAGTGCAATATCTGTGCAGAGCAAAGGATGTGCCAAAGTGCCATCTGAATGAAGCATTGTGGTGCTGCAGAGATGTCCCAGTCTGCAAATCATTTCCTACAGACATATGAAAAAAGACTGCCTGGAAAAAAGAAAACAGACCATGATTATTACAATGTGTTTTTCAATAAAAAGAAAAAAGTGATGGGAAAATGATCCTTCCTTACAATATCGCATTTTTTCCCCAGATTTGTGCAGCCCTCTTTTGCATGTATTCTCTCCTGATTACAATATTGCTCATGCAAAGCAGAAACTCGTTTCTAATGTCTGTGTATGTCCATTTAAAACCTGCATTTATAAAGGTCGACAAATGCAATTTATTTTAACATAATGTCACCAAATAAAAGTGTGTTCTTAGTAAGAAACAAACAAGTAACAACTTGACAGTAGATTTTTCTAGTATTTTTTCTTCACTACATTGAAGTAACACTTTGTCCTCACTATAAGTTTAAAGCCAAATTGTTTTTCTCTGCTATACCTTTGCACCTGTTTGATGGCACCTATAAAATTGAAAGTAATGACAGTACTTAGTGGAACAGGTTCAGGGATGATTGTGGCAGGATGGCAGGTTGACTGTTTGTGATTATGATGATGATTTTGGACAGATTAAAGAGCCAGAATTGGTCAAAATGGTGATATTTTAGAAGAAAAGGTCAAGGACTTCTTTAAATCTGTCAAGGCTCCCTATCATGCTTTCCAGCTGCCAGTTCTTGAAGGTTCAGTTGCTGGCAGGTTCATGCATAAATGCAGTCACGTAGACAAACACTCAGGCACACTCACACACAGACAAGAGTATTTCCTTTGTCCTTCTCCTATCACAGGTAAGGATTAAAGAATATTACAAATAGTTGATATTACAACAGCTCCTGTCTCACTCAGCCCAGATATGAGGCTTCACTCAAACACACACCTGCAGCACATGTATGTCCTTGCAATAGGAAATCTTTCTTCCAGACAAAAAAGCAGGTATGGCTATAGCTCATGTTGATGGCAGCTATGCTGAAGCTAATGGGCGTGGGCTTGGACCGTCAGACGGTTTGGATGGGATTTGCTCTATTGCTGCAGAAAAACATCAGTAATGGTTGAGATTAGAGCCCTGGTGAGCTATAGCCCGGTGCTGTAGCCAGACAGCTTCATTGACCTATCATAGATGTTGTTTTTTTCCCTCCTGTTTTCTCGGCCTCACTCCAGCCTGTGAGCTGGTGCAGCAGGGAATTTGTATTATTTTTATATGAAGTGTGAATCCTATTTTCATACATGATATTTTCTCATTTCTCTTCCCTTTTATCCAATGTGGATTTGTCGGTTCCGCTTGTGCTGCGATGCTCGTCGTTGTTGACCCTCTGAGGGTAAAGACAGTCAAGTGTCTGCTCCAGTTCATGTGGAGTCACCAGCTGCAGCTTTTAACCTGACTGCGAGGAACTCCATCCCCCCTGGGTCTGAGCCTCTTCTATACTGGCTCCATGACCAACCCGTAAGGATTTCTGGTGCAACAACAGGGACATAATCCCTCTCTGGGTCTTGTGAAGGGGCGACTGCTTTAATCCCTTTGGCCAGCTGGTTGTCTTGGATAGTGCAAAACATTTTAGGCCAATGTCCAATTCTTGCTGGCTGGCTTTACAACCTTTAATGTCTTATGTGTAATACCATGAAACATGGTCCCAACAGTATTTCAGCTCTTCTCAATAAATATAGTTTTCAAGTCTTCTTCAATACAATATGAAGTTCATTTTGTATTGTAATCTTGGTCCCAAAGTATGATATCGGGCAGGTCTACCTTATGATTAACAAGTTGATACCTCACTGTTATGTGTGGTTTTGTCATCAAAGTTCATTGCAACATTTTGTCACTTAAATGCCTATATTCAGATTTATTAAAACCACTCTTCATAGTCAGCATTTTGAATGATGATTCTCTTTTGTTAACCAAGCTAGCTAGTTAGTGGTAATAATGATCATTTCTGCTCCTGATCCATTCTGCACATGCAATGGTTGCAATTTTCCAATATGGCAATGGCCAAACTGCTGCACTCCAGGATTCCTAACCTGAATCCATAAACCAGTGTATATCATGGCTATTCTATGGTTTGGGCCAGTTGGTTAGCATGCTCATCCAGCAAATATCTCTGTAGCACAGTTTGTAGAGTGTCCAACTTTTACTTTTTCACATCCTGTTGGTTTAAACATTAGTAATATTTGAGACAAGATGACAGACGGAATAAAAACGCATTATAGAGATAACTTCATGTGGATGAGCAAAAACCCAAAATACAGCTGTTTTTCAAAACAGCCTCAACAGCCTTAATAAGCCGTAGCTTCATATTTAAGAAATACAGGGTTGATTCAATTATTAAAACAGCCAAGGCCATTTTTAAAATGTATTACAGTAGCTGGAGGCGAGCTCAGGGCTTCAAAAATGGGTGTTGGCCCAACAACATGACACAAAATAGCAAAACAGTCTGCTGGGGCATCATGTTTAATGCATTAGAAATGTTAAAAAGGGAGCAAAACTAACCTCTAAAGTCAGCCTGATACTCTGTTTGGCAATGTTTTAAATTTGGTTGAACTTGTTGTGTTAGCCCCTTTGCTTGGTAGCTTGATATGATATGCATTCAGTCAATAGTGTGGTATTGAGACCATTTGTTTTTCTTTTAGACTCAGAAAAACATATTTTTTTTTAAACTCTACCATTTGATCTGACATTTACCAAAAAATGTTTCGGTAAAGGTGTATGACTTACAGTGTATCAGCCATCTATTAATGTAGCAACCTCCCATAAAACCAGTTGGTGAATTTGCACACTGATTTGGTTCCTGTGCCCTGGTGTCAAATAACTTTCTAATCTCATCCATCCATTTTATACATGCATGAGCCAATTATCTATACACACAATCACACTTGGGCGCATATGGAGACCTCTCTCCAATGGCGGGTATACACACTCCTCCCTTGACGCCCCATCCTGCCATTCCCACTCCATTATGGCACGTCTTTGATCATGGCTCACAGTGAAGGGTTTGGCGAGTCGTCAGAGCCCCCTCCCCAGCTGTTGCCAGGCCCTCTGCCATTACAATTGGTTGGCACAGCCATCAGCAGCTGCCACCGTTGCCTTGAGCACCACCTCGAGCAACACAGATGCCTGATGTGTGTGTGTGTGTGTGTGTTTGCGTGCCTGTGCTTTGCACCTACCTGTAACTGTGTGCTAACACGTATGCGTGCACTCACCTGCAAACATGCCTTCATCCATCTTCATATCTGCGTGTACATCTGTGGCATGGCCTGCTGTTTGATTTGAAATTCATTGCCATGTGCTGATGGTTAATTTACCCGGCCCCTCTCCAGGAAGCAAAGTTTGGCTGCTTGCTAATGGCGAACTAACCCTGGGAGGGGCTTTTAGTTGGCCTGCTCCCAGCTCCAGATAGGCTCTTTACCAGGTATGTTTTCAGATGTTTTGGGAAGACTCAGGCAGCGGCAGAGGTGACCAGTTATGTTGTGGGCTGTGTCCAGGATTCTACACTAACATGCCAATAAGTATGCGTTAAGAAAATATGAGATTTTTTTTTAGAATGTCTGAAAATGTAAACAACAGATACAACAGTATGCTAATACTAAACAATATGCTAGCTACTCCACAATGCAGTGTGGTGGTGATTAAAATGTCAGACTGGTCTGCCCTCATAAATGCAAAATATGGGGTGTTTGTATATGTGTACAGGCAGAATTTTTTTTTCTTTTTTTTTAACCTTTTAGACACCTTTGTACAACTGTGAACTATATGTGTATGGTGCTGCAACAGATGCTCATATGTGCCACTATGGTTGGTATTAACAGTCTATTCTTCTCATTTGGATTTGAGATCTTGGTGATAATGTTCATAAGAGGCAATGGAGGTCAGTAAGCAAGCATTAACTGAGTTCACCACATTCACCTGTGGTTTTGCATTTAAGTTGAGAAATTTAGGAGGTCCATCATGCTTGCTCTCAGGTGCATATTCAACCAGCAATCAGGCTCTGGGGAAGTGACATGATGATATCAGTTCCGTGCATCCAAAAAACAAACGTTCTACTTTTATTTACACAAGAGTGTGTTGAATGATCGAGGTTTATTTTCTGTGATTTTGCTCACACAGATAAGAAGGATCAGTTGGATGGAATGATTCACTTCTGACAAACAAACCGTGATCTTTAATCTCAGACAAACCTTCTTTTCACGTGCTGTCATATCAATGGTAATCAGTTAATCATGCTGCTATGAACGTTGCCTAGAGACAAAATTAATTTCTGTTTGGTATTGATATTTTAAATTAACACTGGAGTCCAATGTCAAAGGAAAATTAATGAATAATGATTTAAAAAAAATCTCATTTAAAATGCATTGAAGTTGGATCAGGAGTTGAAGGTTAAAGGAAAGGAAAGATGGATATATGTATAATATACAAATAACGACTGTAAAGCAGCCTCATCATTAAACCACTTAATATTATGCATGGATATTATAGCAAAAGAAAGTCATAGCTGGACAAAAAAGACAAATAGAATACAATGAAAATAGGATTATGATGACCACAGATTTTTTTTTTCTTTTCTTTTTGACAGCAGTTGAGTCAGTTTACACAATCTTTATTGCATCTGATTATTTGGACTCAAAGCAGAAGTTTAGTGATTACTCAGCTTCATTCGACAACAAAGCACGC
>JAOWBC010001387.1:13253953-13269555 GCA_028566105.1 Hypoplectrus providencianus | reverse complement strand
ACAAGACAGACATCGTTTTTTTTTCTGATAATTATAACAGAATAAAGGGAAAACATGACTGCATACGGAATGTGTTTGAATCATTTCTTAGTAAAAACATGTTGTCTCATCATTCTTTAATGCTTGTGTGACAAACTGATTACATTTAGGAGTCGACTTCATCTCTGTAAAGCTGCTGCGGCGACTCCAGTTTTAAGTCTCTGCTCTGCATCCATGAAAGCTAAGCAGATGTTTTGAATGCCTCCGCTGCAGTAAACAGTGTGTTATGCATGTATATTTCTGCTGTTGTCTCAGAAAATATCAGGATGTCGCAGATTTACATTGTTCTTAAGATTTTAAGGCTTTTAAGCTTCCAAGCTTTCATCACACAGATCAGATGTTTACATTAAAAAGCACTCACCGCTTTAGAACAAAAGCAGGTTCCACAGACTAAAAGCTGCTCCCAAAGTGTATGGATTTATTAACAACAATACCTGCCATAGTAGGCACTCGAGATTAATGGAAAGCAGCGCGCACAAAATGTCACCTTAGTATTAGTGCTAATAAATCCTCACACCTTGGGAGCAGCTTTCAGTGGATTGAACTTTTATTGTAGATCTAAAGGAAGAAAAAAGCTTTAAATATAATACAAAGGCACTGCGGGTAAAAAGAAGCATTTTAACAGATATCACTTAGATAGGCCCTAGTTTGTTACTTATATTAAGAATATTTTTCTATTACAAGGTTTCTGACATTTTTAAATGCACAAATGAATCATTTTCTGGTTAAATATGTGCTAATTTCAAATGTCAAGAATATAAGTTTTAATATTTGATAAAACCACAGTGAATCAAATATTGGAGCAAATATCAGTTTATCCAAAAGGAATTTGGCTCTATTTTTAGGAATATCATTATTATATATATTATATAAAAAGTTTGAAATCAAATATTACTGTTTTCTGACCATGCACCTAAATATAGATATCTTGTATATTTTGTCTGGTATTTGTACTCATACAAATAATCAGTGATATTTGTCAATGGCAAATAATAGAACTACAACAGTCTGGTAAGTTAAAAAAAAAAAAAAAAAAAAAAATCATAACTCTTAAAGTAATGCAGCCTTTAAACTAGGACTACCTTCTACTACCAGTGTAGTTTCATATCACCATGTCAATATAGTATTGATATATATTGCCCAGACTCAAAGCAAACACCTCTGTAAAAACATTCAGAATATCTCTGCTGGGAATGTGTTTTTTTGTGCTACTCAAATGGAAATTTCTGGCCTCAAGAATAAAGAAACTTTCAAGGAATTTTTTTTTTTTTTTATTTCACACATTTTGCCAGACACTTCAGGTGAAAACTTGATATCAATGTTACACATCCCCATATGATTAATTACATTAAAGCATTTTTTGTGTATTACCAGTGTACCATTTTTTTGTGTTAAAATATACAAATTGGGCTTTATCTGATGCTAACTTTTGGTGAATGTAGGAGAAATCTACAGACTCTAATGTGGTAAACATGACAATTTAATGGGTATTTTAGACATTTCCTTATCCCCCTGTTAGAAAGACAGACATGTTATGGAAGCAAAATAGCCCAAAATCTTAAAATTGACCACCACAAGAATAAAAAAAAACACTTTTCCTGTCGTGTCTCACCTTAAAAACACGAGCAGTCCTCACAGTTACTCACCTTGATTGATTGTTGGCGCCATGTGCCACCCTGGTTCTCATTAATGTGTGGAAAAAGCATCTACCGGTGTGGAAAAATGTTCTATTTCTCTCACTACTACAACTCACGGCTCCTTTTTCCCCTTCCCTTCTGCTCAGCTGCCATCCTTGATGACCCTATGGAGTGCAGCCGAGGAGAGCGTCTGGCCATCACGCTGGCAAAAGACAGCATCAACAGGAGCAGTAACCGCTCCACCACCGGCAAGCTGGAGGTGGACATCTTTGAGCTGCTGAGAGACAGTGAATACGAGATGGGGGAAACGAGTAAGTAACACATACAGGGAAGATATGCCAATGAACTGGTGTGGAAAGGAAAAGAGTGCGGGCCTGTGTGTGTGTGTGAGTCAGAGAGAAAAGACGGAGAAAAGGTCTCTCAATTTGAAATCAGCGAGCCTGTCATTTCAATTCACCCTACTGTCTTCTTTTCACTCTGTGCCTCACACTCTTCCCCCGAGTACACATAGATAAGTCTGTCTGGTTTAACAATATTTTGGTCAAACAGAAGCAAACAAATTATTGGAAGTAGATGACAGTCTGCTGCGGTGCAGGAACGCAAAATGAGCTGTCATACTTTGATAGCTGCAGACGTCGAAGAGTGTGTTTATATTTGTTTGCCGGGTTGTATTTTCTCTTATATATTGGCAACTCTCACTCTGCGGTGGCAGGGCAGATCAAAACAGCCTTTTCTGTGAATAGGAGTGTAATGTAAAAAAAAAAAAAAAGACTTCATCTGCGGTAGTGACAACCTTCAGCAGAATGGACTTTTTTCAAATGACCCGTTAAGAGATTTCCTGTAATTTGTCAAACAAATGTGACAAATGAATCACAGGATCCATTAACACTCACCTATTTGTTATCAATTATATCAATGCTTCCACTTCACAGCCGCACACGACATCAGCGTACTTGCTTCCTGACTTGTTGCCTCGCACCTCAGTGTTTATCGGTTAGATTTTTTAAATTTTTAATGAAAACTATCCAAAATCAATACAGCACAGTGTGTGTCTGCAGAAAACAACCAATACAAACCGCTATGACAAGAAGTGTGCAGATTGATTTTCAATAGCACACATTTCCACTTTCACAAACCCAAGAGCTTCAGTGTTGCCGTTTAATCCATGGAAACACTGCTTCACTTACCGCAGCAGCAACAAACTGTATTACTTTCTCTGCCTGGTTAAACTACAAACCCTTCCTAAATGTGGTTTCTCCTCTGTTTTTTTCATGATTTTTGTGTGTCGGTGTGTGCGTACTAGCTCATTGGTGTGCTGTGCAAATGTTTTGTGTGTGAAAGTGTGTGTGTAATTAGTGGCAGGAATTGGATTAGGGACGGATCAGTGGACGCAGTTAGATGGAAATATCACACGGGGGCCTCTACCTGCACAGAAAAGGCCCACCCCCACCTTTCAAGCACCTACTACTGTCTGTGCAGCATGCAGCTCCTAAACGGAGAACTCCCCCAGACTGTTCTAACCAGTCGGTTATATATTGCACATAAAGCCACATAATGCATGCAAATGTTTCCCTTAGTGCTGCAAATTGTGCACCAATGATAAACAACTGTGAAATCATTTACAATATACACAACCAGAGCGAATTTGTGCATGAATTAACATTCATGACCATTTTTACTGCCATTTCCTTCCCACCATTTATTATCTTGCGTACTATTTAATTAATCAAATATATGTTAGTGGGCTGATAATATCTTTGTTTATGCCCGTAGTATTGAAATGTATTTTCATGAACGGTTTCTTATATGTTTTTATGAAAACTTGATGCAGCTCGATTTAATGATATACACGAAATATGACAACATTTTCCTAACTATTTTATTAAGGTTTGGAATTATAAAAAAGGGGTTAGGATTTAAAAACGCTACACTCAGACGGTGTCCAAAGACACACAAACAGCAGCCTCCTGCCTGAAAGTTCTGGGGGGTTTTTTGGGGCCATCAACATTCCCTCTAGTCTGCCTGATAGGGGACATATGCTGATTTTTTTTTTTTCAGTAGTTTTTCAGTAGAGTTTTTTTCTTTATTGTATGTTTGTCATTCTGTCCATCTTCTTTTCATATGCAAACTAAAACATGTTGCGAAAGAAACGTTCCACAAATCAAACTCATTACAGCCCTCTAATCATTCCAAGGTTCCAGTAGCTTGTATCGATCGGTAGAAAATCAATGTGAAGCGGAGAAAATGGACTTCAGCTGACCCACTAACCTTTCGCCCCTAATTTGACCGCAGCATGCGGCCCGGTACTGTTTTGACAAATCGCAGCGTTAATGGACCCCTTGACACTGACAGCAATGTCCCTGCAGTGAGGAATAAACTTTGGTGCGGATGAAGGGTTCTGACACAGAGTTTTCACACTCATGCTCTGTCTCCGACACACACGCACTGCGAGCCGTGCAGAGAGGAAGAAATCAAAGTGTCACAGGGGCCAGAAGCGTGTTGGCTGGCAGTCAAATCATTCAGCTTTATAATTTGGTGAAGCCATGCAGACAGGTGCAAACGTGTGTGCAGGTACTGTAAATGTGTGCATACATGTGTGTGTGAGTGTTTGTGTAAGGTGTCAGTGTGTTCATGTCTTACAGGCCCCCATGGGCGACTAAGGGATTACTTATTAATCATTCGATTCACTGCCTCTGCATTCACTGACAAGCTCAAAAATGTCCCCCCCTCTTCCTTTTTCACACACGTAGCTGGTTAATTCTCCACATTTGCCCCATTAACCGACACCAAATTATCAGCGCACACGCTCACCCAGCGCACACGTGCTCACACATGAACAGTGTCTGTGCGAGTGTCTGCCTCACATCGTTGACTGTAGCCGTTTAATTAGAAGCCAGGGATTATAAACTCACAAGAAATGGCGTTCTGTTTGCCGGTATGGGGAGATTAAAGCATATGGCCTGTGTACATCACAGAGGAGTAAAACTCACATTCCTTGCAATATTTCCATCTTAAAGACATGTTTTCGTCCCCCAAAGGTAAAAGCCTTTAAATCAGCTCTTGTAAATGTAGAATGTAGAAAACAAGATGAGATGTGTGTGTCACTTTTGGGGATATTATGGCATTCATGTGTAAATGTTCAAATACCAGATTTTATGTTTTAAGCCTCCAGATATTGCTGCCTGTCACTATTTCTGTCTCTCTGCCTTTTCTCACTGTCTGTCACTCTGTTTATCTGTCTGTGTCTCTTCCCATTTCTATATCTTTCAGTCTCCATATGTGAAGGGGCTGTTATATGAATATCAGTCCATCCCATAAACTATTCAAGTCTCGAGATCTATAGGGTTTTTCTATATAGGTAAACGTGAGGAATATTAAACCTGGACAAATGCATTTGGCCTTGCACAGGTTTCAGTTACACATGTAGGTTCAGGGTCTCTGGGGACAGTAGAAGCGCTGGCTCAGGCTGCTGTCTGTTTAGAGGTTGAGATAGTCAGCATGTGCATCCATTAACATGAGGCTGAAGAGGACCTTTTTTTAAATGACTCAGATTCTTCAAAGAGCCTGCACTTTACTTTCCTGGAGAGCACTGACTGACTTCTCTCTCTGTTCTCTCTCAGTGTGCCAGATCATGTCCAAGGGGGTGGTGGCAGTACTCGGCCCCTCTGCCAGCCCGGCCTCCAACTCCATCATCAGCAATATCTGTGGAGAGAAGGAGGTGAGTTTTGCACCCAACTGGCCTGAAGCCGCGGGCCTCATGTTCTCGAATGTGCTCCCAGTACGACCAGAAACACAGTTTGGAACAATGATGCTCATTAGCGTCTGTGTTGTTGTTGTTTTTTGTTGGAGATTGAGGGGGAATGCAATCCAAGTTGTTAGTGAAAATGATGAAATACCTCTACAGTGTCATAACTCTCCATTCCAGTCCCACTCCAATCAAAGCACCGCTGGACATTTTATTTCCTCCATTCCCCCCTCATTAGCTTGGAGCAGTTTGGCCCACTGAGGATTGCTCGCCACAGTTTTGAGATTTTCATGGAAGCAAATACAAATAAACAACAAGTAAAAGTAGAAGCGAAATGCACCATCTTTCTTTTCTGCAGAAAAACACGTTTTCCACAATTCAAACATGACTGAGTGGATTTGGCTTCAGAGCCTGGCTGCATGCAAACAGATCCCAGTTGGATGCTAATTGGCTTGTCTGAACTCTGACATGGTGTGTTTTGCTGACTGATGTCAAGAGACAGAGCGCCTTTGAATTATACAAAACCATAAACCAGATCAAAATCAATTATAAATCAGAAAAGATTCATCTGGGGTGGTTTTTCGCTGCCATGCTTTGGTACGTTCGCTAAATTTGATACGCTTTGTTTTGCATTTGTGGAGAACTCTTTAAATGATAAATGTGAATCCACCAATAATAATAGTTTCTACATTATCTACTGTGTAACTGCTGCAGATTCTAAAACCTACATGTCAGCGTTCTCTCAGTTCATCAGTCTTACAGTTTCCACTCTGTATGTTCTGGTATACTCCCCGCCGTAATTGGATTTGGTCCACAGAGAAGCCGCCTTTTCAACTGCATGATTTTGATCAGCCTGACTATTAGAAGACATCCCATTACCATCCAAGTCTCTATAATGTCCTCTGGTACAGTACAGGCCGTCTTTCTAATGAGACATCAGTCTGTTGTAGTGGTAGATAGACCAGGACTCCCTGCTGCTGAAAGTCTCTGGTGGCACTGACACGCAGGCTTTGAATCACTGACTGTGATAATACCACTGAATATAAAAGACCCCATAAAGTGAAAAATTGCATTTTTGAGTTGTTAAGTGATACATAAAGTATAGTCGTAAAATACTCCAAGGAGTAGATGCAGTCCCTGAAGATTCACATTTTCCCCTCAAATGTGATCTTTGCTTATCTTCTAAAAGCACATGTGAAAAGGTTGGACAGTCATTTGGATGACCACAATATTTAAAAGTCTATCTTCCAAATGTGACAGATGGGAGGATGTGACACGCTGAATTAGTCCTTTTTTCCCAGGTAAAACACTTTAAGCTGTCATTCCCATCCAGTCCTGGCCAGCACTGTCACCAATGCTGCAGTCTGAATTGTATTCTGTGTTTATCTCTTAATAATTCAGAACTGCTGCAGTGCCCGGGGAAAGACTGTGCGATGTGTTGCCACACATAACTTGACAGCTTCATAGAGGTTGAGAGTGTTTGATATGCTAGTTGGGTGTCCATTTTCATCTGCTCTGTAAATGAAGAAATAAATTCATGTTATATCATTTTTGGCAGCAACTTTTACCCAGCTACTGAAAATGAACTAGTTCGGAGTTCAAGACAGAGTCCTTATTTTCTGGGTTGTGACACTTTGACACAGCGTGAGTTTTGTGCACAGAGCTGCACTCCTTTGTCAAATGCAGATATGCAACTTTATCCCTGAACTTATTCTTAGTCTTCTGTTCTAATCCGTGCTTTGTTAAAGCCCAAATTAAGACTTTTTGAATGGTATTAAAGTATTATGTTGATTTAACAATGATGTGATCGTAGCGTTTACTATAGCTGTGTAAACTTTTCACCTTAATAAGTCCCTAGTTAAGCTTCTTTTTTTTAAAGTGGGGTTGTATGAGGTACTTATCCATAGTCAGTGTATTTGCTACAGTTTTGGGGGGAAAAAGGCGAGAACCCAGCCCTGCCAGACAGTTTATTTCACAGAAACATCTGAGAAACAGTCATTGCAATCTGTTTGGAAAACACTTTCAAAAAATGCCCGGCAGGTGATTGGCTAAACCTTCTGTCAGTACCTATCTATGCCAAAACATCTTGGGAGAGAAGCAGAAGTCTTTAGTGCTGTTCTGTTATGTTGCCCCATTTTACCTTGTCATGCAGCACTTGTAAAAAAGTTTACACTGGGAATTATGAAGAAGTTTCCAATGCTCCCTTCAAATCCACAAAACTCTATTGATTAAAACATAAATAACAGAAGACAGGAGATTCTGGTCTACTGTTGCATTGATTGGTTGGCATGTGTTATTGTTTGAAAAATCCAATGTCACACAACAACACAAACAAATTAGTCGATCGAGGAAGCAGTAAACCAGTTACTCTTCTGTATGGTAAAATTACTGTTTTTGTCAAAGGAGTCTGGTGGCTTTGAACAAAGCATAGATGGGTGTAAAAGCTTCAGATCTCTGTTGGCGATGTTTGTCTGATGCCACGTAAGAGCAGTGAAAATCACAAAAAGTATTGCGTAGACTTATAATAACATTGATTTTCATCACAGCAGCACATTGTTTAGCCTCTCTATAAGTTTTTCTGTTTACTGTCTGTAAACTAGCAACCTGCTGACTGCTATCTACTGTAGGTAATACACAGACCATGGATCAATATTAAAGCCCACTTCAAATCATCCAAACTATCCTTTTAAACAAAATTATGCGTTGCTGAGTTAGACAGAAAATGCAAGCATGAAAATGCCTCCCTGCTGCTGAGTCAAACCTAGTATGCAGTAAGTATTGCCACTAAATAAGAGCCCTCACATGTTATTAAGCATTATTGGCTTAATGAGCTGGAAGGATCAAAAGTATCCATAATGTAGAAAATTGGACCTTATAAGGAAAAAACTAATGTTAAATATTATTGGATTAATCTTGCATAATATGTAAGAAGCATTTTACTGTTGTGGATGGTAAAGTTGGAACAAATTAACTTTTTAAAATACTGTTGTTAGTGTAACGGACCAGACATCCACAGCTTTGACATATTGTTGCCTCTTGTACATTTTTGCAGTGTGTATTTCAGAGCAGCAGGACAGAACTCTGGCAGCCAGACAGTACCTGGCTTCAAGTTCAGACCATATGTAGGTCATCTGTGCAGGTTGTGTGAAAAGTGCTCGAGATTGTAAAATGGTTTGAAGTGTTTCTTCTCTGATGTGATTTAGTTGGAAATGCATAGTTTGATGTGCTGTGACATGCTTTTTCACCTTACAGTTACATCAAGGAGAACTAGATTTTAGAGTTCATAAGGTAGCTCCCACACCACCGCTACAAGAAGAGGAGAAGATATTTTGAACCTTTAGAAGTGGAGATAACATGTAGGTGTTTTGGCATTGCTGTATATATTCTATCAATGTACCTCGACAATGGTAACAATTTCAGTAGTAGTTAATATTTAGTGTAATTCGTCAGTTTTTACACAGATAGTGAGTTGGTGGTGTTGCAGTCACGTTATTAGATGTGATTTTGTGTATCTACCCACAGTGCAGGATGAATCATAAAAGATATTCGGTCAGTTTACAGGGAGAGATGAAGGATTTTAACATGAAAACACACTCAAATGTATTTTTGGACACATAATTGTCATGACTATAGACAACAGCTTAATACACCCAGTGGGAAAACCTGCTTCCATGGAAAGTCTGCATGTTGATCCTCTTATCTCATCCTCTGAGGTATAAAATGCATTATTAACTATTTTTAGGCCATTTTTGTGGAATAATCAAGCCCAGTGGTTCTCAGTTGTGGCCATCAGCACCCTGCTGGTTTTCATTTTCATCATCAAATCAAGGACTATTGAATACCTGGAATGCATAGCTGGAAAAGCAGCAGTCATTCCAATTTTGTTTCGTGAGGATCAGGATTAAAGACTGACGCTCTTAACTCAGCGGTCCTCACCCGGATGCTATTTAGAGCCAAGAGCGTGACCGTTTTTATTCCATCCAAACACCACACCGGCTTCACTGATTAGGTCAGGCTTTGGGTGTTCAAATCAGTGGAAGTCAGCTGTGTGTGTGCATATGAGCGCATCGTGTGTGTGTTCTTAATCGAGCAGAGAAGGTCACATTGCTCTTGTCATGATCACTCTGAGGCGGATGACGGGGTAATGGCCCTTGTCAGCAATGGTCCTATATTGGTGGTTGGAGTTGTTGTCCCGACACATTTCCCTTAATAACTGCGGTATGGAGATAAAGGATGTCCTGAAAAACAAAATGTAAACACAAATATTTGACAAGTAAATCATATTCATGCTGTCAGTGAGTATTTGCATTACTTAGTGTTTTTTACTTGGAAATCATAGAGCTTTAGCCAAGTATGGCAGATAATACACACAGGAATTCTTACTTTATTGATTAATAAATTACAAAAGTCCTTATGCATAAACATATAAGCATCAAAATATACATAAAGGACCAAAAGTAGAAATTTTCAGTTTTAATCTCATATTAATATATTACTTGGTAATGCCATGAGGTTAACATTGCTGCTGGTAAAGTTAGGTAACCTACAGTATAATAATACTGCATATAATTTACTGTGAAATTAAAAAGTATTCAGATCGTTTGCTTCAGTAAAAATACTAATATAGCTCCACTATAAGTTAAACTCCTGCATTCAAAACGTGTACCTGAAGTTTCAAAAGAACAAGTAGTTATTATGCCAAATGGACCCACTCGGATCATTAGTATTATCTGTTTTAAATACATTATAACATTATTTGTCTTGATGCATTTATACAAGCAACATTTTATTTTTGCACAGTTAGGACTGATTTTAACTGCTTCATATACTTTAATGAAGTTTAATTAAGAAAAGAAAAGTCCCATTAAAAATGAACTAAAACTTAACTACAGCTAAATGTAAGTATAAAAGTTGCCTCAAAATGTAGTGAGGTAGAAGTTTAAAGTTTCACTAAATACGAATACTCAGGTAAAGTATGATGATTTATTGGCATATTGTGTTCTTTTTTCATTTCTACTAATGGTTTCATTTTGCAAGGTAAAAAGTAACTAAAGGTAATAAATAAATATTATAGGGTGAATATTACATTTGTGTGAAGTAAAAGAAGAAAAAGTAGTATAAACAAGTAAAAAGTATTAATATAAATACTTAAGGAAACAAAATTGTCAGAATGAGGATTTATTTGTTATGACAACAACTGTTTAATTAGCAAGCTTCAGTGTGGCTATTAGGCAGTATTTATGTGCAGAAAATAAAATTTAGTGGAGTTTATAAAAAAAAAAAAAAATCCTACTCCCTCTGCCCTACACGTACAGTACATGAATAAATGTAGCTACTTACATTTCACCTTGCACAAGATTACCAGCAATGAAACCCAGCGATTATGACTGATTGCAGAGAGACCCAGGTAATACCGGGCCTGCATGAACAGGGCTAAA
This sequence comes from Hypoplectrus providencianus, assembly GCA_028566105.1. Taxonomy (NCBI): domain Eukaryota; kingdom Metazoa; phylum Chordata; class Actinopteri; order Perciformes; family Serranidae; genus Hypoplectrus; species Hypoplectrus providencianus. The sequence continues at coordinate 13,258,696 of JAOWBC010001387.1, read as the reverse complement.
GAAACTCAACTTTTATAGTTCCAAGCACATTTTAAGTCCATCACAGTTGGAAAAGAAAACGCAAGCAAGAAATGCCTCCCCACTGAGTGCGAGAGTCGAACTAAAGCCGAGGTCAATATTGTACCAAGATGGTAAAGTTATCCTTGATAAGATGTGTAGCACAAATCCTGCATTAATTTAAGTCAGATTCATCCTGTAGCACAGAAACCAGCAGTACTTTGTGAAATATAACTCTATTTTCTGCAGCACACCTCTGAGGACTGCTCGGCAGGAGGTGAGTAGATCAGCTGGTGAATGTAAGTAGGTGTTTGTGCCTAATGTTACCTTTTGACTCCAGCACCGCCCACCACCTGCCCCCAGTAGAGACTCGACAGGAGAGTGACCTGGAGGGAGCATCACCTGATGCAACACACACTTTTATAGGGAAATCAGACTTGTATTTTTTGCCACAGAGTCACTTTATAAAGCAATTGTATAGGACTTTATCAGATGACTTAGAGACTTGTGAATATATAAATTATTTATTGATTGAGTTTGTGTCACAGAGATGTAGAACCAAGTCACAGATTCGATGACTTTAGTCTTGTTTTGACTTGATAATTTAGTTAATTTTAAAATGATTTAGTGCATTGAGACAAAAGACTTGTTTTCAAAGATACAATAACATTTTAAATACATTTATGATTTTTGAAAATGTAATATTTTCATTGTTAAAGTATAATACATCTGGTGAAGGGGACATGAAAAGAGTGGAAATAGAATGCAAAGACTTGAGACTTACAAGCTAATATCAACAGGCAATCCCACTTTTTGTGTGTTTTGGTCTGCGATGCTACATCCATCTATAAAAGATGACAACAGGTCACCCTGAACTCTAGGAGCTGGAGATAAAACGTGTGTCTGTCTGTGTGTGCGTGCACGCGATGCCCTGACCAGCTAATCCCTCACTGTGAGCGTAAGGCCACAGATGCTGGCACTCCGGTGGCTGGTTTCCTGGGACACTGGCAGCAATATTGCAGCTGACAGACCCCACTAGGTGATCAGCACATCATCTACCAGCCCCTATCAATCACTCCCCGGGCTCTGCCGCGGCTGTAGAGGCTACTTCTACCGGGGCCCATCTGGGTTTCACACTAATAGTGACTAATAGAAAAACAGAAAGTGTGGAAAAGGGGTTGACTGCATGCATCATGTTGGTAGTTTGTTTCCTTGCTATGCGTCGCGGCGGACAAACCTCGGGGTCAGGATTTGGAGGACGGGGCAGATTAATATCAACTAATGAGAAACATTAGCTGGAGCTTTGGATGAGAGGCTCCTGCTGCTTTACAGGTACTCGTCCGCTGGCTGCTGCACTCAAACTGAAGTGCAGTGTGTGTGCAGTGCAGTTTTCTTGTTTTTGCTTTGTGAATCTCAAGGAGAGGACATTTAATTCTTATTTATAAGTGACTTACATATTGTGGAAAAAACCAAGGACTTTTCGTTCCCCCATTCAGATCTGCACAAGGCTCCTTTGTAATCCTCATCTTGTTATTTTCACACAGAGCAATGGACTAAGGTCATTTGGCCATCGAAAGCTTTCAGACTAAATTGAATAAATGTCAGTGATGAAATTTTCATGTGCCAAAAATTGAATCCGAATTTGGTTTTTATCACACTGCTTTTAGCCACATTCAGCTCAGTTTAAATGCTCTTACCTCCTGTTTTTTACCCCTAACTACCTCTCCTCTGCTATAAAGGATGAAATGTGCAATATCCTTGTGTCGGCTAAAGAGGGGAAACACATTTTTTAATGATTCAAACATGTGTCAGAAGTGTTCATGAATATTAATGTCCTGTCTGATGTCCAGGGGTTGCTTCGGGCATGCAGAGCCATCTGGTTGCAGGAGAACAGACAGATTACACCACTGCGTTTTGGTTGGGGTGGTGTTCAGGTGAGATTTAGAGGTGAACCTGAGGTCCTCTGGGCAAATAAAGTGCAGGCTGGATGGAGATTGGGGGTCAGTGGTATAGCTCAGGCCCTGGAGACAGGCAATAATGAGAGATTTGTGCTTTCATACACACACACACACACACACACACACACACACACAGAGGAGTTCCCACAGAAACCCACAAGACAATTTTGACTCACTTGGAAATGCATTAAATAATCAGAAAATTGCTTGTAACTCGAGTGTCATTTATGTGCAGATGTTAAAGTACTGCATTATTTTTGCTTTTAAGGTTCTCGGTGGTTCCCTCCGTCCCTCACTGCTGCAGACTCTCATTTTCCGCCTCTTTCTCTCCTGTCTGCTCTGATAGCGTGTTTTGCTGCATTGTGAGCGCCGCCGTTCGAGGAAACGCTGAGAAACTCATTCGGTCGCTGTAAAAATGAATCCCTTCCTTTGCCTTTCTGAGGCTGAGTTTAATTCCGAGATAGTTTGGAGTCAGACGTATTTCTCGAGATTACTTTATTAGTAGGCAAATGAACTCTGTAGGATTCCTCCGCATGGCCCAGACAGGAGCACCCGTTGAATAGAGCCATCAGACAAAGCTGAAGCACAGCTGATTGCTTGTGAATGAAGACTGAACAAATTTGAAAAACCTTTCTTCAACGCTCTCGGAGAGAAAGCTTTTGCAGGTCCAGTGCTTCATTTGTGTCATTATTATGCAGCATTCATGGCTCACTCATACAACTTGTACAACTGATCTGTGTGTGTTCATTTACTCGTGTCCATTCACGTGTCCAGATACGCCGCTCGCTGTGTTTGTGTTCATTGTGTGTGGAGCCGTCCAAACTGATTTAAATGGGGTAGTTGTCCAGTAGCTCGGTGCTACACATGGTGTGGAATTGCTTTTTTCGGCATGAAAAGCCAGCTAGCCAAACCAGCAAATCCTCTCTGGCTAAAGACCATTTACACGGTAGCTTCGCTCACTTTACACCGTCTCGCCGCCAGACGCTGCACCACGGTTGGTCACAGTGAAGCCAGCACAGCACATCTCCTGTTTGAGCACGGCCAACTTCAGCTCAGTGTTGCTCTCACACATGTGGACACTGGCATCGTCCAAAAACTGCACCTGCTTTGTACAAATCCTGGAAAGAGGAGAAAACAAAAAGGGAAGGGATTCATTTTTACCTCGATGGTCACGCTTTGTTTACATTCTGAGAACTATTTGCATTGCAGAAAAAAATCCTGCTTGGTGAAATCACTTGACTGGTTAGTACCGAGCAATAAATATATTCAATAGAATTGTATTGATGTGTAGTGAGGCATTCATGTGTAGTTTTCACTGTAACATAAAATGCTCCACTACAACAAATCACAGCATCTATATATTGTGATTAAAATTAAATAATAATTAAAAAAAACCCTTTGATTTTAGATTACTTGATCATGTCATAACTCCAAATTTCATGCACTGTTACACATCATTGCATAATATAGCTTTCATATTTATTTTAATCACAGAAATGATTGCGTTCAAACTTTGATCAGCCTTAGCTTTTTTTTTTTTAGCTTGAGGCACTTCAATCTCCAACAATTAGAGATAAAGCGACCGTGTTTAAAATAGGCAGCGTTATCCTTCAACGCCGCCCGGCTGTGTTTGCGTGAGAGCAGATTGCTGTATGGATTAGCCGGGCGGCGTCTTTTCTGACTAAAATGTTGAAGCAGAGTTCATTTGATTATGCATTATGCCATACAGGTAGCTTGATAGTCATCACCAAACTTAATTAACCCTCTGTGTACATTATCTGAAAGCTGGAGGTTTACTAGAGATGCAGCTCAGCACTCTGTGTCAAGTTGGTTCAGTCAAAAATCTCTAATTAAATGATTTAGTTAATTACTGGTCTAACTGAAAGTAGGTCACATAATAACAGGCTGTGGTGTAAGGAACTATTTTTTATATTTATGTTATATGTTAAAACAACCATATGAGCATTATGCAGTTCAATACACAGCAAAGTGTTCCAAAAATAGCACACACGTATACCCATACATGTGTATTGATTCAGATTTAGGCCAAAAACTAAGTGGAAAAGCATTATTAAGGACAGTTTCAAAAGTTAATATTTGCACTTAAGTGCCAGAAGTTGAGAAGTTATGAGAGTTACATGACATATTTAAAAAAAAAAAAAAAAGAAGAAGTTCAGAGATGTTTAAATCATATTGTTTGCTTCTGTTCTCACATTGGAAATGAACCCTGTTATCCTGATGAAAGTCCATCATCCCTTCGTCCCATCCAGCTCAAATGTTTCTTAAGGAGGTGACCAGTCCGATGCATGACTCCTTCTATGCATTGATACAGTTGGTGGGTTTAGTTTTGTAGAGAGATAAATTGAATAGTAAACTGTTCACAACAAGGATGTGGAACTGGATCATGAAGGAAACATTGCTGTAGATCATTTCAAACGTTCGGTGAGTCAGTATCAGGGGTTCGGCGGAGAGAGCAATGAGCAACCACAGTGTGTAGCTGCTGTAGCCAGCCTCTAGTCTCAGATGCAACCCAGTCAGTAGGTTGTGTTTAATAGATTTGGTTGGTAATGATGGAACTGTAACCAATTCGTTCTGTAATTCAACAAGTCCTGCCAAGCAGCAGCGCAAGGGTCTGTTACCTGACTTCACCCATTTCTATTCCATGAACCAAGGACGAACTCCAGCTCGAGTCTCTGAGCGACCTTCATTCGTCTGTCGATATCACGTACACCTCTGTCCTCCTCCACTTTGATTTATACTATTCTTTTCCCTCATTTATTTGTCTTCT
>JAOWBC010001387.1:13198372-13215029 GCA_028566105.1 Hypoplectrus providencianus | reverse complement strand
TTCAATTACAATTTCCCTTCACAATGTAAAATCAGTCCAAATTATTTATATCAAAAGCAGGACAGGCAATTTCCTTACAATTCACGTCGTCCCAAAAACCAATAATCTGTCGATCTTGACCAATCAAGACCAAATAGGCAAACAACTGCATAGCTTCAATGCTGAGAAATAAAAAGGGAAAACAACCTTGTCTTGACCTTAGAATCTAAAGTCTGGTTGTATCATGGATTTGGAGCTTCTGACACCCCTACTTACTGAATGCAAAAGACAGGTTATTGCACTTATATACAACATATGCATCTTAAATTGCAAAGTTCATGTCTTTTTCCATACTGACTTCATGTTTCCCAGGAGTTTTATCTCTTTATCCGTTCGCTCACGATTATGCAATATAGAGTTTGCAAACAAATGTGATGGGATGCAAACTTGTGTGATATGAAGGCTGAGTAAGTCGCTCCATTGACACTTCCAAACAGTTCATTATGCTCCATATCAGATTGCAGAGACAATTAATAATCTGGGTCTCAGTCATGTCTTAATCGTTTATTTATTGTTGAAGGCAATCTGCTTTATTAAAACATCATCTCTCTGTTTTGGGCTCACAGTGCTAAAAGGTTATGTGGGGGTTTGCAGTTTTGATGCATTATTACTGGTGTTGTATGTGACAACTCACAATCATCCACTTCATTCTCCTGAACATGTAGGACGCCATAGGAATCAGTCCTGAAACCAGTAAGTTAGCATTTTAGCTCCCTGGGGTCTGTCCTCTCAAACTCTATGAGGAATTTGAATGGGTTTGTGGTTAGACGTCTGAAATAAGGTCCGTTTGTACATAGCTTGTTGGAGAACATCTGCAACGTAATGGTAGTGATGTAAGAGCTATTTGTTTGTGATGTAGTTTGTTTTTTAATACTGTTGACTGCATTTACGCTTCAGACATTAAAGTGGTGGTAATTTTTGAGGATTATCCTGCTCAACAAAACACTACAGGGCTTATTTTCTGCAATTCAATGCAAAAATTCCCAAAGGTGAATTCTCAGAAGACCCCATTAAAAGACAAGTCCTGGCGAATGCATTCAGTGTTCGATGTGTGTATTTCCACTTAAAGCAATCAATGTAAATGTTTAATAAGCAGTTCCCTTAATTCTTAAAAAAAAGGCTCCTGCAGAACACTTTGCTCCTTTACCTTACAAAATGGAAAATGTCTCTTTTAAGTCTTGTGCTCTGACTTCCCATTTTCTCCAACAAAAGGAGAAGAATGACAAATGCATTGGCATGCATATCAGTGCTCATGAAGGGCATTCATAAATCATTTATGTCTAATTTTGAGGGTTAACAGGTTGAGACGTGAGGTCTGTTCATGTTCAAAAAATTATAAATTGATCGGGATTCATAAAGGGAACCTGTGTGATAGAAAGCATTCTGATTTTTAATGAGCGCTGACATTAATGGAAACCTAAGCCAGCCTCCAAAGAACCAAAATGCATTTTAATGTCGAGCAGCTTTTGGCAGCCGCAGTGGAGATGGCGGCTGTGTGAGAGACCTGGCATGTTTAATATGTGAGTCAGACCCTTTGCCTTATCACCCCAAACATAACTTTCCAATAATATTCAAACACACTCTGAGAAGGCTTGTTTACCCAAAAATTCTAAGATTTGAGGTTCCCCAGTCTCTTTTTATCTTTACAGATTAGTCAGACGGCGGCAGCTGGATGTTTGTGTAAATGAAGGTAAACAATTTAGTGTAGTGTCCCACCTCTCAGACTCACACCTTTGTATGTGTGAGGAGTTGTGGCGTATTGATTACTCTGTGTCAGCCTTATTACCACGAGCCCTGCCTCTGAGCAACGTGTCTGGATGACTCAGTGTTGACAATTGTATTACAGCCTATTATCTTCAAAATCCGAGGGCTTGAGTCACAGCTTACTGTAGGGTCTTCTTTGGAAAGTTGAAATTGCTTGCTGGCTTCATACCTCACTTCCTCCCTGTGCTCTATAACCCTTCTCCACACATCGTACCTCATCCCAGGTCCACTTGGCTGCCATTTAGCTTATTATATTTGGTTCTTGCAACAAAAAAAAACAAAAAAAAGACATCTCTGTTTTTATTTACTTGTCTAGGTCATGTTTTGGTGCAGTGGAGGCACACTGGCTGTGTCGTGCCACTGTAGTCGTGTTTTTTATCAACACAAAAAGCAATTCCTTCTTCTTTTACTGTTTTCTGACTGATTCGCCTACAGCCAAGCTTTACACTGCCACCTTCTGACGAACGTACATTAATGCAGCTTTGTTTATTTGCTCTAAACCAGTTGGTGATGGCAACATTTCAAAATGTTGCTTTAAATTCATTTCAACTTGAATGGAAACATGGTTTTTAATCATGAAGGATAACTGAATTGCATCAAAGCAGTCAGTTGGAGTAGCAGGTAACAATATAATTTGCTAGTTTTAGGTACAAGTGCTGAGAAACAACACAGGAACAATTAAGACTTTTATTCTTACAAAATAAGATATCAGATCCAAAAGCCAACCAGGCAGCTGACCCTCCCCACACATCAACCAAACTGGTGTTAGTGTATCCATTTGAACAATGCCTTTATGTCTTTTAATGTAGACTTTTCCTTTCTTCATGTGTTTACTGCCGATCTACTTCTTTTTTTTTTTTTTATTGCTGCCCTTTTCTCTCCTCATTAATCCATCTTGAACCATGTACAACCAGAACAAAGTAAACACAAGTCAAGAATCTGTTTGCTTTTTTCGCACCACTTTGTGTGAAATTCATATGAAATAAAAAAAATGTTGCATGTGCTTCTGTCAATAGGGAATTTCTCTCTTTTATGCCGCTGAAATTCCATCATCTCTGTGACTTGCAACGACACAGATGCCCCAGTGTGTGCCGATGCACTACTGAACACTAATGAGCTTGTTCATTTCTAATTTATTGAAATTAATCACTTAAAATACGTACTGAGCAATTTTCTTCATTGTGCTAATTACTTTTCATGTGTAGATCAGCATCAGAAAGCCAGAGTGTTTATCGGCCGGTCACACCACTTTAACCAACGCTCAAAGAATCTTGATTAAAGTATCCATGTCCAAATTCACATGTGCTTTTATATCGCAGCACATTTTGCATTGACCAGAAAATCATTCCTGATGTTTGGAGCAAATATCATGTCCATCTCTTTGCAGCTTAAATCAGCATTGTGAGGTTTTGTTGTTGTATTCTGATTATCGCTCGGCCAGACAAAGTAATCAAGACAAGAAACTCAATACACGATGAAGCTGAGCTGATAGCCGAGCTGATCGTGTCCAATCAGATTAACGAGGGAAACAAGTTGTTTGCCTCTGTGTTTTTCTCTTTCAAGTTCAATCAAACAGGCAGGTAGTGTCTGTTATTAAGACCAAATACTTTAATGAGATCATTAAGAATACTTGGACACTGAGACCTCAATTAAGTTTGAATAATGCTAACCCGCTAAAACCTTATGCAGTTTCAGGGCACATTTTGTTTTTGCTCCTGTCACATTTCACACACCGTTGCAAAGTTTCTCAGGCTATATTAGTCCTGCATCTCTATGGAAACAGCACAATTATGGTAAGAAGTAAGATGAAATTTGAAAATGTCATTAGTGTGACATGAGTGCAGCATAATAGAGCTAATGAACAAGAACTTAGTTCAACGTTCTTCGTATCCCTTTCAATAAGCTACATACATTATTTCCTGAGTGCTCTTAGGTATAACCAAAAATAGGACCTCCTGCTACATCCTGTCATTTCCTCTTTGTAGAAAACAGCCTTCAGTTAAGTCAGATATTAGCTGAATTTTTGCCATGACTATAGGTCTCAACTTAGCCATCGCTGAATTGTAAGTTTTTACAAGATCTGCTTCGTCCAAAATGATTATTTTTGGTGCAATCCTTAAATTAAACACACACAGATAAGTTTTTTAATAGAATATCAGATTATTGTTTTTTTCTGATTCAACCATGATTTCTAGTTCTTGCTGTAATAATTCATGTAATTTGGGCCTCTAAACCACCAATGGTTTGGAGGGTTTGGAGGGTTTTGGGGGTTAATAAAATGCAACAAACAGCAACTCTTCTTCCAAAAGCTTTGTGCAGCATAATGATTGAAAATCAAACCTCCCTTATAAACACTGCTGTCACAATAGTGGGATATCCGAAACCAGATGGCTTTAATTTCAGTTTTTGGGCTGTTGATGCTTGTGCATATTGTATGCTTAACAGCTTTCTTCCCCATCACAATGCAGAACACCCTGCTGATCCAATTAAATTGGTTGCAGAATCGGCCACATTTTTTTGACTGGGCTGAGAGCAGCACAAAGACTTTTTAGGACAACACTCACACTCACAGTCCTTCCAAAAAACAAAATGGAGCAAATGAAGATGGAGGAAGGCTCACTGACACAATAAACCAAGGAAATCAAAAGTATTCCAACAGCCCTTCACATCGCTGGCCACCGAGGACAGAAGGACAGAAAGCAGCTCCACAGGATTACTCACATATCCTCCATTAAATATGACAAGGCAGAAACAAAATGCTTATTTCAAATGAAATCTGAATAAGGCAGCAGAATCTCAGTCTTTCTGGTAGAAAAGACCACATTGAGCCTCTGTCACCAGCTACAGAGCTGAGCCAGCAAGGCCCAATCACCTTTGAGCACCGCCGGCATGGATGACATTTGTTACCTCGGATAATAACAACTTGAGATGCTACTTGCCGTCTTGCCAATGCTAGCAGTGCTGGGTAATGATATGACTCTCCTTTTCTGTGGAGATCCACCGCCAAACGGCCTGCATGGATGACCGTCATACTGTTACATTGTAGTTCAGCATGATCAGGACACAACTCTACAAGATATACAGACTCAGGCTCCAGGAAAAACACAACAAAAAAACTGGCATTTGTACAGGCAGCGAAATATGACAGATTTTTAGGTTTTAGCTTTTGTTCTCAGCCGTCGTCTTGCTGATGTAGAGCTAAACGTGGGATGTCAAACTGGGGCGAGAGGATGGTCAAACAAAAGGCACTTTCACCCAGGAGAACTGTGCTTGTGTCCAGGGTAAAAGCAGAAGTAAAAACTCACTAACATAACATTTCTTTTTTTTTTTTTCTTTTTTTTATACGTATCTTCTGGTAGTCGTGTCACCCCTGTAAATACTTATCCTCCGTTATTAAAGTCATTTTATTCACTGTTTACACTATCTTACACCTAACCAGGAAGTTCTTTGCCCTTAACCTGGATAAGTGACTTTGTAGCCTAAGTCAGACAAAACTGCAGCCTTTTTATTTTCAACCTCTTACTGTACATTTATGCATAATGATGTGTAGGCTATTTTGAGAACCGTCCGCTCTGTACCATAAGCCACTAAAAGCCCTTATATATGGTGTTATGGGTGAAATTGACAGTAGGTGGAACCTGCCATTCAGGTTTGACCACCTCAGCAAGTTCTTGAGTGTTCTAATAACAATGCCTCTTAGACCATGTTTATTTATTCTGCTTCTATTGTCCCATCACCTAAGATCAATTTTAAAACAAAATGTAAACAGGGTCTAATTTTCTGGTTAGAATTCCTCCAGTAATCATTTTTAAAGATTTTTTTTGCTGGAAGACAATTTATCCTCCACCTTGCTGAAATGAAGAAACCTGCTGCTTAAAGCTGTTAAAAACACAGATTAAAGCACAAATCAAGCTGCAGCTCACATTTGTTTCTCTGCTCTAACTTTTTAGCGAGACGAGTAACAACTACAATCCTATAGCCACTTAAAATGTATACTAAAAAACCACCAATGTATGAAAAGAAATAATCTCTGTGATGCCGTTGAGGATGCAGACACTGAGTGTGTCCTTGATTAAAATGACACATTTGTCTTGTTTTAAACTGCTAGAAACACAAGTACATAACTCAACACATAGGCCTCATCATTTCTAGATATTTTAAAGCAGAAATGTTACAGATTAGGCTTTAAGATAATAGAAAATAACACAATTAAAAGCTACACATGACCACAACACCATCCTGAAATTTCTCAGTACAATTTTTTTTTTTCCTGCTCAGACACATCTGGTCACATCTCGTCTCCAGCTGAAGGGGTTACTCGCTCCTGATGAGAAAAACTCAGGTGATCGATGTGTAACACTCAGGGCTTCACAGACACGAGCAGAGCCTCATCTCCATTATATGCTGCCTCTCCCTCTCCCTTTTTTTCTGCCTCAGTGTTTCAGCCACCCACTCCTTCACCCAACCACATCCTCTGCAGCCTTCAAGGTCCAGGTGCCATTTTCTGTTCCCAACAAGAAAGAATTTGCACTGTAAGTGCAAAGCTTTTCAATTAAAAGTCAGAGGTTTTTTTGAAGGCTTCTCTTTGTTTCTGATTCATTTGCTTTTTTGTGCTTTCAACTGTTATATTCCTCCATAAAAGTCTGCAGGGATTTGAATGAAAGATTTCAGATTCCAAACATATGCTAGTGTCTGCAATATTCATGCTGTTTTTGGCCTCCACCAGCCTCAGATTTATTCTGGGCATAAGGTCTCTGCTTCACAAATAGGCTGTTACTGTTGCAGGTCAGACGTAATTCTATGAATAATGGAATAAAATTGGTCATTTGTTTGCAACACTCTGCAGGAATGCTGCCAGATTGTTTTGATGTATGCGGTTATTAAACGCTTTCAAACAAAGCTAATGTATCAACCCCTGCCTGCCGCGCTAAGATATATGGCATGTTAATTTCATGGTCATCTCCAGGAGAAAGGAAGCGTCCGGCCGCTGGGAGTGATGGGAGTGACGCTTTGGTGATCTATGTGAAAAGGATCACTTGGATGAAACCTGAGACAGTGAAAACCAAATGTCCAGCTGCAGGAGACGATTGTGTTGAATTTCATGAGCAGAAAACTCAGTAAACCATTTATTCAATTTTGCTCTCACTGTATATCCCAGGTTCATAACAAGTCTGCAGGCATGACATTTGGTAATGCTCCCTCTCTCCTCCTCCTCTCCTCCCAACCCACGCTCGCTGAGAACATCGTAATTAAGAGGCTGCAGGAGGCTTTAGAGCTCAGCCTGAATTTACGTGGCAATTGATACAAGCATGAAATGACTTATTGCCAAAAACACTGCATGAACATTCCAGCTATTAGAGAATAATCAGTGTGCCACTAGAAATGGATTTCATTACAGAGTGAAGCCCAGACTGAGACCTAAAGGGTTTTCCTGTGGTAAACCCTCCCCCCCAGGATAACAGGAGGGGCGTCTTTAATTAGTACTTTATCATTAGGAAAATCAATATGCAATTTACAGAAATGTTACTCAATCATAGGCTGCCTGTTTTTTTTTTTCATGGGCTGCTATGCCAGATAAGAAGTGGAGGTGATTTTTCTTTCTTTTTCAAATTGTCAATTATGATTATCACCACTGACAGCTCTGTCTTTATCTGGAGCACATTTTACAGAACACGAGATAGTGTTTTTGCCATTTGAGGACGCAGCAACCGAAGGAAATGCCACTTCAGTATGTCTCTTTAAAGCTGCACTCATCAACATTTTTATATGAACAAAACATCAAGCCTTCATAATGACTGTTTCATAAGAAAGGGGTCATTCTCATTGACAAACCCCCCCCAAAAAAAGTTTAGACCCAACTCTGCAGTTCCTCTCAGATCTGCAAAGTTTACACTTTTTGAAATGACCGTTTTTATTTATTTTCTAAGCTCAGGATAAAATAGAAGACAGAGGAGGCACATTTATGGCATTTAGTTTGCAGAAAGTTTTCAACATGAGCAGAAAACTTCCTGAAACACATACAAGCTCTCAGGAGCCAGGACTTTATTAAGTCTAAAACGAATGGATGTATCACTGAGATGAGAAAATGCCAAATACATATTTAAAGACATTACTTTCCTAGAGAAAAGTTACCAAAGAGGACAGAAGAGTAAATCATGATACCTGAGTTGACTCAGCAGTGATAAAAATAAATGAGAAATGTTTATCCAAGGGAGAATACAGAATCCCTCACTGCATTATATTTCAATGTATTTTAATATTTAGATAGCCATCTATTACCTCACTTATATGTTTTTGTATTTTATGATGTTACCGAGGTAATTGATGCCTTAAACATCACCAAAATGTAAGAAATTAAGTTTTTGATTCTTAAAATATCCTGCGGGAGGACCTTCTGAATACCTCCCAGGGTTAAAACTATAATCTGCATTCAATGGATGAGCGCTTCTTGTGTGGTCGACATTTTTGTGCAGTTCATGCTGAGTACGCCTGTTTTTCTGGATTGTCGACTCTGAAGTAGCCTACGCAGGGCCCCGTGATGCAACATAATGCAGTTTTTTCCCGCCCCACTGTTCTGACCTCATAGCAACCCCCACGTTTAAACAGTTAAAAACCCATTTGTTGGAGAAAAACAAAAGTTTTTTCCATCTGAGCCCTTATGTGTCCACCACAATGTGACAGCCTGGTTCTCATTAACTTGTTTCCAGCAGCAGTAAAACTTTTAATGGAGCCTCTATGGTGGTGGCTCAAGAGGTGGTGAACAAAGTGGAGCATTTAGCAGCTACAGAGTGAGACAATTCCCTCTGGAGCAGTGATAACAGAAGTATTTAGATCCTTTACCTGGTAAAAGTACTGATAGGACACTGTGAAATTACTCCACAAGTAAAACTAAAAAAATAAAATAAAAATACATGAATAAGAGTTGAATAAAAGTAAAAAAAAAAAGTATCAGCATCAAAATCTACTTTAAGTATCGTAACTAAAAATGCTTGTGATGTAGAATGGACAGACTCAGGTTGTTATTTATGTTCTAAATATATAATTGCAATGCAATAAGGACACAATAGTCATATTGTCTAATTATTTTTGATGCATTTATGTAAGCAACCATTTACTACTGTATATGTTGTTTCTTTTATTGAAACGTCATCGTTTTAAAATTGATCATATTTGCTCATGCAAAGTAACAAAAGCTGGCAGCTAAATGTAGCTAACTAAACTGTGCATTATTCGCCTCTAGTAAGTCACATATGTAGAAATACTTTAGTCGTGTATATGTACTTTAAACTGTACTTAAGTAAATGTACTTAGTTACATTTTACCACTGCTCTGGAGTCACCAAAACAGAGCTAGAAGAAGAGTGAAACGTTCTCTGACATTCATCAGGTAGACATGAACAGAACTCTAAAAGTAATAATACTCACCACAAAAACCCAGAACCGTCACATTTGTGTCAGCTTTTTATGCCCCTTCAATTTATTTAAAAAGTTTTGCAAATTCAATCCATTATTCTGACTCACTTGACATTTTGCAGCACAGTGGCATTAACTGGTAGTTCTCAACTTCAGCAAACTTCATTAATTGTAATCCCACTGCTGCAAAGTTCTTCAAACAAGTAAACTGTTCAGATGACTCACACTCATTGAAATATTGAGAGTTTTCACATTCAAAATGTGAGGAAAGTGACAGTATGAAGCAGCATTCCCTGTACAGTCTGCACACATAAAACAAAATATACTGTCTAACTTCGCATTTGAAGTTCTCAACCATCGGGAGAACCACTGTGGTTGAGATATCAGCGTTTCAGTTACGGGATGTTGTGCCGTGCAGCAGAGATGTAGCCTGATTCAGTGGATGTCCTTGGAGCCGAGAGAATCGCTATAATCTCTGCGTTTCTATCCTATTTAGGGAGATGGGATCAATGCACAAAGAGAAGAGCTGAGAGAGGCTGCTTCATCTAAAGAGGTTTTGCCTCATTTTAGATATCCTGTTTAGGATGGCGGATTTATAGAAGCTTACACCACCGCGAAGAAATACATCTGTGTGTGTGTGTGTGGATGGCTGTATGGGATGGCGGGGTACAGTTCATGACAGGGTATCCCACTATCAGCAGCACCGGTCCTCCTGGGAACTCATTATTCACCGCTCAAGCTGACTGCATCGTAACAAACACCAAGTGGTCACACTTCCCTATCCGTGAGTGTACATGTGTGCATGCATGAATGGCCCATTATGTGTAGAGAAATCCCTGGAAGGATATAAAATCCATATAAAAATGACTGAAGAGACGGTAACAAAGCAAAGTGAAATGAAGAGTGGGTAAGATTCCAGATTGGGAGGTTATTTTAGAGGCTGAAGGGCAAGAACTGAAGAGGTGAAGCAACAGTTTTTGCTTGGTTGGCTCAGGTCCCAGGTGCTGATTGATCTCCAGGTGACAGCCGGTGTCGGGGGCCCTCGGCCAGGCTGTCACTCCCTCGCGCTCCCCCCAGCCGTCCTCCCGCCCCCACTCATCTTTGCTCTGTCGCTCTTTCTTTCTCCCCCACTGCTTTTTAAGCTCTGTCGTGCCAACTAATCTCTCACCTCTCCATTGATTCAACTTTGAGGTCTCTCGCTCTCTCCCTCCGTCCGCCTCATCATCATTCTGCTCCTCCACCCTTTTCACCCCAGTTGGTTGGACAGTTGGTTTCTCCGCTGCTCTCTTCTACCCTCCAACTCTTTGCCTTTTTGTTCCCCGACTGCTGGGAACCAACTGTCTTCTGCTCAGAGCCGTCCATTTCACACCACTTATTTAGTATGCAAGAGAGCATAATTGCTCATGTGGAGGGATTTAGTCTGTGTTTGTGTTCCACCGTGTGTGTGTGTTTGAATTTGAATGTGCGCGTGTCAGTGTCTCTGCCCTGAAAGCCTACGAATGCAGCACATTAGTTTTCTTCAGACATAGCCTCAGGATATTTTGGTGACCTTGGTCTTCAGTGAGTATGTGCATGTGTTGCTCAATTATAGGGATTTCATTTTCCTGCATGTGGGTGTGCACTTATGCACTTTCCAGGTTGTGTGTGTGTGTATGCACATGCATGCATGCAGGCACCCTTGAGGGGCATGCTTAATGATAGGCTCGTTTGCACAGCTCTCCCTCTAATGATCTATTAAAGTACACTTAGCCAGTAATTATATGGCCAGTCCCAAAAGGCTTATGAGGCCCCACAAGGGATAACTAAAGATGCAAGAAGAAGAGAGAAAAGCCAATGTGTTTTATGTAATACACAGTAATCAATACAATTAGGGCCTTAACCTTTGAGTTTATGAGCAAACACAAAAAGACGCCATTTTTAATTTTTAATTCTTCCTGATACTGAGGAACTTGAAATCCCTCTCTCGGCAATACTCTTCGTCCTTATTTATGGATTCACTTTCTTTGAAAGTAAAGCACAAAATAAAGTCAGCCAGGCTAACAATTTCACTGATTTGTATTTTTAAATTCAATAAAATAGTCTGAGCCCTTTCTTTAAGAGACCCGTCGCCTCTTATTTCAGTAATTAACAGAATTGTCTCTTGAAGTGCAGGAGCAGCACCTCACATTGCACTGTCTCATCTTCTAATTAGTTTGTTTAGTTGCGCTTTGCCGATCTTTCTCTACCTTTGCACTCTCTCTGCATGCAAAAAAAAAACAATCAGACAGACCTGATATTAACAGGTGATGTTCTCAGCATAGTGAGGCTAAAAGCAGGCAGAGCAGGCATTAGTGCAGGAGTGTAAGCATCAACTCACCTGACATTAACTTCTTTCGTTGTGCTTGAACAAACTGCAGCCAATTGCAATGTATTATTTTTGCCAGTGCCAGTGTGTTTTGAATGAGAGGTCTGAATCACACTTTTTATTCTGTGAAACTGGCTGAACATTGTAATTTAGAAGTGGAAGCAAATAAGTGACTATTTGCTACTAGACATGAAAAGGCAGTTGTGACTGAACCTTCAGTGGGAAGAAATCAGCAGGTGGCATTTGGGCTTTAGAAGTGTCAAATCAGCTGTTCACCTCCTTTTATATTCAAGAGCAGTCGAGGCAAGTATTCAGTATCAGATGGAGACTCAAAAGCCTCACTTCCACTGCAGGGAACCGGCACGGCAGGACTCGACTCAACACACTTCCATCTGCAGAAGTGGATGATGGTACAACAAGATCTCCAACCTAAACAAAGCATATGAGCTTTTATGAACATAACACAGACGAGCGTTTCGTAGCTCATGGTACAGAGCCGAGCCGAGTGTTCTAAAGTAGCACACACACATACGTTTCATAGTTATACCAAAATATATATATTCAGTTTTTGTAAATTTAAGCTTCAGAACCACTGACCTGGCTTTGGGGGAAAAACTTACTGGTAAGCTGGTTTAAAAGACAGTTTAAAAAGTAACTTTTCATCATATTGTTAACTTTTTTTCCCCATGGGACACAAATCTTGTTCTCCTGTGTCAAAGTCTGACTATTGTTTAAACCATCGCTCCACCCCGGGGGTGAATTCCACCGTTTAAACTCTGCATCGCCATCAGTGCATCATCTTTGTATATTGTTGTATTTGGGTTTTTGAGGGGAGGCCAGTATCGGATGGAACTATTTTGGTTGTTTTTCCAAGCAAGCAAAGTCGATAGAAGATGGAGTGAAAAGAACGCGAGCTGGGGATTGATCAGGGAGAATTGTCACTAACACAAACCTGGGACATCCTGCACAAACAACATGTTTTAATGGCCAAGCTTCCTTCGACAGCAACCACATTTTTTTTTACCTCTGCAAAATCTGTGTCTGCCTATCTGCAGTGGAAAAGAAAACAAACAGAGCTTCTTATAGTAGATAGTTGTTTTTTTTTGCCTGAAAGATGCCAGCATTTCGTGTGTGTTTACACTCACACCATGCACACCACTTGCAGATATCACATAAATCCTCGCTGCAGATGCAGTCCTGCTGCTCAGGAGCGGTGTTGTTCACATGCATCGCCTCTCTCTCTGACTCTCTCTCTCGTGACTTCCTTGTTACTCTTTTTGACCGTTATCACACTTGTTAGCAGAGTTTACTAGACTTTGTTTTCAGCATGCAGCAGAGTGCTCTCCTGCACACCCGGGAAGCTAAACATTTGGGATTTTCAGGTGTGAGAGGGGTTTGCACCGGGGATAATAGGCCACCCACTCAAACTCAATATCCGCTGCTTCCTTGTGCCCTGCTCTGCTCCGGCTCTGTATCAGTGCACTCACCCACGGTGTCTTCACAGTGGAGTGACTCATGCTCTTCTTGGTCTGAGAGCTTTTTCCACCTACCTGCTTATCAGTTATTTTATTCACTGACCTATTCCCTCTTTCTGTCTGAACGTCCATTATCTGATTTGCCTAATCCCCTCTCATCCATTTTCCTTTTTACAGATGAAAAAGGCCATTTTTCTCATTTTTCGTTTTTCTGTTGCAGCATAGCTGTGCCTTAGACTCTCAAAGCTTTGATATCTCCGGGAGACAGTCAACATTTCCCTCTGGCTGACTAAAATATGTGTTTTTGGTTGTTTGTTAAAAATAAGATTTTGGCTTTATCCTTAACGCTTGTACCACACACACACACACACACACACACACATACACTGGGTCTGAAGGAAGAAGTTTGCTGCTTTGATCAATGTTTTAACTGAAAGATCATTGTGTTGCTTCCTTTTATTAATAGACACCTCTTACTTTTTATCAATGTGTCCGTCAAACCTGCTGACCACAGTTAACATAATTATGTGATGAAAACATAAATCTTTTACACAAAGTCGCTATTATTTGGGTTAAGAAAAACATGGTTTGGAGCATCAGATCCTTCCATCGTGGTTTTCCACATCACAAAATGTCTTTTTATCTTTCCAAAATTACACTTTTATTTCACTAACTACATTTTATTTAAAAGTGATCGATTCTATAATTGCCCCCACTGAATTACAGACTCAGCGCTACAGTTTTCTCTAGCGTACTTCCAAAGGGTCTCTTTTTGTGTGCTTGTGTGTGAGACAGAGGGAGCGATGCAAAATATCTGTAAGTTATTGAGTTAGTTGGAGGGCTGAACCTGCGCATCACTAGTTCTCATCTATCTCTCTGGGAAACTGTTGCATCGAGAAGGACGAGGCGTCATGGCCGTAGTGAGAATAAAAAGATGGTGTGGCAGCTGGATTTCCTTAAAAACCCCCTCAACCTAAACCCTGATTCCAATTTTGGACACTATAGAAAATAAAAACAAAACATAATGGTTTGTAATTCCTTTCTAACCTACATGCAAGAGAATGCAGTTAAAAAACAATATATTGAATGCACAAACCGGGAAACTTTCTTTTATGTAAAATCGTATTCAATCAGAATGTACTGTAAAATTTAAACCACCTTGCCATGCCACCCAACCCAGGACAGACAGACTGGGCTTGATCTGGCTGTCATAAGCAAGATGGCACAGCCGGCTGCCAGGCGAAGGCTGCCACCTGAGGGGCGACGAGGTCCTGACACCTCTATTAACCTTCAGGAGACGACCATCCCCACTCACACCGTCCCCTCCCACTCTTCCCCGTCTATATCTCCGCCTGTCCCCTGTCTGCTGTTCCCTAGGCGCAGAAAAACCAGCTTGTCCCCCGAGCAAAAAAAAAAAAAAAGGCAAATAACAAATACCCGTATTTTCCTCTCTTTTCTCTTTTCCTAACCTGGAGCATTTCAATATGCCATGGATTTCTATCTCACTTTCTCAATTATCCGTCAGCCTTCGCTTCCTCATTTTGCATCCCCCAGTTCCTGTCTCCAGTCTGTCTGTCCGTCGGCCTGTAATCTCAGCCCCTTAGCGGTGCAATCTAATATTCACACAATGACCTGTGTGTCAGGAATAGCATATGGCCAGAGCCAAATACATGCTTCTGTGCGGTGATGCATAGCTAAATGTGGGAATGAACAAATTGCTGCCGCTTTCTCATGTCAATCAGCCGGAATAACGCGAGCTGATGAAAACTAAGTGAGGCGGATTAAATCGGATGTAAACATATTTGATTAACAAAAGCCCCTTTTACCTTGACATTGATTCCATGTCTCATTTGGCGTAATTTTAAGTAGAATATGACCGTTTTCATTGGAGTCAGCTGCATCCTCCAATAATCCATATCCGTCTGTCTCTCCCTCTCCTCTGCAGGAATTCTCTTTGCTCCGGCTGGACGACGTGGTGGACCAACGAGTCAACATAGTGGGTTTTTCAGTCTTCAACAACACTCATCCATTCTTCCAGGATTTTGTGCTAAGCCTCAACCGCTCCTGGCAAGAGAACTGTGACCATGCACCCTTCGCCGGCACCCCGGTTAGTACATACACACAACACACACTCACACAGAAAGGTCCGAGGTTGCCCATGTAGGAATTATCGTTGGATCCCGTTTTATTTATTTCCTTACCAAGTCTAAACAGGCTCATCTGAGCTTTAATCCTGCTGTATCTAAAACTCACCCACTGGAATACTGAGGACACACAAATGGCTCTGAAATATACAGGGGTGACATTTATGCAGTTAACTTTTGTAATTGCAGGTGTTGCTGTAGGCAGTTGTTGTTTCCCAGACAGCTCATTAGCAGCGTTTGCCACCTTCCTTATTACATTTATAATGGCATCCTCCTTGTTAAATTTGCTTCAGAGGAAATGCAAAGCAAAGAGCGGCTTACCTTCACAGCAACCGCCCGCTGTTCTCATCTAAACAGAGTCTGAAGCTCAACATTTAAATACCATGAGTGACTTCAAAACAGCCTCAAATCACTAAGCTGCTGTTTGCACATGAACGACTGATGACTGTTGCATGTTTGTATTTTAATAAATAAAGAGATTGATCATTTATCTAATGCTGGCTCAACAGTTTTTATACATTACAGCCAAGACGAGACAGAAAAATTGGCCCTCACATTTGAACATTTTGTATTCTCAGCACAACGCACTCGTACTTGTTTTATGAGATCGGCTTATCTGAGTTTTCTACGTCCGATTCAGCAAATAAATTGTCGTAAATGACCTGCGCAGACATGATGAGTGCCACCTATTCATAAACGAGCGCTTGTTTACGAGGAGGAAATTTATGAGTATTATCTCACCCCCCAATAATCCCTCTCAAGGCTAAGCTCTCTCGCCCATTTGTCCAGAAGTGTCACTCATAAAAGCAGCATCTGAGAGTAACAAGCAGAACTTCACCAGCTATTAGATTGAATCCCTGCTCTCAGCATCCAGTAAAGAAACGCTATGACAGCTGTATATCTTATGCGTCAGGAGTGGAATTAGCGTTATCTTACCACATGTTATTATATATGAATCAATATTATAAGATAAATGTTTTAGTTTCTATTCTTATAAGTGCCAAAGCTAACCAAGCTGACTGTATGACTGTGCATATCTTAGCAGAGCTGGAATGTAACTAAGTACATTTACTCAAGTACTGTATCAAAGTACAACGGGGAGGTACTTCAACTTTACTGGAGTATTTGCACATATGTAATGATATATTTTCAGTTCGGGATTGCTAAATTTAGCTGTAAGCTTTAGTTACTTTTCAGGTCGAGATTTGTCATAAAAATAAGGTCAATTTAAAATGATTATATATGCTTATTAAGAAATAAACCACATAAATAGTAAATTAAGTAGTTAAAATTAGCTGCTAATTAAATTAAATATTCATTCAGTGTCCTTATCCGCTTATTGGAAACCAAGTCACGAATGTTGCTGATGCTTTTCTGCTTTTATTGATGTTAATTTGCATACAGGAGTTTTACTGAAGCAATCTGAATGCTTCTTTAGCCACTGATTTTTTTTTTTTTTTTTTTTTTTTTTTTTTTTTT
>JAOWBC010001387.1:13167890-13178606 GCA_028566105.1 Hypoplectrus providencianus | reverse complement strand
CGGCAAGACGGAAAATATGTGATACATTATTTGTGCAACCAACAATCAGTAATAAGAGAGGAAATGGAGCGTATCATCAAAAACACGCCCCTCAGCTGAGTCTGACAGCAGTTGAATCATGTTAAGGAAAATGTTAAACAACTTTCTTGAATATCTTGAAACTCGACAGAAAAAGCACAGCTGGCAGATGTTTCGCTATGATAAAATTACTCGCTGGCGTCACCTATTGCAAACCTACTGCCTCTACTGTTACCTTTCACTATTGTCTCATCCCACTTTGTTTTGCGATGCCTGATTGCAATGTGGATTCACAGACTGGAAAGTAGTGCTACAGCTATGCAGAATCAATATGAATGTCCAAAAGTGTAAAGATGGCAGAGCACGTTACAGCACGTTTTGCTTGAACGCAGTATGGAGATGGCTATAGAAAGGAAGAGCTGGAGTTGATATGAACGCTTTGCCACTGGTAACTTTTCTGACACCTCCTGTTATAAAAAGAAAGTCGGAAAACTAGCCAGCTTGATTGCTAATTCCGACTTGCTTTCATGCCACATTGGTTACAGAAAATGAGCCAAACAAAGCTGTCACTCATCTTGTGATAGCAAAGTGCTTTCTCCACTGTGACAAGAGCGCGTGGACGAAGCATTTACTTGTAAAATTGTACTCATTCAGCAGCTGGCTCTCCATGCTTCCACTGCTAGTTGGGTCTTAACTGCGAAATCTTTCTTCACTGAGGCGACCACTTACTGCAAGTCAGTTTATACAGAAGATAGCCCGCTGTTGCCACCACTCTGACCAGTAGAGTTTCCAACCGTCCCTTACAAAACAGAATCGTCCTGTATTTAGAAACAAACCACCCGTCCCGTATTGAGCTTATAAGGGATGCACTGTGTCCCATATTACCGTAGGAGTCTATTAATAGTCTGAAATATGCAGTTGGAAATTGAATAACAGGGCACTTTTTATGAAAATGTACAGTGAACAGCATATTTCCTGTTGCTATGGAGAAAACAGCGGAAGACAGCAAGCTTTCTATTTATTGTTTTATATTAATTTATCCAGTTTTAAGTTAAACAGGACAGGTTTCTGTTAAGAAAAACATACTTTATTCTGGTAACTTTGTTATTTTGTAATAAAGTGTGAATAACTGGATAAAAATTAGTTTCACACGTGTTCATGTCAATCAGAAATATGAATTTAATTCAATTCAGTTTCAAGTCAAAGAGTTCACTTAATAGTTTTACTCACAAAAAAGAAGCTAAAAAATTTCACCATGGTGGTAAGGGTGAAGGCAATGGGTCGGCCCTGCCAGTGAGGCGTTCCTTATTTATTTTTCGGGGAGTTGGCAACCCTACTGACCATCCTTGAATGGAAAGTCCACTCTAGTCTTCTCTTTCTATGATTCCCATTCTCACTCTTAGCTGCTGTGAATTCATTATGTCAGACAGTCGTGACCCCTAATTTTGTAGCAATTCATATCACTTATCCTGACATTACACTATGAGAAGAGCAGAGAGCTGGAATAGAGAAGTCAAGTCACAAATCACAAATGTTGCCTCAAGGAGCTTCACAATCTGTGCAACATATGACGCCCTTTATTCTTACACTCTCGTCTCGGATAAAAACTGCCCCCATAAAAAGGGATTAGAATTGGACGGAGGTAATGAGCGAGTTGGTATTGGATCACACCCCTAAAGGTCTCGCTCTGTCCCCGGAGTTTAGAGTACGTCCTCACTCGTGTGGTCTCTAGAGATGAAGACATTTGGACAGTCAGAAGCGTCGAGTGCACAGGCTGAGCGGGGACTGTGGCTGCGAGGGCATTTATTGTTTGCAGTCTGGTCTACAGGGGATACAGCACTTGGAGAACAAGCTGCGCTGCTTTGAAGATCTGCTCTGACAGCTGAAAGACCCAGAGTTTGAGACTCATTACGGGGATTGAACAAGCAGTGGCATTATTCACCATAATGCCAAATAATGAGCGTGCTCAGAAGCTTTGGAATGAATTACCAAATATAAAATACCACGCTGCGTGTGTGTGTTCAGCTGTAAAAACACAGCCAAGTCACGGTTTATGAAAAAACAGTTTTTAAAAAGTAGAGTCAAGGTTAACTCTCCCATGCTCACTTTCCTCCACCGCCGGAGATGAGAGACTTCTTGACCAGCAGGAACTAATAGCAAGAATGTTGCAAGTCTGTAGCTGCTTTTTCTTCAATCGTCACTGGAGTCACGACTGTGTGCTCTCCCAAATCTTTTCTTTACTGTATGGGAGTGCCAAACTCCTACACCACCACCTGTGTCTGTCTAGCCCCTGAAGTTTGCCTCCGGCGTCACCCTGATTAGTCTCATTCCTGTTGGTGATGAGTCATACCACAGAGAGTTTCTGTGAAAAAGAGAGCCCATTTTTCCCACTCACTATTCCACTGAGAAAACATGCATAGCAGCTACACACAAAGCACACTAATACAATGCTTTTCCCCATCATTTGAACAATGCGCGCATTCTGAGGCAGAGTGGGTGCACTCTAAATATAACTGTCCTCTGTTTAGTTTTAACCGGGTGCTGATTCAACCGGTGGTAATGTCCGCTGATGGGTAGAAACTGCATCTACTTCAGCATATTTTCATCAAGCTGAGATAGCATATCGTGGCTATAAGAGCAATAAAAGTCCATCCTCAGGGGCCGTGAGGATGCTTTGCTTCTGCAACACACACAGCCATGCACACAAACACGGACGCACACACATTTCCGTCTCGACTCAGACTCATTTGCGTCGCCGTGACACCTGAATGCTTTAGCCTCGGTGTAAGTGGGCTGTATGACATTATGCTTGATAATGGTAGCTATTGCTTCTCTCATGTATGATGGATGCGTCTGTCACAGCGCAGTCTCGCCACACCCTATTGGATACGGCATTTTTCTGACAGAAAAATCAGCCAATCCTGACGCTTCAATGAGCAGCCGCCCTAATCTTTCCCTCGTGCTGTAATTCCAGGTTGCAGAATGAACCCTGGGTAATCCCTCACAGGGTGCGACTTTCCACTTGTTGTCACTTTCCCCTGTCTGTCTTCTTCTTCTTTTTTTTTTACTCGCTCGCTCTCTCACTCTTTCTCTTTATTTTGCACTTGCATAAACTCTCCCCCCCCCTCTCTCTATCTTTTCTGTCTCTCAGTCGCTGTCTCTTTCTCTTGTTCTCTCCGCCTTATGTTCTGGCTCCCTAGCTGGCTGCTGCTCATACTTTCTCATTGATTTTCTTTCCGTTCGCCAGCCTCACCGCACCTACTCAGTAAGTGATTGACATTCCCCTGCATCTTTCTATTTCGCTCAGCCTTTCCCTTTTGCTTCTCTCCTATTCCCCCCTCTCCTATTATACCTTATTCTTCCTCCTGCCTCCCTGATTCTCAGTAAAAAAAATAGAGCACAGTACACGTCAACAGTCTGAACTTTGTCTGAATTTGTTTCCTAGATTCAGTGTTTGTGCTGCACAGTAGTTATTAGTTGTAATTGCAGTGTAAATTCCAACTTAATGACACTGCAAATGAGAAGCATCAAGTTACAGCTATTTGTATTTGGCACAGACACAGTATGGTATGTGGCAATATGCGGCTACCTCTCTCTGTGATAAAAGCTTATGAGTCTAATAGATTTTTCGGCTTGTGCTGTGTGTATAATGAGGTTTTATGCAATGGTTCAGTGGATGAATTGATAGTGGTCCTTTCACTTTAGAGATTGCACAACCTACTGAGATATTACAGAAGACGTATTCAGATCCTTTTCTTAAGTAAACCTAGTAGTACTTAAAACCACAATGCAAAATTGCTCCACTACGAAAAATAGATCCTGGATTCAAAACATACTTGTGTAAAAGGACAAAAGTATTGGCATCAAAATGCACTTAAAGTATCAAAGTAAAAGTACTCATAATGCAGAATGGACCTGCTAAGATTGTTTTATAGATTCCAAATATATTATTGGATTATTATTTTTGATGCAATTATGTAATCAGACTTACTGCTGTTCGTCTACACAGGGCTAATTTGAACTACTAAATGTACTTTTATTTGCTGTAATTTATAAACATTCTTAATTATTTTAATTTGATTATATTTTCCATGTTTATCCCAAACTGAAACATAACTAAAGCTGGCAGCTGAATTTATTGGAGTTAGAAGCACAGTACAGCCCCCATTAAATGAAGTGAACTAGTTGTAACATGGGTTAAGTAAGCGCCTCAAAATTGTACTTAAGCAAAGTACTTTACAACATCTACATTCTTTTATATTTAAATAAATATATTATTAGATTATTATTGCTGCATTAATGTAAGCAGCATTTTTTCATTTTCTCAAGTGCTAAGTATACCTTAGACTTTAATTTATTTTTTAATGATAATTCTAAATCTTGACCTGAAACGTAATTAAAGCTGTCAGCTAGTGAGTTAAAACTAAAATATTTGTCCTCATGTAGTGGAGTAGAGGTACAATATTACCTGAAATGGACATACTCTAGTACAGTACAGTCCCTGTACATAGTGGCTTCCCTCCACTGCAGCAGTGGAAACGACATGTAAGATTACTGATGGTCTGTCCTGGCTGCAGATTAATGGTAATGGCGTGTTGCGCTCTGATAATATTTCATTATTCATTAGGTCTTTATTGGTGTCTTTCCAACTTGTAGACACTCTGTTGTCATCTTTTCTTTTCTTTTTTTTTTTTTTTTGCTGTATAATGAGTAGCCGCCTGTTTTATTGCACGAATCAATAACAAAAAGTGTAATGTATTGCATAAAGTCTTCCAAAGAATAATTACAGCATTAAAGGTTTTCAGTCTTTTTGATGAATGCCACGGTGTGTTTGCTCCTGAGCGTGCTTTCCTGCTCACATTAGCAGACGTATACATCTTCCTTCCTGTTAGTGACTCATACACCGTACGGCTCTATTTACCCCCGCCTCCCAGCTCAAAAGAGAGTTGACGGCAGGGCCACCAAAGGACCAGTTCCTCCCCCGCCAGCACTCCCTTCCTGCTCACAGCTCCCTCCTCTCCCTCCCAGCCTCCTGTTCCTGGTCACGGTGCCACCCCATCCCATTACCCTCTCGCTCACCCCCATGCTCAGACCTCTCCTGTCCCCTGCTGAGCCCAGCCAAGCCTCAGACTCCCAGCACCTCCCGGCACCTCCGCAGGCTCTGACAACTGATTGTGTACGCTGATTGCCCAGCACCATATTTCCCAGGTCCCTTTTTGGTTGTGCCACCGTATGTTCACATTTTCTCGCTCTCTGTTTCTTCAGAGCGTCATCAGCAGAGTGTGGAGTGTGCTGTTCAGGGGGTGTGGGTAGTCTATTTGTGTGAGCAAGGTGCTGTTTCTCCCAACAAGTGCACCAGAGGAAATGGGAGGCAAGATCTTTTTGATCATATACTCTCAAAGGAAATCTTTGATTTCGGGAGCTCTCTCTTGCAACATTTATTTTTTTTATATATCTCGCATCAGAATTCATCTCCGGTGTTAGGAGAGTGGTTAAACGGCTTCCAAATGCAGGCATTGATCAACATGAATAGGTTGTAATCTCTCGGGGGTTTCGTCAATTTAGCCTTGAAACAAAAAAAAGACTAAGATTGGAAGGTTTTGTTTACTGTAGTTTCATTTCCCCCCCATATCAGCCTTCAATCTCTGATCCTCTAACAGTTCATCCTGCAGCCAACGTGAATATTCCCAGAGGTTTTGTAGCATGTAATCAGAGAACTCATTCCAGTGACATGAATCGAAATACGCCAAAAATGTATCAAGGCTAAATTAGATGCTGTATTTTTCTCATTTACTCCTCCTATATCCTATTCATAATAGAGGCAGGTTGATTATTATGATAAGGGATATTATTTCTCTACAGTGTTCAAGACAGGGGTGGCAATGTTTACGTAATGAGGTAGATTACAGGTTTTGAATGGGAATGACTAAAAACAGTGTTTTCAATCGCCGTCGTTACATTTCTGAATGAGTCTGATAGAAAGTTGGCATATTCAATGAAAGGCTGAAATTGCAGCCTTTTTTCAAACTAGTTTCCATATCAATAACACTATAATCTAAGCAGGAGCGCAGCAGGCAGGATGACCTCAACATCTTAAAACACTCTTCATATAAAATCTAAACAGAAGATAAGTTATACAAACTAATGAAAAAGGGACTTTTTTGCATATTATCTTATTTGATTAATCTCAAGGTTATCTTTTGTGCCAACACGTAGGGCAACTGTTTGATATTGAGATTGAACAGCAGCATGAATGAAATTACATCTTATGAAGCGAAGTAAAATTGTTTTGCCAAGAGTCCGGCCCGTGTTGTGCCACCGGGGTCACGTAACTCTTTCTAGAAAACCACCGGCGATGATGTTTTCTGCAGTTTTTAACGCAAATAATAAAGACCTCACGTGGCCCATGACAGTGCAGGTGAGCTTGTTGTCAGAGGAAAAGTCAAAGATCTGCAGTCACGTCAAAACTAAGAAAAACACTCTTTTTGCTGAAAACTATGCATTTTTTACTTTTTCCAGTACTATTTTAATAAGTTCCAAGGTTGCATTTTTTTGCCCAACCATTAGAGCAGCCTTATAAATCCTTCAAGGTCAGAGCATACAAATCACCAAGGTTTTTCTCCCCATCAATGCCATTATGGTAAAAAGGAGGTGAGTAACGGAAATGAGCACCTGAAAGCAGCAAAAGGCAAAACAGATTTAGAAAACACTCATATTCTGCAGAGGCTGGCGTTATAGTGTTGCGGATTGACAGACTCAGGGTCGAGCAAATGAATGAGTGAAACAAGGGACGGCGGAGACAGATTGAAAGGGGGCTGGGAGGAAAGACACCGTGTGAGGTGGAGGTGTGAATCCCCACTCGAGCTGTAATGAAAATGAGAATGTGGCTCCGCGCCACAGGATTTGCCGGTAATTGGTTTAATGAATGCATTCTGTTGCCTCTGATTGAACACATGCCCCGCGTTCACTCCTCAAGGAGCCACACACGTGTTGTCTTTGTTTCCTCCCGATGCCTCGCTAAGTCCCGCTCTCACCTTGTCTCACAACGTGGCGATCTGTCCACTGTTTGGTCTCTGTCTTACACTGTCTTTGTGAAGGTCATACTGATTGTCCTAAGAGAGGAGGGAGGCAATTAAGTACAGATTGTTTCTATTGGCCTTTTCCAGCTGATGGACTCAGTGACTGATCTGTTGCCTGTGTGTGTCCTCTCTTGCAGATTGGCCTGTGGCACTCTGAAGATGGACTGTCCATGGAGAAAAAGCTTCCATCAATCAATGTGACGGACACCCTCTTCAACACCACTCTTACCATCACAACGATATTAGTGAGTACTGTATGCATCAACAGCAGCCTGTGCCGCTTTATCAGCTCTGCTCGGCGGCTGATCTACATGTGGCTGACATTCTGCGGTTGACAGACGATTACCATATCAAAAACCCATTTTGTATTTTCAGATACAAACTCGGTCCTCTTGGGATCAGAGGAACTGCTGCCGCGCGATTGTTTTGCCCTGAGTACTTCAGATGAGGCTACATCACAGTGCATCAGCAGGAGCTAATAATTCACCATGTCAGCCATTCTCAGCCTCTGTTGTAAATATAGATCCTGTGAGTGCTGCTCCTCACTCCCCTCCCTCTGCTACCTGTTACAAGGGGTGCAGATTTTAAGCAATGTACTTAATCACCTGCCATGTAAATCACCAATCAGCTGTGAATCCTGAAAAAAACAAAACAAATGGATGCTTTTACAACCACTTCCTGTCCTGAAACCCGGAAATGAGTTTGCATTTCTGCACTTCTGGGTCCCTCTTGGATTTCGTGAATGATGCCAAAAATAAGATCTGTGGTTAAGTTCTTTAGTTTTGTTCCATGGCATGAAATACATCAGTAAATACCCCAGTTGTGAATTTGGAAGATTTTATCAGACTTAAAAAATATTTCTTTCTAACAACTAAAGACTAAAGACACCACAGAGGTCATGTCGGGGATGTTACTGCATCAGCTTAGTGGTAACATGAAGTCATGTGATTGTAGGGCAGTATTTCCACATATTCCACTACATTTTAGGGGCCAGTATTTTACTTTTTAAGTAATGGGGCCCCAAAGAGTCCAGACACCCCATTACTTTCTATTGTATTCATATGTGACGAGCTGTGCATGTGGACCCTTAATGCCTTTAAAAGCCCACAGAGATACTGACCAGAAGTCATGTTTTTATCTATAAGAATAAAGTCCTTGTTAACAAAAAATGTTGTAATATATTAAACTTAGTTAAAATGACCTCTGACCTCCAGCAGGAAGTTCATGTTTACGCTAAACCGCTCACACTGTGCCACATCACAGTCAACCTGAGTCCAGCTGCTGAAACACATATCAAAGCAACATGTTTAAACAGTGCCGCAACTTTGCATGGTTAACATGTTCTTGACTCATCCAGTTCTTAACAGTGATTAATTGCTCATCAATTAATTAGCTACCTGTTTTAATTAGTGGAGCAGATGTTTGCAAAACTTGTGACAAGAATGTACCGCCGCTCATGAGCTGAACTTCTGTGTTTTACAGTAGCTTTGATATCGCTTCAAAGACGAGACGTGGATTCTTGTTGGAACGCCATGAAACCATTCAGCTTCTCAGTCAGCCGCGCGTGTTTCATGCCATCCCCCGACACACGCAAAACACACACAGACAGACAGACACACGCACAAACCTGTCACTCGCCCAGCTCCTCCTTCTCGCTGATGAATCAGACGATAAGACACAAAGTAGCTTGTAAGCAGAGGCAATCGGCCCAATGTGTTATTCTGAGTGGCTGGCTTATCAGCTGCGGAGCCGTGGGAATGAGGGAAGGACATATTGCCATATTTCGCCACTGAACAACTCACTGGCCTCATTGAGACTGATTGGGATTCAGATGGAACGGTTCATTTCACACAGGACAGAAAGGGCGCGGGGCGAGGATGGAAATGTGTGTGTGTGTGTGTTTGTGTGTGTTTGGGTTGAGGGGGAGTACAAATGAGACAATATTTTCACAACAGAAAGAGAGGGTGTGAAAGAAAGAATTGGCCGAGCACAGAGCTTTGATTTCACTTTGGAGATATAGAGTCCCTGGACCAAACTTCGGAAGCCACCAAGGAGCAATTTTCAGTGCCTATCACAGCTCATTCATCATGGTGTGATTGCCGTGTCGCTGTTATCTCGCTTGTGGGCGGCAGACGAGCCACAGCTGAAAGCCTCCATAAGAATTCCTTACCTGTAGCACTGGCCGGGGAGAGTGTTTGTGTTTGTGTGTGATTGCACCAAAGCATTTACAGTGTTTATGAATGCCCTCGTCCAAGCATCTGTGTGTGAGTGTATGTGTGTGTGTGTGTTCTGTGTGCACTCTTGACATGTTCACCTGGCCCTTACGGTGCACTTTCATTACACCTACACATGGCCACCATCTTCTTAAACAGCCTTGGGGGAGAAAAAGGCAGTCGCAGAATTGATTATCACTTTACTGCAAGGCCACAAAGCGTGTGTTTGCAATCAGTGATTGAGTTTGTTACAGGCACTGTTTAGGTCTTAGTGAAATAATGTTTTCATACCTTCAGCAGCCGCACTGATGTAATAGAAAAAAGCTCATTCTGTGCTTCCCCGAGATAAAGTTCTCCTGCTTGTGCTGCCCTAAATCATGTGTGGTATTGTGGTTATTCTTTGTCCTGATTTACAGTCGCGTGTCAGGCAGTTAAAAGAGTAATTGTTTTAATTTCTATACTTTTAGTTAATTCTGATCTGAGGTGTTTAAGGACCAGGCAGTAGCTTTGCTAAAGAAACTGTGGAAAGTTTCTTAAGAAACCTGCCAACACTTTGCAACTTTAACCTTCTTGGAGTTGGCAGGAATGATGAAGTTCATAACTGTTTTTTTTTTTTTCTTTCAAAAAGTGTAAGACTAATTCAACCCATCTCCTCCCACATGTTTTCCTCAATTGACAACAAACTAGTTACACTGCATATTCAGACTGTCCTCTGCAAAAGATGCAGCCAGATTTTTTATTTATCAGCTGAGCCCACAGTACGTCAAAATGTTTGACTGTAAATAGTGCAGCAATCTGCTACCACACATTCTCACTCATAAATCTCTAATGTTCATGAAAAAATACAACATTTAAAGGCAGGGTAGATGTAATATGTTGAATTTCAAGATCTTGCCTCAAAAACTGAATTTTTCACAGTACTAAGCTCATGTAAACAGTGGAGGTCAATGGAAACCTTGTTAATTAAAGATAATTATTTGAGTCCTCCTCCTTTATTCTTCATTGTTAGTGTGAAATCACCTCCAACATGTAGTTTAGAAGGATCACAATGTGCCTTTGGTGGAAAACGTTGTTAGTTCCAGACCCAGGTGTTGCAGAATGAATCTCACACCCACTCAGTCAATGTGCAGTGTGCATCAGAGACAGTTCTGCTGATGGACCCTCCTGTATTTCCATTTGTCTTCCTTTTTCATCCTCCACCTCCTCAGCCACCTTCGTATTCCTGCTGAACATGCCCAGCCTCGAGTCACTGCTGTGCAGCAGCTACAATTACTTGTTTTGTGATTGTGTAACTGCTGGTTTTAAAAGATACAAGGTGCAATATTTCCATGTGGAGCTAGTGGATGTTTGTCAAAAAAAAAAAAGGCCATACGAGGAGGCGGAGGAGTGTCACTGGTATTAACTAT
>JAOWBC010001387.1:13115745-13152438 GCA_028566105.1 Hypoplectrus providencianus | reverse complement strand
GTCGAGGAGAGTCATGCTATTGATTTATTTTCTCCCCATTTAATTTAGCAGAGAGCTAAATTGGAAGTATGTGATGGACCCTCTCTATGGCAGAAGTCTAAACTTTGGCTTCATGCAACATTGAGCAACTTTCATGGAAATTAGAAGAGCCCCAACACTGAATGCAGATGTCTTTATACATTCATGGTTGCACTTTTACTTATGAGGATTATAAAACAACAAAACTGTCGTCTGAGCCGAGACAGTGAACTTTATTACTCCTTTTAACTGTGACAAAGGCAGCGCAGATCAACTTCTTCAGTTCTTACTTTTAGATGAAAAGCCCCGGACATATACACTATGTAGAGGTTTACACCAGGGAACTCAAATTCACACAACTCACAGGTAATGAGCTGGCATGGGTAAATTCAAATCTTTTATTAAAAAGTGTTGCAACTCTCACAAATTCACATCACTGTTGGTATGAATAGTTTAAATACAAAATTTGACACACAGTTGAGCATTTCATATTTTTGTGTTGTTTTTTCGTTGCAGCCCTGTTGTGTTCAGGCCTTAAGTATTAATTATCTGTTGATTTATCTCTACAGGAAACCGGATTCACGTTACACATGTCATTAAATCCATTGTAAGGTTAAAATATTAATTAGTGCAGCTTCAAAAACACAACATTTGAGCAGATATTATGGTAACCCTGATCAAATGATTTGTTTTCAAAAGATGATTATTAAATGGGGATTAATTAGGCTTTTTCGGTTTCGGACTCTGTTTACAAGACCAAAAATGTTTTTAAAATAAAAACAACACATTTTGGATACATGCACACATATTTTTTGATACATCTCCTGCAGTTCCCATGTAGCCTATCCGAGTGTCTGTGTGCTCATTAGTGTGCTTCTTGCAGCTTCACCATAATTTCCCCTCCAGCTCCTGAAAATCTAACTTTGTCTCTTAGTGTTAAAGGCACACATATTAAACCACAAGAGTCACGATCTCTTTGCTTAAGTCCTACTGTTTTTCTGTTGTTATTTTGATTCCTCTCTCTTCCTATCCTTTCCTTTGTGTCTATCTGCTCCCTCCCCTGCACCTTCACGTCTCCACCATCTGTTAGGACAGGTTTCCTGCGTCTCTGCACCTCGCTTCATCTTAATAACAGCACCTTGGTGGGAGCTAAAGATGTGGACACGCGGGGCAAGCATTTAACAAAACGCTGGTTCAGCATGCACCAAACTGGACCAGCAAACAGGAGGACTCATGTCAGCACATACTGCTGTTACCCACAGAATGCCAGAGCCAGCAAGAGGCAGCCTGGCAGCGATGTTCATTGCACAACAGTACTTTACATCTGAGTTGGCCATTGTGTGTTTCACCACTCCACTGTTCTATTTTGAGGCCGCTATCATCATCACCATCCCCATCATCATACGCATTACACTCTGCAGATAGGCAGACGGACATTACGACTGGCAGGCTGATTTGAATCATGCAAAAAATTAATCTCACTCCCCTCTCCTGCTTTCAGCACCACTCCTATTTTACTCAGTCAGGCTAATATGCAAGTGATTACGCGCACATTAATGAATTTTCATCTCTGCACAAGTCTAAATGGGGGTACGTTTATCATAACAAATGCCCACCAAAATAATTTCATCCTCTTGCTGCAAATTTAATTTTGGAGGGCTTTAGAAATGTATTACTGCAGTGTTTTGGCATGCCTCGTCTCCCCTAGGAGTACCTAATTGAGTATTTTTGCATAAAAGTGATTTGGTCCTGTTCAGGTGGGCTCCACAGTGCTGCCTGCAGACAAAAATAAGGAACATCTCCTCATAACAACACTTGGACAGTTGGCTGTTTGATCACCTCCACTGTGTAACTGTGTCGCTGGCCCTGACAGCCACCTCCATTTCATAGCCATTAACAGATGGTGGACGTGCATCTGTGTGTAAATGGCTAATATTCCCTTGCTGATGTTCGGTCAGCCGGGCTATATGCTGAACATGCACATAAGGAATATGAGCATGCACACGCACACAAATAAGCACACACAATCACCAGTAATTGGTTTCATTTAGAGGACAATAGCTGTTGGTGCTGGAAATGAAACACTAGGAATTAGCCCCTATATTCCCATTAGTCTTCTGGCTGCCAACCCTATTTTAGCCACATTATCTCCTCTACCGCTGGTTACCAATCCAAACCGATACATAACAGCCCATAGCTGCTTGGGCACAGCTAGTCTTTATGTTTAAGCCAAAGCTATTAATCTCTCTGTTCTTTTTTCCCTCCAAGCTGGGACTCTGTGTGCTCCCAGTCATACAAGAAGTCAACTATAGGTCACAGAAATTATAATTATAATTTTTTTTTTTAGCTGCAATAGTTTACTTTTCAGTTTCTCTCTCCACTGCAAATGGCGTGGGTGCTTGCTTCCTAATTATATCTAATTGTTCTTTATAATGAGACCTCACTAATGCCATATAAAAACATACGACATGCCAATTAACATCAAACAGTTAGGAAAGGGTCAGTTTTTTGTTTTGTTTTGTTTTGTTTTTTTCGCTGCCCGAATCCGGGAAGTAAAACCTCTTATCTGTGTATCAATATGCAGCCCTGTGCCTCTCTGTTGACAATTCATGGGAGACTGCGTTTGTGCTTTCATACAATGTTGATCTGAATGTTTACATGCAAATGAGATTCATATAATTATATTGTTATCAGTTTAGGACAGGAAAATCTAGGCTTATCACATCAAAATCCCTTTAT
Source organism: Hypoplectrus providencianus (assembly GCA_028566105.1). Taxonomy (NCBI): domain Eukaryota; kingdom Metazoa; phylum Chordata; class Actinopteri; order Perciformes; family Serranidae; genus Hypoplectrus; species Hypoplectrus providencianus. Next base: position 13,149,681 of record JAOWBC010001387.1, on the reverse strand, counting down.
TTACTGTCCCAGTCACCTTTTTCATCGTTTCCAAATTACACAGGCGGCACTAAATGTTGTTTAAGTAAAACAGGCCAAAATGGGCCCCGGGCAAAAGAATCAACACTGAAATTCAGCAACATTTCTTTTTAATTAATCTTGGCGCTCACTTTGTGGGGGTTGATGCTAGCGACTTGGATGGGTTTTTTTTCACATGCTAATTAGTTAATCTTCACCTTTACAAGTAAGTATTTAACCTCTCACCTCCTCGCTCAGCAAAAGCCCATGTTTGGTCGGCTTCTGTCAATTGAACATGGGATCAAAGTGGTCACGGTCTGTGCAAGCTTTAACGATTTTAACCTCAGCTATGTGTGTGTTTGCGTGTGTTTCAGGGACGGAGGCCAGGCTACTTTTCCTTCCTGGATCCCTTCTCCCCTGGTGTCTGGCTCTTCATGCTGCTGGCTTACTTGGCTGTCAGCTGCGTCCTCTTTCTTGTGGCCAGGTAAAGAGCCCCGCCAGTAAAAGACACTCTGTACAGATGAGAGAGACAGAGGGAGAAAACAATGGGAGGCAAACAATGGGGTAGAGTACAGAGAGTAAAACCACAAAAAGGTTTGTTTGGGGGTTATACAGAGGAGGAAACAGGTGTCTGTTCTTCTGCCTCGCCTTTCTTCAGTCTCTATCTATCCGCTCTATCTTCCACATCACGGTGAAAGAGACGTTCTCCTCCCAGTGGAGGGTCTCTAGCGTCATACTGGCACCTGCTGGTCAGGGAGGGAACTGGCACAGCTGCTGCAGCTGCTGCCACTGCTGCAAATTGTTATTGCTTATACAACAGAATGGTTATTAAATTACAATGTACCCTATGAAGAGGCTTTATCAAATATGCAAATGTATATCTTATGTAACACCTCAAGGAATAAAATTTTCAGTCTTCGGACAGGAAGATGTATTACTTGTGTGAAGAGACTTCTACGGGTGGTATACTGCAATTAATCTGAGTGATGGGATTTCTAAATGATAATATGGATGATACACACTTTTTGTTTTTGCTCGGGTTTGCATGGAACATTATTTCTATACAATCCCACTGGCCATTAAATGCACATTAGAAGACAAAACAGTCACATGCCAAAATGTACTGACAAATTTGTCAGTGGCTGTAACTGTGGTTATTGTTATTATCATTATTTTTTATTGGTGTTGTTATTATGATTATTATAAGCTTGACCTGTATACCAACTTCCATAAAAAAGATACAGTATAAAATGATTTACAATGAGAGAAAATAGACATAGATGTAGAACCCCAACCAATAATGGAAAAAAAAAAAAATTGGTAGAAAAAGGTGAAAACAGACAATTCATATAATGCTTAAGACAGAATGGAAAATAATACCTATTAAATAATAATACATGTATAGTTCACTGTAGGAGCCTCAAAAGATCTCCTTCCTTCTGTTGAACACATTTAACAGTTTAACTCGAGACGCTTATATTCAGCAAACTAGTAATTATCGATAGTCAGGTGGGTTTCTGCAACAGTTATAATATTTGTTGTTAGAAATTTCTCCAAGAAAATATAATATGAACGAGAAGAATTATTACAGCAACCAGCAGCTCTGTCAACCTACATATGGGAATGTAAGCAGTTTCATGTAGGAACTATATTCTCTCTAGTATATTTCCTATATTAACTGCGTACTACAAGGTCTGTGGATTATCCTGAGTAACTGGGTCATGATTTCTGGAAAGAGACTGTTGAGTTTTTCACATGTATTTTTTTTGGCACTTTGAGCACCAGAAGCGAAGGGCCATCTTGTTCCATTATGTTCCAGAGAAGGCAGACATCTCTGCGGCTGATGTCTCCAATACTCACACAAAACATTCTAGAGAGAAAATATTTATTTTGATAATTATAACACACAATTTTTTTTTTTTAAATATATTTTCTCTACAAGCTTTTAATGTTTACTTCTTTCCCATGTAACTTTTTTGTTAATTTTAGCAGATCAGAATGAAATAATGCCCTAGTTTTAAGTTGGCTGATGCACACAACAGAGTTGTCACATAACTTTAGCTTGACGCAGCACCATTTGAACATACCAATTACATTGCCTTCAACCCCTCTGTTTAAGTAGGCAGCACATAGGGAATGAAAAGCAGGTTGGTTCTCTCTAGAGAGCCAAGGTGACTTTGTGCTCAGTTGACTGCTGGAGTTGTTTTGCTCTGTGTCTGTCTCTTCCTTTCTTTCTCCATTCTGCTCTCTCACTATCTCTTGAGTTTTGCTCTCGTCAGAATACTTAATCCAACTTTCATTTCCACTCCTGTTGGCTGTATTCCTCCTCTGATTCTCTCTGCCGTCTAATCTCATTGTCTCTTTTTCCTCAGATTGACACCTTATGAGTGGTACAACCCCCACCCCTGTCTGAAGGGTCGCTGCAACCTTCTGATAAACCAGTACTCACTCGGCAACAGTTTCTGGTTCCCAGTTGGAGGCTTCATGCAGCAAGGATCCACCATTGCCCCCAGAGCTCTGTCCACGCGTTGTGTCAGCGGAGTGTGGTTAGTATTGGCATCTGTGACGCACAACCTTGAGTGCATTTGCATGTATTCAGCTCTCAAATCCACTCAAATCACTCTTTACACCCATTCAACTATGTCTTGTTCTGATTTTGTGCTTACTGCTCCAACATGGAACATGCATTTCATCTTTGATGGGATTTCGGGGCTCCATTCCAGATTTCCAAGACATCACGGTTCAAGATGAAATAGTGATGGCATCTGTGCATGTGAGACATTGTCTGTGTATTTCTGCTTTTGCAGCTAAATCTTCACTTCCTTTCATCCAAACCGACCTTTGTCACCTTTATACATACACTCCCACCCATTCACGCATCCTCCCCGTCATCCACTGAAAATCCTGCAGTGTCTTCTCCTCTCAGGTGGGCACTTATTTTAATCGTCCCACACTTTCACCCAGACAATCTGTCTTCATCCAACAGCCTTTCACATTTGCATACTTTTATAGGTGAATACATATGTTCTCGTCTCCTGCCTTTCCTCCACAGGTGGGCCTTCACATTAATCATCATCTCATCCTACACCGCCAACCTCGCTGCCTTCTTAACGGTCCAGAGGATGGAGGTGCCGATAGAGTCGGTAGACGACCTGGCAGATCAGACGGCGATCGAGTATGGCACCATGCACGGAGGATCCACCATGACCTTCTTTCAGGTGAGAAGTTACACACATGATTGCATATGATAGGGCCCCGACAGATATATTGGATATTTGGTGCCGATACCAATATAAAGAAGTAAACAATTCTTACACAAATACATTGGCAAATATTCTAATTTATGCAGTACATATACATGAACATGTTACCAATTATATTGTCCTGGTTTATATATTAAACCCTTTATTTTTCTGCAGATTCTTCCAATCCTTTTTTCTTATTTTCCACATACAATATATCTTGAATAGGCCAAAATTTAGCAAAATAATCGGCCGACCAATGTATCAGTTGTGCTTTTGCTAATTCAGTTGCACAAACACATACAGACTGACCCATGAGCCAGTAGTAATCTGAGGTCATCAGTGATGTTATCCTCCTCATCACACTCCTGTCCTTCCTGTCTTCTTCCTCAAACTAAAGGTTTTATCTGTTTACTGTCTGTTCCTTGCCACAGCCATTCAATATCTCTTTCCTCATGGAGATGGCGCACTGTGCCGGTCCCTTAGTGAGGGACACCTAATCCCTTTTTATCTTCTCAAAATTTGACCTCAAAGCAAGAGAAGAAGAATGAGAGAGTGTGTTTCAGGGTGAGGGACAGTGAGGGATGATATGGAGGGAAGGAAAGAGATACATTATCCGTGTCTTTCTTTGTCTTTTCACTTCTACCGGACCTTGAATAACTAATGGAGGACAGGCCAAAAAGAAAGTAGAGGACAGGTGAAGATGTTAAGTTAAGATTCTGTTCTGAACTTTGAAGCTCAGGTGGAAAAAGATCTGCGGAGGGAGAAAAACATTTACATTTAACTGCAGCCAACCTTTGGGAGAATTTGAATAAATCCATCAGTCAAGAAAATGAAAAAGAATAACAAATGAAATCCAATCTCCACCTCTGCAGAAATTATGTATCTGCGACTGATGGATTTTGTTTACTCTCTCTCACATCTGACTGTGCATTTTCTCCTGATTGTGTCTGGCCGCTCTGCAGAACTCTCGCTACCAGACCTACCAGCGCATGTGGAACTTCATGCACTCAAAACAACCCAGTGTGTTTGTGAAGAGCACGGAGGAGGGCATCGCCCGTGTCCTCAACTCCAACTATGCTTACTTGCTGGAGAGCACCATGAACGAGTACTACCGCCAGAGGAACTGCAACCTGACTCAGATTGGAGGACTGCTGGACACCAAGGGCTACGGCATCGGCATGCCGCTGGGTGAGTGGAGTCTGATGGACAATTACAGGGGGAGGAAGAAAAATCACAAGCTTTTGATGAGACAAGGAGAACTTCATGATTCAACATTGACTTGTAGTTGTATTTCTCTGGATTAAGGAATCATTTGATAAATGTATTAACTTTTTTCGCCCCTTGGGTTGGTTTTGTTTCAAACTAGAGAAAAACCATGAAAGAACTTTTACACCACTCATCAGTTTGGGTCCTCTGCCACATACCAAATTGTAAAGCACATCAGTTCACAGGAGATATTTTACTCAAAATTGCAAAGTATATTTCGTTGTTGGGTCAGATTAAGGTTATAAACAAACTGCTTTAGAGTTGATTTGGGATCAGACTGTGACTATCTCGTCTCGAGGCTGTTGCTGTGGTGGTTTCGTCTCGCCCTTGAGTGTGATCGCTGCATTAAAACTTCCCAAAATGGGTGGATAACAAAAAGTCCAATTTAGGCGGACTGGAAAGCTCTTAGGACACAAAACTTAATGTAGAAGTAAAGAGAAAAAAGTTGAGTGTTGAAGGCAGCAGAGGACAGAAACTAACAGTTATAGTAGATAGGCTGTATAATTCATATTGAAACTAAGAAGAGAAACTGAAGAGCAGGAGCACTTTTAAAGGATACACACTAAACGTCGAATTGAAGTTGAGTTAGACTAAAGTCTCAACAAAGCTAAACCATGGGGGAAAAATGATGCAAAAAGTGGGAAACCGAAAAAGAGACTTTCAGCTAGATTTTAATAGAGCGGCTGTTTCCATGCTGTGATGGGAGAAGAGATGACGAGAGAAAGGGAATTTGAAATATTGTTCCTGTTGAATGTGGAACTGTTGCTGAACGACCCGCTTTGCTGCACTGAGAGCATAAACACAGGGTTTACTCACACTTTGATCTCAGCTTGAGTCAATCTTCAGACGTCGATGAAAAACACACCTTAAAGTAAACAAGATTAATTTCAATTCCTTTGATCTTTGGAGGATAGATAAAACGCGCTCTTGAGTGGCTGACGTTCCACGCCGCATACTGCGATGTGACCCGTAGAACACTGCAGAATCCTAGTAAGCTCCATAATCTTGTATTTGAGATATTATTTCTTATTGGGACAAAGTCTTCTAATAGAGCGACAGTATTTCGCATTCACCGCTTCAAATCGGAAGGAAATTATGAAACTGTCATTTGATTTGACAAGGTGAGAGAGTTTGAACCAGAAACAAGTAGATTTTATAGTCTGAAGGATCACAATTAACAGGAAAGTAGGGTTAAAGGAGGCACTTGTCCACAGTCAGTGTATCATCTACAGCTGATTCTGCAGATAAAACACTTCATAATAATGCACTTCTAAAAACCCACTTGCTTTTATATAATGCTTTCCATCTTACTAACCTTATTTATAATATGGTCTTCTTAAACCTTATAGTTCTGTTCTTATTACTTTATCAGGATGCTTTTCCTCAGTATGTCTGTTTTTGGCCTTATGCCACCGTCATCCTCTGTGATTAACTGCTCTCTGTCAAGGCGCTTTGTAAACTGTTGTGTTGTAAAGTTGCTATATCAAAAAAGTTAACATAAATAAATAAAGATATTATAGTTGATGGCAGGCAGGAGTACTGACAGGGCGGCTAAGCGATGTACTGCCCTGGACTGAGGCAACAGCCAAACCTATTTTAGCCACCTAGAGAAAAACAATATGATTTTAGGTGAATACTTTATTAAGGATATATTCACAGGTCCACTTTGCCATCAGGCAACCTTTACCAACAGGGAACTGAAGCTGTTTGGCTCCCTTCAAAGCCACCAGACTAAACCTAATTGTAACCTGCAGAACACAGGAGTTTCTGGTCCTCTGCTGCCTCAATCTATTACTTTCTTAGGTTCCTGTGACAACAGCTGTGGCCAGAGGCATCATGTAGTCAGGCTGTTTGTATGTTTGTTCGTCCATCCGTCCCTCGTGTTCGCAGATGAACACGATATCTCAGGAATGCCCTGGAGGGAAACTTTAACTTTGGCACAAACACGCATTTAACCATAAAGACTCGTGGCCAAAGGGCGAGGTCATTGTGACTTCACAAAATACACTTTGACAGAACTCAGAAATGTTAAAAGTGAAACTTCACGCTGACATCTGGAAATCATTTACCAAAGAACACTTACCTAACACCATGAATCAGAAAAAGAAAGGGGATACATTTAGTCAGATACTGAAGTGGTGACTGTATTGACCTTCTGCGCTTCCAGATTGTGAATAAGTGAAGTATCCAAGTTTTATGGTTTTTAGCTTCTTCTTTGCAGCAAAATCTATATCAATAAATTACTACTACTACTACTGTAATGTCTATATATTCAAGTCTGCACGTTAAAGTATGTTTTGCAGCTACCATAGCAGCACAATACTTAGTTTCCATGTCAATTCTCCTGTCTGCTTTTTAAAACTTGGGCTTGCCAACCACCATCAGATTTATGTAATGTAATACCCTCACTCAGGACAAGTGCTTCTTACAACTCCACTTCAATTAATTTAAACTCTTTAAGAGTCTTTCTTTTTACAGTGTGCAGGTTTGAGCTCTGCCCCTCTCTTCCCTGCAGGGTCAGTGTACCGTGATGAATTTGACCTGGCCATCCTCAAACTGCAGGAGGACAATCGTTTGGAGATCCTCAAGAGGAAGTGGTGGGATGGTGGCAAGTGTCCAAAGGAAGAGGACCACCGTGCCAAAGGTTCGGCTCCGGTTAATCCTCATCTGCTTGTTCTTCAGCTCCACTTCAGCTTGTTACACCATGTGTTTGGAACCACATTTAGATTTTTTTTTACTGCCTCCTATTTTTTTTTCCTTCTCCAAATCATTTATCCCTATTATCTCCCATTTCTCCAACCATATCCTGTGGTCTCCAGGTCTGGGCATGGAGAACATCGGCGGTATCTTTGTGGTGCTGGTGTGTGGCCTGCTGGTGGCTATCTTCATGGCAGTGCTGGAGTTTGTCTGGATGTTAAGACAGGCACCAGGAAATGAGGTGAGAGAGGGCTATCTAACCTGCATCTGCTTTGTCTCCCTCTCCTCTCCCTGGCACCCTCCCCCTCGTGGAGCGGCTAGGCTTTCCCACACTGCACAGCTTTGACAGGAAGTGTAGCAGGCGTCTTCGTCTTCCCCTGGGTTCCACTTGACACCCAGCCTTCCACCGTCCAGCCTATGTGACATAATCAGCACAAAACCAAAGATATACCTCACTTATACCTCACTCAGAGTACATGCATTTATGAATTATTTTCTATTTTAAGCAGTAGATTCATACATATATCTATATATTTCATAGAATATTGTACAGAATATAGAAAACTGAATGTAGCTCAATCTTATTGGTGGTGAATACATGCTAACAGGGTGCTGCCAATTAGAGTTTACTCATAAAACTTACTGTGCTTGTTTAATCTCAGCCTTAATCCAATTATATTTTGCTTAAAAGTTGCTTGGCATTGTGTGCACATCTTTGCTCAAAATCCAATTGTCAGAGATCAGAAGTCATTCATTCCATCAGAGGGTGAATGATGGACAGTAATGGATTAGTTGTGGCCATCAACCAGATGTGGGAAGCAAAAAAAAGGATTGTTTTTTAAATGAAACGTTTCTACATAATATAGATTAAAAAATTATATAAATATTTTTTACAGTAGAAAGCTACACGGATAGTGTGTGATTATTATAATCCTAAAAACGGTGTAATCTTGTACATTTGAATGTAGATTAATCTGGTCTAGGAAGTAATATGAGTGTGTCCACTGCTGCTCGGAGAGGTGTTTTCATCAGGACAGAGGTTAATTTAGATTTCTAGAAAATCCTCCGTTTTGTCAGTGAAGGGGCTCCGCTCCACTACTCTTGAGGTGGTGACGCCATTAACTTAAAAAAAAAAAAAAGTAGAGAAAGATGTGCATGTAGTGTTTTAATTATATCTGCTGTGATTCCTTTAAGATACTTGATAAACTGTCTTATCAAATGGACTCCGCACTGTGATTTTAATTCAATAAACATTCAGAATGTGAAAGTCAAAAACTCATGTGATTTCTTCTTTATGAGCGGCATAGACTGATGTTTTCCTCTGTCTCTGTGTGTATGTGTGCTGCGTGTGTGTATGTGTGAGTCCCTATAGTTGTTACAGTGAGATGTAGTATCTTAATGCCTGTCTTTCTAATTATTTAAGCTCACATGCTGTAGATACCAAGCTTCATCAGTCCAGGAGATAAAGTGTGTGTGTTTCATGTCAGTGTGTGTCTCAAAAGTAAGTTTAATATTCCATATGTATATGTGCTGTTATTATTACTGGTTGTTAAAGCCACATGTCTCTGTTGTTCCTGCTGTACGATGATTATAAAGACGACATGTATGTGTTTTGTGTCTGTGCTGTTCAGTCAGTCAGTCAGTGAGTTGTCCGGCCTCTCTCCCTCTCTCTCCCTCTCTTATCCCCCTCTCCCCTATCTTTTTCTCCCTGTTTGTGTGCTTTCAGCAGTCAGTATGTGAGGAGATGCTGCGGGAGCTCCATGGGATCGTCCTGTGCCGCGACAGCCTGCAGGTGAGGCGCCGGCGGGCGGCTTCGATGCTCCGGCCGCGGCCCTTACCCCTGGAGGAGCGCCGGGCCCGGGCTGCCGCCGTCAGCCTCAGCAATGGCAAGCTGTGCGGGGGCACTGGACTGCCTGAACCCCTCTCCCACAGACTGGCACAGGAGGCGGCCTTGGTGGCGAGAGGGTGCAGCCATATTCGCATTTGCCCCGAGTGCCGGCGCTTCCAGGGACTGAGGATGCGTCCTGGAGGGGCCACTGGGGCTCTCCCCTCTCCCACACACAGTGAGGAGAGCATAGAGTGGGACAAGACAACAAATAGCAGTGAACCTGAATAACGCCTGGCGATTCTAAAAGGACTGACTTTCCCTCTCTTCTTTCCAGGGATCAAAGATTACACGGTATTTTGATTCAGCCATTTGGAGCTTGATCTTTAAGGGCAGGACAGTGCTGTGAACTCTGTTATGCCCGAGAGGCAACAGCCAGTAGTCAGTTTTGGAGTCTCCTTGGGTGAATTTTTTTCCTCGGGTCATAGGAGAAACTGATGAGTCTGTCTCGTGGTCTGTCCCTGTTGGCCCTCTGTACTGTGTCAAACAGGACGGACAAAAACAGCTACGGGGCATTTGTACTATGCAGTATTTTCAGTCATTTATCATTGTGCTGTTTCTTTTTTTTGTTCCTTTTTAAATTATTTCTGTCCTCTGTTGGATTATGAGTACTGAATATTGTTATTCTATTGTTCTTTAAAAAAAAAAAAAACAACACTTTAAACAAGTTCCTTTTTTATCTGACAATTTACTGTATGAGCGTATATTGCCTCTGAAGAGCTGCAAAGATGAACAGACTAATGCAAGGTCATCCTTCAAATCCTTTTATTTTGAAAGTGCCAAAAACCATAAGTATTATCTTGTGGCTGAAGAAAGCACCACAGCCTTGAGAAGACAACAAACTCAACCGAACCTACAAAACAAACAAAGACACACGGACTGCTTTTATAGTAGTGTTATTCTATTAAAAAATGTTTTAACTGTTGGTATCTCTGAAAGACAGCGATGCATGTCCAGGGGTGTTGGCAGGTGCTCTTAGAATGATAATTTGCTTAAATGGTGGCTGAGTAGCTGAAAGAATGATTTCCTGTTTTGAATACCTGCTGAAAAAAACATGATGGCGACACACACAAAGACATCCATTAATTTCCCTCTTTCTCTGTGTCCTGACATTACTTTCTCCTCCATCTGTCCTACATCTTTGACACCATGACATATTTATTGTCTCATCAACTGTCCTTTTTATGATCTCTCACATAAACATACACACAGTGTCCTGCACATCCGGTAAGAGATAAGAGGTATATTTTATCAGAACCAACTGGAATCATAAAATCCCCAGTAGAGCAAAAGAGTTTGAACATCCACAGATGATTTGAATTCCTTTAAAATGTCAAGGCAGTTAAACCTTTACTGAATGTGATGTTTTACACACTGCTATGAGGGGTATTTCAGTTCAGATCGGACGAGATTCTCTCTGACATTTTCATACTTTTACGTTTGTAAAAACACAAACCAAACAAAGAATATATTAATCAGGTCTCTTAAGGCACAGACGTATAATGCATACTGATGACAAACAAAGCTGAAAGACCAGTTGGTTGTGTTTATGGAAAGAGTAGTTTTGATTATTTGCATTATATCAGCCATTGGTTCAGCGCTGAAACAATGAGGACGAACAGCAGCAACGGGGTTCTTACTTCCTGCAGAGACGGCCGGGGTTGAAGGTTTTTCTGTATGATAGTCTGACTGTTGCACAGCGAGAATCAACGGTCGTCCACCTGTCTTCTCTACTACTTGCTTATGTCTGATGTGTCCATCATTTAAAATCTGCCCATCAGGCTCTGTCAGTCATCCTCCCTCAGAACTAGGCCACAGACTGCACACAGCTCTGAGGTGCCGCCGCAGCATCTCCCTTGTACTTTTATTAGCCACGTTCACTTTCTGTCTTCATCATTTCTCACCTGCAGGTTGTTGGAGTTAGAAATTCTGTGCATATGCTCGTTTAAAGCACCAACCTGGGAAAGGAGTGTATGTTAGGTGTCCAACCTGGTTATCGTTCACCATGTTATTTTTTATTTTTCACTTATTACCTAACGGCCAGTTTCACCTCATTGTTGACACCTAACACGAGTGTCTTCCCTACTATTTTGCAGTTCTGGCATTGAGTAAAGTGTTTTTGCAGACCATTATGATGTCACATTGAAATTGACTTTTTGAATATATAACATGTCATCACTTCATCATAATGAGCAGATGAAATATTGAGTTATGGCCAAAGCTGTGCTTTGTGAGGTCACAGTGAGACCTCCAAAATCTAATCAGGGGTGGATAAATATCCAAGTCATAACGTGAAAGAAAAGGGGCCCAAAGTCCCAGAAAATGAACCCACAGTATTGCCTCAATAGTGACCAGTTCTCTAATTGTAGATGTGATGTGTTAACTAATGGAGTATTACTTCAAAGTGATGAGATGTTTTTTGTTTTTTTTTATACATGTATATATATCTTATCAGTGACTATTCTTAAATGAGGTACCTGACTGCTAGCCGTGTGAGTAATCAGTTACTTTGACCAAACAGGCGGATAAAAGAGAGAGAGGAAACTTTAAAAACAAGTGAAACTCATAAACACAATGTTTTTCACTAGAGGAGTCGCCGACAACTCCTTAACAACTTGGAAGAGCATTTTTCTTCTAAGATTTAAAAATATATATATTATTGCTACATGTGTTTTTTGTATAATCATTATAATAACATTGTTTTGATCTCAGACACATTTGTGAGGGATCAAACTGTCACCTTGTCGTGCATCATTCTCCCCTCTTCTTTTTTTTGACATTTCATATGCATAGATATGAGTTCACCCAAACTGCCTAAACCAGGGGTGTCAAACATGCGGCCCGGAGCCCAGAACCAGCCTGCCAAAGGGTCCAAAATGGCCCATTGGATGACTCTGCATAAATGTTGAGAAGACATTGCTATTGTTAGTTATTCACTGGATACGCTATGATAGATCCCACATGCTGCAAACAGGCCACGTTATCTAACACTGGCAGGCATAACCTACTGTTCATGCTGGAGTCGCAGCTGAAAAATATCTTACAAATACAAATAACCCCAACCTTGTCAGAAGAAAAGCGGACATAGAGTGTTGGGTTTTTATAGAAAAGCTTACTCCAGAAGCTGACCAGAATATAGATTTCTGAGGAATAGTCCAGAATATTTAGTATGCACATATAACATTTATTGAACACTGTGCTAAACATTGTAAATTAGCAGCTTCACTTCAAGTAAAACAGTAGTGTTGGAACGCTAATGAAGGCACGAAGAAATCTTTGGATTAAGGCAGGGGATAACTTAAATAGCTTCCTCATTAACTTCAACGTTAGTTGCTGTTGTGTGGTGATGCCAGCATTAAGCCGCAGGAGTGGAAATATACAGGGAATGTAAAGAATTCCTAGATCTCCATAAGTTGTTCGAATCATAAAGAAACAAAATACTTAATTGTTGTCCAGTTCAAAAATATGTGACTTGTTTTGTGCCTTTGTAAATCTACTGTGATCATTTTGAGAATGTACTTGTACTTTATATCAAAAGAAAAGTAAATATTTACAGGTGTTGACTTTTATAAGTTGCTCAGAAATGGTCAACTGGTCCGGCCCACTTGGGATCAAATTGGGCTGCACATGGCCCGTGAACTAAAATGAGTTTGACACCCCTGGCCTGAACTTTACATTCAAGCACCTGTTATTGCATCTGTGGCTGTGATGGTAATGCTGTTTCAGAGGCAGGTGAAACTGTGGTGGACAGACCTGGAGGGAACTGCCTCACACTTATATTAATGCAGAGTAAATTGATGGCTGTGAACATTTGGTTGACTGGAATTTAAAAGTGAGTGGAATTTCTATTGAAGGGGGTTTTCCCCACTTTTTCAATGTCAGCTCAATCACTTGCTGAAAAGTGGTTCAGGACTTCTGATGGCATTTCGATTCAGGTCTGCAGTGACTCTGAACTCCCACAAGAACACACCGGGGTTTGAAACAGCATTGAATGTGCTTAATTTGACACCAAATAGAAATGAATGGGATTCCCATAGGCATTATGTTATCATCTTCTGAAGCGCCATTAGTGCCAATGCACCTAATCCTCAAGTAATGAACTATTTATGTCCTGCAGACGGTTTGTAAATACAGTGCGATCGACAGGGTTCCCCAGTAATGGTCCAAAGTGTTGCTGTTGTTTTTTTGTTATTTTCATGACAGGCTGATTTTGTGAATAGAACAGATAGATACAGACTTACATGTGTGTTAAGTTTTATGGACACGTTATATCATTAAGGCACACATACATATGGACACAGATTGTGAGCATAATGGTGAAAAAACATCTTCACAGACAGTCCGTGTTATCTTTCTATATGTCTTTATATAATAACTTGTTAAAAGTAAATTGCCAAGCAAATAGCAAAAAAAAAAAAAGGTCCACATTTCATTACCAGTTTTATAAAAGAAGTTTCTACCCATTTGCTGAATGTCTCTAAGAAACTCATGAGAGTTAGAAGGCTCTCGCTGCACCCGATGCTAACTTCTTAAACACTAAAAACATTTACAGGGGTGCTAAATCAAGCGTAGTTGGAATGAGATTGCCAATTACCTTGAAGGCATGGAGAGCAGTAGAGAACGAATTAAAACAAATCCCACTGAAACACTGGGCGACCTTCGCTGGGAGACCACTGAGAGAGATGGCAGGGTTTGGCTGCTATATTTTATATGCTTTATTTTCTTATGTTGACATTTTTATTCCATTATAAATACATTTCTTAAAACAACCTCCGTTCTGTGGGGTTCTGCTTTTGTCTCTTCTTTATTCTGATGTATTTGACCTTCTGAGCTGTTTAGATCTGTCATGCTAAATAGCGTCTGAGTGCACTTTGTTTTTCTAGTTTTATTATTCAACCGAGAGAAATATTCAGGCGGTGCACTTGGTTTGTTGTGACATAATACGCATGCAGGGAAGCAGCATGAGGATGTATGGGTTTCTGGCTGAGTAAACATGACGACTGTTGAGCGAACCAGAAGGAGCTTATGCGTCTACCTCTCGTTTATCTCCCGTAACTGAATTAGCGTCTGCACCCTTGTGAATTCGTTGAACAGCTGAGAATCTGTGTGGGTGGGAAGACTGACGCAGGCTAATGAGTTTAACAACTCACTCATGGGCTATATGCGCATCGGCTCACCTGAAGTCCATCTATCACTGTGATTTTCAGTAGATATTTCTCTCCTCAGGATAGTGAGTGAACACACACAACAAGCTCCGTCTGATTTAATTCACCCTGCCCTCTTCTCCGAGTGCCTCTCTCACAGTCTTTCCACCGCAGCAGTAGACATGACAAGTTTATTCAGTGCGTCACCAACCTGCATGTCACAGTGCATATCCCCGGCACACACACACACCCACATAACTCTCACAAGACTGACACGTGCACATAAACATTCAGCGCCACCTGTATGTCACTGCTTTGTCAAGATTATTTCACCTCGCTCATGCTTCTCCTTCTGCCTCTGCTGCTCCAGGTCCATAAATTCACCGCATCTCTTCCCACCACTGCTGTTGGATTTATGGAGCTCATGATGAGCATTGAGTGCCTGCAGAGGAGTGTGAAAATCTACTCCACTCCTCAAGCTTACCCAGTTGTAGCACATAGCAATACCAATTTCCTTGTAGTTGATCGTAATTCTGCAAGGATTTAGGAATTATAGTGTACTCAGTCTGATGCATTTTGCCATGCTAGCAGCTCACGTCCCATACACTTGGGGAGGGACTTTCTTATCAGCTCATTCAATGTCAATATGGTGTTTTGCTCGCATACGATTCATATTTTCTAAGCCACACAGTCTAGCTCTAAGAGGTCAAAACATGGACTCTGGGTTGCAGGACATTTCTTAACTTGGCATTAGAGATGCAATGACTAACTGATCAATTGATCAACAGAAAAATGACAGAAAACTCAATTTTCATTCTCTTAAATAAGGAGATTTCCTTTCTCTTTGTTTTGGCTTTGGACTGACAATCCGAAACATTCCATTCATCTCTTTGGACATTGAGAAACTGGAATGGACAATTGTAGTATTTTCTGACATTTTCTGACTAAACAATATATCAAACAATTGGCAGAAAGATAAAATAATTGTTAGTTACAGGCCTACTCTGCATTGACTCTGCTTTTGCTCCTTTCTAATAGCAATTGTTCTGTTTGTCTATTCATCACATTTTCTACTGCATCCCTTTGTCAAACTATTGCTTTCTCCCCTCCGACAACAGATTTCCCAAGGTTAAATGTGTCCATGTATACATCCGCCGGATAACAGCCACTAATGAGCACTCATTCTAAGGACACCAATTGAAAGACACAACAGACTATCAGTGGAAACTAGCTAATTCACGGTGAGACTGGTGCACACTTTTAAGTGAGAGCTTTCCTATTGATTTGCTTGCAATTAATTGCAAAGAGGCTTGTTGTTGTTGTGTGCTCAAAGAAAAGGTATTCAGAGTGCAGGAATTCTCTTCAAGGTGAGATGCTGTCAAGGCTGTTATACAGCCTTTTGTTCACTGACAGTTGTTGTTGAACATATTGACCAAAACATCTTGGCATTGTTTGTCTTTCAGAGAAATAAAATGGAGCTTCATTTATTTTGTGTTTCGTTCCCTCACTATTCATTCCTGCCTTGATCGATGGCTCACAGATGGGGGAGCATTGATTACCGAGTTTTGTGCGGTGTGTGAGTATGGTGGGTTGAAATGTGCGTGTGTGCATGCGTGGGCGTATTTGTATGGGATCTCTTTCATGCACTTGCCTCCATGGGAAATCACAGTGTGGGCATCTTGATTCATCAGCCTGTCTCGTTGTGTTGCCCAAAAGCGGAGCAGACTCAACACGCAGCCAAAGGCAAATTCCAGTGGAAGTGCAGCAGCCAGGAGTCATTGTCAGGTATTCATCAGGAAAATAAAAGCAAAAGGGTTTTTCCTGGAAATTGTTTGCCTGAGTTCTGTATCATATCGCCACGTGATCCCTGATATTTATTTCCTCTCACAACATACAAGTTGTGTTGAATGCTGGTGCAGAAGGACTGTGTTGACCTTGGCTTAAAGTTGAAAGACTGAAGTGTCCATAAACATCAGTCACTTTTAATGACTCCACTTTTCTATAAAGCACCATCTGTCTTTGAGCATTGCATCTATGATAGCAGACAAACATAAGCAGGATTCAAATTAGATCCAGGTCATCAATCACGGCCGACACTGTTTTGTCCATGATGCACATGATTGATGATTATTTGGCAAAGGTATATAGACCAAAGGTATGTACTCGCTAGGAACAATATACTGCTACCAGAATAGAAAGCAACTAAACTGCATTTATACTCAAGTGATGTCCTTAAAGGAATCGTTAAACAGATTTGACTGTTCTATTTGTCTCAATGACAAATCGCTTGCCCCCTGAAACATGTGATTATGTTACAAATTAAATTCTTAAAGCTTAAAAAAAAGTTTATCCCATTGACCCCTGAGACTGGTCTCCCTTCAAAAACAACCCCGTAGGTCGTTTATACAGGAAGCACAATACAATCCACATATTATTTTTAGACTGTCAGCACAAAAGGTAAAATGATGCTGTGAGTGCTGGTGGATTGGTTGAAAAAACATCCCTCTGTACCCGAAGACTTTTCACTTTTACCTTAGACTTATCAAATCCAGCATGTCTGTATATTTATTTACTTTCATATTGTCTTTTATAACTGTTTTTTTGCCCTTAACTGAAATCAGTCAGAGCTTTTTTAAATTTAAAAAAATATATATATTCAAACAAGGACTGCACCGTAAACTTTGAAACACATATATGGGTCATTTTAACAAATGCTCATATGGTTCATTATAGTTGGTATGGACCTACTGTGTCCAAAAGGCATTACTTTAAACATCTCAGAGAGTTTATTTCAAACAGTTTTAGACCCACACAGCCGAAAAAGAAAAAAAAGATTAGGGAAAAGTTGTTGTTTTTTTTTCTTTTAGTTAAAAATAAAATAGCACATCTTTGTTTTATCATCTTTTATAACCCATAAATAATCACTAAAATGTATCTTGTGACCTTAAAACTAGCTCCACCAGGGTCACCTACAACTGCAATGTGCTACACGTGCAATCAAACATCCAATGTAATTTTATATTTGATACTTAGAATATGTATATCTGTATATACATATATATACATATCTCTGCTAAATATTTTCCCTGTGTTCCCCCTAACAGGTGCGCTATTGCTATTCCTATCTCACTGTGAGCACTGGGAAGGCCGCAGTGAACCCCATTAAACCCTAAACAAACAGAAACACATACCCTCTGAGGGCAACAACAGCTTGTGGATTGAGGAGAAAATATTGGTTTTTAGTTAAGTCCTCTTGAGTTCCTGCGTTAATTGGTCATTAGAGCCCAGAATTATCTTCATCCCTGGGTGAATGATTCATTACCTCACAGATGAGATGCTAAAAAAACTGCACTGGGCCCTGAAAAAGACACACAAATAACAGACACAGAAGTAAAATCTGTTTATCTGGCTCCCCAGGGGAGAAGTCAGGTTTTATTGATGCTTGGCAGCTAAGTCATAATTCTTACATCATTAACTGTTATTTTGCCTTTGTGTCGTCTATTGTTAGTAAACCTCATATGGATCTTTTAGTGGTAGTGTAACTACACTCAGTGCTGTTGCAGCTTCCACGTCTCTGTGGTTCATATGGCCAGCTTCACCTCACACTCGCTTGCCTGTTACTATATTTGGCCTCTGGTCAGCTGACTCAGCATAAACCATGGCCTGAGAAAATTGTATCAACAGTGCGAGCTTTGCTGACACACCCACCTGTTGAAAGATCATCATCGTCTCATAGTCTCTCATATCATGCATGTACAGTCCAGTGTCAGGCCGTGTCTTTTATTTCATGTCATGCAGCGTATTCCTCCAAGACACAAGAGGCTAAAACATTTTTATGTAATGGTTAACTGTGAGGTATTTGGCTATTTTTTCCCCCCATAAAATTTCTTCTTTCAGAAAAGAGGAAAGAAAAACATTTTACTATATTTGATCTGTCTGCACCCGTAGGTTTCTACTTATTCACTTACGGTTAATTTTCTATTGCAACATGTAGTACAGCTAATGTAGCCTTAACTACCTCATCACAGGCATATAGCTCCCACTGTCCGGTACAATATTGTGTTTTACATGTTTGATATTATTGCTATGCTTCATACAGTTATTTCCATTAAGAAAGCTCTTTTCATACTATGAGCCATAAATCTTAACTTCAGCTACACTAACATACAACCAGACTTACCAGTTTTATTCCTAACTTTCCACAGAGGGGTATGTTTAAATATTATTCATACAACATTTTATTCCTAAAGACATGTAGAAAAAAAAATTGGCTTCAGATAAAAAGAAATATCCCAATTACCTTCTGAAAAAAAAAAAACTTTGGATGTAATATATTGACAAAGATTAATAATTAAAAATTTTCTCTATCCAATGTTCAGATTCATGTTCTGGAAATATATGCAAATTGGTACATATTAAATGGACTCAATTGTATATTCAAATATAACATTTTAGAAAAACATGATGCCAAAAAATAGTTTGATTGTAAATTAAAAGCTGGGAATGTTTCATGCAGACATCTATCAGTTAAAGTAAATGCCATCTCTAGTGTCTCCCCTAAGGAATAACAGAGCATACCATGTATTTATACATTAAAACACAGGGTATGTAAGGTATTCTGGGCACCATCTCCCTGTCCGTAAACAGTCATTTGCTACATCTAGTGGCCATTACACCACATTACAGACACAACATTGTGAGCCACTGAATATATGCATACATTACTTAGTCTGTTTTGTACTCTGGTTGTAATATCCCATATAATAAGAGCATCCATCCGTAGGCACACTAAACTATGAGCTGCAAATTGTTACTGTCGCAGACGTCACTTTCAATTGAACCAAACAGATGCAACAGCCGTCTCAAACAGAACTGAGATGTAGAGATACAGCATTAAACAAATGTGTGTCACTAGGAAGAGCAGCTGCTCTTGTGTCTGTTAGATGTGCAGTGCATTCAGGCCAAAGCCAGAGAGCAGTTCCTTGTAGTTTTGATGAAGGGTTGTGCTCTTGTCTTCCCATCCCTGTCGAGCCAAAGACAGCTGGGAAGTCAGGCTGTCCAGTGTCTCCTGCAGGAAAGCACACGAAAAAAAAAAAGAAAAAAAAGATGCAAGATCACATAAATCCTCTTTAAATCTCCTTGTTGTCTAACCTGATATCTCTCCTCTCCAAACCACCTTTAACGCTGATGAGTTTTAGGATGATGGAGAAGAGGCGTAATTACATTCTGTGTTGCGGCGGGAAGGAGAGAAATAATGGTAATTGCATATTAAAATCCTACATCTATAATCACAGGCTGAGGCCTCTAACAGGGCTCCGGGCTTGACCACTTGTCTTTGAAGATCTGAGTACTGGAAATTTGCATTTACTGCCTCAGCCAATTGGACTGTACCTATAAAAGGGCAATACTGACCCCATTTCACATCCATTACGTCTTAATAGAAGATTCTGCTATTCACAACCCAGGTGTTTTTGTCCTCTGTTGAAGTGATGTGCTTTACCTACAGGTTAACACTGTGTGATATGTTTGTGGTTACTGTAAATTTGAGCAGTTGTACCTGAAGCTTTACGACAGAGTTGTGCAGAACTAAGGAAATACAACCCTTAAACCAACCACAACCACTCCTGTGAACCTGCAGATTGATGTGCTGTGGCTCTGTAACACCTGGAAGTCCTAACAAATATTTCGGTATTACTTTTTCAAGTTCACCTTTGCTCAGACGTCCAAGTACCTGCTTTTGACAGGTTGCTAGACCGTCTGAGGCTTTTGTAGGCCACTTCCAGCAGAGTGCTGTCTGTTATCGTTAAAGTGTCAGTGGAGAGGCCAATGTTATGTTAACCTATAGCTTTATTGGACAAAGTTATGACAGTAAGACTCAGGTTGTAAAAAGAAAAAAACACATTTTCCTTCGTGTGAATAGTGGTGCAGCAGGAAAGCAGATTACCATGCTGCACCTGCTTTTATTTTGCCACTTCCAATACATACTTTCTTTCTATTTGACACAGGCTTTGCCTTCAGAAAGAGTAAAGCCAGATGACACCCTGCAGTGCTCTTAAAGCCCCTATATGTAAAACTGCCCATTTTCAGAATTTCAGTAGTCAATAACACATTTGCAACAACATTTTTCTATCAGGAATCTCCCGTTATTGTTCTAAAGTTCTAAACATTAAAAGAAAATTTTAAATACACAAAATGCCCTATTATCAAATTATTAACAAAATATTGTTCTAATATGGTCCCTGTAACTCCAGCAGTCATTTTCTCTTGGTAACGATTTCTTCAGTGCTTATTTTTCAGGAGATTTTTCCAGGAGCTGTGGTGGGATAAATACTCACATCCCCTCCTTAAGTAAAAGTACCCATACCAGACTGCAGAATGACTCCACTATAAGTAAAGAGGATTCCTCTGGGTTTGAAAGCTGTTGGAAGATTCTAATTTAAGTCTTGTCATTCTTGGACATGTTAATCTGACACTGGTTTCAGACTGGTCTGAACTTTTTAGACCAAGTTGTCTGCTCAGCATATGTGCTGGATATAAAATTAAAAATGATACCCAGCTACATTTAGTCACTGTGGAAAAGTGAGAATGGGGTCAATGCTGCTCTTTAACAGGGACAGCTCTATGGGGGTCATCCTGACTTCACACATACCTGTACATGCAGGTGTGCAGTTTCTAAGGCCACTTTGGCTTATTAAATCAGTACGTTATATGTGCGCTTGTTTTGTAACTCACATGGAGGATCTTCTCATAGTCTGTTTCCATGTTGTCCAGCTTGTGTTGGAGGTCCGCTATGGTGGCATCCTTCTCCCGCTCCACCTGCTCACGCTCTCTTTTCTCTCTCCTCAGTTCTCCCTGGCAAAGCACTAGGCAAACAAAATGCACAAAGGCAATTCATTAGCATCACTTTTAATTTAGGTAATAACTAGCATTCTTTATTCATTCTTGTTTAAATAAGATTGATTCCTACCAAGTTCCTCCTTCAGCTGACTGACCTCTTTCTCCATCCTCTTCACCTTGTTGGTCAGCTCTGTCTGCATGGTTTTGTACTGGCGACTGAGGTCTAAAATGACATTTGTGCCAACGATGTCAGACTAGGCTTTCATTGCTGATTCACTTTGTAAGGCTAATGCAGCAATCAGCTTAGGCACCCAGCTAATTAGACTTTTTGTTCCTCGAGAATTACCCTAACCTTGGCAAACACGCCCCTTGTCCCCACTCCCAAAGGGATCCACGCTTTATCTCAGGTTATTAAAAGAGAGGCTAATTGTTGATTCATGCCCCGTCTGTACCGTACCAGAGTTGACGTCCCTGTGGTCTTGTCTCTCGTGCTGCAGCTTCTGCTCCATGTCTCTCATGCGTCGCCTCAGGTCAATTCTATCAGACTGGACCTTTTTTACAGCCTCGCAATGATACGCTGTGGTAACCACACAAGCAAATGCATGCAGGAATGAACACACCAGGAGTGGATTTGTTGTTCTTCAGCAGAAAGCAAAAAACTCCAATTACAGTTTCTGTGTTTATGTTTTACTTAGATAAACTCAAGCCTTTACATGCTCAAGTTTACAAGTATGCTTCAACATGTTGTTTGACAACAGATGGTGCCAACCTAGTTTACACTGGACAGTAAGGTAATCAGATTACTTCTTTTTATTACTTTTTTGTTCATTGTTTTCAGTCCTGCTGCTGATTTCACAAACTGAATAATCATAGCTGAAAGCTAATTTATAATTGAAATTGATACAAGCACCTCAAAATTAGTAAGTAAAGTACTTGAGTAAATGCATCTTAAGGGCTCTTACCACCACTGCTGGAATAAGTTTAAAAACTTAATCTAAAAAAATATAATTACAACCTCAGATGAGTTTAGTTCAGAAAATAACATTTTTCATCATTTGAAATCTACTTGAGTGTCATTGTGTCGCTATCAGAATCCCTAAAATGAGTAAATCTACTTTTCCCAAGAATGTTGATAGCACTTGGTGTGACAGCACATACTGACAGACAGCATAAAAAATCATCTTGACAATTTCATAATAGTTTGGAAATTAGTTGATCAACAGAGAATTCGCCACTGGGTTATTGTATAACTCATTTTTTTCAACTTGTTTGACCTAAACTCAGCCAACACAAAGCACTGCTACTTACCAATGTGATCCTGTAGGACGGCTACATCCAGAACACTGCGCTTGTACTTTTCTTCCAACTCAGTTTCACCTGCAACAAGACAACAAGAGTTGTTGAAAGAAATGCACTTTTCATCATCACCACAGTCAAAAATGTGAATCATCCCTTGGGATTTGTTACTTTTTTCTGGATTCTTCTTGGTGGTCTTTTTTGTTTTTTTCTTTGGAGGCATGTTTGCATGCTGTGAGGCTGCCTGCTCGGACCTTTGAGGACACAAACTATACACTGACAACACACAGGGATGAGTCTTTGCGACTGAGCACTGGTTGCTGAGCGAGTTGCCACGGCACTAGCTGTCCAACTTGACTGACTTTAATTATAGCCAATCACAACTTGACTTGGGGCACCGTTGCCTTTTCAGCTAATACACACAGGCCGTGTAATTGGATCCTTACTTTTAGTGAGACATGTCAAAGCGTCCTTTGTTGTCAAGAGTGACCAAGGCCCGCGCTGGGGGAATCCAAGGCTGCATTCAGCATCCCTTTAAGGTTTTATGAATGCTGCACAGGCAGAGGCGCGCACCCGACTACATTCATGGTTCATGAACGCGCAGGGAGAAGGCGTGGAGTTTGGGTTTTGAGGAGGGAGGGGGGCGAACGGAAGGGGACGTACAGGAAAGGAGAGGGCCGCACATACACGTCACAGGGGGGGAAACAGAAAAACACGGAGAAATATTTAAATCCCTCAATTATTTATTCAACCCTGTTCTAGTGAACGCCCGTAAACTTTTCACAGTTTCGAGCGTAACTTCCTCCCCTCAGTCATCGCGCTGTGTCGTCAGCCCGCAGAGGAGGGCTGACACTGTCACACAGCCACAGAACTTCCCGTCAAGAAACAGTACAGGCGAAAAGAGCTGCTGCCGCTGACACGAACGACGTCGCGGCTTGTCAAGAGGAGAGGACACACTCCATTCCGCAAGGCTTCTGGGCAGGAAAACGGTGCCATTGTCCTCCAGCTGAGGGCGAGCAGAGACAGGTCTGGAGTTCTGCTAATTAGCCTGCGTGGGTCCCTGCAGAGAGAGACACAGCAGCGCAGCTAGCTGCAGCATAGAGCGGCTTTCGCAGGGTGTGAGTGGCTGAGGTGGTTGTTTTAGCCATAATCGGGACATTTATCCGACAAACTGATGCTAGGTTTGCTGATGGGAGCCTTTATTCGATAGTCACCCCTCCCTCGCTATACCCCCCCCGTCAGACCCTGGCTCGGATTCGCCAGTCGGGCGCTGTCCTCGTCGGGGGGTGCCGGATCACCATCGCCCGGTCCAGCTAACTCCAGGCGGCGGTTCGGTCCCCCTGACCCCCTGCCCTGTCTCGCCTGTCTGCCGCTCTGGCCGACCCAAGCCGAGCCCGAACATGGCAGGGAACCTGAAGAAAGGCGGGGGGCTCATCAATATGATGAAGGATGCCTTCCAGCCACACCATCACCACCTCCACTCCCATCACCAGCCCGGGGCCGTGGACAAAAAGACGGTGGAGAAATGCTGGAAACTAATGGACAAGGTTCGTAAGTTAAGGATCAACGTTAACTGGCCGTTAACGTTGGCTTAAATGTCTAGGGATGCTAGCTAACCGCAGCTAACTAGCGTTAAGCAAGCTAATCTTCGCCTGCTGCAGGTCTGGTGTTGCTAACGATAGTTAGCTAGTCAGCTGGAAAGAAACATAGTTAGCTAACGTTAGCTTATTCGCCACCCTAAACTGTTGTGTTTTGTAATGTAAGTACCAGGTTGCCTTACACTAAATAGAAGACAGACTTTTAAAGCAGCATTAACGTTAGCACCAGGACAGAACAAGGGTTTCTTTACCACATCTGTTTGCTGGGGCTGTTTCACTCTATGGTAACTCTACTTTACATACCCTGACACTAGCTTGTTTGACCACGTTTTGATACTGTGGTGTATCGTAAACATTAGCAGTAACAAAGAAAGAATAGAGGGCGTAAAGACATGCTGCACAGGAATTGCATTTAGCAAATTTATGGCAGTGAACTGCACAGCAATAGTTCTCCTGTACATTGTTGTTGAATTGCTGCAGTCAACTGTCAACCCATGGAAACTGTAACGAAGCATTCTAGGGAAAAAAAGAAAAGAAATGTGTCCATTTAACTAGGCCAATTATGCTCTTTCACAGGGGAGACACATTTCACAGCGTCACTTCTTGGAAAAAAAAGTCTGTAACAGTTTGACCCCCAGTTTCCTGTGAGATTCACACAGCAATATTAGAGTGAATAGGAAGACAAGACACTCTTTTGTGTGTCTTCTTCCTCTTTGAGGCCTTAGTTTAGAGCTCTGATGTTAAGAGACCAAGTCCTGTTACAAAGCTATTATTAAGAAACCACATTTCAGTTTATTTTGCTCCACTGTGGTCGATTGCCTGGCTGGACTGTGTTCCACATTTGAGGAGGTACGATTCACAACACAAATAAGAAAACAGAAGTAACACTGCCAATTCAGTCTTGCTTTTTTATTTTTGTCTTCAGTAAATGTTCTACCCTCTTTTATGAAGTTTTTGACTGTCTGCAACCCAGACAAGATGACAAATATGCTGGCCATTCACCACTTTAACCACTTGCACAGTCAGGTTAGCTTTTGCAGTCTACAGTATGAGAATAATTTACCATATGACATCTGACCCAGTAAAAGAGTCAAAGGCACCACCAACAAAGTGACTAAGAGAGCATCTTACCTTCAAACAGCTATAACACCAAAAGTATTTTTACTCCACTAGATTGTTTAAAATAGCAGAGGAAATATTTTTCAGCTCGGCTTAAAAAGAAAACCACAATCCGGCATATATAGAACACCTGCAGAATAGAAATGCAGTGGCTGTCTAAAAACACCTCCCGCAAAGGACTAAGTAAAACATTTTTCAAAGGCATGAGGCTTATTTCCCCATTCAGAGTTGCATACATTACCTGTTCTCACTGTTCAGTACACAAAACCTTAATGATAAAATCTTTGTGTTTTAGGTTTTTGGTTCAATTAGTGATAAACGGATCAAAAGTCTTTAGTTACAACACCTGCATCAAGTTTAAGCTTGAAATTAAACTTAAACTAAAAAAGTTAAAAATTTAACTATAAGGCATTGCAAATTCTGTCTATGCTGTTGCATTTTCCATTCATTTATTGATGCATTATATTTAGGTTAACATTGAGGTAAGATTGAAAGTTTCAGTGTGTATTATGTTTTTACTTTAAGTCTTGCATTTCAAATAATGAAAATTGCTGTTTAATTAGTGTTTTACCAGTTACAGTGTTTGGTAAATTTCTTTGAGGTTGAACTGGTGTAGTAAGACAGGATTAACTATTGCGTCTAAAATATTGGTTTAAATCCATTGGAAAACCGCAATAATCATCAGATATTCTTTTCCAACATTATCCATTTTGTCAAATCTAAAATTTGGAGGTACCACCAAATAATCCCTTTGTTTCAATTTACAAGACAGAGTGCTGCACTGAAAAAAGAATTGTTTTAGTCTAACAAAAATTCTACCCGGGCCAACTTCCTCAAGATTGTTTAAATAACTTGGAACTTGATTTACAAAATATACTAGGGCTCTGTCAGGTGTAGAGCCAGCTCGGGGAGACTGAAATGGAGAAAAAGATGAATGGAATGCAGTTTAGCTTGAGGGCAGTCAACATTTTACTTCAAGACAGTCGTTTTGATTGACAGTGACGTACAAGAGCACTCAATTGTTGTGACCTTGTACTCATTTGTACATGCATGTGTCTTTTGCTGTGTTATGGGTACATGTGTTTGCTTGGTAGATGATAATGTTAGTGATGAAACCTTGGCAACGGTCTTATCTGGTCTCCAACATGACTCGTGTCGATGTTCTCCATTTGGAGGCCTGAAAAAGGGTAAAAAGAATGAGGGCACAGTTTAGGTAATGACACCATAGACATATTAGCTTTCGGCTCAGTTTTCCATGTAGTCAGATCAGCCAGATATCAACCACAAACAAATGAACCAAGTATACAGAAGATACAAAACTGTGTATGTTATCTTCATAGTGTACCAAAAACCATTCAGTAAAAGTTGTTGTAAGGCATCTTTAAGCTCTTCTTTCACCTTCAGTTGAATTTCAGTTTTGTAATTTAAATTATTTAAAAAAGATTGAATAATCAGGGTATATGGAATTTCTATCCAGTCAGTCTAATGCTGAATGTATTATGGAAAATCCCCATTGTTAATCTTAATAAAGTTGATTGTGGTAGTTGAATTTTCTGGGTGCTTAAAACAACATTCATGCACTGTGGTGATTCTTGGTGTCTTTCTAAAACTGTTCTATATAAATCTGTTTTATTTATTCATATAGACATGATGTTAATGCACTGAAATATTTTACCAATTTAGACTGAGCATATTTGTGAGCAGGTGACCTTTAATGTTCAGACACCAATGAAGGCCCACATGCTAAAAACGTTTTGCAAGTTGTGAAATCAGTACTGCCTAAAATACCCTACCTGTCAAGTGTGACCTCATTCTTTTGGGGAGCCATTTGATACAGTGATGATGAACCAACTGGTCCACTAACAAACTGAATTGACATGCTCGAATATGTTACACTCTGAGTATAAGAAGCATGGCTCTTTTAGGCTATGGATTTACGAGATCTCCCTTATAAGTCAGACCCTATGGCTGAACACAAGTAATGGTTATAGACAGTAACTAGATCTTAAGTCATGGCTGTCAATGGAGAAATTTAGGTAATTGTACCAAATAGATTTGCATGAGAAAAAAAAATTCTACCATGTAATTGCTTAAGATTTACAGAGTAGCTCAGTTTTTATCTGAGGGGTTTTTGTACTGAAATAGAAATTGTAAGTTTCTTTACAATTAATTTGTTTATTAATGAATAAAAAGAAACATTTTTTGCCATTGATTATTGATGATAACTGATGACTCTATCTGGTTATAGGACTTCTCAAGTCTTCTGCTGTCTTTTTTTTTCCATAATCACAAACTGATGGCTACCATAAAGAAGAGGCAAAGAAATGCAAACCGACATTCTTGTCGCGCTATTCCTGCAATATTTCTTTCTAACAACCACACTTGATTAGTAGACAATAATTCGGTCATGTCTACAAAAGAATGAGCCATGTCCTGTTGTTGACACACAATTGTTCATTCACAGTTAAAGCTCACAGCCTTGCTCTGTATTAGCAGGTTCAAACCACAACACGAGACCCTGAATTTTGGATTGAAGTTTGGTTTTGTGCCTCACACAGGCACGTTACACTTAAATGTAGTGGTAGGTATGATGGCGACCAAACAGGGCTCAGTGTTCTAGGCTGCCCGCCAGTGTCTCTGTAATGGTCAACGAAGTGACTCAGACACAGTGCAGCAGCTCCCTGAGATAAGTGAGGAAAGGTTGAATATTAGTGAGGATGATACATGTGTTCATTCTGTCTGGTGAACAAGCACGTAGACTGACTGTGGAAAGGGGAGGTCTCAATTTCGCTTTTTTATAAGGCAGACTAATTTGAAGTTAAAATATTTTCTCTAGCTGCTTACTCATTAAAGTGTCCACCCTATGATGTGTCGATGATTAATGCTAGTTAAGCTTTTTAGACTTTGTGTCCATAAAACAGGCCTTTTGTGTTTTGTTTTGTTTTTTTGTCTTTCAAGGTTTTTTTTGTCTTTTTTTTGTAACGTGTCGTTGAAGCTGTAGTTGAATCGACATTGTCAGGATCACAGTCTTCAGTTTCAGCTGTTCAGATATGCAAGGCAGTCATGCTCAAATGTTGAGCAAATTTCTGTTTTTGACACAGAAGTGGTAAAGCTGCGTTGATGGAAATGAGGAAGTGTAAACACATCAACAGCTTTGCTAAACATGCTAAAGAAATGGAGAATCAAGCTGCTGTGACCTTATGATTATTGGCATCATGGTTGCTTAATAATGTGCAGGCATTGCTATGCACTTCTACAAGAAGACCTTTGTATCAAAAAAGGAGACAGATAGCTCAGTTGTTCTCTTCAACCTTCATCTTTTTGTGTATAGATATAAGAGGAAGTAGTGTGACAGTGATGAAATAACTCATGAAGCCATATGAGATTAAATCCATGATACATTGTGCATTCCATCATTTAATGTGCAGACTTGCCACAGTCTGAAAGCTCCTAGCTTGACTCTGACAGGGCTTTTAAGGGCCTTTCTCTCCGTCTTTGACTTTGTTGGCGTTTTCCATTCTGCATGTCTTCTATCTGGGCGCACTGACAATATTTTGCACTAAAGATAAGTGCTGTAATACAGAAAAGACTATTTGACATAAATAGTGTCTTACTGATGTACAGAATGAAAATGCAGAGTGGTGTTTTAGGCAACGTTCAGATTTTCTTTCCTCGTCACTTTCCTTGAACCTCTCTCTCGCCACGTTCTTTCTAACACATCTTCGGTCTACTCTACCTTACTTTTCGCACCCACTTCTTATCTAACTTTATCTCATCTTCCCCCTCACATCCTCTCCTTCTGCAGGTGGTGCGCCTGTGCCAAAACCCCAAATTGGCTCTGAAGAACAGCCCCCCTTACATCCTGGACCTGCTGCCAGACACCTACCAGCACCTGCGCACCATCTTGTCTCGCTACGAGGGTAAAATGGAGACTCTGGGGGACAACGAGTACTTCCGGGTCTTTATGGAGAACCTAACCAAGAAGACCAAGCAGACCATCAGCTTGTTTAAAGAGGGCAAGGAACGCATGTACGAGGAGAACTCACAACCCAGGTGAATAAAGTGGAAACACAGAAGGCAGATTGCTTTTATTAAGATATGATTCTGGGGGCAAATGGTGCAAAAATGTCTCCTTTTTGTTTCTTTGCTCCTTTTCAAACCGTTTTCCTGAGCCTTTGTGGTGACTTTTAATAGAAAACAGGTGATTTTGAGGTGTGAAGCCTTCTTGATCCACAGTATCACGGTAACTTCACACCTCAAATTCATTCATTCAGTCTGAATAATTACTGCTCTGCAGGCACAGAGTGAACAACTGCATCCATCCCCAGCCCCCAGCGTGGTTGTAACTCAACGTGTATCAAAACAAGATGAGAGACGTGTTGTGGTTTGAGCATGTGAGCATCTGTGGTCAGAATGGCGCTCAATCTACAGCTGCCTGCCTGCCTTCCACTTTGTTTTTGTGCCCTCCTATCTCTCCCATCTACTTGAACATGTTATCTCTGTGTAGCTGTCTTACTGTATTGCTTTCTTTTTTTGAAATCACACTGTGCCTCCGTCTTTATCTCTCTTTCCCCTTACACTCAGTGATCTGCCTTTGTCTCTCTGAAAACAGACATGCACGTGTGTTAGAAATAAGCAGTTTGTCTGGTTTATGTTTGGAGGAACTTGTAATAAACTAGATATGCCTGTTGTATAAAAATACCTAATGAGAAAAAGGCATTCTTTTGAAGACAAAGATACCACAGAAGACCTTGAGAGAAAATGGAGCTTCTTACAAGACAAAGTTATCGTTGTGTTAATGAGTCGGCTCTCTGGGGTGCAGACGAGCTGCTGGATGGAACTGTTCTTACCTCCGTACTAGCATCACCATATGCCTTTTGGATCACAGCTTGCTTTGGGCCTTTCCTTTTAGATAAAGTTGTAACAGACTTTATGTACACAATGTTATGACTTAGTAAGATAGCCTCATTAAGTTTCTCTCGGGAGAGTTTCATACACAATGTGGGCCAGCAATAATTGTCCCAGTAAAGGTTTTCTCCAGAACGGCCTTTTGGACTTTGGTGGTGGTGGTCTTATATACTACATGTTGCCGATTTAATTTTCTTGATGAGCTTTTGGAGCTCTCAGACACATTAAGGAGATGTGGAAATCATTGCCTGAGGGGAGTAGTAAAGTAAAGACCCACAATTTAAGTCATTCATTAAAGAAAGCACATTTTCTATTCTAAATTGAGTTTCAACAACATTTTCCACCTTTAACAAAACAGTTTACACAGTTTTGGTTATTTCTTAATAGTTTTCTGTGCAACTCTCCTTCCTAAAGATATATTGTTTTGCTATTGCGTGGGAAGTTGTTTTTCAGTTTTTATCATACTCAATTCTACTACTTGGTAACTGTTATGAGCAACATGCACTCTTTAAAAGGGACCGTCCCTTACCTTCATGGGTAAATCAATTTTTATGCACCATAAGTTAAGGATGAGTTGACGTATTTATGGCATTTAACATCAGGATTTAAGAGATTTACACCGTGCCTGTAGAGACCTCAGACAGGGGAAAGACAAGAGAGGGTTAAGGGGCAATTCAGATGTCTGTTAAGCTGTTATTTTGTTTTTTTTCCGTTTGTATTTGAAGGGACTAGATAAATATGACATTACTGAGCAAAGAACAGATCTGTTGAGGACAGGAGCTTTTTGGTAGGTAGATGGTTTGTGTGGCCGTGTCTTCGTTTAAATTGTATTCCACTTTTCTTGTCATGGTTTTATTCATTTTTGTTGAATATTGGTCTTGTATTGAATTCTAACATTATAAATAGCCACGAAAACGTCCAGACATGTTGTTGCTTTCTCTGAACTTTATTAACACCAAAGCCTGACCTGCTGTCTTTCTTTTCGGACAGTTTCTTGTTTTAGAATATTAGGTAATAGTTCAGTCTAACCCGTCCTTTGTGATACATCCTCATCTTGCTGCTCAGTTCCTCAGTGAGATTGTTCTTTCTCAGCTAGCATGACGGTTATCTTGCAGCCAGAAAAAAACCCCATTAAAGGGCAACAAGAGAGAAGAGGAAGCTGCATTCACTGTGAGCCGATGTTTGATGTCAGATCGTAATTTTTTTTCTTTGCCTTTTAACTATTTCTCTATGTAATTTATTTTTATCATCACTTCGTTGCACCACAAGGCTACGTAGAGAAAAATTCCTAGTAGAAGTAGAGGAAACACACACTCACACACAAACCCACAGTAGCCAGGCATTACACACAAAGACTGCTATTGTCCTTGTGGAGAAGGCAATGGCAGTGACACTAACCAATGGGTATCAGCCCACTTAAGAATGCTATAGAATAAACCAATGATGTTGCGGCACTAGAGGGACTAGTATGTGGTTAGGCTGCAGCTGAGCTCAGCACATGGCTCAGATGAACAGTAAAGATAAAAATTATCGCACTGCCTTCCTGCAGAAGAATAGTCTGATGATACACTACTTTTAACTGTGTTTTCCATTTCAACAATAATTAAAATATGAGAACCCTGACACTTCTGTGACTCCAATCAGCACCAGCTCTTGATAGTTATTGACTGTAATGACAATAAACGGGACTCCACTGTGGCTTAATAGCTGTTTTCAAGTCAAAGTGAAGGATCTGAGTGTCTCATGAGAGCCTTGAAAGCAGCGTGGGTGGATATGCTGTGTTGTGATGCGGCACAGACTTCTCCACAATGTCTTCCCCAGAGGTTTAGAGTCTCTGTGTGTAGTCCCCCGCTCCAATGTGTCCCACACAGATTGTTTAGCCTTAGACATGAGTTAGATTTGAGGTAATGCAAAAAAAAACTTAGGTTTATTTTTTGCTGAGCAACAGTCTTTCATATAATTTGAGTTGTGAACAAGATGTTGTGCATATTTACAGTGCTTTTATATAACTATGGCGGAGAAAACAATAAAGGGGTCAATGTCGTTCACAGTAGGAGGGAGTTAGGGTGAAAGTGAGTGGACTGTAAGCTAGACTTAATTATTAACACTGACAGCCCATATTTAGTCAAAATCAACATGACACAGTCAGCACTTCCTCCACGTTTGTTTCACTTGCTTCCTCTTATGACTTTAAACAGCAAACTGAGACATTTTCTGGCCTCGGGTTTGAGAGGAAGCTGTATAGAAAATTGGTGGTAATCGACAATTTTCTCTGTTTTTAATTTGGCTTTAGTGACTACACGAGTATAATAATGTCTTCCCGACCATATTAACTTGTGAAATGGTTCATTTTTGGTTAGAATTAGAGCTCAAACAGTTGCTTAATCAAGTAGCTAATCAACATCAAACTAATCTGTAACTATTCTTAAACTTGAATAATCATCATCTCGAGCACAGATGACAAACATGTCTTGGTACCAGCTTCTTAAATGTTCCTCCCTGTCTCACTGAGTTCCCCTCTGGTTTTAAACTGTTGAACTAACTAAATGTGTAATTTGATGACATCAGCTTGGACTCTGTCAAACACTAAAAATCTTGATATTTGAGAAGCTGAGCTTTTTCAACAATTTGATAAAAAGTTTTCTGATCTTCTTTTCCATCAACTACTCCTTTTTTCTCTAATCATTTGCACAAGCCCTAGACAAGAAGCTAGCAGGCATTTATTTGTTTGCATGTCTAATGAATAAGCCACTTATGACCTACCAACAGTGGTAGTACAGCACAACACAGCATTTGACCTCTGCATTAACACAAGAGATTAGCAAGATGTAACTGGGGTCTGTTGATGAAAAGGTTTGGTTAAAATTTCTGTTGAGGAAGGAGCATGTTGTCCTGTCCCGAATTTCCTCTTGGTTTGAACACAGCTGCTTTTCTTTAGTCAGTGTATTAATTTCCATAGGAAACCTACGTCTTAAACATTAATTATACTGAAGTCCCTGAACAGAGTAATACAGTAAAAGGGTTGATCAATGTGTCCTCAGAAAAGCCCTTTTAACCCCCTCCTCTATTGGTCTAACCGGATACTGCTTTGACCTCTCTGTGAGAGTCTGTTTGATCGTCTTCCTGGGCTAAGCTGCCATTGCATCCTGACCACCGTCGATAGGGCCAGCTGGTCACAGGAAGTGGTGGGCTTACAGGCTACAGGGTGATGCAATTTCACCGTGGGACTGTCTACATTGCAAAAAGTGACCTGGAGGCGTAAATATTATTTGTAGATGGGTGTATATCCCTTGTGGTCTAATTTATCTTATATGTTATCTTTAGAAACCCACTCTGTGCTAGTTAATGGCAATATGTCTGTTGTCTCTTTAAATCCCAGTAAGTACACTTCTAAAGAGCTGAGTGATGTGAACATTTTCACATACAAGTTTGTATGCTTCCAGTCATGGTCTAATCTAGATATTCATAGTTTCCATTATTCTTAACATGATATCTTAGGAACGCCATTAGAAAGTTTCTTCATATTTGGCAACCACTTGGACTTGAAGATGACCTGAATAGAAGTTTTGGGATAAAGCTGTTTTTGGCCACAACTCAAGAATTCCTACGCAACTTATAATGGAATTTACACAAATGCCTAATAACATAAAATGAATGATTGATGGCATTTTACATCCCAAATGTCAAAGGTTAACTTCACTGCAACATTATTATAATCTTCATAAACACTTGTTGTTTATTGTACAAATCTCCTGAGGTTCTGGGTTGAACGCACGTTAAGCATGTTTTCACAAAAAATGCATTGCAATGGGCTGTACATTAAATTCTTCACAATGTTTGGACAGACACAGATGTAGACTGCACCTTGCCTGGTTGGTAGGGGAATGCAACAGTGAGGCTTAACCCAATTAGCAAACCTGTCAGGTTTTCCATATAATATTCCA
>JAOWBC010001387.1:13064640-13076000 GCA_028566105.1 Hypoplectrus providencianus | reverse complement strand
AAAACAGATGGGAATTACAAGGTAAAAACACAACCCATCGTCACCCTCCGTCATGAAGTGGCTCTCGCTGTACTCACAGGTCTTGTTTGCCAGACCGGCCACAGATCTTGCCCTTTTTGTAGAGGAAGTAGAGCACGCTCCCTAAGATGGCCAGCAGCAGGATGCAGATAATGATGACTGCAATGACCACACCATTGCCCTCTGGTGGAGAAGAAGCACAACAACTACAGGGTTACTCTGTTACTGGATTATGAATGAGATGACAGCGTGAGGCAGGAGAGTCGGATACAGCATGGCATCAGGCAGGCTGTGCAGCATTCCACAGTGTGTAACAGATAGCATTGGTGCAGCGCGTCCAGAGAGAGTGCAGCACTAGCATCATTCGTTTGACCCAGACCTGGCCACCTAAAGAAAAGGAAGTCATTCAGGAGTGTGGGGGGAGAGGTGCGCTTATATGACGGCATGCACGTGAAAAAAGTAAAGAAGAACGACCGCGAGCCAGTTTTTGCTCATGAAGAGAGAGGGGGGTGTGATGAATGCTGGGAGGTGAGAGAGAGAGGGAGGTGCCGTGGAGGAGAAGTGGAAGAAAGCGCTCTGAGATGGAGAGGTGAGAGAGAGTCGTCATCGGAGGAACATACAAACCTTTCTTGATTTTCTTTGGTGGGATAGCAGTTTCTGCTTTGACTGAGAAAAACCACATGAGTACAATTATCAGTGAGTGGCTGGATTAATTAAAAACCTCCTATCAGCAGGCCAGACAAACACACACACACACACACACACACACACACACGTACACACACACACTTTAGGGCTTCTGCAGAGGCCTGGAGCAAACACAATAAATGTTTAATTTTAAAGGATCTTATCTGCGACTTGAAGCTAAACATCTAGCCTGACTGGCCGACTGTGGTCAGTAGCACAACAGTCATTTCCCAGGGCAGCGCTGTTACATCTATTTAACCAATGCTTTGCCAGAAATGACAAACCCCCAAACAGTTTTCCTCTGAGGTGCTGGAAATTTCCTGGCATGAAGAAGAAGAGACCGAGGAGGCAAGAAGGTAGAGAAAACACAAGGCGGCACCCGTAATGGGAGTCAGGAGACTCGCTCTGAGTGCATTTGAAGCATCAGCTGCTTCTGGAGTCACACTGATGCATGTGTGGGTTTGTGGTTGTGTACTGTGTCAGTGTCTAGAGGCAAGATGAAAACAGGAATGCAATACTCATTCCTCATAACACTGCTGTATGCAGAACATCAATAGTTTTTGTCTGATTAAATTGATTATTTTTCTGGGAAATAGAAACCAACTCTCATTTTCAGAGAATTTATAAAACTCATACTAACAGTTTAATCCTTAAACCAATATATTCCGCATGTGAGTTTGAAATGCATGGTTCCTTTTTTTAAAAATGGCAAAACTGCACCATTTATCAGAAACAGGACTTGTAAAAACAGACATTTCCAACAGTCCTTGAACAAATCATCTGTTGAGGGTAATTCTCTCTGGAAGATTGACCCTAAGCCAAAAATAGTAATATTTTATTGAATCTCATTATTCTACCTGTCTTATATAAAAGAAAATTAAATAAGCCATTTGCACTAACCAGATCCTGTAAAAACATTAAATCTTGTGCTCTTCTGAAAAAGCCATGACTGACCCAGCTGAGACCAAAAGTCACATGACAAGAATTCAGTGAAACGTTGACTGAACCTTAAACTCTATTTACAGAGAAGAGAGGAGCTGACAAGAAGGGAGGGACTTTAAAATATGTGTATAGTTTAAAATGGGGTTCAGAGGGTTTAATATATTATATTTTAACAAGCAGAAAATGAGGACTATGCTAACGAATTAGTCAATAAGACACCTGGAAGCAATGACAGTAATATTGCAAATTAAAAAATATTAATTTGCTGCAGAAACCACAGATTTGATCAGAGTATTCACTAAACAACAGCGCTGTAATGACCTTTCAGTCATGCCAGTGTAGTACTTCCTGCAGCCTTCAGGTGCTGCAGTTTTCCTCTCTCACCTAATACTTTCTGTCTGACCGACAAGGAAACAACTGAGTCAGACCGCGAAAGAAAGGAAGTGTGTAAACCACCGAACACCAAACATACAGAGCATCACTCTCACTCCCACTCAAGTCTATTACATGGGACTTTGGAGTCATTTTCCAAACTTTTGGATGATTTGACTCAAGTGATGCGAGACAGGCAGTGCAGAGTGGCTTTGGTCTTACCTGTGTTAGGGAGATCGGTTGTATCAGTAGGGATATTAGTAGTGTTAGCTGGTGTGGTGGTGTTTATGACTGAAAACAGGTAAAGGCACAAAAGGGAGGACACTTCATGTTAACACAGTGAGGGAAGAGGAAAGCACATTTAACAGCCACACAGCGTCACAACATTTTGTTAGGAATAACAACAACACCAGGGATGCAACGATCAACACGACACACAATTCAAGAAGATTTTTCAATATGGGGTTAAGATGTGATTTCTTTTTTTTTTTTTTTTTAGTAAAACACTAGCCAACAGAAAACTTTATTATGGAAAGATTTTTTAATTATTTCTCAGTAAAACAGTATGCGATGAATGCATATTTAAATACATATATCATATAAAACATATAATGTAAAATGATGTCCCAAGTGGGAGCTTATTTTTCTCCTTGATATTTTCATGTTCTCGTTTTTTTTTTTTTTTTAAGAAGAATGCATATTAACATTCATAATGTCCCCTGTTGGCTGATAGCTATTTAGTTATATGTTATCAAGTGAATGTTAGTTACATGTTATCAAGTGAATGTTAGCTAACTGTTAGCAGGCTAATGTTAGCTATATGTTATCAAGCCAATGTCGGCTTATTGTAAGCAGGATAATGTTGGCAACATGCTGGCCAGGTAATGTTAGAAACATGTAAGCAAGTTAAGGTTAGCTTGTTTAGCTAGTTTTGTTTTCTTAAGTTGGTGGTACATTTAAACACAAAATGAATTTAGACATTTTTTCTGATGCTTGCTAACAGACAAAGTCAAAGAGGCTCCTTTATTCAATACAAATTAAAGTGAGAGCGAGTGAAATGCATTTCATCCCTATAACTGAAACTTTTCATCTCAACTGTCTGAAATCATCAAACATTTGTAACGATTTTTAACTACCTCCTGAAGCATCCTTACATCCCTTTACAGCAATGTTTGAACATAATATGTCGCGTCTTAAAATTGCATTCGGTTGAATGGCAAAAGATTTTAGCATCAGTCCATTCAGTTTTTATTTTTGTTTCTGTTGACTGGACTCAAGTGGTAATAAGTTGGCAGTGCAGGGTGACTTTGGTCTTACCTTCAGTCCCGGATATGTCACTATTAGTAGTGCTAGTAGTATTGTTAGCTGTTGTTGTTTCGATAATGACTGAAAAAAGGTAAAAGCACAAAAGGGAGGACACATCATGTTAACACATTGGGGGAGGACGCAGAGCACATTTAGCAGACACACAGCTTACCAGCGTCTTGTTAGCAACAACAACAACAACAACACTGATTGAACATAAAATGTCTTGTAATAATATTATATTCATTTTAATAAAGGTTGCAAAAGATTTTAACATCATTGCCATCCGTTTTTTTCACAGCTTCACAACTGTTTTTGTTATTAGGGTTATACCACTGATACATGGTCAATCCTTGTGATAGAAATAATGAGAAAATCATAGCCAATTGTCTTTTTTGATGTCTAAATCTTTAAGAGAAAACCCCTGCATACCTAAGCAACCTTAACAAGTCAGAATCTATTTTCACACACTTCCTGATTGACAGCAGTTTCACAGGCTCTGCAGATAATAACCTCAGCTGACTGATAAAGCATCACTCCACCCTCACTCAAGTCTTTCATTTTTAAAGCTTTTTGTGGATTTGACTCAAGTAGTGCCAAGTAGGCAGCGCAGAGTGATTTTGGTCTTACCTTCGGTGGAGGAAATGGTGCTAGAAGTAGTGCTAGTAGTAGTGATAGCTGGTGTGGTGGTGTTTGTGACTGAAAACAGGTAAAGGCACAAAAGGGAGGACACTTCATGTTAACACAGTGGGGGAGGAGGAGAGCACATTTAACAGCCACAGAGCATCACAACATCTTGTGAGGAACAACAACAACAACACTGATTGAAATGTTCAGTATCACAGGCAACACGTGACAGCACATGGCAGAGCTCTGGGCCTTCAGACGAAGTTCAAATAAACAAAGTAGTGACAGACAGGAGGGGGAGGAGCTGAGGGAAAGGAAGGGAGGTGGTGAGGACAACAGATAGAGACACACACACAAATAACCAGAACACAAAGAGCAGGAAACTCAGGAGACAGCAGGAGGAACTCACTGGCTTTGATATTATAGGTCACTGCAGCAGCACCCAACTCATTGGAGGCGTTGCAGAAAGCGGTGATGTCGGAGGTGACCTTGAGGCTGATCACACTTAGAACTTTATCTTTATCCTCCACTGGGGGGTCTGGGTTGAGGATCTGGAACAAAAACATGCAGTTTTAGACAGAGAGGTCCACTTGCAGAAAAAGTTCCCCCTTCTTCTTCACAAACTACATTTAAAGACAAGAATGTAGCTCTGACACTTCATGTCACAGACTGAAGGAAGCTGGTCATCAACCAATGTTTAGTAGCAGCTGATAACATCTCTAGCCTCAGTTAGGCTTTTTTTTTCACAGTGAGGAATACTATTGAGTTTTATCAAATCAAGGATCATTTTGAAGCTTCAAGATTTGAATTTAGGGTTAGTATGTCGATGTGGGCCTGAGAGATGAAGTCTTTCGACTGAAGAGAGATAAATATGTGATCAAGTGAGAACTTATTTGGGAAATTGTGCATTTCTACTGAAGCTAATCCAAAAAGAAGGCTTAAGTCTGCTGTACCTTTCCATCTGAGGTGGTCCAGACAACATCGGGAAGAGGAAAACCTCTGACAGTGCAGATCAGCTCGACTGTGTTATCAAAACTTGTCTCCATCTCTGTGTACTCCTGCTCCAAGATCTCAGGAGGTCCTGCAGAGAGAAATACATAAAATAATAATGGCTTTTAGAAAACGGCTATGACCACAACTACTGTAACTACTAACTATTCCCGATTTTACACAAAAACAGCTTTAAAAAGAAATCCTTCCTGTAACTGTACCAAAATGTGAAAGAAATGATCATAGAAAGTATACATTACACTAGGATATTTCTTGTAGATATTGATTAAACAATATTAATATTAAACAATATTTAAAAAAAATAGAATCTGTGATCAGATTTACCCCTGACATAGGCGTTTAGTGTCCCTCTTGTTTCCATTTCCTCCATCCCAGGAACAGTTATAACACACATGTACATCCCTGCTGTGTCATATGTAGCATCCTTCACACTCAAAATGTGGCCCCTTGAAACCTCCTGTGCATCCTACACACACATATCGGGACGTAAAAGGTACATTTAACACAAACGCATGCACAGGCCCATATGAGGCAGGGGTTAACAGTGTACTACTGTGCTATACATAGAATAGTAGAATCATTTGAGATCCAAAAAAGTTGGGTCGCTGCATAAAACGTACAAAAACAGAATACGTCAAATTGAGAATGGGTGCAAATTTTTCACACACTTCCTGATTTGCAGCATTTTACATGGACTCTTAAATAATCTGACATTATTTCTGTTTCTGTGATTTTAATATTTATATGTGACCTTAAACCAGACTGTTTGAGTCTGGAGAGAAGAGAGGGCGTTGCAGGTGGCTGTCAGCTCCTCTCCCTGGTCCACCTCAACAGCATCTTCAGGTATCACAACTGCATGGTCCAGATCTGCAGACACAGCAGGGAGAGAAAGGAAAAACAAAACATCAAACCAGGCATGTGCATTTGTTCTGGTGCCATATTTGAATGCATTCATTTCCAGTGCAGATTCCTTACAGTTGACTTCCACAGTGGTGTTTCCTGTGATGTCCTCAAAGGTGTCTGTGTCTGTAGAGGTGCACGTGTAAACCCCGTTGTGAAGACGGGTGACATTCTCCAACACCAACGTGTTGCTGTCACTGGAGACTTCACCCTGCATAAAGATCAAGTTATTTCACAAAAAAAAAACTTCTGAAATTGGAATGTATGGCTATCGACAACCATCTATTAGATCAGCTACAGTCGGCCAGAGTGACTTTGCCACTTTATTTACCTATACACAAATAATAAGCACAAAAATATTGATGTTCTTACTGCTGGGGTTTGGGCTGAGATTGCAAAGATTGATGATGGCTGATTCCCATTGCCGCTGCAGTGAAGCTCAACCCTGTCCCCTTCTTTGATCTTGCCTTTTGGTGACTCCACCCAAACCTTCACAGCTGTGGACGGGTCTGAAACAGAGCAAGGAATTCAATGTCGGACCGCAAACCTGAATGTTAAGATCTAGAAGGTTTACGTGATGGCCACAACCCTCCCTGTAGCAAACTCGGCTAAAACTCAAGTATTTTTACTGTGTATTGCTGCATTTTATGGTTAATTCTGTGTATTTTATTTGTTTCTGTGGTCTTGGTTTTGTATTTATGTGCCCTGTGTTTTCTGTGTGGTAAATGTGAGCCCCCCACTGCCACAAAATGATTTGCCTCACAGGGAACAAATAAAGTTATTGACTGATAAAGCAGCTGCAGAGCCCCTGACCACACTGGGGAACCAGTCAGGGATTGTTGCTGCAGTGGTGACTTTGGAGAGAGGGTGGGATCTGGTTGGACAGCCTCAGCCTCTGAGTTTATTACGCACTCCTGAATTGTGGCACACAAAAGAGGGCTTAAAGACAGTTTGGAATGGGGAAGAAGATGCTTATTGAAAATGTAGCTTTTTTTTTTTAATTCAAGCATTGTTTAATCTTATCCTGACGCAAAGATCTGGCTGGTTGATGATTTTGTTGATCTAAATCCTTCTTAAAGCTCCAATATGTCCAGTTTGCACCTTCAAAATATGGAAACCCAAAAGCTAGGCACGGACAGGAAGCGATGGACGCCTTTCAAAGGATTTTGTTTTCAATGACGATGAGGTGCAGGGACTCGGATGGACGGCCAAGCGGGATATACAAATTAGCTTGGAGGAACCTGAGTGACCCCAAACCCACCCAGCCTGCATTTCTGTCCTTTCCTGTGGAGAACATTCAACAGACAGTGTAAGCCTGTAGCAGCATATTAATAGACATGTGATCACATATGTGTGAAACATGCTGGTGTGATATGCAGTAGTGCATCATACCAGTAGTCAATGAAGGGCAGTAAAACTGTGTTTGTCCCACTTCAAAGGGAAACTTGTGTTTTCTCACAGCATGCTGAGATACAGGTGATATAGTGCACCTGTGACTTACAGTATACAGTGACTTGAATACGCTGGGTCTCAGTCATCCTCGTTCCTCCGGGGACGTCGTAGTTGATCTCGCAGTAGAACCAGTTATTTTCATCCTCCCTCGTCACCATCATGCTCATATCGCTCCTGGCTGAGAAGAGACCGCTGGATTCAGATGTGATGCTGGGTCTCACTATCACGTCTGCACGACAGACAAGACGAGGGAAGGGAAGAAAGGGAAATGGAGAAAATGCCAAATTAAATCCTATAAAGCACAAAGTGTAGAAGTCCATCACATAATGTCAGTCCGTCTCACCAGCCTGGCCATGCAGCGGCGTGTCGTTTCTGTACCACATGATGGTGGGCCTTGGGTAGCCATTTTTGACCTCGCAGGTCCCAATC
This sequence comes from Hypoplectrus providencianus, assembly GCA_028566105.1. NCBI lineage: Eukaryota > Metazoa > Chordata > Actinopteri > Perciformes > Serranidae > Hypoplectrus > Hypoplectrus providencianus. The sequence continues at coordinate 13,068,257 of JAOWBC010001387.1, read as the reverse complement.
TGTCCGGGAGGAAAAAGGTTCAAAGAGATACATTTCAGCCTTCTTGTAATTTATTTACTTTATGTTGTGATGTGCAAAACGTGCTTACCTTAGATGGGCTGTCCTCATTGACAGAGATCCCTGTTTCAACACCCTCAATGGTGGGAAGATCTGGTTTCTCTGCACAGGAATAACAATGAATCAAGAAAGGCTACATTTTCTAATTCACACTAAATTAACGTGGGCAGCTGGTCATTTGTAGTTTAGAAAAAACTGAAACAGGCTCTTAGGATGCTGCATATAAAATCTGTACTGAAAGTTTATTTGTACACTCTTAAAGGAGCTAAGGCGTTTAAGGTTTAGTCAGAAGGTTTAAAATGAGCCTAATTCCAAAATGATCCGAGTCAAAGCATTTAAGGTTTAGAAAAGAATGAACTGCTGGAACAAAGTGCAAAAGTTGTTAAAAAGTTCAAAGTCAACAGGAGGTTTTTTGGGTGATTAATGAGTAAGAAGGGACAAAGGTTTCGACTTACGGAACACCTTCAGCTTTGTGCGTCCCTCCCTGGTGCCATCTGTTAGGCCTTTGATTAGACAGATAAATTCCAGTTCGTCCTGAATTTTCACATCTTTAATAGTTAGCGCTGACACATTCGTGGCTGCGCTCCCATTCACAGTGATCCGCTCTGTGAACGGTGTGTCCCGATCCACGAGATTCATGGTGGGGTCCTGGAAGAAGATTCTCTGCTTCTCGCCTGTCTGGGTCACCTGCAGGTCAGAGCACAAATACGTGAAACATCACATTCAAAGACGCTCATCTGTTTGTGTGTGCAGCAGGCTTGATAAAACTCACGTAAAACCACTGTATGATCATGCCCCCAACGCCGTCGGATGATGTGAACATGCAGGTGATCTGAGCCGTCTCGCCCCTGAACACCTCCACTTTGTCCTCCATGTTTACATCCACAGCAGCCCACGCTGAAAAAAAAAAGAAAAAGAGATCAGTTGTTATTGAATATTTCTGTTATAGATGATTTAGTTTTACCTTCTTACCATAAACATAAAAAAATCATTATACAACTTTTTTAAACCTTTTTCTGAGTAGCTCTCAATTCATTTACAGATTTACAGATTTACATGTCAAAATTAGATACGTTTATTTAAAACTCACTTCAAGACACTAAAGGGAGAGTTGTTTGTTTGATTGATCAATAATCCACCAAGATATGGTAATTAAGAGAAAGGAAAGAAAGTGAACCAAACATGGTGCATTCTAGGTAAAGACTGGGTTATTGTGTTCAATAGACGAAGGACAGTGTGACATTTTTTTACAATGTTTCAGAAATAACAGTGTGGAAGCAAAGCGAACCAAATCAAAAATGCAACAATGCTGCATCTTCACCACCACCAGCAGTCTAACCTCAAAACACAGTCTTGGAGCTGTATTAGGCTAGCTAGAGTGAAACTCTTGCTATCACATGAAACTACACAACTTAAAGCAAAATTTTAAATCATCCAAAAAAGCCTCAAGGTTAACAGCTGTATCTAACATTTATCTCACCACCCTCCCAAGAACCTGAGTTGTGCTTCTGCATCCACACCCTGTTGACACAAACTCAAAGAAGGCATGGAGGCAAAAGGAGAAAGCCATGGAGGGTCAAAGGGAAGGGAGAGATGCTATGACAGGAATGAGAAGCCCACCCATGTCCACATTAATGTGCTGCATTCCACCATGTCACCCTCTCACAGGAAGAAAGGCTCAATTTACAGGCAGCATAGTAGCTCCACTGTTCCTTCATGATCTGTCTAGGAGGAACGACTGGTTTTCCCCTTCAAGGGTCTCTCGTCGTCCTACCAGGCTATAGGAAGAACCCCCAATTACACTTTACACGGCAGTTTGTCAGTAAATCTATGAGATGTCATGGACGGCTGTAGCCTGGAGGTAACAAGGTTTGATTTAGCCTTTCCTGACTGTCCGTTCATTGTGTTGCATGATGAATGTAGCATTTCTCATAGTTTATGTCAAGAGCTGCTCAGAAGAATGTAAATCTGGTTCATCTGTGTCCTGCATTGACCTTTTTTTTTAGTTTCCTCAAGGAGCACAAGAGACAAGACACTTGAAAACACAGTGCTTCATTTATCCTTTTATACCATAATCACACACCAGAAAAATTGGTATGAATATATGAAGCACTTTATCAACCTTTTTTTAACATGTCAACTTAAAAGGTATATATTGTTAAGATGGACTGTAGTCCTTACATCAAAACAAATCATTACAACAATTTCCAAACCCAATAAATACATTTTATTCTGTTTATATAAATGTTATAAAATACTAGGGGTGAGTATTGACAAGAACCTCCTGATATGATATCACAATACACTGGCAATGATACGATATTACTGGATAAATCGATATATCCTGATATCGCAATGCATGACATAGTTTACTCAGGAACAATGTACATGATACATCAGTGAATCACAGTATTACTCAGAATTGAAAGTAATAATTGAGTCAAAACTGTTGAGATTGAAAAAGACCTTCCCATTTTATTTATTTCTGTACTTAGAATTCCTTTGTTTTTCCTTCAACAAACTTCATGAAACATAAAAAATATGTTCCTTTATTTTTACAAAAGAATTGATAATTAAGAGTTAAAATAACAATATTTCATTGAAGTATCGCGATTCATTGCCGTATCGATATTTTTTCACAACTCTATAAAATACTGGTATCTACTTGATCCAGAAAAATATGTTCCGATGTGTTTAGTGAATGAGCAGGTTTGCCTGCTGAGGGCTGATCCCCCAGCGGACTCATCCCTGCCTCACTCGTGGCATTTCACTCCATCATCATCTGCACCGAAAACAAACATTTACAGCTTCCCGCGCAAACCTAACCTCCCAACCTTCATAAACAATAAACAAACCTCCCCCCTTTCTCCCCTGACTCTTCCTCCCTCTGCCCAGGCCTCCCCCCTCTACCCTCCCACCTGCCTCTCCCTCTGCTGTGTGTTGCTGTTTACCACCAGCTAATGGAGCTGGACGGATGCTTTCCTGTTAAAGAAATCCAATTAGACTCTCCAACAGAGACATTTCCTGACCATTAGCAACGGAGGGACAGCGCTGACTCACTCACAGCCGCCCATCCCCCACCTTAGGATTTACCTACAGTAAAAATGGGGATTCTAGTCTGCATCAGACTTTTTCCTCCTCCTGTCTGACGGTTGGAGTCTGTTTGCTTATGGGAATATCAATCAGATCTCATTAGTAATTTGACCAGCATTCATCTCCACAGTGCATCAATCAGAGCGGCTGGCACGCCAAGGCCTCAGATCGATCCTCTCTGATGACGAGAGATATTGGAGTCCATGCACATTTGATAATAGTCCTAAATCACTATGACAGAATAAAGCTGAGCATCCCCTCTCGACAGCGGCGCGCTTTGAAAGCTGAGCCTCCACGGTTTTATGAGCTCCCCTCAGCAAACAATATTCTGCTCCCCTGAAGAGTGTGTGTTTGACCCTGAGACAACAATTTCACATGCTGAGTGTGTGATTTCCACAAGAGAGGGGAATGTGGTCTGCACGCTATGGTAAGTATCTGCTGCTGAGGAGAGGAGAGGAGAGGAGAGG
>JAOWBC010001387.1:13035402-13054795 GCA_028566105.1 Hypoplectrus providencianus | reverse complement strand
GAGAGAGAGAGAGAGAGAGAGAGAGAGAGAGAGAGGTCCCATGACATGGCTTCACAAGTATGAGATGTACGTTGCTAGCGGCTGGCATATTAAGGCTAAAGATAGATCTCCGATCACACACACTGAAAGCTTTTTAGCCATTGACTCAGGGGATAAAGCACTCAGCAGGAGCTCTCTCTCCCTCCTTTTTTGGGCGATGGGGCAATAATTAATCACAAAATCGTTGCATGCTCTTTTATGACAGGACATCTACCTTTGTGTACGTTTACAGGTGTGTGTGATACAGACAAATCTGAACTGAAATCTTGTATTTAACTCAAAGCATCCCACCAAAGTGTCATGTTACAAGGACACTGACACTTCTGGCCTTTGGGCTGACAGCTAACTGACAATACACACTGTTGTTTAGTTTTGATTCACATAATGTCCATCCTGACGCAACTGGTGAGTGAGTGTGATTAAAACAATCGCCATGAGTGTATTTACACGCGTCACTCTCAGTCAGAATGTGTTGGCCTCAAGTGTTTCTCATATGCAATCTACCATGTGAAAGAAATATCATGCATTCCTATGTGAGTTATATAAAAGTTAAAGATCCTTTGAAACAGGCAATAGAATGTAATGAAAAGCTTTCCACTCTGCCAGATAAAGTGGTATCCATATGCCATGTAGGATGGATGGTAGAGATGATCAATGCAGCCAGGGGAATTATTGGAACTGCATTTTTTACAGTGAAATGTCACCATCACAAGATGCCAAACTAAAACCTGCAGAATCAAACATTTTCCTACAGGAAGCAATCAGAAATTGGGGATGAATTAACAACTTCCACAACAAAGACTCCCGTGACATTAGCATGCCGCTACAACCCAGATATTTTAAAAAGTTGGAATACTGTGAAAATTGTTCTAAAAAGAAAATGCAATGATTCTACACTCAACTGATTACAATACAAAGATATCTTATGCTCAGCCTGATCAACTTTTTGTAAAGATGCAAGCATTCTGAATATGATGCTTTTGATGCAGTGTTTCTCATATGCAATCTAGCATTTGAAAAAAAATCTTATGCATTCCTTTGTCAGTAATAAATATAAGTTGGAAGAGTTAAAGTTCCTTTGAAGCAAACAGGCAAATTAACGTCATGGAAAAATCTTTCTGCCCTGCAACGGGAAGTGGTGACCTAATGTAATGCCATGTAGGATGGATGGCAGAGATGGGGATGAGTCCCATTAATGGCATAAATTTAGTATTGATTCTGTTAAAATCAGCAGGGAGACGCATCTACAAACAGCTCTCACTCTCTCTTTCTGACTGTCTCTGCTGTTGCCCATCTGTCTGTGGATTCCTAGAACAGGGGATGTCAAATGATGCCCAAAACAACAAACAACACAAAAAAGGAGACAAAACTCAGTGATGTTTTCTGTCTGTTGGTCCCCCTTCTGTTCTGTGACAGTACTACGAATAGAGCTACGAGACAGCCATGTATATCAGACGTTAACTTTGTTTTTTGCTATTTTTGTATGGATAAATAAAGTAAAATGTAAGTAAAATTTTGTATGGATAAATAAAGTAAAAGGGCGCTCAAACAGCAGAAAAGTCAAGATGTATATGCTTTGATTGTTGTTGTCAGAATATTGTGTCTGAGTCGTATTTCCCCTGTTGAATTTACTGCTTAATAACCATCCATCTAGTTTTTTTCTTTTGCAAGTAAAGGGACATAAAAGAAGCTAAAGACTTGACCACACAGATTCTACTATGTTATTGCTTAGTCTTGAAATCAATAGAAAATATAACTAATTGAATTCAGAGAGTTCTGTTTCATTAAATGCAACCTGCAGAGGGCTCATGAAATTGGTGCTTAAAAGGCTGCACTATTTATAAAATCCTCTAAATTCGTCACACATTTTTTGGATGTGCTCCTCCCTACACACTCCTCTGCTGACATCCTTTTAGTTTAGACTTGATAAATGAATAAATAAATGATCCCTCATTGAGTTGTGGCTGAAAACAACATCCTGTTGAATGGGTAATATGTAACATGGTGCAGCTCCAGGTGCTTTAAGGCTCAATTCCCCAGAAGTGTGGAAGAGAATTCACATGTAAAAATTAAATGTGTCCTTCATCACACAGTGTTGACTCATCTCTCGCTCACATGCTTTATTTGCCAAAAGCTTTGCCTGTTTATCACAGGACACATAAAAAAGATCGATTTAAAAACCTCACATGTTGTGAATTGATGTCGCGGGTGTTTGTGCAGGATGATGAAGCAACGGAGCGCCGAAAACAATGATCTCTTTTGACTGGGTCAGCTGGGCCGATTAGAAAGAAATTAATGAAACTGAATCAAATTATATCAGACGACTGATATTCTACTGAATGTCTGGTGTGACCCAGATAGAAAAAGATAACTCGGTAAGTGTTGTTTCATCAAAGGAGAAGGAACTTGAAATAAAACTGATGAATAACCACAACTTTGAGATAAACTGTTATATGACTTTAATGTCTACTTCCATATACAAACACTTGCAATCATGGCCATAAAAGTTAACTACTAAGAGTGATCTGCTGTAACTAAACACTGTGTGGCCACAGAGCAAACACATCCATCTGCTCTGTGGAGTCAGCGGCACAGTGTCATAGCTGAGGCCTGACGGGTTGCATTAGGTTAAAAGGATCCTAATGTGCATTAGATCAGCACGGAGCATTATTTCAGGAAAACAACATCCATTATTAAGCAGGGTGTTGAACTATCAGAGAATAGACAGAGATCCTGACAGGCCTCCAGTCTCCACTTGTGCCTGTGAAGCTCCCATAGGACAACTTTAGATCCAAGGATCAGATGAAGCTTTGTGCTCCTCCTGCAGCTCAAATCTCTGCTGCTTCGAGCATCTTTCTACACTGAAAGCTCAACGTCGGGGATCTACTTCTCATTTTCAGGTTCATACTTATATTCTGGGTTTCTACTACAGCCTGTTTACATGCTCTGTAAAGGTTAAAATACTTGATTTTTTTGTCTGAATATATATTAAGGAGACACTTTTCTATTTTTGATATGCACTTTTGCTGTTGTAACACTGGATTTTTCCCTGCTGTTGGACAAGTAAAGGAATATCTTAGAACGTGTCTCTCCTGGAAAAGTCCAGACAGTTCCGATTAGTCGGCATTTCTGGGTATTTTGCGTCTGTGATCTCGTTGTCACGGTACTGTCTGTAAGTGCAACCACGGGAATGACTGTAGCTGCGCTTTTTACTGTGAAATATCACCAATGCAACATTCCAAACTATGGAACGTGATCAAACATTGGAAATTAACAACATTTGCAATGAAGATTTCCTGGACATTAGCATGTAACTACAACCCCGATTTTACACAGTAAGGATGAAATCATGAAAACAACCGAATGCAATGACTAGCAAATCCTACTCTTAATTACATACAGTACAGGGACAAGATATCTATTGTTCAAAGTGGAAAACTTTAGCTTTTTAAATATGTAGATTCATGCAATCTGCTTTACACAGCATCCCAGCTTTTCCGGAGTCATGGCTGATAAGGAGCAGTGTATGCAAACACTGCAGTATTGGGAAATACGTCACATGTTTTCATTAGCCCAAGGCAAGAGTAGAAAAAACAAGTGTTCAGGACAGTCAGAAATCAAATGTTTACCACATTATTATTGCAGTTTAATATGAACATCCATTTATGTGACATTATATATGACAGAGAATAAGAGAAAGCATAACAGATCCCCTGTGATATATCACATGCATACAGACAAACAAGGCAGTGCTCATATACCACCAACCAGCCGCAGACTAAATCATCCTGCATTAACTGCACTTCTGGCCACTCATGTGAGGGAAAAAGTGTGTATGTAAGTAATGTAATTTTTATTTGACACCAGCCGACGAGCTAACCCTGCGCAGTCATTATCCACGGTTTCCAGTAAACTACCACCACTAGAGTCTCAGCGTTATCACGTTAAAAAGCAAAAGAGACCAGGGGGCAAAAGGAGAGGCCCCTCGGCTGGGCACTGAGTGTTTTTCTCACATTGGCGACACTAAGCAGAGGGACAGAGACGTCTCTGTGTGTGCTTGACCTCAGAGCAGACACGAAAAGTGGAGAAGCACATAAATCACCGTGTCTGCATGAAAAAAGAGAGCAGGAATCAAAGTGAGGCAGCCCGTGATGGATGTCTATGGATTCTGCATTCCTCTGCAGCCACTGCTGCTAATCAATGATCCTTATTCACAACAGCAAAAAATAATGTTTTATGCAGTTTTTACATCATTTGATAAACCAAAAAATATTATCTAACAGTAAAATGTGGTGTTTTAAGCACTAAAGTTAAAATAAAACTCACGCTGTCGGCTCTGGTTTTCAATCAAAAGTCAGTTTCACATCTCAAATCTGAAGCGCATGCTATAAGCTGTTCTCATGAACACTTGACCGTATATCATGCTGGATAAAATCGATCACACAGCGAGGTTCTCCCTGCTTTATGTACCGCTTTTCTCCATGTGCTTAGCATGCCAAAGTCTGGCAACCCTTTTTCTCATATCCAGTTTTTGACAATAAATTCAAGCCCATAATCTTGTTACAATCTTTTCAGCAACAGACAGCACTTCCTCAGGTACTTTTTTTTCTTTCTTATTTTCTATTCTGCAGCATTAATGTCTTATTGATGCTCTGCAGGATCACAGATTTGCAGGCTGGGCGTCTTGCAGCTCTGTGCATGCTCATGTTTAAAAGCTTCTCTCCTTTTTTGATAAAAATCTGACTTCCTACTTTCTTTTAAGCCAGTTTAGTGGCCTGAGACCTGGTTACAGAAACTCTCAGCGGCCTCTTCCTCTACCTGTTCACCTGCATGTGCACTGTTTTCTGTCACAACCGAACTCTAACAGTTTACAGTCGAAGCTAAATCTCCTGGTGCCATGTGTAGGTATTTGTTTGTGCGTACATATCTTTCTATGAAGTCAGAGCCTGTGGATGGCAGCAATGTATCATCACATCCAAATTAAATTTGGCTCATATAATCTAGTCATATTTTACTCCTTAAATAGTCCGGAGCAAACAACGTCAGCTCTGGTCCTCATCTGTGAAAACAGATCTGGAGAGGAGGGTGGAGATGCAGTGTACAACCAAGAGTTTTGTATTTATGGCATTAAAGCAGCTGTTTCCAACATGATTCAGCCACAACTTTAAACTCTCTCCTTCACAGGATTCAGGTTATTCCAAGTGGATTATTAAATCGAAAGGTTTCTGACAGTCAAACTGCAATTAAATGGAGTTGTTTCCAACAAAATAAGCATATCATTATAGTTGCATTTTGTCAGACAGTGTGGTTTTGGTTTTTGTCATGTGAGGGTTTTATGGTTTCAGGGGACATAAATTACATGATTTTTTTTTTTAACAAATTAAGCAAATTGTTTTTGGAGTTTTGCAACATCACTGAAGTTAATGAATTATATCCCGGATGGAATTTGTAACACATATAGCCCATATATCACACATCCCCCATCCCCTCTGACAGCGTGAATGGTGTTGATTTCAACATTTCGGTAAAACTCCACACCCCTGCAACGCCTAAGAATGATCACTATTTGTTAAAGCCAAACCACCATGTAGAAACCATCGTTTTGACATCGGAGTCGCTGTGACTGACAAAAAGGAACAGCTGGCTCCTCTGGGGGCCACTTAACTGCATTTAAAACAGAGTTAGAAAAAAATGGTATTTCCTATGGAAAAATGCCTCTGAAAAAAAATCTCTGACGTTTGTCTCTTATAGATTGAAATTGGAAGTTCCTTAAGAACAGGACTAAAAGACGAATTTCGCTTGTTTTGTGATTTAATATCCAGACAGAAAAATGTTATTGGGATCTGGTTCATGTGGTCAACAGACAAGCAGCATCATTTCTATAACTGCAGCTTAACTACAGATTTTAGCACCGATTTAAACCCACTGAACCTTCAGCTGACTGGCTGGCTTCAGGTTAAGTGTTTAACTGTGCATCTCTCCTCTGAGTTAGACTATAAGGGTATTAGTATGCTTGATCATTTTGACAGCAGAGTATCCAGAGAAACATGGTGTAAAGTGGTTTGGAGTTTGGAGAGGCCTGTAGTGCTTCTTACTTCCATGCAGTAGAATATAATTGTAGCCACAATGTCTTCATGACCCTTAACTAAGGGTTTAAGTTGCCTTATTTTAACAATGAATAGCTTTTTGCCATAACCACGGCCATTCCCAAAGCTGGATCCTGCTTTGGTTGCCTTGCACAGATATTGCAGAATTTTCATCAGACTTTGGCACTGGGTGTGAAAAAAAAGATATAATCAGGGGGTTTTCAGAGTCCTTCAATAATGATGATTGTCTGGTGAAAGTGCTGAATTCAGTCTTTCTTTGGATTGAGTTAATGAACACAAAACGATGACCCATGGGACGAATATAAAAAGGAGCCACTGAAAACAAACACTGTGTTGAATCTTCCAAAAACATACTGAGTGAATATTTAGGCAGGCTGTTTCTTCAAAGCATGAAGCTGCTGACTTCCCTCCTGTAGGCTGGCCCATTAACACCAGCAACAGGGCAGCTGTCTGGGCCTTCAGGCCACCGACCCACCGACAATTACACATTCCAAACTAATTGTTTTTGTTTTCAAATGCCATTTCTCCTCACTTATAAGCACAGACATAATCTCATCTATATTGATATACCTGAAAATGCATATAACATCACATACATGCAGTGCAAGCGCTAACAGGAAGCACCTTGTCTACACTGCAGTTGAAAAAACAGAAAATATTATGGCAGAAAACTTAGTTGCTAATTTCTGTGCCTGCCATTTACTGCAGTCCCCAAGTTATTAGGGTCAAAACATAACCCTAATAAGTATACCGCAAAAAAAACTTGTAATGAAGCTTTTTCAACTATTCAGAATCAATATGCATGAAAAAAAATCTAGATTTTTTGCAACCCTTTCTGTGTCATGTCAATGAGTTCAGTGAGTTATAGAAGGAAACCAAATGAATAATCACTTCCTGGCTCTGTGATCAAAACTTCCTCTTCATCTATTCCTGGACAATCAGCTGATCTGTCCAATTTCAGACAATATAAAAAGCCAAAACCAGAATTATTTCCTCTGCGTTTCAAACTGAGCCAGACCAACATACCAAAACAACCAAACACATACTTGTGGGAAGAAAAACAGTAAGTTGTAAGCATACAGTAATTTTCTCAAGTTGGCACCGCTGAAAGGGATCATTTTATTAGTTTATTTTTAGTATTATTTTTTAAATGTATTCAATCAGTCACAAGCAAACTGGACATCACTGCACATCTCCAGCACTTGTTATGTAATCACAGGACTCTGCTCAGCGACCTCTTCAGTAACACTGATGTTTTTGGCTCATGAGAGTTTTCTCGATTTGTCTGAAGAAGAACAAGAACCCACTGGATGTTCTGAGTTTACTTCAGGGCTGATACAACACTGAGGAGATCGGCTTGGTTTGTTGTTTCAACCGTGACCCAGGTTTAACTTAGTGGGCCATACCAAAGAGGAGAGTTATCATTATTACAGTGACCTCCCTACAGTCAAGTGTGCAGACTTTTAGTAGATAATCTGGACAGATAAAAGAACAACTATTCGTTTGAAATTTACACAGGACAAGAAGTGATGATTAAACAACGATAAGTTCAATACATTCAGAGCAAATCTGCCCTCTTTTTAAATGCAGTAGTGCAGCATCATGTGGGGCAGTTTGGGGTTTAGTGCCTTGCTCAAGCAGGACCTGACAGTTTGATAGGGACTGTATATGAGCTTTCTTCCTCTTGCCAGCTTCATAAAACCCGCTCTCCATGACTTTTAAATGACTTCCAAATGGGGGGATCACATAAAAAGTCCTGTAATACTTGTGTAGTGAATTGTACTCTAGATCCAATACGTCAGAGAGTGAACCGCCCAACATCCTGCTTCCCCACAGAGTGTACAAGGTTCAGACCTGCAAAACACTCAATCAGGCACCCGTAGGTGCAACATAACCCTTCATCCTGTTTGTATTTTCATTCATTTTGACTCAAGTGGCTTTGAAACACCACATTGGCCTCTTAACCTCTCCCACTGCAATAAAAAAAGGTGGAGGTCATTTAGAGAAATAAACCGGGTGGGGAATTTTACAATTTTCCTGCCGTCCAAGTGTTAGAAAATAAAGACAGGCTTTAAATGTAATTTATGTCCCAGTTTGCACAAAGGTTTAATAGGCAGCTTGTCCTCTTTCGGCTCAATTTCTGGTTGTTTAAAGGATCAGGTAGCAGCTCCTGTCAAAGCCAAATACCTTCCCTAGAGCTGAGCCTTTTGTACTTCATTAGCCTTGTGTTAATATGTTTTAAACTGTTTTCACAGGGACTCAAAAAACCCTAAGAATCACATTATAGTGGGAGCCGCTTTTTCAGAAACATGCATACTTGTAGATGTATAACTCTGCTGTGACTGCGTATGTGTAAACACAACTTACCGCAATAAAATGTCATTTATTTATTATTAATGAGATCAGTGACTTTATAAATACTTATAGCCTGACCACAGAGAATACTTGTCTCTAAATAGAGGTAGTGCATTAAAGATAAGATGCTGCAGTTGTTCAATACTAATCAAATTATTACTGAAAACTACTGAATTAAAGGTCAAAAGTGTCACTAACTGTGCATGGTTTTCCTAAAATCACAAAACTTCCATTTACAGGGTGAATAATTCTAAAATATGAACAACAAATTGTATACACATTGTACATGTTGGTCTAGAGATCCAAGAGGCACAAAATGAAACAGTGTCACTCACCATGTTTTCTGTCTCATTAAAGCTAAATGTAGGACTCTTTGGTATAATCATTTGATTCTGTATGATTCTAATTACACTTCTGTAATTATTTTAATTTTCTGTATTTCAAAGAACCAGCTCTTGTCCAGGAAAAAAAACTGAGTGCCAACAACTCTTTGCTGGTCGTGAACCAAGAACCAAGTAAATCTGGGGCTGAGATTATTGTGACCAACAAGGGAGCGTGTATTCTTCATTCATTATTTATTTGATTTTTTTTAATGAAATGTTATTAATACAAGCTTGTGCTAGTGGGTTGGCATTAGCAGGCTAGCGTTAGCTTACAAGAAAGTCCAACGTTAACATGTTACGTTCATTGTTGTTGTTAATGTAAAGAACATATAGTTATATGCTAAATTCCTGCACTCCGTCTTTAAGGTGACCCTCCTAAACCTTTTCTCTCAGTTTATTTAAATCCACATCAGGAGCAGCTAAATATAAGATCCTCTAGTATGCAGCTGGGTGGTGTTATAACCTTAATAACTAAATCCTTTCTAGTTGTACAGTTGTAATGTTTATGTTAAAGTGAATTTAGACCAGCAGGTCCTACAGTTTGTCACCAGCAGTGAAACAGTAACCATTCCCTAACAAAAATAACACATGGTGACAACAGGCCATTAAGTAGCAGTCGTGTGTCAGTGTGTGTGAGTGTGTGTGTGTGTGTGTGTGAGGACACCAGGTGTACGCAGCTGTCCGTCTGATCTGGGAACTTCAAAGGCTGTTAGAGCAGCAGTAAGTGTTAACAGTGAGGAGGATCTGCTCTTCAGATGCTGCGTTAGCTAAAGGTGATCTGCAATCCCTATTGATATGAATGGATGTAGCCTGCAGGGAAGTTAGAGCGATAGATCAGAGTACACTGAAGGTTACCAATGCGTGTTGAGGCCCGATGATATGAATAACAGATGAAATGCTTCATTGCACATCTGCAGACAAGGTCGATATTGTGTTAAGTCTTTCTGTTGGGCATTAGTGGCTGGGTATTTCTTACAAAACCCTACTGTGTTGCAAGACGCTTAGAAACTTGACAAATCATAACAATGTGTATTTCTGAAAGCAATTATTCAGTGGCGATGACAAAATCACTTTTACTGCAGATGTTTGCCCATTTCAAGCCAACATGTATACAACAGAAACTATTTTTCTTTGGGACAAAACCATATTATCTCCTGTTCTGATAACAGGGCACAATATGAACTTCCTTCCTTCCTTTTACACAGTAAACAAGTGTTACAGCAGTGGCTTTGGCAACAAAAAGTGTTGATATTAAGATATCATTCAACAAGGCTTGGCTGCACATTGTTGCTTTGCTTGAGCTGCATTATACAAACAATCATTTGCTGCTACTCGGCGGGCGCACTCAAAATGGGCCTGACGACAACAACACAAAGTCCTGGGAGCTTTCTCCACCAGTAACAGCCCCCCACACTCTCCATCACTGGTTGGCTATATTGACCCAGGTAATGGTGATAATGGATGTTATTCACATCAATGGGGAGATCAAACAGTAAAAGGAAACCCTTTGCTTCTGCAATTCATGCTTCAAGTGCAAAGCCTTGACCCATTATATGGTTCAGCAAGGAGACGCTGGATGGAAATCCAGTTTCTATTAGAAAAAAACAAGAAAAACTGATAACAAATGCAGTTTTTGTTCTGCCTTCATGGTCTAACACTCAGGATGTTTTAATTTTCCTCACATTTCCTCACATTACACCTGGCAGCATGCAGTGCCAACAACAATGCAGAGGCAGTGAGTGTTTATTGAAGCTAACTGACTGGAAATTTGCATGTGAGAGAACAAAAACATCCTCATTCTGACGGTCTACAGATGGAGCGGTGTCTGCACAAACACTACCAAATCCATGACAGACAAATATAGCCATGTGCACTTATCAACAAACGACCCAGGAAACAGCATCACCATGGCACTGATAAGTCAATGTGTTTGGCAATAACTCTACTTTTGCATTTGTATTTCAACTCAAAAACTTAAGCTACTATTTTCTACCAACTACTTCACAACAGTCTGGAAAATTACCATTAAAAACCTGGATTTGACTAAAAAAAACTGAAGTTTCTATAGCACATTGTACATGCATAGTAATACCAACTCAAGGCAAGTTTAATTCAATGCGAATTCTCAACATTAGCTGATGTCACTCCTCCAAACTTAAGCCAGGAGTTTTTGGTCCACATTTTTTTTTTTACCATTATTTACTATCATATTTGGACTCAAAAAAAGCCAGTTCTTCCCAATTTGCTATAAATATATAGGTATAGCTATAGGTTGTCACAAAAAAAACTTTGGTGAATCAAAAGTTCCTTCCCACTCCAAAGTTTGACACAAAAAAACTTGTTTTTTTAACTTTATATACATTCTTGAATAGTTGAGAAGACAGTCTTTGATTTATTGGTTTCTAGAAAAAAATGCTATCATTTTCAAATATCTGTCTGATGGACAGTAAACATTTTCTGATTCTAATCCTGAGGGCTAACCATTGATGCCAGTATCTATGATAAGGTTACAGCATGGCAAGTGTAATAATAACACAGTGATCTTTTAAAGCCAGCGTATGTACGTTCTGCAGAGCAGCAACAGCTGTGACCACAGTGGTGATTACTGTATGGATTACTGGATAATGGCACTCTGAATTTCACTTGATGTCATCATTGGCCGTCCCGTCCAAAGCGGGTCAAACCACAGACAGGGAACAACAACGTTTTTCAGTACATGGAAACCCTAACCCTAACCCTAAAACCACCACATTGTCAATGTGACATGCTAAAACATCAGCAGCACAAGAAGAAACAAACTGACATCAATATCTATCATCTACTGGCTGTGCTTAGTTAGACTGAGTAATGGGTACAGTTGCTTGGAATTCAATAGATTGTGCTTTTTCTTCATTCATAGGTGACAGAGGCCCTTTTAAAATCATCATACTTTGCATTTACTTAAGGGACTTGTGTTACTGTCACCATTTTAATGGTGAAACACCAGATCGCATGTACCACTTCACACAAACAGCGTCTTTGCTTTAGTTTGGCAGGGTTTTAATGGTGGACCTATTGTCCCTTTAAACAAAAACGTTATATAAAGTATATACAAAGATACAATCATAAAGTATCTGCACTCTATTTGAAAACAATTGTCTTGATATATGCAAAGGATTTCCTGCTTTGTGCACATCTATTGTCTTAACTTTGAGACTCACTGTATTTTTCTACAGTACAAGACTGATATTCTCTGGCCTTTGTACTGTTTCCTTTCCAGGTTTCACTGGGGATCTGGGTTATGTTTCACTAATCCTAACAACCGTAAATTCACCAAAACAATTTTAGACATCTTCAGATTGATGTTGCACCGGCATGGGCCAGGATCAAAACCAGTGGTGGACTACTCCTTTTCTTTTCACTGTCCTTACGACTGTGTTGCATGGGAACACATAAACAAAGTGCTGAAACAGCTCGAGGCTTTATTTCAGGACACAGATAAGACACCATGTGCCGTGACGAACTTTCTCCACACAAGGACCTGGTTTGGGGGCACAGTAAATATTCCCATTAGTTGATACTAAGACGCATTAAAATCTAAATTAATATTTATGTAAAAATTAATGAACGTGTCCTGCAATAGTCTGCCTTCAATGGACTGATTTGATATATTTTAAATGTCCTACAATAAGGAACAAGGGGGGGGGGACATGTTGTCATTCATCAAAAAAAATAAAAATCCAAGACCTCCAAACTCCATTTTCTGCTCATATGCATGGATAAGTGCCGGAAGCAGGCTCTGAATTTAGGGACTTCCATTTGAAACCCGCTCTGCTCTGCTGATCCTCTGCCAGATTACAGGCTCTCACTTTTCTATGCTGCGGTCGCAACACAACAAGGACATTTATTGTCTGTGACCGACTCACTCCTTCTGAAGAGCAGCAGTTGTTTTGAGCACATGAAACCGAAGCACAGCTCCTCATCCGCTGCAGAAAGTAATGACCTTTAAATGAGCGAGGCCTAATGTGGCTGCTCTTTGGCCCGGCTTGATTAGCTGATGTCACAGGAAGTGAATAGTATCCTTATCCAGGGTCAGCGCTGCAGTCCAGCAGCATGTCTGTCTTTCCTCTGATGTCATCGGGGCTGGAGACAGATATCTGGCATGGACACAATCGCACTCATTCGTGCTGCATGTGCACATATATGTGCATGTATTCAAACAGAGCATCTTTGCAGATCTAGCAGGCCTGAGTGGACATGACTAACAGCATTAAGTGCTTTAGATGCTTGAAACTAAACAGTTTGAGTGAGAGAAACTGACAAGAAACTCCCCACAACAGCTTTATTTCTGTAAACCAGCGTGAAATTTCCTTACAGCTGATTAGATCTGAAAAAAGTGGCCAAGTAATCCTGACTTAATAAAGTTGATCTGCATCAATATTCAGTATTCTTTGAGTACTTTTCAGGCATAAATGATAAAAAAAGACTTGCCGGTTCCAGTCTTCCGAATGTTACAATATATAGCTTTTGTTTTTGTTGTATAATAGCAAACGATCTTTGTTTATTGGGCTGCTGATCGGTCATCATTTAAGAATTTGTTTCTAGGAAGTTGTGACGGAAATTTTACAATAATTATTGACATATAGACTACACTGCAAAGATGAATGGCTTAAATTGAATGCACAGGTGCAAGATTCATGTTTAACTTATCTTTGCTGCATTCAGGTTGTTTGGTATTTATACAATTTCAATGTGTGAAATGAATGATCTGATTATACAACTGACATTTTAAAAAGTACTAGAGCAAACAAAGGAATCTGATCTGTAATCAGATTTTCAGGTCAAGGCTCCACTGAACTTCTTTTCTATAACTTTTTGAAATGGGTATGAAGTATACAGTAAGTATGTTTTTAATACTGGTATTTTATCAGTTATACTGTGCCAAGCTGGTATTGTGACAACAATGGTAACAGCTCTGCAAAGAAAGTCTCATGACTGACTTCTAAGAAAGATGATATGATGTCATGTGGTGAAAAAAAATGCAATACAATGACTGTCAGGAGTAGATATGGATGGGAGGTGAAGGACACCAGCTCAGCGCCTGAAGAAAACCAGAAGAGGACACGTACAGGAAGCAAACCTGATAAGAGCAGCAAGGGTTGGAGGAGATCAGAGACAATGGTGGGGCTGAACTTAACAGGAGATCAGCACAAAAGGGTTCATGTGGTCATGGACAAACAGGGGTAAGGAAAGGTAAAGACGTGGAGAGAGTGGGAGGAAAGAGAGGAGGGAAGTCAGGCTCACAGAGAGGAAGGGTTGAGGGAGGGAAGCACATTGACCTGTCTTATTTAAACAAACACGTAAAGGCACACAACTGTACTGTGCAGAGCTGAGGTGGCGTGCCCTTCTCACCCACATACCACCCTGTTTACATCTACCTTCACACGCTCCCCTCTAAATATAAACATTCATCTGCAGCTCATCAGTTGCCAACCAACTTCTGTTTTTATCCCAGTCCAATATAAACATATATACCATAGTGTTATTATAGCTGATTTAAAGGAGGAGTCCAACAACAATAACCAAGATGATAAACAGCAAATAAAAACTTTTTTTCTTTACGAAACCTGTGCATTGAGAGCTAGAAATCACTGTTGGTTGAGTTTGGCTGTGTTTCTGTGTGTGATAGAAACACAGTCTGCTGCCCGGGCAGCGCTGAGCCACTTGATCACTGCTGGTAACAGACGATAGCTGACAGAAAGCAGACGGAGAGCTCCCTGACTACAACCGGACCTCTGTGGATGTCAGGGGCTAAAAATAAATGCAGAAAACTATTCAAACTAGCCATAACCAACTCCATATGCCATGGAAAGGAGTAAAGTATGCAGCTTATTATGGTGGTACAGGTGTCCAATATTACTCACATGTAAAAGGAAGCTGCACAAATCCATTAACCTTTAGCATAAAGCAGCATAAGCATAAGTTTCAATTCTCATTTTTTGTGCATCACAGAACCTCACAACCATTTTATTTTAATTAAGAACATTATAATCTGCAGCCTTTAAGTTATTGTTTGATAGTATCTTTCGTATATTAAATCTGTTTCTATACTGGCTTGAAAAAATCACCAGAGCATGTATATACAACTACACAAGGCTGCAGTGGTACTGCACAAGTACTCATTTTTATTCAGTTGTTCACACGCAAAGATTTGCCCACACAAAGATTACAAAAGTGATTTTACAGATTTTTATCATCATGCCTACAGTATCAAAATATATTCTAATAATATGAATCAGATCACCCATATGAAATGTATCATTTTGCCATATTCATGCCAATAGACTAATCAGTGTTATCTGACGTGTGTAGTTGGTGTTAAAAAGCATGAGCAATAATGCCTCATAAAGGTCTCTCTTCCTTCCCAAAATCTACTTTCTGTGAGGACTTATAAGGATAGTTTTCTTATAAAGTCATGTAAGCACGTACATCTGCCCAGGTCCCAACATCACAGGGCTGCAGAGGCTGGAGGTTTACTACCCTCACTGAGAAGCAGGCTAATGTAAGCAAGAGGGGACTGTGCAGGATCACAGGCATGCAGTGTACACAGGAGCTGCACCTACAGCACAGGGCAACCTGGCACGGCACGGCACGACACGCTGCTAAGTTGATCTGCGGTCAACAGTTTACCTTGTATCCCCCTGTATCTGTTGAAAAGTCCTGCACACGTGAGGGGAAAGTTTGCCTGTTGCCTCAGTCGCCAGGTCCCATGGTCGGACATGATAAACCCAGGCTAAAGTGTTCCCAATCAATTCAGCTTTAAAGTCTACTTTACTAGAAAACTTTTCTCTAAATTATGTTTTCGTCTCGAGGTGTTTCGCACGAATCTATCAGTAAAACTTGATATTAATATAGTTCAATAGATATCCCATCATCGAAAGTACGGATCGAGAATCAAAGATTTCCCGGGTACTCACCTCCCCAGGTGAGGGAGAGGACCAGAAGTAGGCCGAGCAGAGAGGCAATGTCCCGTGCAGCCATGGTGGTTGGTCGGCTCTGCAGCTGTCCGTGCTGGGGTGTGTGTGTGTGGTGGGAGTCTGACAGGGACCGGTCCTCCTGGAAAACTGTGCGAGAGGCAGAAAGAGGAGCGGCGGTGCAGCGCGGGGAGGCAGATGATGCAGGAGGGGCAGAGCCAGGAGGTCCTGCACTGTAAAAAATACAGATCTTTTTTTAAAAAACGGTCTGCGTGCATGACTCATTCAGGCGCACACTTGTCTGAAATGCTCTCGATACATTTTTCACTTTAAACAACGATTTTGTGGATTACTTTTGTAGATAAATAGACTGACATTAGTTCAGAGCCCGAGTTCAGTCAATGACTGGAGTCGATATTTTTTGCAGTGTACGTGTGAAAAAAAAAGGAGGAACTTGAGTGAGTGCAGCAGGAGGGCGGAGGTCTTCAAAGTGTACAGTATAAAGTTATAATTTACAGCTTCTTCATTGTTTCCAAGACTCTAACAGAATGCATTTCCTCGCCAAGAGAGCTGTAACTCATGTTCTGTCAACAGATTAAAACTTGACTGGTTAAAATTAGTTTAGCATGACTTCTTTTAGTGAAGTGTGGGCGTTAATTTGGTGGGAAAGGTGTGGCTGTTTCTGCTCCACTTAATCAAGCAGCATTCACCATGCAACACATATGGCAACTGATAAACGTGTGTGTGTGTGTGTCTCTCCTATGCTTAGTGACCACAAGTATGGTGTTTTGTAATGGTATGGAAAACATTTTGAAATATTCTGTTCAAATTCAGCACTTTGTCAACTTGTCTTTGTCTTAAAAACTGACTGTGACATTTTCTTAGCCTCACCAAGTAGTAAGTGGTAAATCCCTTCACAAAGTAAATCATGGCGTTTTTTAACGTAGTTGAAAATGCAGTTCCAATGTATGGAAACAAAATTTTGGGGGGACAAAGATTATAATTAATTATATATTAGTAGGGGGTTTTAATATGTCTTGTTAATGAGTGTTTTCATGGACTCTGAGGCCTTTTAAAAAGAACACATCAGCTCCCTCACATTACACTCACATCAGTACACATGACTCAGCTGAATTTTGTTCTCCATCAATAAACGTCACCGAGATAATCTTTTTTATCTACATCCAGCCTCCTATAAAAAAAAAACAACAGTGAATGTGACTCCCTCTTTGTGCTAGATGCCAAGCTTAACATGGACATAAGAAGGGAGTTGAATCAAAGTGACTCCCTAAACAAACCATGTAAAAACACTGAGGCTGCCAGAGTACATCATATCATTTACATGATGCTGACCTGACTCTAGTCTCTGATAGGTAAAGCAGTTTAACTGTGAACATGAGTTTGACTGTCTGTGTTTGCCCAACTGTAAGAAACTGGGGAAAACAAATTCTGCAGATACAGCATCAGGAAAAGCATGATCCAAAAACTATTTTAAAAATGTATATGCTGCCACAGACTGTAGGTAATTTAGAGTAGATTTTAGATTATTCAAACTCAACTGAATTATTCAATGATCAAGTTCAGCATGTAGATTCTTGAAGCTGATACAATATCAATATCTTAAATTAATATATCATGGGGATTTTGTGTTAGATATGTTAAACTAAAATAAACATAAACATCTGTTATAAGGTTGAAATCAGCCTTGATAATTTAAGTTTAAGGACACCTTTAAACTAACATAAAAACAGACGTTATAGAGAAAAATTATATCTTTGAATCTTAAAGTAATCTTTGCTGATTTTGAAATGTGAATGAACTGTGCCAGTTAAACACACATTTCTGGATATTCTCTTTCATTTACGTATATTGCTTTATTAAATTGAGCACACTTTTTTCCTGTTTACTCCACTTCCACTGATCAGCACCTCCTTTCTCCCTTCGAGTACATTGCCTCTTTATTGTTGTGTTTTTTGGTAGTTAGAGGACTCTACAGGTTAATGTCTGTGGCCTGAGGGAGCAACGTGCATTACAAACAATACAACACTTCCCTTAACTTTGCACAGACAGTGATAAACTCCCAAACTGTCGGGACGGTTGCACCGATCGTTTAATCACAGTATTATTTGATCCCGTGTGAACCATCACAGCCTGAGCAGCTGGAAGCAGATCAAAGACTGGTGCGACGTGTCGTGTACGCTCATGTCTGTATCCTTCACTGCTGGAAAACACCAGCGTGTCCGCCATCTGTGCCTGCCAAGTGGATTGCCTCTGAGTGCAGGTCAGAGCCACATAGGAAGGAGCAGGCAGTGATACTGACAGAGACTCTGTTCCTGACAGCAGCACACACACAGCTGGACACTTAGCATCCTCAGAGGAAGAGACAGTGTTCCAGAGGGATGGAGGTGTGGCGGTTGGTTTCGATTCAGCCTTTAATCCACCTGATTGTGATTTAAATGTCTAGAATAAACCAGAAAAGAATGGTTAAGTTACTTTGTGGGCTTTGTTTAGTTCTGGTTAGATCAAGATGTTTGGTCAAGGCCGTTATCATGTTTCAAGAATTTTATCTTTTGGTTTTCCTTAAATTGGGACTGTTGTGTTCTCAGCACTCTATTTCAAGCTCTGTGTGTTTTTAGATATGTTTTATTTATTTATATTCTGTTGCAAACAAATAAAAAGGCCATGAGAGAGCCTCAGGGAATGTTTTTCCATGTATTTCTCTGCCAAACTCGTGTGTTGTTAATGTGGAAGTTGACTGTGTGTGGTAGAGAAGTCAGGGAGGTAAGATTTTAGGTGTGTGATGACACAGAGTGGCAACGGCACCTCCTAAAAGGGTTAGCATAGATGCTGCAATAGCATAACTGTAGAATATGTCTTCACTGACAGAAGAATGACACTGAAGTCTTTCCCTGGCCGACTGGCTTAATGATGCTGATTGGTGAGTGTACAGTACATAAAGTGTATTAATCACATAATAATTGCATAACATGAATATATTATTTTGTTAATAATGTGTTTGACGGCATTTTTCCAAAGGGTCATGAATAAAAATACTAGTCTATATACTACTACTAGTCATAATAGTCACTTGTTATAAAAGCACATTTCGAACCTTGAAAATATTTAAGGGTTTTAAGGGTTTCCAGCATCCATAGGCGCCTTTGTCATAATTACCCTCTCATTATTTTTGCAGGTCCCAAACGTTAAAGCGGGTGTATGGCAGAAATAAAACAGACAGGCAGGAAGAAAGAGCGTCTGCTTTTAGTCGAAACATCCTCTGCTCACCACATATCACTGATGCTCTGTTTTTCCTTCCATCCTAAAGCGACCAGAGCGGATCTGCTGGTGGAGATACGGACACTGTCACTCTGTTTTGATGGAAATATGAGGCCAATACTGATAACACGCCCTAACAACTCTCCCTTTCTGCCATAAAGTAGTGTTAATTTGTTCTTGTGTTGTAGAAAAAACAGCACAGCATCCACTCTGAAGTGTTTACAGCTGCTGCAGAGAGGGTAACAATTGCAATTGTTTGACCCCTCACAATGTGAATTAA
>JAOWBC010001387.1:12979208-13003708 GCA_028566105.1 Hypoplectrus providencianus | reverse complement strand
AAATAATATATAGTTAAAGTAATCTTCAATCTGAAAAGCTACAATATTAAAGTACTACTTGAACCTAAATGAATAAGCAAAAAGTGTAATTATAAAAATGTTATATAGTGCACAATCCAGCTTTCAAAGTACTTTAAAAGCAGCACAAATAAAACCAACAACAGTAAAGTCATCAGGTTTTTAAAAAATAAACAGTCTTGTGTTAACAATGAATACAGTCTAAAAAAACATGACTAAATAAATATTTTTAAAAAACAGCTGATTTAGGGTTCAAATGATACATTAATTTTACAGTGTATGCTAACACTGACAGGGCATTCTGTTGCATAATAATAACCTTTATTTTCAGTACAGTTTTTAAGAATGCAGGACTTTTACTTTGCTGATGCCACTTTAGCTTCAGTGAGGGATTTTATTTCTTCATCCTCTACTGCCTTAAAGTCTTCTTTTCTAGTTTCTACACAGTACACAATGTTGCACTTTATGGTGTTTTACTTACTGGCTGCTCTGAAGGAAATAAACAAGCCTGTCCTTGTGTTCTCAACACTAAGCCTTCTACTCTGCACGCTAACGTGTCGATTTCTCTCATAACACAAGAAAAACATCAAAACTTATCTTACCAGATGATGTAGTGTGATGTGTTGGGAGCTGCTGCTGCTGCTGCTGCTGCAGATGTTTGAGTGTGCTGAAGAGAAACCAGCGAAAGTCGTTCCTCCCAACCAGAGAGAGTCTGGCTGGGAAAAACCGAAGGGAAAGGGTAATGAAATCCAATTAGAAAGAAGGGTGGGTGGGAGAGGAGAGAACAGGGAGGATAGGGAGGAAAATATGTGATGCTAATCCAGCAAAAATAGAAGAGAAATGGCAACAAAAAGGGTGACAACATCAATATGAAAGGAGGGGTGTTTGGGAGATTGCATAACAGGGTTTGGGAAGCCGTCCAACACATAACCACAGAGAGTTCACAGGGCTGTGGTCAGAAAAAGGCAAATGTCACGACAGCAAACTGCAGCTGAGAACGAGCTCGCTTTGTTACACAAAGACAACCAGCGCTCCAAAAGGTAGAAAAGAAAGATAAACAGGCATCAACTGACACAATCATACTTTGTTCTCTCCGCTCTGTGCTTTTCTTTATCTGCCTCCAAGATGAGGCAATTTGCTTCATCCAGATAACATCTTCCTACTAATATATCAGCCCTACGCTTCGGCGAGTCTCTCCAGCAGTAATCCTGTAATCTTTCAGTGGCAGTGTTTAGTTGATAAAGCAAGAGCTCTTAATATGCTTTTGGTAAAGAAGCCAAACCTGGTGGTGGTTAAATACAGCAGTGACCCCAAACGGAGCAGAACTGCGCCAAAACTGAAGATGATGGAGGAGCGATTAATCTCAGCAGGGGAACAGAAAATAGAAAGTGAGGAGGATGAAGTCTTGGAGCAGGAATGTGTTTTGTGTAATACAGGGGTCAGGAGTTTCCTTCAACATGGGCCACTTTGAGTACTGGAGGGCAGATCGTTTACTGGTTTACATGATTTTAATATGTTGCATCTTTTAATTGAGAATGGAAATTAAATTTAAACTGTTCCAGAGGTCTAAAACCATTTTTTAGTTCACAGATTTGGTCAAGACTGAAGTAGCTCAGCAACTATTTGACAGATAGATGTGAAACATTGTGCAGACATTTATGGTTTCCAGAGAATGAATGCTAATGACCCGGGCGGTCTCCTTAAAAAAAACTCCCTGAAAATTCCCTGCAGACATAATTAACTGCAGGGGATTTTCAGGGTTAGGGTTAGAATTCAATTTATTCATTTATTTATTTTTAAGTATGACAAAATATTCGTCATTAAAGTCCACAAAAGGAGAAAGTAAGCGTGGATGAACTGCTGAAACAAAACTGAGACTTTCATGCCTCATGTGAAACAAAAGTCAATGTTGATTTATGTGGAATCAATTCAAATTATTGTTTTTTCCCCATTGTATGGGAGCATTGCTTTCATCGTTTTGATGGCGACATCTGATTTGAATGAAATGTTGCAACAATTTCACCAACTTGGGCGTGACTTTCTGCACCAGCTGCTAGTTTTTGTTGGGTGCTAATTAGCAATGATGAACAAGGGAAATATTTCACCTGGTTAACTGCTGAATGGAAGCAACATCACTGTGAGCATGCTAGCATCCTAATGTTAGCATTTAGCTTGCTACAACCCCCAGAAACAAGGCTCTCCACAGGGTCCAGTGATTGAAGAATTCCACCCAAAAGCAAAGTTCAATGTAGTTTCAAACAACCAGATAATCACTAAATTAACTAAAATGATTGGCTGGCCAAAAAGAAGAAAAGCAGCTAACAAAGGTGCGTCCGGTCTGGACTAAAAACTGTTGCTGCTGCAGAGGAGCTGGAAGCAGGAACAGGCTGAATCAGGGTGCCGCCCTCTTTTATCCTCTCCCCTAATCAGACCAAACCAAAGACACCTGGGAGAGAAAGAGCACAGGAACAGCAAATAACATGCAAACACAGATCATAACCAGCAGATGTGTGTAACATCACTGTGAGCCTCACTGTGCTTAAACATAGTGTTACAGAGCCACGAAATTCTCTTTTGATAGAGAATGTCTTGTTTATGAATGTCTTGTTTATGTCTTCAAGATAAAATTAAATTTACTAGAGATTTGTGAGAAAATAATGAAAAATTAATCTTTAGTCAGGGCAATTCTTTTTTTTACTGGAGGATGAGATTTCCGCTCATCATTGCTATCATAGTTTAAATACTGCACAGTAAATCATTTTATCCGAATCAAATTTATCGCCACACTGGAGCAATTAAAATGACACAACTAAGTGTGACAATGTGCACACGCCCTGCAGTTTACACATGGAGGATTTAGCTTTGAGATATATGTTCCCACTGAGAACAAAGAGTGAAACTGCTTCGACTGGACACATGGGGCTGCTTAGTGCTTTTACACTGAAACACTGGCTTTTATGGGAAATTGGTTGAGGGGCGGTGTTAGCGGCTCTTTGAACCAAGAGCTGACTTTCCTTTGAATTTGACTCATGGGGCTGTTGTGAGGAGGCGGTCAGCAGGCTCCTGTGGAGACAGTGAGCTATAACGCTGCTGAGTTAAGACATGTTTTTCATTAGCAGCTCCAGAATCAGCACATTCTGGGACGGCAACACTCATTTCCTGTAAGGATCCATAAACTGTTGCTTGGAAGAGTTACTGTTAATCTGGAACACTTGGCAAACTAACAATTTGAATTAATTTCTGGTGTTTGGTCGTGGTGAAGCTGGAGCAGAAGTGAGATTCGATTAGCTGAATAACAAGGCACTTTTCACAGTAAAACAAAGACATGAAGACAAGTCTGGACCTCACAAAGCTGGGAAGACAGATGTTGTGCTTCTGGAAAAAACCCACTACTGAGTAGTGTGATGATGCACTTATTTCCAACAACATCTGTTAGTGGATTGAAAACAGTTTGGGCTCTGTTTTGAACTTTAAACCCACTAAATATCATGCCTGAAGACATTATCCAAAAATAATACAGATTTCAAAATACCCAACATTCCCATGGAAATTTTCTGCACCATTTAAAAAAAATAATTTATAAAAAAGTTTAAATAATATCAGCTTACTTGTTCTTTAATGGCACTGTTTCTAAGGTTTTTAAATTAACATATTTAACAAGGATTCTACAGAACTTTTTTGTCAAATATTGAAATCTTATTTTTTATTTAATTTTTGCATTTCACAGTGACACTATAGTAACAAATATCTCTCTATTTATTGACAACTAGTCATGAGAAAAACGTATTTGTCATAATAAAAAAATATTCAAACATAACATCAGGACGAGGATGAGCGATTGAAGCCACTGGTTTGTTCCTTTAGGTGACGGTTAGTTTTTATAAATTCAGTAAAGGAGACAAGAGACAGAAAAGAGTAAAGGAGACATGTTTATTATTTAAACTATCACTTAAATAAAAAAGTGCATAGAAAATAAACATGATTAGAAACTTTTCTTTTTACACTTATGTACAACTTTGTTTCCTAATTATACATTCAACCAAGTAGTTTGTGGTCTGTTTTCACTGTGGTGGTTTTCCTTCATTTTTTGTTGATGTGTATTGAAAGAACACTGTTAAAACGGGAGAAAATATGACTGTTGAACTTATGAATACCGTTATATTATTACAGAGAGCAGGAGGAATATTGATAAGACAAAGGTATATTCAAGGCATAAGAAACGAGCCTGTTACGATCCATGATCCCTCTTTTTTTTTTGCACTTCCTGCCGCCCGCTCCCTCTGTGACACCACATCCCATCCTAGGCTGATAACTTCTATACACAAGAAACAATTAGAAAATTACAAATACATGTTAACGTACTCGCCCGACCTCTCCCAAACCTTGACTTGTAAAAGAACAATTCAGGGTGGATGTTGCACAGAATAAATAAATTAAATGTTTTCAACATCAGCATTATCTCAGCATTATGACTTTCTATAAAAAACAGTACATGATAAGTACAACCAAAGCTTCGGAGGAGAGGGCTGGTCCGGGAGACATGAGAGGTTTTCCCAAAAAAAAGAAAAACAAACAAACAAAAAAAAAACAAAACACCATTTTGGTGAGATCTTTAAAACTCCTGGTCAGTCTCCACAAACCAAACTCTTAATTTTTACCACATCAAGTAAGCCGTCTAAAAAAGTCCCTGTTAAAACGTACAAAGAAAAAACAGAAAAACATTCACTACAACAGCCAGGGGAAGGAAGAAAAAAAAATGGCTGACCTCAAGAAGTTCACAACCACATTAATACAGTTTACATTTCTCATCACATAAAAACCGTTTCCTTTCCAGAAAGAAAAAAAGAAAAACTGCAGTGATCCGCTCTGACGGAGGAACACTCACAGGCACAGCAAAATTGGTACTGGATATCAATATACAAAAGAATGATGCACGTTAGTTTCATCTGATAGTACTGTAACACAAAACCATTATAGAGTACATTGAAACATTGCTATTAACCATTATAAATCTGCTGTTTTGCTACTGTAACTAAGTTTGTCTGTCCATTCCATATATTGTATAGATACTAAAGTACAAGAAATTACTATGCATGTTTCCGTATAATATTGTTATGTATTTATACTATAATTACAGATAATGACGGAGAAGGGCCACTGGTGTGGCGTGGTAAAATGAAGCCCGAAGAAACAACAGAGACCATTTCCTTATTGTATATATACGCCGTTGAACAGTGAAATAAATGACTTATTGTTCACTGAAAGTGGATCTCGAGATGTGAGAGCCAGAGACGGAGCCCTTGGCACCGGTAAACGTGTTATCACCGACGCTAGCGTGAAGTGTTGAGCTGACCCAGTAAGAACCTGTTGTCCTACAGACAGAAATGCCACCACACTTCAGTATTATTCCCACCCAGTGCTGAAATGAAACTGCTGCCCGGTTTGAGGTCTACACATCGTCCGCATCTACCAGGGTTGTTGACACGAAAACTGAAAACAAAATGTAGCCGACAAAGCATCAACATCATCACAAGTCTGGCGACGTGGAGGACGAATATACATTCATTGTTGACCTTAGCAGCTGAACCCAGCGAGCCCCGTGCAGGTGCAGCTGTGCGCCCTCTTGGCGAGCCTCAGTCAGGGTTGTAAAATGAAAAAAAGCACCGCCGAGGTTTGCACACGCTGCACCTTCAGGAAGGAAAGGGCTGCCGGTGTGGTCCCTGCCTTCACTTTGTTGCAGAAAAAAAAAAGAAAAGAGTCAAGTGCACTTTGCTAGAGCCTCAGACGTTCAGGAGTCATCAATCAATTGTGACCAAACTGGGGTTTTCTATCAGGGGCCTGATGCACAAACTCTCATCTGTGCTTGTGGTTTCAGCGCTGGAGTTGCATTGTGAGTCTGGAGAAAGAGTTTTCATGTGTCTGTTCAGTGCCTGTGTCACAGCTAAAGTGCAAACCAATGTGTGGGTCTTATTTCACAACAAGGAGCAGAGTGGGAGTACCTGCTAGCAGGGTTCGTACAGAGTAAAATCCAAGCACTTTTAAGATTCTTTAACCAAAAATGTCCAGACGCTCAAAGCCTTTATCATCACATCTATGAAAAAGCAGATGGCCGCCCTCACGAAACAGAAAAAACTATTTGGTCTGCTCTGTGTCTGGTGTGAGACATCAGGAGACAAACAGCTACGACAATGGGATTGTTTTATTTCAGATTCGCAAAGATTTTTGGTTTTTGATCAAGCATTTTGCAAGAAGTATATTTACATACAAACATATTCCTAAAGTTAAGCATGATAAAATAAACATGACATTTTACGAGAACCTGATATATCAGCCGGCCTATTGGTATCAGTGTTTGTGTTTTTTGATATGTGCCTTTTTTGTTCTTTTTTTTTTTTTTTTACACAATATATAATGCAGAAGATTATGATTAATGTAATTCATGAATGGTGTTAGATATTTATTTAATTTAATAGTGTGCAGCTGAGCTGTAATGTTTATTTAGCTATTTATTTTATTTATTCTTTATTTCTTAGTTATCATTTATAGAATTGGCCAAAAATGTAGTAAACTGTTTGTTTTTAATGCTTGTATGTATAACAATGTAAATGCTAAATAATATTAAAACAAGCTTTGCTGTTTGAGAAAGTAGCTCTCTGGATATATCTGGAAATATCAGTGCACAATTCAGATAATATATTGAATACTATAAAAATAAAAAAATACTATATTGGCCATCATATCAGATATCAATGAATTTTTACATCTATAGTCAAGCATCTGTCTCAAAAATGTCAGTGCAGTTGGGCTCTACTTTGTGCGAACCCTTTGCTAGCCTTTATGTGATAACAATGTCAGTAAGAACGGCAAACAAAAGGGATAAAAACTTGTCACGTCTTAAACAACAGTGAATAAGTTTCGATCCAGGACATGAAGGCTTGTAAGAGAAGCTTGTTTACAACGAAAACAAACCACGAGGAGACTGGAATGAGAGAATAAAAGTGATTTCTAACTGCTGGTGAAGAGTTGTCACCAGGATGAAGTGGTTACTTCAATAAACAGATCGGCTCATCGGGGCGTAACGAATGCTGTTGGTAGCATTAAAATAAAGGCACCTCTTTATTTTAAGTCTGCAGGGGGACCGAAAAGTTTGACAGGACTCTTGCTGAATTTATCGACCCACGATTGATTAGTGACGAGACAAACCGACTCATTTTTGTTAAGGCTGCCTGGTAGCAGCCCGTCAGTGGACTTGATCCTCGGTGTGGTGTGGTGTGGAGACCATAAGGCTGGAGAGAGGAGATATCTGCTATGGATCAACAATCTTAACTCTCTCAAGTGCATAATAATAGTTCACATGACTGCCATACTGCCAGCTTGAACTGGAACAATGAAAAAAAAAAAGAAAAAAAAAGACGTCAGCTCTGACCAAACGGCCCGGGATAGATAAAAGAGCTACTGGTGGACTGAACTCAATGGGACCAAGCCACAGACCAGTGTCAGTCTTTGGAATCAAAGAAAACATTCAGGCTACAAATTAAAATAAAAAATTACGACAAAAAACAACTTTGAAAAGGCAGCGGAATACAAAACATAGAGACCAAGCATTAGTGTTTGTAAACCTCTATTTCCTACAAAAATGGCAATAAAATAAATACGATTTTTTAAAAATATAAATACCATCATTAAGTGCTATTCACTAGTGAGTGCTTTTTAAGTCTTTTTGTAGAAAAATATACATTATTTACATTTTTTTTAAAAGCAAGCATGATATTTCCCTGTCCATAATAGAAAGACAAGATAACAGACAAGACTTTAAAAGACTTAATACAAATAAAAAAACATTTTCCATAGTAATGGTTATCACAACAGGCCAAGAAGAAAACAAGCTGTGTGAAATATTCAATTCAAGGGCGTGACGTTTGGTTCTCTCTGCTGCTGTAATTTGGAATTCAAAAGTCCGAGCTTATATAATTACCAAAAACAGGTTTGATAACAACAACAGCATGCACGTGTCTGTATGTTTCTGTAAGATCCACAGCTGTTACTGGATCACAGCTAAAAAAGAAAAAAAAGAAAAAAAAAATCAATTATAAATATGTCTACTAAAGCACATCAGTAGGGTTCTCCAGTCCCTTGGCTGTCAGTCCACCAGAATCTCTAGCTGCCTCGCTCTGTCAGGCCAGAGGCTTAATCCCATCAATAACATGTCTACATAGCTACCAAGCTGTCAGACTAAAAAAGTCAGTTTAAGTACAACGGGTGGTATCCACTTCAGATATCACCCTTTACACGAACGGCCAAAAATAACCTTTTGCTCTTTTTTTAAAAAAACAAATCTACATTTCTAACCCCCTTCGTCTCTTTTTTCTCTCTTCTTTTCTGCGGCCACTGCTCCCCCTACTGTTTCCACCTGTACAGCTCTTATCAGGCTGCTGCGACTCAAGCAGCCCCTATTTACAGTGTAAAATGTACACACCTACAAGCTTTTAAAAAAAGCCTGTTCAGGGGAAGGTTCCAGTAAATCACAACGGCTCTGAAGGCATCAGGGCACATTCAGACAGCGAGATGTGCATCAATAACAGCTGACACTGAGATTTAACAAAAAAAAAATTCTAACAAGTTTCTAATTTTTCTTTCTAGTAAAATTACTATTCCAAGTCCCTTCAACAAATTGCACTTTGGTGTAAAATGGAACCAAGTTCTTTGAATTTTTTTTCTTCTATGTTCACATCTCAGCATTATTGGACCACAACATATTTTAGAAAAATTAAGGAGGATGGGCCAATGTAAGAAAAAAACATATGAAGGGATAACTTTATCATCCAAATGTAAATTAAAGTTAATGTTGCAATAATGTGAAGGCTCAAACCGTTTCATAACTCACCTCTGGAGGTGAAACTTCCCGTGCCAAATATGATGAGACAAAAGGAGGCACAATATGTTGGAATTTCTACAAGTGGCCCCTCCTCCGTAATGGCCTTTCCTGTGTGTAAAGTACGATCCACGGCCGCTGCCTCTGTTGCGTTCTGCCAACACCAGAAACCAGCAGAAACACTGGCGGCAGCGTCCTTCGTGGATTGGAACCAGGAAGCCAGCATACAGGACCTCAGAACATCATGGCACTGCTGCTCGACAACCTCGCAGTTCTCTTTAAATTGTTTAGAAGTCAGTTGAGGAACTTGCGACACTTCTTCGCACCGCAGTTGCACGGCAGCTTGTTGCTGGCGTCCTCGATGGGGAACTTGTAGTCGTAGGTGAGCTCCTCCCCGCAGAAGATGCGGCGTGAGGCGAAGATGACGATGTGCTTCTGGCCGTCCACGGTGATGACCCGGGAGT
Source organism: Hypoplectrus providencianus (assembly GCA_028566105.1). Taxonomy (NCBI): domain Eukaryota; kingdom Metazoa; phylum Chordata; class Actinopteri; order Perciformes; family Serranidae; genus Hypoplectrus; species Hypoplectrus providencianus. Next base: position 12,994,354 of record JAOWBC010001387.1, on the reverse strand, counting down.
AGCAGTTGGGCTCACAGGAGTGGTTGATGAAGCGGGCGGCGTTGCCATGAACTGTGGCGTCTACCACCTCGTAGTCGTCAATGCGAAACATGTAGCAGCCAATCCCCTTTGAGAATAGAAAAGACAGAGGGTTTATGGTTTTTGTTTCTCATAGCGAAGTCGTAATGAAGGAGAAATTAATACAATTCTCATGATAGCAAAATATTATAAACACAAAGCCAATTGTATAAAACCATTTTTTGCTTTTAATAATGAACTTTGGTTTTATCATGATTCCTGAATAAAGCAGCAAGACCTGCAAAACAACTACTAGGACATGTAGGACTGAAATTAATAGATGGTCTTCATTTGTGTCATATTGTTTATTTATATGACTTACAATGATTGCCTTTTCATTTATTAACTGGTTTTTTATCTTTTGTAATTTATTTCTATTTCAACTTTATGTCAGTAAATCTGATAATCAAGCAAGAAAAAAAAAACAGCTTCCAATACCTTTTGACTCATATTAATGAAGTAATTTTCATCTCACCTTTCCATCATAATATTTCTCCCGTTTGTCAGTGAGCACAGACCGGATGACATTTCCAGAGTATTCAATGACCATCTCCCCTGCATCGATGGTTTTCTTGCAGAACAGACCTCGGCCATGAATGGGAGACCTGCAGAAGGACAGATTTTGTGAGCGAATCAGACTATATAACGTATTTAAACTCTTTTGTTTTGGTCACCTGCCTTTCTTTATACTTTGAAGTTAACAAGACTTTATTTAAGTTGTTGAGCTGATATTGCATCGTTAATTCTGACAAATTGTTGTTCTGAATAGGAATGAAAGTGATTTTACCTAACATAAGAATGAATTTATCCCATACAACAACAGATTTCATAAATGACATTAAAATGTAAATGTGAAGGGCGTCAGTGTGCAGAAAAAAACAACGATCAATGTCTTGGTGGGGATCATCTCCGTCTTATGCAACTCTTAATCAACCTAAATGATATATGAAGGATTAACCCTTGGAGTCCCAATGATCTAACCTGTAGACTCCAACCGTTTCCTTGGAGGTGGCCTTGAGCTGTTTGAATCTCAAACCCAGTGGCAGCTCCATGGAAGCACGCCTGCAACAACAGCAAGAAAAACAAATGTCTTGACAAAATATTTCACTTCTGTTAAATGTCCGTCTCAGATAATAAAATCACGTTAGATAATTTAAGATATGAGAATCCTTTATTGCTCCTCAGGGGGAAACTCACATTTTGCAGCACAGAGACAGATTTTGTCTACAGTGATAAAACATATTGTGGGTGCACAAACTGACCTGGCAGTCCTGAGCTGTCCTTCATCATCATCGTCTTCCTGCGGCCTGTACTCAGGAGGCTGGCGGTGTTTGGATGCCAAGAAATTGAACATGTCAAAAACAGACCTCCTGGAGGGCAAACAGATGGAACAAACAGCAGTTAGAAACACAAACACACACAAGATCAAGCACAGTTATTTTAAGTTTGATTATAAGCAATTTTCTAGTATTAGAACAAGGAAAATGGTTCTTGGTTGTCCTGTTGTCCAATAAATGTGACTCTTTAAAAACTTTGTATTTTAACGGGAGGAGTGTTGTGTACCTGATATGTGTTGCCATCTGCTGAAGGTGGGTCATATTATCACCTTTAGACAAGCTAGCAAAACCATCCCCTAAAAAGATAGTTAAGACACTTTATGCCTTAATCCCAAGACAAAACCTCCAGGAGAAGGATGATTTTTATTATTTTGGGATCATCACTTGCTCCTTGTACTGCCGCACAGCTGCAATTGCTATGAGACTTCCCTGCAGATGTTAAAATGACTATCACAGCTTTATATTGGGGCTGAAGCCAGATGATATCATTGAGAGCCTGTTGCCTTCAGGCATCGGCTTCAGCAATATAAAAGCTGGGTAAGTAGCACGAAGTGCCAGAGGAACATCCCATTCAGTATTCTCCTTTCCTCAAGTCTTTATCTAAACTTGACAGATTATTATTTTACCAATCCTAATCTTATCCATGCTAAAATATATTGAGATTATGATGGACCAAATGATGTCCATCCACAAATATCTACTCAGAGAAGAGGGTCTCTATTCTAATATTATGGTAGTGTCTTGCATCAATAGATGCCCAGATAAAACAGGCTTACAGAAAAAAACATCATCTTCCACGTACAAAGAAGTGAGAACACATATACAAACCACGGGAAACATGAACTGCATATATTCATAGTTTGCATACAACAAACTGACTGTTAAACCCCCCAAGACAGCAGATAGGTGAAGTTGTTAATTATCCAAAGTTGTCTTGGGGGTTGCTCATATTTGCAGGATTATTTATCAACTTGTATACAATATATAATATTTATAATTTGTCTGTTTGCTACAGTAGGCTCTGGCAGAAATGCTCTCCCTGCATCCCGGCCCTGCAATGGAACACACAGCACAACCCAGCGTCCTGTGTACATGTGTTTATGAGTGGGTCCGTCCTAACCTGTGGTGGGTCTCTGCACGAGCTGACCCATGGGGGTTGATGGGAGGTTCATCAGTTTCCTCTGGTTTGTGAAAGCGAAAGCGGTAGCTCCGACAGTGTCTGGAGCCGTAGAGCTGCTCGAGCAGGAAGACCACGGCCTCGTGCACCACCCCCAGCATCCTCAATCCATTTACACCTGAAGGGAGCAAAACAACCACAATGAATGAATCTTTTGCATGTATAACCACCACATATCTATTCTTGGTGTCAGCGTGCTGCCTCACCTTCAAAAGAGAGCTCTTTGAGTCGTGCATTAGAGCGAGCTTCCTGCACCTTATCAGTCAGGGACTTCCAAGCCTCTGTAAAGGAACAGACATTTAGGACAGGACATTCCTGTGTACTATATAATATGCAGCCAATGACTCAAATAAACTTTAACAAACACAGAATATATGTCTGCTTGCCAAAGGTATATCGGCACGGAAAGATAAATATAGTGAACATGATACAGATTATTTAGCTTTCTCTCACCTTCAATACTCTCACAGCGGATGTGGAAGCCATCCTCACTGCAGATTTCAAAGATAATGCCCTTCTTGGGTTTGCTATCCAGGCCCGTGTCCTTGCTGTTGCCATCTTGGTCGGGTGGTGAAGCCACAGGAAGGGACCCTGCTCCCCCAGCTGCAGACGGTTTGTCCTTACCTACTACTTTCCCTGGTAACACAGGACCTTCAGATGTCTTCTTTTTACCAAGCATGCTGGGAAGGATTAGAGGCAAACATTAGATCTATGAAATGCACATACTCAGTATGGAAATGGGCATCTGGCATGGATGAGCCTGTACCTCTTGTTGGCGGTCTTGTCTGCGGGCTTGCCCGTGTCCATGGGTTCAGGGGAACTGACGTCTTTGGAACTGCTTGCAAAGAAGATGAGAAGTCATTACAATTTGTGCAAATAACTTAATAGATATTTCACTTCACTGTACTTGAACCAAGCTAATTTGGGACAAAAAATCTGTCCTCTAAAGCATTATCTTAAAACCTCCTTTACCAACGATTTTCTATAGAAAGTAGATGGCCCTAGCTCCAGATGTTGTCGGATGAAATCAAACTCTCATTTGCATAGTGGTGACATCCCCATGCTTGTTTTTTTAAGTGATTAAAAAGACGTCTGTGTCTGCTGACTGCCTTCTCATGGGGCAAGAGAAGAGGAAGGTAACAGGTGCTGCTGGCAGAGGAGCTTTGAATTGTTCTTCATAAGTTGCAAAACTTGCTTTGTAGAAATAAAGGTCTAAACAGATGCTAAATCTAGCAAGACTTGTCAAGTAAGTAACATTGATAGGACTCTGGTACTTTAATTCACAAGTAATAATGTATATATTATAATATTATATTCATTTTATCACTATGAATATACCATGGAATTGTGATCTGTACACATTTGTGATATAATTATAGTTAAAATAATAGTAAAGTACCATAGCAAGGCATTTTGTTTATCTCTCTAACTCTATTTTGTAGACATAAAAGAATAAAAAAAATTCTAACAGAAAACCAGAGGAGACATTTCTCATTATGAGGAATTTGTTAAAAATGTTTGCACCGTCTGACCTTGTTATTTGATATTCTAACATTGATAAAACAGTTGTTCACAAAGAATCCTCATTCCTCCCCGTTTATTTATGTAAATTGGAGTAAACTGAAATAACTTCACCGAGTCTCACCTTGGGTTTGAGTGATGTCGTCCTGCAGGGTTGCTGTGATGCTCCTCTGCCTGAGAGGCCTTGAGCTTCTTCACATTGGTGATGTCTGAACTCTGCCGGCTCCTCTTTGTTTTCTGTTTGCCTTTTTCTGCTCCTGATGTGGTGGAGTTAGGCGGCCTGTGTTCTGATGATCTGGAGATGGGAGTTGTCCTGCTGCTCTGGGAGTGTGCGGAGGTTTGTGTTTGGGTAAACACGCCAAAAACACGTCCCTTGGCAGGGCTTAGAGGAGTGGCTAAAGTAACGGTTGTGTTTGGATTGGAGTCCACAGTCTGAGCTCTGTTGATAGGCTGAGACTGGTGCTGTAAGTGGATGTTACTAACTTCTGTCTCTCCTTGCTGGTTGACGGCCATGCTGATAGTCTGCTGGGAGGGCAGGACGCAGATGCTACTGGCTATAGATGTCTGCACAGAGGAGCTGAGCTGTGACATCAGAGGAGCTCCGGCTGATTGAAGGACCATTGGTTGATCTGACAGGCCCAAACCATGTGGACCTGCTTTGAACAGGAGGTTGCTAATAGGCCCTGTGATCTCAGTGGAGCCGAGGACAGGGGTGGAGAGAGAAACTGATCCTGGTGCAAGAAGGCCTGTAGCACCACTAGGGGGCACAGACACAACATTCAGCACTGACTGACTGGGGTTGAGGCCAGAGACTGTGCAAGGTATGAGGTGAGTGGAGGAATCGTGGCTCAGGATACCAGGCTGAGCAGTACCAGAGATTCTCTGCTGAAGGAGGGTAGTGGGATCAAGGTACATAACCCCACCTGGCTTTGGTCTCTTGATAATATTCGGGACCTTGCGCTGAGAAGTGGAGAGGGTGCTCAACTCAACCAAGCTACCTGGTTGGCCCGGGATGCTTGCAGTAATCTGAGGGGAAGACAGGTTGATGAGGGTCATGTTCGGCGGGCCCACTTCAGACGGGGCCAGAGTGGGCTGGCTACGGGAGCGGGCCAGCTTTTTGCTTTTTCTTGGCTGAAGACGAGAGATAGGCCTCTTCTTGCCATGAGCAGAGGCAAGCACGGCCGGGGAGGAGGAAAGGGAGGAGGGACTGGACACTATTGCGACACTTGGACCCAGTTCGTGCGGCCGACCAGCCTCTGAGACCAGAATCTGGGGCTGGTCATGGGGCAACCCAATGAGAAGCCCTGAGGTGGTGCTTGGGATTCCCGTCTGGAAGCCCGTCTGTGTGGCTCCTGTAAAGGTGTGGATCTGTGAGGGGTGCGGCATTGTGCCTAGGACTTTGCCACCAGCAGGAAATATTGGCTGTGCTGTGGATAAAGCAGTATTCAACCCTGTGGTGAGGGTCATGGAGCTCAGCACTGCTGAAGAGCTAGTGTCCATCACTCCTGTGGCACTGATCTTTTGGGCGACACCATTAGGGACGGTCTGGAGGACGTACAGAGGTTGGAACTGCTGGTTTACCACAATGAGCTTGTCAGGGCCTGTTTTGATGACAGCTGGACTTGGCACCTGAGCCTGGGATGGTCCTGGGCCTGGAACTGGGTTGGGGCTACCCGCAGCTGATGCTGGGAGGTACTTCTGACCCTGAAGAGGCAGTGAGGGTGAATTTGGCAAACCAGGAGTACCAGAACTCCTGGGAACATCCTGGTTACCTGGAGGTTCAACCACCTGGCCAATGGCAGGACTGGGAATAAACTGCTCAGGAGTCATGTGACCCTCAGTGACCTGCGTCTCCCTGTTTCCCAAAGTTGTAGCATCGTGCTGATTCTCTGAAGGCGACACGCCCGCTCCTGCTCGTTTCTTGTCCCCACTCTTTTCTGCACGGATTGTCTCCGGGTCAGAGGTCAAACCCAGCATGGTGCGGTCTGAGGTATCAGAGATGAGACTCCCAGAAGTGTGGTTCTGACTGGTGCTTACAGATGGGCTGCGTGTGGTCAGGACAGAGAGGTCAGAGGGCAGCTCCAGAGGAAGATACGGCTCCTCCACGGACATGGAGCTATTCACGCTGCTCTCCACCACACCTCCGCTCTCAGCACTGGGCAGCTGCTGGGAAAAGTCATCAAACAGAATGTCTTTGGGCCGGTTGACATCCACTCCATAGCCCTCGTCCAGCAGCAGCTCCGAGGAGGATGGCTCAGACTGCTGACCCAGTGCCTGCATGGACATGGATGGTGTATTGAGGACAAACTCCATAATGTCTGATGGCAAGATGTTACCACAGTCATCGCTGTTGTTATTGTCAGAGTCTGATTTAAGCAGGTCTGTGCTGAGGGACAGCTGGGCCTCCAGAGGATCCTGACCCTGACTCTGTGGCTGGGACTTAACCCCACCTCCAAGGGGAAGACAATTTTCCTTCTGATTCTTTCTGCCTTCTCGCGTGTTGCCGCTCACAGCTCCGCCACTGTTGTCAGCCTCTTTGCTCGAGTCGTGGGAGTCAGGCTTCTCAGTGTGCCTCTCTCTGCCCCGTCTCTTTGGAGTGCTTTTGTGTGGTGTGGAAGAGGAGGTGGCTGTAGTGGTGGTGGTGCTGGTGGTGCAGATGCTGGTATCGCTCTCTGAGCCATCATCAACTCCATCAAGCTGGCCGATACGCTGCTTACCTAAAGTCCTGTAAAACCCAATAACATGTTAAAAATTAGATATAACAGAAGTTGTTTTTAGAGCAATTTATTTTTCAAATTTATCTTCAGGCTTAAATTTTCTAACCATCACAATTTGTAATCTGGAATACAATACGATTACTCTTATTTCCATAAATTATATTTATTATGTGCATGTTATTAGTGCATTGTTTTGTTTTATTTTTTAGTTTTTTTTTGCACAGTCTGTTTATTGACATTTAGACAATACAATAATTAATAATAAACTATTCTCAGTACAAAAAATGGGGGGTGGCAGAACAAAATCACTTTAAACTTAAAATTGATCATAATGTGGAATTACAAAACAGTAATAACATAAGATCTCTTGTTAGTATCCAAGGAATATCTTACTAAACACCTTTATATTCCATAAATTTGAATGAATTCCCATTATTTTCATCAAATCAACTGTATGTACTTACAGGGAACTCAGCATGTCTTCTTCGGATTTTCCCTGACTCCTCTGTTGTTGCTGCTCCTCGTCTTTTAGAAAGCGTTGGAGCTGCGATCCCCTTCCCAGACACTGGTCGATTCCTTCTATAGACGGCAGACCCTCACCAGGATTAATTATAGTTCTGGTGAAATTGTAGTAATAAGGGTCTTTACCCCTCTGCTTCATGCCGCTGTCTTCATCTTCTCCACTGTCCCCTGACGAGGAGGACGTGCTCATATCATCTGCTCCGTCCACCTGCCCCTCAGCCGACTTCTTGCGGCCACCTGTCCTCCTCTTAACCATGGCTCCGGCTCCGTCCCCGCTGCCGTAGAAGGGGAGGTCCTCTTCGCCGTATGAGCGAACACCATAGAAAGGCGTGAGGCCAAAAAACATGTTGGAGCGTGCACGGGCACTGCGTCGAGGGTAGCGCCGCTTGGCCGACCCTGACCCATCGCTGTCGTCCTCGTGGTGTTTATCATCCATACCTCGGTCGTGGTCATCTTCCGGGCCATCACCCTCATCCTCAGTGCCTTGTGTGAGGAGGCTGTGGTGGTCTCGGAGCTCGCCGTGCGAGCGCTCCTTGTGCAAATCGTCGTCCTCTGTCTGAGTCTGGGTGTCCGACTCAGAACTGTCACTGCTGCTGGCAGAGGGGGAGGAGAAAAGGGCTGAGCGGGCAGATCGGCGGGTCCCCTGGCCAGCAGGAGAGACAGTGGAGGTAGTGGTCGTGGGACCAGAGGAGGAAATACCTCCAACAGTGCTGGTTCCATTGGGGTCAGTCTTGATATCAGCCTTCAGTGGAGCTACAGCAGGGGGTTTATTTGATCTCTTTTTGTCTCTGGAGGACAATGGAAGCTGGTTAGCTGTGGTTTTGGTGTGAGACTGCGAAGAGGTCTTTACTCCTTTCTCTGGAGCCAAAACGCCCTGCTGCAGCTGCTGTAAGTTTTCCAGACTGGAGCTGTTCCTCCTCTCCGGACAGGAGTAATTCTCTCTGCTCTTTGAGGATGACCTGTCCCCTCCCTGGTTCTCAAGCTTTTCCCCCTGAGCCTTCCCATGAGCTTTGGTGCTGTTTCCAAGCACTGGAGCTTTACTATTGCTGCTGTTGTGAGAGCTGGGGTTGGTAGCATGTGTGTTAGAGCTGCCTGTAGCTTTATTATTATTGTTGAGAAGTGGGATTTTGTTGCTGCTGTTGCTGTTTTGAAGAGTCTTTTCTCTTTCACGGTCTTTGGACACCTCTCTGCTGCCTGCTGTCTTAACTTTGGGGTGTTTGTCTTTGGCAGCTGAGGCTGCAGCTGGGGAGGCCAGGTGCAGGGAGCCTCGCTTGTCATCTTCTGCTGGTGTCCTTGACGGCCACACGGGCTTCAGAGCTGCTGCTGTGGCTGGACCTGATGAGTAATCATTTGATTTCCTTGAATTGGACTTCTGAAATGAAGATTGTGGGGAGCCAGATTTCCCAACAACAGAGTCCTTATGGAGTGAAGCTGGCATTATATTTCCAGTGCCACTACTACTGTCCTTCCCTGAGCTGGGCTTCTCCTTGGACTGGGTAATGTTGGAGGTCGGTGTGGCCCGGTGACGAGGCAGCAAACTGGCAGAAACGTCCTGCTCTTTGCCTCCATGTTTCCCTTGCTTGTCCGTCTGCTTGTTGCTGCCACCTCTCTGCTGACTGGTGTGAACAGCAGTGCCCACAGGAGGGGAGGACTGGCCTGAGCCTGCAGGTGCCAGTCTTGGGCTCTTACTCTCACCCCCAGCCTGTTTGGACTGACTGCCAGGGTTAGCATCTTTCCCTGAGCCAGAGTCTTTGTTTTTCTCTGTGCTTCTATAAGTGGAATCTCTAGAAGGAGGCCTGCCCTTGTCAGAGTCTCTGCTAGACGGTCTGTCTTTGCCTTGGCCTGAGTCTTTTCCTGTTTCCCTGCTATATTGTCTATGCTTCTCAGAGTCCCTTGGCCCTGCATCTCTGAGAGACCTGGCTTTATCCATATCCTTATAACTGGGATCTCTAGAGGATGATTTGCTTTTATCGTTTTCTCTATTGCTTGCTTGTCTCCCCTTCTCAGAGTCTCTGTTTACTTGTCTCCCCTTTTCTGTATCTCTTGAAGGATCTCTACTTGGAGGTCGTCCCCTATCAGAATCTTTCAGACCTGAGTCTTTACCTAGTGGCCTCCTCTTTTCTGGCTCTTTGGCTGGTATTTCACCCTTGTCAGAGTCTCTTTGCACAAGTTCTCTGGATGATCTGTTTTTGTCTGAATCCTTAGAAGCTTGGTCCTGACTCGACAGCCTCCCCTTGTCTGCGTCTCTTGACCCTTGGTCTCTGGATGGCTGCTGTCTGTTTCTCTCTGTGTGGAAAACTCTACCTCTTTCATCGTCTCTCTGGGCAGGACTCTTTGCTGAGTCTTTGCTGAGGTGTTTGGACTTCTCTGGGTCTCTGGCAGGGGAGGGAATGAGGGGAGGGGGTGAGGTAAGGGGTCGTGACACAATCTGAGGCAGGGAGGTCATTCCTCTCAGTCTGTTTGGCTGGTGGGGAGGAGGGGAGAGAGAAGGGGAGCTGTGGCGGCGTGAGTCTATATTCCGCATGCCAGGATTCACCAGGGAGTCTCCCACTGTCACAATCTCATGGCTTTGGGGCTGAGAGTTTCCACCTGCAAAATAAAAGAAATTGAAATTATTACATTACATTATTTATATTAATTTACTATTTTATGACCTTTTTTCAAAATAACATAAAATACAAGGTCATGGTAGCAGGTTTGAAAGGTAGCATAACGATACTGGAATAATTAAAGTATTAGTCCTAAGAAATTTACTGGTGCATGATATCAAAAAGTTGAGAATGTTGTGAAAAGCCAGGACTGATGAAGATTAAAATTAAGTTTAAAATAAATATCATAATTATCTGTAATTCTATTACCAAATTATTTGATTATTTGAATTTAAAAAATGAATGCATATTTATACCTGGAGACGGCATGGGCCTGGGGCCTTGTGAGCGCTGACAAGGGGGGTAACTGGGGTGTCGGTTCCTGGTGTAAACCCTGAGCTTGGGGGTGTTGGCGGGGGAAAGGGTGTCAGAGCGCCTTGGGGATTCAAATGGATCTGGGAAGTCTGGGTATTGAAGAAACAGATATGTTCAATTGTCATTAGATCATTGCTTTTTCAGGTTTGGTTCATACTCATACATGCTGGATGCTGAACTATAAAAAGTCACTATAGTCCGTCGTTTACCTGCTATAGGAGGTGGGCTGTGTGCTATTGTGCGATTCTCCTCGGGGGCCATCATGTTCTTCAGGTCAGACTCCACCACAGGAGGATGACAAACTAGAATCCTACAGGTGTACACACAGCGCTTTCGAGCATCCAAAGTACTCCAGTACACCCTCGAACACCTGCAGAGAGAGAGAATTTATTCAGTTTGCAATTTCAATTTCCTCCAGCAGATGTACTTGGAGTTATAATGGTGGCACTAAAAATAGCTAGGGAAGACTTTTAGATAAATGAAAAGGTAAAAAAAGAAAACACTCACTGGTATCCTACTGGGAATAGTTTGCGTTTGCAGTCTGAGAGTTCAGTCAGTATTCCCAAACAATCAATGGTCATGGAGCCTGCAATGATGCCATTTTTATTATGTTATTACTATAACCTTTATTTGAACAGTGAAGACCATTAAGAGCAAGTTTTTTTTTGCCAAATACATTTAAACAGGAAAAAACATAATAACATAGCATATAGGCCTTGAACCACTGGAAAATTCAAATTACATATTAATAGGTATAAAAATATTGACGATGATGATGACCAAACTTACCTATCATCATGTGGACATTTTCAGGCTCCAGTCCTGCAAGCCACTTTCTCCTGAGACTGATGCCGTTCAGATCCACAAGGATCCTGCGGGTCACTTCAAACCCAGACACCACCTGGAAAAAAAAGATACATATAAATATATATTGAACCTTATTTTGAGCTGAATGCTACCTTAATGTTTTAATACACTTTTGATTTTATGACTGCTTAAGCACGACAAAAATCATAATCAGGATCAAATTTTGTAACATTCGTGGACCTCCACAACCTACTAAAAAACCAACCAAAAGTATATTCAAAATTTTCAAAACAATATTTAACTTATTCCAGTCAGTAAAAGGGAATGATTGTGAAAGGGAATGGTTGTGCTGGATAGCAAAGGACAGACCTGAGCATTACTGTGATAGTTTACATGGTTGAAGAAATGTTTTATCTCGGTTATCCTGTTTTAATAATTGTAAGAAACAAAAAATTGTGATTTAAAAATAGATTAATCATCCAGCCCAAACAGCAAATAATCAGCTTTTCTTACTTCTCCCTTGATGAGGTCCCTGTGCTTTGGACAATAAACTTTTTTGTCCTCCAGGAAGACGCAGTGGCACTGTCGGGCGCACATGAAGTGGTAGTTGCTGGTGCAAGACGTGAGGCAGCAGCCGACTGTGGCCCCTGGCTTTTGACACTTCTCACAGCGCTGAATAGAAGACAGTAACAGAAATTAATGTCTGCCCAACAAATAAACATTGAAAAATCTGTGAACCTGTTATGTGTCTTACCAGCTGTTTTCCCCTGAGAACGGCCATGTGAACATTCTTCAGAGAGCCGTCGTCATCTTCGAACACCTCGGCTGACCACAGGGCGCAGTTCACATGGGACCACTCATTCTGACCGATGTACAGCAGCCTGCCACCCTCCTGAAACACACAGGCATGTTATACAAGGCCCACAAAGCCATTTGAAAGTAAGTTTAAGTGTTCAAGCAGTTTCCTGACTCACATTAGTGTTCTCATCTCCATACTTCAGACACAGAACACATTGCCTGTTATCACTAACACCTGGCGGTGGAGGGAGCTCTGGGCTGTCGTCACGATCTGGACGGAAGAGTTTAGAAGTAAGTGACAAAAACTATGTGAACAAAAGTATCTGTACATATAATTGCAGACTGCCTTACCAGGTAGGAGTGGGGGTGGTGGGGGGAGAGATGGAGGGAGAGGAGGAGGGGAGGCTGGAGAATCTGGTTCCCCAGGGGTCTTGGGCCGAGGAGCTGGGATGATCTTTTTCATGAGGTGGGGGAGCTCAGCGCGGGAAAGCTCCTGTCTCTCCTGCCACTGGGCATAGTTGTGGTCCAGGGATGGAGGCAGCACGGCATTCGGGAGAAGCCCACTGCTGGATAACAAGGGCAAACAGAGGGAGGCGTCATCAACTGAGGTCCTATCAGGGCTGATGATTGGATTGAGTAAAGCTGTGATTGGTTTAATTGCTAGGACCCTGCAAATATTCAAACAAACAATTTTAAAATAGGTGAAGATAACACATTTGTCTTGCATTAGAAAAACTGCATGGTTTCTGTCCCAAACTGCATTGAATTAGCATTGAGAGGACTCAACCTAAGTGCCATCAGGTTGGAGGTCTGATCATTATTTATTAAAAATTATCTTTATTTAGCTTCCTTCCCAACACACCAGCATGACATAGTTGGTACAAATGGAAACCTGACACAGCCTCTGAAAGACACAAATATCATCTGAGGACACCGGTCTTGAAAGTTTAGCAGGTTGAAGAAAATACTTGAGATATGTTGGAAAGCACTGAACTATGTTTAATACCCCAAAACTATTGTACAGATTATGTGCAATGCTGTGAGGATATCAGGATTTTTTTCCTCAAGAAGACATGAAAAAAATTCTGTGAGTAGTTTGTGAGGAGCAATAAATGAATCGCATTCAAGGAACTTTGCCAAGTTAAGTTTTGCCAAGTCAAGCAAGGCTGTGTAATTGGTGTCATGTGAAGTCTCCCACTTAATAAGACAGCAGAGGCATTTAAACAGGCATTTATCCAATGATGTCCACAGGATCCACTGGATGGATCATTGCTTTCCTGGGCTGCGGCACTGATACATAACGCAACAGACCGAACTGACAAGTAAACCACAATTAGACCACAAATATGTATCAAAGAGCCTTCAAGTGAAATGTGACACTGTTACGGTTTGCCTCCCACAATGCCTGGAGGACAGGCAGAGTAAATGGTCTGGGAAAGCTGATATCTAAATGAAAGTGAGTGAGTGACTAAGAGAGTTAGTGAATGAGTGAGAGAGAGAGTAAATGCATGTTTGTTGGAGAAAATCCAATATGCAAAGCAGTAAGGCCATACTATTCGTTTGCATTCATTCACTGAAATGAAACCAGGACTGTGTTTAGATGTCAGTGCCTGTCATCTCTGTAAACAGCATCAATTATTCAAAAATGATTATTTCATTATTAATCATTTATGTACTGATCAATAGTTATGCTGTCCCCTATGAATAAGTGTGAGGTAACTGCTCAAATGTTTAGGCTGAACAGCCTACAGTTGAGGGGAGATCCTTTTGTTCATCCTGTATCCCGTAGATCATAAAGACATGCATATAGATATACACTCCTCAACCACTTCATTAAGTACACCTGTTCCCCTGCTTATTAATGCATGTATCTAAACATCAGTGAGCCATCATGCCTTGATGATGCCAGAGGTTGACATTGTAGAGAGGCAACAGCAACTCAAACATCCATGTGTGGCAACCAAAGTCTGCAGAAGACCATCTCTGAACCTTGGAGAAAATGGGCTCCATCAGCAGACCACACTGGCCACCTTATTAGGTATACACTTCACCTAATGAAGTAGCCGGTGAGTGTAGATACTGACTTTATCTTTTTAATTAGAGATATTTTAATAATCACATCAATCAGGGTTAATCTGAGTATATGGGCCCCTTGTCATCTATTAGTGTCTTACATAAACCACTAAGTTGTCCAAAGCGCTCATTAAATCTGTTGAGTCAATTTCAGCTTTAAATCTTAACTGGTGCTTTTAAAGAAAACGACTTCATTGATCAGCTTTCTCAGTCACTCATTTATTAAGTTTTAAAAGAGTCTCTTTTGGGTTTATGATGTTGTGCCAGAGAAACAGTATAAGTTCCTGGAACTGAACATCACAGAGACTCAAAAAGATAAAGCAAGGCTCACATGAAACTCTGATCTCCCCTTTGGCTGTTTTATCCACTCATTTTACACGAAGATTGTTGTAACAGTCAGCCCACACATTTTATAAATATTAGTTCACTGCTTTCTGGTTTTCCTCCTGTATACAGATGATGGTACAGTTTGTCCCAGAGAAACCACATCTTACTGCTCATTTCAATAATTATAGACCTACTGTACGGTCCTTGAAAACTGCAGTTCTTCACCAAGCTCTTTTGACCGGTTTCACATTACAGGAGTATTAAATTTGAATTTTCTTCTCTGTAATTACAAACACAACTTGCGCTACAAGTTTGAAAAATAAAGGCACATCACACACTTCATGATACTATTGAGATTAAGGGCACTGCCTGTTTCTGGGCGTTACCTAAACATTGACTTTCAGACCTCATATTTGTTTGAGCTTTTATTTTAAGTTCTATCCTGTAGTTCTGCCTGATATTATGGCTCTACTTTCAAACCCTATACAGGCATCAAACAGTTATAAAAACTGCTACAGCAAGTACAAAAATGTTCTGGGATAGTAAGTTTTTTTAAATTGGGTTTGTATGAAGTTGTTATCCATAGTGAGTATATTAGATACATTAAACTGCAATTGGCATACCCCCAGTATAGAGAGGCAGGCTGCACATACAGCACAGATACTAAGCAATGGATAGGGGCAGCAGTTAAACTTATTAAAGTCTCAGCTAAAAATCAATATCAGTTTAACTGGCTGATCACTGTATCTGGAACATTTTCACCACTTTACTTTGTCAGCAGGCCGCAAGTTTTAGTTACTGCAGAAGAGACTGAAGCTATTATCTGTGTTCTTGTCAAAGCCACCAG
>JAOWBC010001387.1:12960823-12979108 GCA_028566105.1 Hypoplectrus providencianus | reverse complement strand
TTGTAGTGCAACACACTGGAGTTGATGGACTAATGCGGCCTCATTCGACTAGTTTGTGTTTTCATCTCTCATGGTGAATCAGAATTTATCCTTAAAACACACAATAGCACAAATTTACTAAACAATCAAAGAAGAAGCAGACCAGCAACTCCAGTGATCTTTGAGGTAAAATTACTGTTTCTGTCAATGGAGTCTGGTGGCTTTAAAGAAAGCAAAGCCGGATGTAATTGCTTCAGTTGGAAAGTGCTATTTAGCATCAAAGTAAAGCTGAGAAAATATAAATGAAGCCAGATACTTAAACTGTTAGCTAAAATGTTTTTTTTGCTGCCCCTGTCGAGAGCAGTGCACAGCTCCTTCCAAGCATTTCTGCCTGCTTCTCTGAACTAGAGCATGCCGAAAACCATCTATCTCTCTCACAACCCTGATTCCTAAAATTCTGAACTGTTGACTCTATTTAATTTCGAAAAGCATCACATAATTACCTCATGACACTGCAAAAGTGATTAAGAATCAACTGGTGGCTTACATAACTGTAATGTGTTACTCAGAACAGTTGGATACTGCACACTGGATGCTACGTAATCTACCATGTGATAGATACTCACTTGGCAGAGACTTTTTGCCTTTCCCAGAGCCTGGACTCTTTCACTTTGAACCACGGGAAGATTCGGTCCATTTGCTGAAAGAGAAAAGAATGTGATGAAGTTTGCAAAGCAGCCTCCTGAAGCAATTGCACAGACCTGCATTTGGAGCAAGATGGTGGTAAGAGATACTGTTTCTCACAAAAACGGCTCAAGCCTAATATTTCCACAGAAGATACCAGATATGATATGACCCAAATCACAGGATAAAGACAATGCAGCTAGGAAGGCATTGTGGAATTAGGATCTTACCCGAATGAAGAACGACTTGACCATGCTGTTGGCTTTCCTGCTCTCGGGCTGGCCACCGTCGCTGTTGATGGCCGTCTGAATGATTCGTGCAATGTCATCACTGAACTCCAGCTGGGAGAGAAATGAGAAACAGATACACACGCAGAGAGTGATTGTTAAACCAGTGAAGTGATGATGAACAATGTGGAAAGGTCATAGCTGCCATAGCCATCTCTGTCAATTCACCGTTATACAGCACAGACGCATACTGTGATGAAATCTATTACAAAAATGCTTTAAAAGCTATTATTCTTTTCTTCTTAAAAACTGCTTTGCAAGAACTTGTGACAGCATCTGAATCAACATTACTCTGACCTGCGTCAAGTCTTTAGACAACAGATTTTCTCATGGTTAGAAAATGGTTGACTATGATTTGCTTTCCTAGATGCCTCATAAATCAGAGGATAGAAGACCATTACAGGGATTAGGTGCAGCACCCAAATCGTTCTGGATAATTCTGAAGTGGATTTATAGGAAAATCAATGTGGAGAGCATCAAAACCAACAGATCTAATGGGTGAGTATATATTATATTGGTTCCAAATTAAGTGAAACTACATATTTCTAATTAAAAAATTAGAAAAGGTTCTTGTGGATGTACTAAATATGGGCACTGAAATCTTCCATAAGGGAAAACGCTGGTAAATGTAAAGCTTTCATGCACAAACAATACATAATCTGACTAAAATTTAGAAAGACATTGCTTAAACACGTACCACTGAGTTGTAGCGACCTTGATCCATCTTTTTCTCAACAGACTCCAGGTCTGGAGGGGAGTCACTGGGGGGTGTGGGAGTGACTTCTGTCAGGACTGGAGGATCTGGGCCCTCCGGGGAACGACGGGATGGAAGACTCTCCTCTGTCTCTGGGTTCAGCTCCGGAGGCTTCACCGCCTGTCCCAAAACCAGAGAGTTACACAGTGAGTAAATATCTTACCAGTATGTTAATTCAGCTGTGGTTGCTGCTTCAGCAGTTTGTGGCTGAACATGTCTGTGTTTCCTTCAGTATTTATATAAATTCATTCATGCAGCACTGTAATACCAACAAGTACACCACTACTAAAATAGTGAAGGAAAATCATGTTCATTCAAAACATAGTAATGTGTGCTGGAACCAGAGAAGAAGCAGTAGCGGAGTGTGTATCTAACCTGTCTGTAGCGTAAAAGGTGTGATGATGTGCGTGAGTTGAGCAGTGCAGTGAGGACATGGCGAACGCATCCCTGAAGCTCCCTCTCCAACGCCGTCCTCCACTCAGCTGGATGGCGTTCGGTACATTTGGTACACGTGTAGGCAACGCTCTCTGGCAGCTTTGATAGCAGCTCGTACATTTCATCTGAGGGACAGCAAAAGATGACAGGTCATTACTGCTCCCATTATTAGGTCTTTTAGCATCTCATCAGCCTGACAGCGCTCACAGGACGGCCTGTCAGTCAGCTGCGCACACACTGACAACTGACAAGACAAATAAAGTGCAACAAGTGCTGCTGAATACTAAACACAGCACTGTGTGTGTAAAGTAAACCTGAAAATTCTTTAATACCTGTCAGATTCTCACACTTGGCATGAACCCAGTGGTTGCAACGGCCACACTCCATCATCTTGCTGTCGTAGTCGTCATCATCATAGCACTTATCACACAATGGGCAGAAGTTTCCTGAGAAAGATGAAGGTGACAGGTACAGTCAGACATTATTTTCTAAGGGCTTTTACCTTCTTTAAGTTACTGATTGAGTTGTAAGATTTTTTTCCAAAAAACAATTTTTCTGAAGACAGCTACCAAAATAAGTCTATAATAAACTGTATTGGCAAAATAGAGACACTGAAAAAGGTCACTACTGAAAACCATTGAAACCTCTTTATTCTGTGTTTATTACAGCATGAAATCATGCATCAAATTTCAACCCTATTTACCCCAGGGCTAACATTCTAAATATGAATGAAAATTTATTGGTAATGCTAAATGCTGCTGCTAAAAAACTCAGTGAAAGTAGAAAATAATGTTGAATTTGCCCTCCATTATTACCAGTAGGATTTTTTTTTTCTTTCATTGCATAAATCATTTAAAAGAACATCAAAATCAATGTTGTTGCTTAATTCTGACAAGAACCAAACTCTGAAAACAAATTTCACCATGTATATAGCATACAACTATAATTTAATTATTATTATTGTTTTGAGGGTGTTTTTTCCATTAAAAACAAACATGGTATTATCTAAATAAACTGGCATTTAGATAATTCTGATATTAATTATTATTATTGGCACATCAGAGCAAAGTGATAAATCCTCTTCCTTTAATCTCAGAAAGAATACTAGTGGTGGTTATATACTGACTCTGAAACAGTTGGGGATCGACACTCGTCACTTACCTTTAGCAAAGAGTTTGGCACAGTCATGACACATGGAGAAGTCATGTGACCACTGGGCATCCCAGGACTTCCCGGGTTTAGTGGCTCCACAACTCTTACAACGCACACACTTGGTGCACACCTGAAGGAAAACAAAAAAAAACAAAAGAAGTAAATATTGTGGTGACCTGAGAGAAACTTGCCAGCAGTTGTGTAAAGAGCTGGAATGGTGTTAAAGTGACACTGTCAGAGGAGTAAAATGTTTTCACAGACGGTCCCATAAATGTCTGTAGCACTGCTGTGAGAGGCTGGAAAAAAATGTGTGAACAAAAGGAGAGGTAAGAGAAGAATGTGAGAGTGTAATGCTAAAGTTTGGTCAGACACTGGCGAAACTGTAACGGTTACATAAAGGTGAGAGGGCATAGAGGAGTGTGTATCCGTACCCAGACTCTCTTCTTCTTGGTGGGTCTGGTCGGGTGGTTGGGACCCAGGCACTCCGGGTGATAGCTGTTACGGCACTTATCGCACTCCAGCAGCTGCTGCTACAGTGACAGAGGCCAAAAGTGAGAGGAGATTATTTAAATATCAAAGGAGGACACATTAAAATGTTCATGCACAACAAACAACCCAGTACTGATTAAATGGACACAGCAAATTAAATGGTACAATCTTGCATGCTTTTGACCTGAATGGTAGTGTTCACCTTGGACAATCAGTGGTGTTTTGAAATGAATAATGTACAAGTCTGATTTCAAATGAGGATCAGTGCATCTTAAATTTTATGCAAAGATTTAACAACAGCACGACCCACAGTTTATTGAGGGACTCAGCTGTGTGTTTCATGGATCTCCTGCGGACCATGGAACATTGTTATCAAAGGCTTTACGATGCAGCTATATTGTGAGCTGTGCAGAGCTTGGCAGGTTTTGTAGACAGCTACTTAAGCACTAACTGCAGTCAAGTTGTTCTTGCAGCTCTGGGTCAACACAATTAGCTTTACAACAGGCGCAGTATATTTTTTCCATTTGCAAACCAAGAACCATACATGAATATTAAAAACTAGAATAACTGCCTCGGGATTGTATGCCTCTGCCAACCAGTCAGGTTGCAGTTTACAATTGTGTCCGTCCACATTCATATAATATCTGTACAGAAGGCTTTGACAGCATTTAATAACACACATCTGCAAAGAAGACAATACAAGGAGGACAACTAAAATTGTGTCATCAATTCAGTATCTGTGTGTCCACTTGGACGCACTCATGCCATTGGTTTCACACTATTCCACCGATTCCAAGTGGCAGAAACACAACAATGTGTTAGTAAAGGTAAGGGAGGAGAAGAGTACTAGCAAATTAACATAGACAAAAACAATTCAGGTTTCAAACATCTGAGAAGAAGCCAGTTTGTGAATGTTTTCTGGGGGAGGAAATTCAGTCATAGCATTAGATGCAACTCAGGGGCACAGAAAAGAGAAACTTTAAAACTCTGCAGGGCAACTTTAAGAAGGATTTTTAAGATCACCGAGCACAGATTGTGTAGGATATTTTGTATCTGCAGCAGTTTGAAATTCCAGTAGCATACCAGGAGCTGAGATTTCAGGCTGTGTGGTATCAGAGAGAGCCAGAGACCTGCTGCTGTCGAGGCAGTTCTTTGGTCACAGATAAAAGCCATCAAAGTAAGAAATAACGTAATGCCCTTTAGGGAGAGATTTATTTCTAGTTGCCTCTGCTGCCTGGTGTTTGCTGACCAATAACCAACAAATATATAGAACTTCTTGACATGTAACGACAGCTCACACAATCCAACAGGTGTTTGATCGTGTGGCCTAGAACCAAATATGTTTTTACATAATCCTACAATGATAAACCTACAAGGCTCACACCATGCACGTTTTACACAGGACTTGAGTTAAATCATAAAAACATGGCAGGAATCCAAGAAGCTGATTAAGTGCTGTCTGCTGGCAAGGCTAGCAAGATTCTTTCTAGGGAGGATTCTCCAGCCTTTACAAACTGTCACTCCACACTAAGCTTCTTTTGTGTACAATTTTAAAATGAACAGAATTGTACTGAATGGCTTACTTTAGTTTTCTGGTGCTGGCGCCCACAGGCCTGGCAGAACCTGCATCTCCGACAACACCAGTTCTCAAACTGCTCCTGGAGAGGGCGCTCTGACTCCCCCAAGCAAAAGAGATGGAACGGTTCACAGCATACCTGGCAAAAGACAAACTATGGAAAGAAAGAAACAACACAAAGGTGGAGGGAGAGAGATAGACAGTTAGAATGAATATAGAACTATTGTGTTATGATGTATTCAATTAGAGCACTACATTTCAAATGACAGATCGTGTTTTTTTAATGAATCAAAATGAGAAATTGGAAGGTCTCTGGTGCAGAACTGGACTGCTTTCTCTCACATTTGTCAGAATTGTTTTTGATTGTTTATGCAAGTTTAGTTTTGATGACACTGCATGAGGTGTTCCTCAAGGAAGCATTCTAGGTCCCAATTTTTTCTATATATATGCTCACTCTGTGCAAAAACTCAAATTTAACCACATCAAATTATGTTTCTTGGCAAGGCTTCTTCATTGTAGATGCATTTAAAGCAAAATGTTTTACCTCGACATTGCCACTGCTTGCACATAAGAAGCAGAGCACCCGGGGCGTGACAGGCACAGAAGTGAGCAGGCTGAGGCCACCAGCCTCCCACACCTTCTCAACATCATGGTCTCTCTTGAAATCCACTCTGATACGATGCACTCCGTCGCAGGGCGCTCTGGACTTCGCCTGGCCCCTAGTCGAGGGAGTGCTTAGCCAGTTTAAAGTACTGCTGCTGGGGGGTTTAGTGGTCAGCGGCTTCTCGTTATTGTCAGACAGGAGGAGAGTGACAGAAAACATTGAATATTAGAAACTATACCTTATCTATAGAGAGTTTTGAAGTTAATTTTGTCAAAATAAAAAACTAAAACAGAAATGGATAAAGCCAGAACAGCGACTATTACTCACCTTGTCTTTTGGTCTTTGTTTAGGAGATGGAGGAACAGAGCGAGAAGTTGGCTTCTTCAACTGTTTTGTTTCAACTATGCGAAAAAAGACAGGATAAATAATCAAATAGCAAAAGATTTAAGTATAAACAATACGACTATTATAAATTAAG
This sequence comes from Hypoplectrus providencianus, assembly GCA_028566105.1. Taxonomy (NCBI): domain Eukaryota; kingdom Metazoa; phylum Chordata; class Actinopteri; order Perciformes; family Serranidae; genus Hypoplectrus; species Hypoplectrus providencianus. The sequence continues at coordinate 12,972,670 of JAOWBC010001387.1, read as the reverse complement.
CAAAGGACAAAATTGCAGAAAGTTTTTTTTACCTGTATCTGAAATGGTTGTAGTTGAGCTTTGCTGTTGTGATGAGTGGTGCTGCTGGGGCTTCTTCTTGGGCTCGTTCAGAGGAATCTTGGGTGAAGAGTCTTTCTTTGAAGGTGCCTGATTGGCGAGAGGCCGTTGCTGCTGTTGCTGCTGTTGCTGTGACGGTTGATGGGATGGCATTGACTGGGAGGGGGAATTCTGGGCTGAGGATGACGGGGAGGAAGATGATGAGGAGGAAGAAGATGATGAAGTGGAAGAGGAGGACGAAGAGGATGAGGAAGAAGAGGTTGGAACAGACTGCTGTGGTTTGTGTCCCTTCTTACTGGTTACACTGCTTGTGACTGAGAGCTGTTTGGAGTCCGATGTCTGGGATGGAGACTGAGTCTGGGCTGTGACTGTGCTGGATGCCTGAGGGGTTTCGACTGGTGCAGGGGAAGATGCGAGGGCTGGAGATGATTGCTTTGACGATGGTTGCTGTCTTGACTTCTCCTCTGCCAACTTGAGCGGAGGAGTCTCGCTCTTTTTGCGGGGCGGCTCCTCCTTTGGTGGTGCAGGGGTGGACTTAGGGCAAGACTCTGAGATTGGTCCTTTAACTGGATTGAGACCTTCCTTCTTCTCAGACAACTTGTTCTTTTTCTTGTCTTTCTTGCCTTTGCCTTGCTTCTGAAGAAACATCTTTGAGGGCATCCACTGCAAGTTCTGACACTTCCTCATCCTGTAGACAGTGACAAAATTAACCTTCAATTTCTTAAACAAATCATAAAATTGAACTTGTTTTGCTTAATGGATACAATATTCTATTATGTCAAAGAGCTCATTAACTAAGACTCACTTGCAGCATTGCTTCTTAATGTTTCTGCCTCCAAATTTAGGCTTGTCAAGACAGTTTGTACAGACACCACAATCTTCTGGAACTTGGCAGCCTGAGCACTGGCCACAGCGTCGCGACCGACGGCCCTTCTTAGGCGGAGCTTCTTGCACAGCCTTTTGCCGTGTCTCCCGTGGCTTTATGGGAGGGGACTGAGGCTCTGCCTCCTCTGAGCCTGCTACTGATGACTTGTCTGTAAGAAGAGAGAGATCACAGATTAATCCTCATTACTGACACATAGCCGTGCACTATTTTTTTTGACTCAGCACAATTTAAGACAATGGCCTAGTCAAAGAAAGTAGGGCAAAAAAAAGTCCTGTGTACATTGTTGCTTAGCAGATTTAAAAATCGCAAATTTACAGTGGTCCATCATCACCACATGCTGTAGATTTTATTCAGGACTCACATGTTCTGTCATTTATAACAAACTCTGACTTATGCTTAAAATTGAACCTTACAGTTACAGTGTGCTACACTGGGTCACTTATTGACGTGTATGTTGTAAATGTACAGGTCGTATTATTTTCTGTCAAGCTAAAGGATGGTGGGATACTTCGCCTCCCAAAACGACATGACTGCACGGTTTTCTGTTCCATATTTTTTTTTGTTAAAAAAATCGAAGAAATGTTTACTAATTTCTCAAAATAAATGCTAGTAGCAACCAAAAACTTGTGAAAAACTTAATCAATTATTTAGTTATTAGTTTAAGTCATTTTATCCTCTACTGCTATCAATAAAATTTTTAGTCATAGCTAGGAGGTTGTAACCCACATGTAGGTCAAAATGAGAGGTAAGCTGAGTGTGCCTCACCATCATTCCCCATGGAAGATAGGATCTTCTCTCTCTCCTCCCAGGGCAAGGCACTAAGTGTGGGCATGTCGTCAGGGAACACTGCCCGATTACGGCCAAGAGCCACAGCTGCACGACGACACACATGCTTGATGCGTGGACCGCGGACTGAGGCCTCTGACGAGTCACTCTCTTGACCCTGTTCATCCAGCACACATCCCCAGAAAGAGTGTAACAGATATTTAAAGAGCAAGCTTCATAAAGATAACAAATACAGAAACAATCAGCACAAATATACACTGCAACAAGCTGACATTTTATATAGCTGTTTATGCAATTTGGAGGTCAATTCTATTTGTTGTGGATGTTACACAAAACCCCCCAAAAAATCAAACCTCTGGACAATGTGAGGGTGAGGATGATGATGATGATGATGATGATGAGACAGTAGTGGAGTAATGTCAGTGCTAGGCTGAGGCTTTGATGAATTAAGCTGGGACAATGATTTTTCTTTTCTTGAAAATGTGCAATGATTGCCTATAACCATCTAGTGTTTAGTTTAACAGTAGAAGAACAGAGGAATATATTCTGGAAAATACTTTTAAAAGCACAGCCCGTGCAGTTATGCTTTCTGCATAATGCATGAGGCTAACAGAATTCCCCTTGAGTAACACCCTCCGTGGGACTTTCCTGTTATCAAGTTTCACTCTGAGTACAAACACAGATTTCTATTTATAGCAAATATTCATAGCATAATAAAAAGTCAGTTGCTTGTGGCTATGTGATGAGAATGAAAGAACAGAGAAGCTTTGTGGAGGACAGACACAAGAACCACAACTGCAAGACATGAACAGAGACACTGACCTGGCCCTTCGTCTGCTCTGCAGGTTTCAGCTTACTCTTCTTTATCTCAAAGAGCTGGGCTTTGGCCTTCTTCAGAAGTCCCACTACCCGCTTGTCGGTCACAGGCTGTTTCTCTGCTTGTGCCAACATTGATCCAAGAGAGGGGACAGGTAGCTGTTGTCTGCCTGGCTGCCCTGGAAGGCTTGCTGTCTGCTGGCTAGGAGCACTTTGCTTCTCCTTCTCCTTTTCTCCATCCTCCATCTCTGCTCCTTTCTCAGAGGGTCTGCCTTTCTTAGAAAGACGTCCTTTAGCAATGGAGATGGGAAGATTGGAATGAGGCCCTCGCACCTCTGAGGATGCGGTGTCAGGAACCATATCAACTGAGGTCGATTTTTTTCTCCCTGGAGCCTTTTTTGGAGCAACAGATAAAAGAGCATCTTCAGATTCCCTTCCGTCCACAGTAAACAAGCTGGAAGGTGCATTGGGGGAGCCATCTGGTGTAGAAACCTTACTTCTTTTCTCCAAATCCTTCCTCCCTTCTCTTTTATTTTCCTTCTCTTTCTCTCTGTTCTTCTCAGAATCCCTTTCTTTTTCTTTTGGAGCAGGTTCCTGGGGGGTGGACGAGCTTTTGTCTTTAGCTCCTTTCCCGGCTCCTCGCCCTGTGTCCTGGGCACTGGAGGGAAAAAGAGGGAAGAGTGGGGAAGCAGTGGATGATGTAGTTGACAAAGGAGGTGGGTTTCCAGCAGACCCTCTCCTGCTATCAGGTGTCCCTTGAGGGGCCAGACCCATGGATACGGTGGAGAAGGTGCTGAAAGGAGGAGTTAAGGCACTAGTGGCTAGTGGACTTGCAGAAACCCCTGGCAAAGAGCTGGAGTTACTGGAGGAGACAGAGCCTGGCAGCACGGACATCTCGGACGAGCTTTTCCCCATAGACATCGGGCCTCCCATTTGACTGCTGCGTCTGGTCATTGAGTGAGGAGACTGTGGATGTCCACGTACTGTCCCCGAAGCCAGCCGCCTCCTGCGCCGCGAGGTTCTGCTGGAGCTAGAAGATGTCTGGTGCGGGGAAAGAGAGCCAGGGCTGCTTCCAGAAGATGGTTGCAGGGTAACAGACTCAAATATCCGAGAGTGGGCTTCGCTGGGTTTAAACCGTGGAGCACGAAGCAGCGGGCTGAGCTTCTGGTGTGGTGAATCAAAGCGGGATGAAGAGTGATGTTGTTGGTGAGTGTGTGAGTGCAGAGGGGCAAACAGACGAGTCCCTGTTCCTGCTCCGCTGCCTGGTGCAGGGAACACTACTGGAGCAGCTCCCCCTGCTCCACTAACACCTTGGGGCAACAGCCCCACATCTTCAGCTGTGAGAGGGGGAGGACGGAAGTTGTCAAATATGGGTTTGCGGATGAGACCCTCCTTGGCATATTTAGCTGAAGAAAAGTACTGCTGTTCCGGGTGGGACAGGGACGTCCAGCGGAAGGTGGGCTCCCTCAGAATTGATCGGCTTCGTTTGTCTGACATGCTGGTCAGCACTGACGGTCCAGATAGAAATGGGGGAATGGGGTGTGTCATCCAGGGTGACTGCGAGTGGTGCTCACTGATAGCAGCTGTATTGGAGGAAGCCGACTGGGGAGGTTGTGGAGGGGTGAGAAGAGGGGGAGGTGGAGGTGAAGATGAGGAGGAGGCTGTGGATGAAGCTTGCTGGGAATTGACAAGTGTAGAGGAGGACATCAGCACTCCTGTTGGTGGGCTGATGATTGGTTTTTTAGCCCCAGTGGGAAGATTCTCTCTAACCCTCTGGCTCTGACTTCCCCGGCCGACCCCCTGTCCTCTCCGGCCTCGCCGACTCCTCTCTGCCAACACATGCTCTGGCTCTGGCTCGGAGGGAGGAGAGGGAGGCTGAGAGCTGTGCAACAGGTTGGCGTCCCTCTCTCCCTGCGAGGATGGAGAGTGATCCTCTGGCTCTGACTGCGCCTGCGTGGCCTCAGAAGCCTGGGAATCGCATGATGAGTCATCCAAGCTTGGGCTGCTGGACCTGGAAGACTCTGCAGAGGAGAGCTGGGAGGAGTGCTGCGACACAGCACTTGAGTCGCAAGATGCCGCGCTACTGCTAAAACGACCGTTGGCAGCGTTGTTGGCAGCTGTTGATGGAACCGTGGGGATAGGGGCAGGAGGTGGAGGCGGTGGGAGGGACTCAACTGGAGAAGTGATGCCAGTGCTAGTTGCAGCAGGTGTAGAGGAGGCCAGTGCAGGAGAGGGGGACGAGGAAGTGGTGGAGGTGGGTTGGGCAGATGTGGAGACAGTTGAGGGGGTGGTCTCTAACCGTGCTATCTTCATATGGGGTGGCGGCGTTCCAAAACTGCCCTCATCTTCAATGAAGCGCTTGGGGGTTTTGATGATACGGAGAGAGACAGTGCTGACCACAGGCATGATGAACTGCCTGATGTTCTTCAGCTGGGTCTTCCTGATGCCAGCGTCAATGGCTCCTGTCCCACTACTCCCAATGGCAACAGCTTCTTTCTCCAGCCGCTTCTGTGCTCCCTTCTTAGCACGTTGCAGCAGCTGTTTAGCAATGGTTGCATCAGTGCGTTTGGAAGAGGGGACGATCCTGACGGGCTTTCTATGGCGAGGGCTTTTCCTGAGGCCCACTGTCCTTCCTGCCTTGGAGGGAGATGGAGAGGCAGGTGGATTGGAAGAGTCCTGGTTCTCTGCACCATCCACACTCCTCTGTATAGGTTGCTGGGGAGTGTGTGGTTCTGTGCCTCCTCCTCTGACCCTAAAGGCCTTATGCTTTCCTTCCCCACATTCAACAGAGGGAGGCAGCTGTGCAGCAGCAGCAGCTGCCGCCTCAGCTTTGAGACGCTCAGCTGAGGGCGGTCGCCCGCGTCTGCGTCTGGGTACACCAGGCAAAGTCTTGAGCCGTGACTTGAGAGGAGCGAGTTTAGTTGCTCTTAGCCTCTTCAGGTTGGTATCTTTGGATTCAACCCGCCCACCTTTGGGAAGCTTTGCGTCTGTGTCGTTTGGCTGAGCAGAGCCAAGTGGTGTCCTCTTGGCGCCCTTTCTGTCCTTGTCCTCCTCTGTATCCATGCCCAACTCAGACCCAGCTTGCCTACTGTCTTCCCCTGCTGCATGGCTGCCTGCACTCCAAGCTTTCTTGCTGCTTGAAGACGGAGGTCGACCTCTTCTCTTTTCCCCGGTGCCAGGTGGCCTCCCAGGAAGCCTTTTCACCTTTTCAGCTGGTCTTTCAGGGCCCTCAGGTTTCGCCTGTGTGGGGGAGGGAAGGGAGGAAGGGGATGCAGCAGCTTTCTGGGCAGTAAGGGCCCGAGGGGGACGGCCTCTAGGCTTCCTCTCCTGTATATGCTGGCCTGCTGAAAAACCAAACAAAACACAGATATAGTTTAGTTAACATTGAAGACAGAGGCATCTCAAGAATAAAACAGTAAGATTTCTGTTTGAGAAGCAGGGAGTTACTTCAAAGTAACTTTACCTGAAGAGGTTGTTGAAGGGCTCTGTATTCTTTTCTGCTCAGCCACCGGTCCAAATCCACCAAATGCTTCTTCCTATAAAAAAAAGGAAAGAAAAAAAAGAAAACTTAGCAATGTTCTGTAAACATACAATTTAGTAATTATAGACTACATGGAAGCAGCAATGTTGGTTAACAGGTCAAATTATCAGCATCCATCATATAACTGCATAATTGTCAGTTGGCCTAGATGTGCAACACTTCATTATCATTTTTTTTTCATCATTTTTTGAAGTCAGACTCAGATGAAGACCAGGCTCTAGGCTATAATGATGTCCTCAATCTCACTTTCGTCTGCTGGCTCACGCTGGTGCTCTCATGTTTCTCTAGCTTTTGGGATGACATGCCAGCAGTTGGAGCAAGCTCAAACCACACAAGACAGTTTAAATTGCAAACAACCAAATCTTTTGGGTGACTAACACATCTCACTGCGTTCCTGCTCCCTGAGGGGAACAGCTGAATGCTAAGGTGGTTGGTCATACTTAGACAGCTAGAAAGACAGCCGGAGCAAAGACACACAAAAGGAAGAGGTTGATATTTTATAACCATGTGAGCAGCCTTGTGAGCCTTTAATGCTCATTATACATCAGCTTGTGTGTCAGCAATGCTGTTGCCTAGAAGGATTTATCGTATGTACAGAGAACATCTAAGATGGCTTAGAAGTACATCCTCAGCCTCGGTTGAAGTGTCAATATCACCAGCTATGACAGCCTCAGAAGTATTAACAATCAGCTGTTCTTTTAGCTGAATTCCAACAATCTGGCCTGCTAACACGTAATCAACACACAATTAGCATGTACTTGCTGAAAGGACATTGTTAATTATTTTTTTTTTAAATGAAGGAAATGTTTGGTTTATTAGCTGCGGCAAATAAAAAGGCATCTCCTGAGTCATTAGAAGCCATCCTTCAATAACCATGAATTTCTCTACCAAATCTGACCCTATTCTCATCCCAACAGTCTGACCTTGTCCTCTCACAAGAGAAACTATTATAAAGTTTTTTCAGGTATCAGTCCATGACATTAAAAAAGATGACTGCATCTTCCTCTGAAACAAGTGGAGTTTTATCTCAAATGTCTCTCTCTGTAGATGTTAAATACGTTATTACTACCTTAGAACAAGTACAGTATAACAGAAAGAACACCAACTAATGGCTGGTCTCAGAAAAAAAAGTTATAGGACAATTCAGCTCCAATTTCAGAGCAGGTATTCTCTCAGCACAGGAGAAACCACGAGAAACAAAGTGGTCCAGAGAAATAAGTGTACATTGATTTGTCGAACAAAACCAATGCAGCACTAGCAATAGAAACCCTTCTAGCTGTGTAAACAACAAACAACACAAAACACAAATAATCGCTTGTATCACAAAAAAAGGGAAATAACCCAGGCAAGAGGGCCGATGGTGAAGTCAAGGATTTACTGGTTAACTGCATTTTTGACTCGTCAAATCGAGGAGCTAGTGGGTTTCTTTAAGCGACTCATAATTCTCTGGGAAGCTTCCCTGTGGGCAGCTTCTCTCAGGGAGTCCCCAGGACTGTTTGGTCCAAAAAAGCCGAAATACCCATCAGCCATCTGTCAGGCACTCAGCCTAATAATATGTCAAATCATTTGAAATCAAACAGACTGTAATTAAGGAAGTGCCATATTCTTGCTCAACAACACTGGAATCAAAGTGCGCACTTGCACTTGATATGTCACTGTAGACTTTAACGTGTTAAATCGTCTTTGTGATTTCATTTCAATGGTGGTGGTCCAAGAAATTACGGATGCACCTGTAAATGTGTGACATGTACAGACTGCGCATCAATCTTTCCTCTCATGCCACAGTAAAGCCTTGAGATGTGCCACAGAGAAATCACTAAAGGATGATTTACATCTTCAGGATCCTGATCCGTGCCACTACTTCTTGCAATCAGTGTGTGTGTTTAAGAGTGGAGGTGAGTATGTCATTTCATCATGTTTATTTATAGCAGCGTGTGGGGATGCAGTTGAGGTCTCGTTGGCCCAGTTTGTAGAGCAGCTGCTATCCAAGTGTAGTCCACGCTAGTGTATGCACATGAAAACTGATTTGCACCAGCTCAGAGTTACACACATTCCTCTGTGAATAATTGATACCTAAATGTTTCTGAAACATGCACACTGTGGAATCTAATTAAAAAAATATTAAAGCACTAAGGCCTGCTACATAACTGTCCCTTTCATCTGTTCAGCATATAAACAAATACCAATAACAGACAGTCAATACTGCTGTTTATCCTGGCAGGCAATAATGCTCAGAGCATCCTCCATTCTTCATCTCCTCACGCTTCTCTCTCCTCACTCTAATACCAGCATCCTCTCCTCTCCGAGCAAGCTGCTGCTCCTGGTTGGTGTTGTTGCAGAGCAGAGGGGGGCGGAGTACCAACGGCCGGCTCTGACTCGCTGTGATAGTGCATGTAGCAGTCAATGACATCACAACACGCAGAGAGGGGACTGCACATGTTCGTGTGGATGCACACGCTCATACGTGCGCACATGCAGGCCCTGTGTCTGTAAGCGGCACATACACACGTTTAGAGGAAAACAAAAAGAACACGCCCCCTGCGCGTGAACTGCACAGCAAGATGTAAACAAGCAGAACATAGGAGTGAGGATGCGGGGGAGGGGAGCACAGGCAAGGCAAGCAAACATGAGTGAGGAAAGGAGGAGGGCTGTGGGAGGAGGGTGAAAAAAAGAGACAAGGAAGCAGCATCTTGACCACATGCACCATCAACAACAGAGGGAGCGCAGTGCCCCCCCTGGGAGCACTGAAGATAAAAGGGGTTTGGGGTTTCAACACGCTCATACAGAAGCTTGCCAAATCCCTACCTAAACAGGCCTCCCACACACGACAAGCCTCCCCTTTCCTCCCCCTTAGTCCTGTTCTCTGCCATGCTCCCAAACACATATTCAGTCACTCACTCATTGCTCGCTCGCTCTCTTCCCGCCCACCGGCTGCTGAGCACAGAGCAGCAGCGTGTGAAACACAAGGCTCACCATGAGCTCAATAGTAGGGCAGGCACAGGGAGGTAACTTCAAGAAGTAAACAAACACTGTAGTAGACTAGCAAAGGTACGGTTCATGTAGTATGCTGCCGAGCAACATGATGCAGGGGGTAAAAAGGTTACTTGAAACACCTGTGTTCTGTTTTTTCATCAGCTGAAGAGCGTACAAGATTTTTTTTAACACAACTGTTTTTCTTCTTGATTTCTTTTTTCTTTTTTCTGTTAGTTTAAACTGAAGCAGTTTAACTTCCTGCTGGTTTGTCACATCTCATGTAACTGAGCAATGCATAAATCACTTGATATAAATCAATAAAAAATAGAGAACGGGAACCCGATCTGAGTCATTGTGGAAGCAACATTATAAATTTCAGGAGGTGTGAGGGACTGTCCCGGAAAGTTAAGAGACGGATGTAAATTTGGTTGAGGTCTGTATATCACTTTGACAGCGTTTTTTTTCACACTTATAAGGTAGCGGGACTTTACTGCCTTTCAAGAGAACATTTAGAAGAAATCCAAAAAGCTAAAGATGATGGGAAGAAAGGGTATTCTTTGCTTTACAAGAGTCTTTCTGAAACGATCCTTATTTAACTATTTGGTAGTGATATACCAGACTTTGATTATGCTTGTCCTCATTAAGGAGTAGGTGCACACAGTTAAAACACATCACACAAAAGCCCAAAACTAGGTGAAATCGGACCAGTAAAAACAGACAACATATCGGAAGAGAATAAAAGAAGTTCACAAAGGGCATAAAAAACTAATGGTGAGCACCCAGTCATTTCCCTTACTGCTCATATTTTCATAGGCAACTTATTTGCAATAGCCATTTGAATTCACTGATAAAAATTAAGGAGGTACAATGATTTTCATTTAGTCTTAACCCTTGCTTTCTGCTGCTTAAACTTACTTTTATATCATGTTTGTTTAATCAGTCCAGAGTTTCAAATATAGTGCAGCAGGGCCACACTGACTACCTACATTTGTTTTTGACATTTAATTTGAAAGCCAAACATGGACGTTTTTTCCTCATGACCTTTATATATTCTAAAGATATGACTTTCAAAACTTTAGCAAAAGGTGCAGTGTTTCTGGTAAAGTGTCAATACGACTCAAAGCATACTTTTCAGTCTTTTTTGTGTGTTAACAAACTCATCCTACAGTCATAGTTTCTAGCTCATAACTTATGACCCACTTGTCAGGTTATTGTACACCAACTTTTATAAAACACATTGAAACATTTAAAAGCGGCACTTCTCATAGGTGTTAAACTGAAAGTGCAATGATGTTTACAAGAGCATGCTGCAAGTGGTATCACATTGATGTTTCATAATGCAGTGAGCTATATCCACTTATACCACCTAACCCACCAGTCTTTTTTCTGGTAATGATTTGATAACTATGTACATGATAATGCACTTAATTGATACTGTTCATGTTCATGTTCGGAGACAGCGTGGAACATTTTTGCAGATTCAATTTGTAATGATCTTACAGCAACAATGACTAGGAAAGCAATCTATACCCCTTATATTTTATTTATCTTACTGCCAATATAAAAGAGCAGACAAAGACAGAAAATGATGTTCCAAATGAGTTGATTTCGAAACTCAGGTACTGCAGTTAATGGACACATGCTTCTTCCACACCAAACACACATCCCTTGCACCCTTATCAATTGCAAAGTGCAATGAGTGCATCTTTTAAATAAGCTTAAATCAACATCACAAGCAAACCTTGATTACTGACGCAGTTATGAGAGCAGCTGAGAAAGGTACAATATATGTGATCACAACAAAACATCAAAGTCCTACAAAAAGAAACAAGATGAGTTTAAAGTCGGATGTTATCCACTTTGAGTCAGGAAAAAGGCATGAAGAGAAAAGGAGGACAAGGATGTGACTCAGGTTGAGGGAAAGGATGTCTAAAAGATGTGTTCAATTTTCAGGTTGAGACCCTGTCAGTCGGCTTGATGCTGAAGAACACTTCTTAAGAAATCCTTCCTCCCTACTAGCCTGAAAACAACATTTTCTTGACACATTCCAGGAAGCTTTCCTCTTGGATTTACTGTACAGACATGATGGCTCATCCCTTCCTGGAATGTAAATTGGTGATGAGCTCATACTCCTATATGCCCATCTGATGACACATCTCTTTAAAAGGGCCACAGAGGAATTTCAGGAATCAGTCTTAACAGATACTATGAAGTATATAAAGTGGCAAATATGAGTAATACCAAAGGGTATTTAAGTCAGAGATTCAGTTTTAGTCACAGATGAAAACCCCTTGCTTCCTGCAGCAGAGTGAATTACACAGTGGCAGCGCTTTGTGACCTCTGTCAGCCCTGGCCAAAAGGTGGACATTTGTTTTTTCAAGTGTTCCAACACTGAGTCCAACTGTTTAGCATTTGCTTGATGGCACACAAACACCAAAACAAACACTTTCCAGGACAAGATGACTCCTCTTCCTACACCTCGCACATAGGGTGATGAGGACAGTCAATGGACAAAGACAAACAGACTGATTGGCACGTGTGCATGGTATCTCTCACACTCTCTCTCTCTCACACACACTAACACCCACACAGGCTGGGAGGCACCCATAGACACACACACACCCTTCTACCCACCCAAGCAGGCAGTCTGAATTGAAGTTCTAATCAAAATAAAGACAAAGACGACACGCCTACTCCTGAGTGCAATAAGGGACATAAAGTCTGAGGGAAACCCCTGCCCCTACTACCCCTACCACCGCACACACACACACACACACACACACACACA
>JAOWBC010001387.1:12930174-12940872 GCA_028566105.1 Hypoplectrus providencianus | reverse complement strand
CTTTCAATATCTGACAATACCAGTCAGCTTCTACCAGACAAAAACAAAACACAGGAGCACATGACAGATAGCTGGACAGACTCTCTGTCTTTACACTGCCAAAACTGACCAATTGCCAAAATGTATTTACAGTCAATGGCTATATTAGCCCACATCGCGCCTACTGAATATAGTCCTTCCATATCATATGAAAATTTTGCTGCACTTTATATTCTATCTTTGACTTTTACAATATTTTTCAGTCTTGTTGTGCTGTTCTTAAGGAGCTCCCAAATATCTGAATTTTCCTCAGGAAAAACAAAGTCTGTCTGTCTATATGTGAATGTGTTGGATAATATTGACTGATCCTGATGTTTTCTATCTTTGTTTCCACACAACGCTTCTCTGAAGAGGTTAGAAACTTTTCTGGCATGACATTCAGTTAAATGTGAATCAATAACACGCCTCCTGCTGCTGACAGTGTCTAACGGAGCGATGAACATATGGACCGGCTGGATTTACCCTTCACCGGACTGTTTGATCGCCTCCTCCTTGGCATAACGTTACAACGTGTTGTCACGGTTACCCATCACATCAGTTCAGCACCTGACAGTTATACTCATGTTAGTTTGTAGAGCTAGGTGTTCAACTAGCATTCATAACGATATTTTAGACCTGTCATGTCACCGATTAAGCAAATAAATCGCACCATCGCTACTATTTAGCTAACTAGCTAGCAGGGTTAGCTAATAGCACTGGCCAACCCGCTGTACTATGGCTAGTTAGCTAGCCTCCACAGTAGCGAGCTAAGCTGTCATGGGGTCACCACGACTCTATTTCAGCGTTTATTCTACAAACTGTTACATGGATACCGCGTTTTGTTTGCCTAAATAAGGTATACAAACGATTAAAGGGGCTGTCTTACCTGTTTGACGAGAAGAAGTGGATGTTTTTTGTTTTTTTTTAAAATTGCTTCTACGAAACCAGTGGCAGTTCCTCAGTAAACTGAAATTGTAAACGTCATCAAAACGAGACGCAGCGTCGAGTAACTTTTTACAAAACATGAAAAAATTCAGCAAATATTGTTTTTTCCCTTATTCTGCCTGTATTTATTTGTATTTACAATATAATTTAAAGGCAAAAAGAAATGGAAACAAAATGTAATTAAATAAAAATAAAACAACCTCTTTATTATTGAAAGTAAAAATTTAGAAACTCTTATTTTAACGAGATTCATACGAAGTATTTGTGGAAATAAATACTTGGAATATAAAATATTAGATACACACTGCTTAGAAGACACTGCATCCAGATAGATTCCAACATGACAAATAAATACTAACATCATTAAAGTTAATATCCCTGAACAAGGAGTTAGAGTAAGTAATTTCTAAAGTTTGGGAAGGAATTAAAAAAAATATTTTCTTATGTATGCGAGACCTACCAATTGTGTATTTGTTATGCAACATAAATGTTTACTTTTACATTTAATTTGTATGATAATGTCTTTGAACATAATTTTTGTAAAACATCCAGTCTTGTTATGAAAAAAAAAAAAAAAAAAAACTAAAATCTTAGCATAGCTATTTCTGGCTCAGTTTTTTTTTTTGTTTTGTTTTTTTTCCAGTTCAGGTCATTTTCAGCTTCATCGACTGCTCTGTAGCATTTTTCTGATGCTTACTGACCGTCAGCAGAGGGCAGCAGCAGACTGCATCTCTCACTGGGTCTCTAAATAAACCAGGCCGCAGTTGCGTCCATAGTTTATTACATGAACCCCTCTTCTGTGTGTATGGAGTTGAAGTACTTAAAATCCATTTCATGATATGAGCTAGTAAAATTAATTTCTAACCCTGTAAATGAGATTCTGCAATCCTTTATTTCAGAAATTTCAGGTAGACCCAGTGAGGTATCCAACAGTACCACATCATGTCTCAAAGGTCAAGGAGGTTGAGTATGACCAAAGGGCTCTGTTCATTTTATTCATCTCCAGTATCTAATTATCTGGTACCATACAGATACTTGTAATCCAATCACAATAGGTAGTGAGTAGTAGTAGTAGTAGTAGTAGTAGTAGTAGTAGTAGTAGTAGTAGTGAGGTCATAATGGGGATGGAACTGCATTTTGAGAAAATTAGTTGAAACTCTCTTAATGAAGACATTTTTTAGTTCTCTGCTCTTTTTTGTTTTCCTGATACTATTTTCTCATAAGCAGGAGTGGGCAGTAGCAATTTATATTCTTGAGAACCGAACTTAAGCCCATTTTAAATGGAGTTCTTTTTTATACTCAGGAATATTTGAGTTTGACTCCATTACAAACAACTGTTCTGTGAGTCCCAAAGTACTTATTGCATTGGAGCAGATTAATTTTCCTGTTCTGAAATGTAATAGGCCATTTGTTGTATACCAGAGAAAACACTATTAGTCCATTACTTAACCTGCACTTGTCAGACAAGTTTATATTGATTGGATACATTTTTAACTGTACAATTTGATTTCTGTGGTATTATTAGGGTTGTATACAAAATGTGCATATGATGATGTGCACAGTGAAACATCTAAATACACTACAGGGGCAACTTCCAACATTAACAATCATCATCTTATTAGTACATTCAGCAGAAATGAGTGCCTAGTATCCAAGTAAAATAAGTGTAAATTAATTATCTTCTATTGTAGATAATTCAAATATTACAGATGTATATTTTTACTCTTGTTCTAGAGTTGTGTACTTTAAAGACTTTCATCTGAAATAACTATTTATCAGTCTTTCACAACCTGATGAGTGCATATGGAACCAGGTCACCTTAAGTGGAACATTGTTGCTCTGAATGTTGTTTTACAACATACCATCTTGCCCAGATTTGTTGTCAGCTGGTCAATTCTTCCCTCCTCATGTTAACATTACAAACAGAATCACTCAAAAACACAAAACCTGAACAGATTATTTTATGTATTATGGAACTATTCAGCAATCATTCCAGATGTCAGTCAGACAGCTTATGAAACATTATTTAACACTGAGTCACAGAAGAAACACATCCACGTGTCTGCTTCACACATATAACACCAAGTCATCATTCAGAGAGTAATAAAACAAAGAAAAACAGCTATGTCCAATTACATGAAGACATACATTGTTTCTTTTACAATCAACATTTTTACATATTTAGCTTTCGAACAAAGCTCTCTGTAAAAAAACTGTTACTTCTCAAATCAGACTTGGTGTAAAGACACAATTCAGCTAGTAACTAATTAATAGTTTGATCATTTTTTCCCTCCCTGTACTTCTTTCTCTCTTTGATCTGTGACATTAAATAATCTAAACAAATACTTGCCACTGATCTACCATGTCATGTATTCCATGTATAAAGTCTCAGACATAAAGATATTCATATTATTACAAAAATAAGGCACAATATCTACAGTGTCAAACAAGCCTTCTAATGTAATTCTGTGAAAAAAAAAATAGTGTTCAAGGTTATCACAGTTTAGATTTTAGAAAGGCTCAGTCTCTCAGTGAAATGTGTACAAATAAGTGCCTATTTAATGAGTCTTTGTCCACAGTGGCTCCGTTGTTCCTCACGCTGTCTTTATGGCTGCTGTTCGACGTACAGGAAGCTGCACTTTTGACTTCCCTCTTACAGGTCCTCCATGCACATTTGGGGCCAGGTTTAACACTCACTGTCCATTGTTTGCCCCTTTTCCTCGTCTTAACCAGTCCCTCCAGGGGGATTGGGTTTTGCCCTGATTAGTGTCTGAGCTCCAGGTGGAGGAGGAGGAGGGCTGCCGTGTCCAGGTGGAGGGTGTCCTGCTGGGCCTGCGGAAGAAGGACATGCCGTTGGGGGTGGACTTCTTCTGAGGATGCTCCGACTGCTGCTGGGTCCTGAGCTGCTGGTTGATGATGATCTGGATGTCGTCCTGAGGAAAGGTGGGGAGGAAGAGGAAATGAGCCAAGTGTCAGAGGAGCAGGAGGAGCAGCAACACTGCCCTCATATCATCCAAACCTTCTATAAACAGTACACCAACTGACTGCATCAGATTTAATCACTGCTATGCTGTTTGTTTTTTTCTAGATGGCTTGATACCAGTCTGTATCAGCAATGACAAGATGCATGTATTTGTCATTTCTATTCTGCACTAGAGGTCACTATGGCTAAAATCATCATTCTTCTTCTAATTATTTCTCCCCATCCCAAAATTATTAGCATTATCTTCACTGAGACATGAGAGATCAGACAATCCGGCAGATGGCTTCGCTTGGCATAGTGACTCAGCACCAGAAGGACTCACTGACAGAAACACCTGCTGCTCATATTCCTCCAAACTGACAGAGACGAGAGAGATACAGCTGCAACTGTCCCTGACCTCCCACTGAGGACACCCATCTCCTGTCTTATCACATTATCACTAAATATGCAGTCAGTTATGATGCAGCTCTAAAAGGTGTAAACTAAATGTAGCTGTAAAGTAATTATCAAAAAGGACTCAAGCTCAGACACTCAGGCAGGAGCTTTGGGATACAGTAGACTGAGAGAAAGAAGTCTCACCTGCCAGGCCTCTAGTTCCTGCGACAGCTCCAGTTTACGTTGGATGGCTTCTAGTAACTGGTTGTTCAGGGACATCATGTCATTTTTACTCCTCACCAACTCTGCCTCCATCAGGTTTTTCCTACCAAGAAAAGATTAAACCTCTTTGGTAACATCATCAATCACAAACAAGAATCAATTTAAACCCCTTATTATGGCTGCAAGAGCGTCTTTCTTTAAGAAAGACACTTAATGTCTTTATACACTTATATGCAACCGATAATCTGCAGAATTATTATATATTCTTGTGAAAGTCCTTGTAAAACAAATGCATTCTGCCAAACCAAGCAGAGTATATGGGTTTATAATAATTATCATTGTGAATATTAAGGGAAAAAAATGAGCTTCTCACTTGGCAATGGCTTCATCTCGGTCTCTGATGGCCTGCTGGATGACTTCAGTCTGTTCCTCCATGCCCTGCAGCTTCTGCCTCAGCTCTGCGTTTTCCTGCTGCAGCTGAACGTTCTGCAAGACCAAGACATTTACCGTGTGAAACTTACTGTTTATATGTATACGACACAGTAAAGGCATTGTTGTTGCACTTAAAGTTAAATACTCCCTTAAAAACTTCTATTTTATTCGTTTAAATTTTTTGATTCATTTGGTGCTTACAATGATCCAAACTGGTTTTGAAATGGACTTTTATAGTGTAATAAAGATACATTTTAGAGTAACTGCCTTCAAAAAAAACTCTCCAAGTCATATTATTTAATGTATGCAAGTAAGCATTGTAAGTAGATAATAATACAATTTGTAAAAATGCTCGAAAAGGTCAGTGCATCCGTCTGCAACACTGACATGGATAATAGTGACAGCAGCAAGGTCAGAAAAGACACAGTGAAATCCTAAAATAATGGGCTGCTGTGTGCTGCTCCTCCCTGACGGACATGTTCGTGCATCAGTGCGTTACCTGATCTCTCTGCCCCTGCGCAGCGCTCAGATTCCCACACTGATCGCCCGTCCCATTGACAAAAGCCTGATTCAGCTCCTGGGAGAGAGACGTTAACAAATGGATCAGGTGTCATCCATGCATTTCTCAAAGATTTACACCAAAAAGGAGCTTCTGTGGTGTTGGCCTATTTGCAAGGTGCTCTGAGGGCAGAAGAGGAGGGGCAGGAATATTTAGTTACAGTGGTAAATGCCTGTTATGGGTCTGAATACCATGAGACACAACTAGATAATTGTAGATGGTTGCTTGTGGCAAATAGAGGCTCAACAATGAATATGAGCGATCTATTGCAACAATTCACTGACATCCACTGCATTAACAAGAACACGCTATCTCAGCGTGGTTCAGTGTGACGACACTGTGGTGCCTCTAACAGCCACCAGTGGGCAGACAGCCTAAATGTGAATTAACTGATGAATGTGGTATGTGAGGACACTTTCTGAATGATTTGTCCAGAGAAAAATTACAAGTGCTATAAATAGCTGTTTTTTCTTGACATAAGCTGTGCATGTTGCACGATCCCAAAACAATATATTTTTAGAGCAGCTTCAAGGAGCTGTTGACTTATTGTGACAGGCTAAATGTAATGCTGATGCCTCACTGAGAAGATTAGCTATTTCTATATAGACGGTCTTAATGCCTGTCACAGGGTCCTGTTCCCTGCAAAATTGGGCAAGACCCATTTAAAGCACACAGAGGAAAGAAGTCTGTTTATATTTTCCAAGCATAGTTTGGTAGTGAATATAACATCAGCAAGTTAAAAGGGGGCAGGAGGAGATTTTCATTTAGAAAATGTTATTCTTAACGATTTATTTTTTATGCTTTTATTTGATGCAGTTTATTAACCTGTTTTAATCTGTTTAAACAGATGTTAAATAAGTAAGATAATAAATCAAAACGATAAATTACTAAATTCTGCACTCCATAATCTATCTACTGTGTGTGCAATCAAAAAAAAAGTCACAGCCCTGGCTCTGTAAATAACAAACCAGCAGAATGGTGAATAGAACGGTAAATTTGGCAAGTGCTGACGGTGTAAGAGAACACTGATGGGAGGGGTGTATTTGGCTGTTCTGTTCAAATATCAACAATCTTTATCCAGAATTGCTGACTCAACATGAAGGTAGTTATTACACCCTGGTGTTTCTAGCTTTTATCTGTTTATCCGGACATATACAGAGTTTACAGCTGGGAGTTGTGTACATATATTCAATGTATATGATTCTGATATATGATTATAGAAAACCTCATGAGACATAAAAGCCACAGTGTAATATTCCTGTCCTCCTTTGATTAAAAAAAAACAAGGTCAGACTTTTGTTTTGCATTTCCTCTGCTGCCCCACTTTGACCGTCTCTCACCTGAGGTCTGGATGTGTGTGCCAGGGACTGGGCCACTCCCTTCAGCTGCTGCAGCACAGCCTGCAGGTCCTCGTCTTGCTCCACGACCTCTGACCTCCCCGTGCCATTCACTTCATGAGTCAGTGGGAGCAGCAACTGTAGGATGGAGCCCATTTCTTGTGTTATCTGAGAAGAAATGAGAGGGGAATCGTTGATTTCAAAGAGTCAACATAATGATTGACTTTGTGTTTTCATATCCTAAAATAGGTTAGAAGTTTTCTCTCATAAAACACTAGTTATAGCTTCGAGGCTGCAACTGTATAACTGACCTACATTAAAAAAGCTAACATTTCAAATACTGGGTCAAAAACAAGATATTTCTTAACCCCTTTTCCTTTCAGTGCAACAAACATCCGTGACATATTACATTACAAGTATTTTCACACTGGGAGGAGAAAACATGACCTCATCGCTGTATTTAACTTCCTTGAGTGACATGAAGGTGAGCCTGTAATAGGTCAACAAAGGTATCTTGAGGCTAGTTTTCATACAGTAGGAGAGATAATCATATGATAAGCTGTGATGCGTTCAGAGGCAGGTGTAAACTGGCGCCACAACAAGGAAACTCTCCTACAATGTGACGATGCCAAACAGGAAATGTGGCGAATGACTCATGAGTGCATGTCTACATCACATTTTCCTGCTGGAACCAAACAGTAGACACCCAGAGTGCTTCAGTTTTCCTGTCCCCTCCCTGTCATAATTCAAAGCAACAAGTCTTATCTGGCGTTGTTGCGTCTTCACTGTGAAAATAAGGACCTTCACACCTCCTCCTGTCTGTCCAAACACAAGTCACACTCTCACGAAGAACTTGCACATATGTTCACTCGGCACGCTCCTCTCCCCACAACAACATTCACATGATTCCTAAAACTCAACTTTAACTTTCTCTGATGCCATTATTCTGTCATCTTACCACATCTTCTGGAAAGACTTTGTTTTATATTCTTGTTTCCAGTCATCATAGGAAAACAATTTCCCCTCAAAACAGACATGAATCATAGCAGGCAGGACTACAATAGAAAAAAAGCCCGAAGCGAACACTTGCCAACCACGGTATGGAGATAAAGTCAGAGCAGCCGGTCGCAAACTAAACCATTCTGCTGTTTCCGTCAGTTACACTACCAGTGGCTAAATTTACAGCCTCTCTGCCTCGTAGTTAAAACTGCCTGTGTTATTCAGATACACTGAATATTTCCAACTTTCCATTCAAAAGTTTTGACATTGTTTCTCATTCAATAGTTTTCTTTACTTACATTATATTTTCTACATTGTACATTAATAATAAAGACATCAAAAATATGATCAAACACATGCCAAATTATACAGTGAACAAAAAGGTGTTGAACAAACTTGAATATGTTTTATATTTTAAATGAGTCAAAGTAGCCTTTAATCTTTGATTTGATGGTCTCAAACTCATTAGGAATACAAGAAATTCCACAAAATAACTCTTGATAGAGCAAATCTGTTACCTGAAAATCATTTCAGATGATCAACTCATAAAATCTGACTGAGAGAATAGCAGAAGTGTGAAAAGTTGTCATCAAAACATGAGGTGTCTTCTTTGAATAATCTTAATTAAAAAACATTATTTAGGTTTCTTGAAGTACATAATTCCATATGTGTTCTTGTATAGTTTCTTTTCAATCAATCTAAAATGTAAAAATTAATAAAAAAATCAAGAAAAAACATTGAATGACCAACTTGTACTATATATTTTCTGAAAGAACTATTGAGAAACAGATTGTAGTAACTGCCAGTCTGTTCTCATACTCTGATGTGTAAAATCTGTGCCGGGTATAGGAGAAATGAAGATTCAGAATGAGAAGGATTCATGCTCCCCAACACCTCAATTCATACCGAAGCCAATAACTATAGAAAGGACTATAAATAAAATGCTTTTCAAATTTCCCTTATTGGATTTCAGCCAAATCGTTTCCTGTTCTGTGCCTCTTAAACTCTGCAGTCTGGCAGAGTTTAAGAGGAATCTGCTTCAGTACCTCTTCCCTGCTGACGCCCAGCCCGGCCGTCTCCAGGCTGCTCTCCAGCTCGGACAGCAGCGAGGTGTCCCCGTGACTCTGGCTGTCCTGCAGGGACACCTCCTCCTGAAGCTCCTCCACCTGCAGCTGCAGCTGCTGAGAGCGACCCCGCGCCACCTCCACCTCCTGCCACGCCTCGGCCAGCTGAAAACACAAGGACGTGAACACACACACATGAGACAACAGCTTCAGGCACAAACGTGAATATAAAGTTGTATAACAAATGATAGACACAAACATAATGAATCCTCAGATTAAACAGGTGATAAACGGATTGATGGACATGATAATGATTTTACATAAGGCCTTGTGCGCTTTATAAAAAAGCCGTCACAAGAGACTTGTCTAACGTTTAGTGGGAGAGAAATCCTGACATGCCAGATTCCAGCCTGCAGCACAACATGAAACTAAACGAACATGAGTGGAATCCAGAATTGCGAGTGAAAGTCACAATGACGGGGATGAGCTGATTGTTTAGCAATGCTCTCCACAATCCCGCCAAAACCCAGTCCGCCGGGCAGGGAGCAGAAAATCCCTTTGTTATTGAATGCTCTTTCATTCATACACTGACCGCACTGAGCTGTTTTGTGTTGCCTTGTCTGTGTGTGTGTGTGTCTGCCCGTGGGTGTTTCCATGTGTACTGTACCTGCTGGCTGTGCTGCTGGTTGAGTTGGTCGTGCAGAGCCAGGCGTGTGTGTAAAGATGCCAGAGTCGCCCTCAGCTCAGTGTTTTCTTGACACACACTTTCGAGACGCTCCTCCAGCGCCTGCTCCTTCTGGGTGAGACGCAGCACCTGAGAGAACACAAACAGATTTTTTTTTTTTGACGCAAGAACTTCCCAGAAAGGAAAACTCCCACCACTGACCCTCACTATCCACTTGCATCACACCGTATCAATCCACCAGTGCTGACATGGAGGTGTTGGCAGAGTGCTGAGATTATCTGGAAGTTCATCTCAAACTTCATTTAGTGAATACGTACATTCTTTCATAAATGTAGGGATTTTTCTCTACTTAGGAAGAGAGTACGTGAAAGTATTAAAGTCTGATCACCAGAATCTGCCCAGCTGCATTGTCATTGGTAGGAATTATTGTGCATCATTAAAAGAAGCACTATTATTGAGAAAATGCCATGCATTTGTTGTTTTTAGCTTGTATTTTTCCTTATACTCATTTCTGTTTAATGGTTTGTCCTTTTAGTTTCTAGATTTTAGCTTTATATTGATTATATGTGACCGGTCGTAAAAAGCACACTCAATGTTATATACTTTTTTTTATATAGGTTAAAAATGGTTGCCATACAGTGGAGCATCTCTTCTGTAAGCCGAAGTGAATGTGAGGTGACCCAATAGCTGCGAATACAATCAACGCTGTGACAGAAAATATAACACAAAACACGCTGGTGCAGTGTGTTCTGGTCGTCCCATCAGTGTGAGAACATGATGCTCTCAAGCAGAACATATTACATGGCCACCTTTAAAAAAAAAATGTTTTACATTTGTGTTAGGCAGCAGCATTTACAGGAACAAACAGGAGAGCATGTTCGTTACCTGCTCCCTCATGGCGCTGATCAGCTCCTCGTCCTGAGGCCGGTTGTGGCTTCCTTTTTGTTGGAGCTCCTGTTTCAGAGCCTGCAGCTCACTGGACATGGCTCTCTCCACCTCCATCGCCTACACACACACACACACACACACACACACACACACACACACACACACACACACACACACACACACACACACAC
>JAOWBC010001387.1:12908016-12928032 GCA_028566105.1 Hypoplectrus providencianus | reverse complement strand
TGTGTGTGTGTGTGTGTGTGTGTGTGTGTGTGTGTGTGTGTGTGTGTGTGTGTGTGTGTGTGTGTGTGTGACAAGAGTGAAGCCGGCACTGATGGACACAAACAAAAACATGGCATGCAGACAGTATGAGAAGGATCGGGGGGAGGAGGGGGGCTTCAGGATTGTGTCTGTGAGTCGTCATTACCGCTGCCTCTTCTCGTCAACACGGGCCCCTTCCCCACAAAAGAGCCAGCGACCCACTGAGAATCCCCAAAACAGGAGTGGAAGGAGGACGCTCCATTTGCTGGAGACACAAAGATGATATCCCCTCACACGGCCCCCCAAGCTTCGGTGCGATCCGGGCACGGAGGTACCTAACAGCTGACTACCCCAGCTACAGCATAGCCCCTCAGGGAGCGCAGAGAAAAGACGACTCTCCCCTGGGATGATGGGATGTTTGGGTATGAGGGGCAGCATCAAAGGAGCAAATGAAAGATTTATATCTCTCCCTGATGTATATTGTCTTTCTCTTTCAGTCCCAAAGCTATGTGATGCTGGCAGAGGGAGCAGAGGTCACGGGGGCTCGCCTCAATTCAGGCTTCTCCTTTTACAATAACGGAAATCTCACAGCGAGGGATTCGTCACAGCGTGCAATAAACACACTGTGAGCCACAGCCAGGGGGGTGATCACGTAACACTGGGTGGAAGGCCAAACAGGTAATGTGATTGTCATCTGTTAACAGAAAAGTCCAAAACAACGGATTTTTCATTCACACCCAGTTTAGCTTCCTTGTTTAAAAAGAGATGGACCAAATATTTGGGCTACAACTAATAATAATTTATAATATATTATCAATTCATCTGGCTTTTTTTTTTAAATGGATCATTTAGACTAACAGATTTCCTCTAGAATTAATAGATAGCCAGAATACTGAACAACTATTGTGATGATCCCATATTTATCATCTGTGAGGATTTGATGCTTTGGGGTGATAAATGATAGAAAACTAAGTATCTTTGAGAGTTGAAATTTCATCTGGACAATACAAGATATTTAAAGTCATCATATGGGATTCTTTTACAACTTAAGAAAGCTTTAGAAAGTATCAATACTATACTCCTTTACTCCTCCTTGTGTCCTTATACAATAATTTGAGCCAAAGTCTGCACAGGTGAAACAATGGGAAAGAAAATAAACTGTGCTAGTTGGTTTTCAGTATTTTTTTCTGCACCAGCACAGTGTGCAGGTTATCAATGAAAATCCTTTCTTTTTGAGTGGTATCAAAGCAGCCATTGAGTGTGTTTGTTTGGTTGACTCTTATCTCACTTCTTATTTTTGGAAACTTCTATTCTTTTATTGAAGAACTTTGATAATTCAGATTCAATATTGACTGAAGCACATTAAGCTGCTGGTGTAGATATAAATTCTGAAAGCACGTGGCAAGTAACTAATGCTCACACAAACACGTGTCCTGAACTTACATTCAAGTGTTGTTATATTGGAAATAAATGGAATTATCAGCATTTCCAGCTTATCAGCGAGTGATCTCACTCCCTTTCCAGCCTGGCGATTTCCTATCCAATAGATGTGTTTATATTCCAGTTTCTATTGCACTGATAAGGTTAACATGTGCAACAGTTTCTTGCACAAGAATCAAACTAAACCAGCAAAATGTCTTCATGATGTTTTCTTAAAAAAATGACTGTCTGCCCTACATGAGATTTTATACATTTCCTTGTCAAACATTCACAGAGTCAAGTGGTTAAATAACAAAGACATGCACCAGCCACAAGACAGACTCATTAATGTTTGACTTCAGTGATCTCACAGCGAGCATCACTTGGAGGAATAATAATACTTGGAATGTAATCTGGAGAAAAACAGCCCGACATCGCTCAATTCTCCCTGATATTTTAACGCCTACTTTCCCGTGCCAACAGTCAGCACTGAACCATGTGACGACCTGGCATGTCAACACTGTTGTTCTGCAGCCGCTTCCTAAAACGCTCCGAGTCACAGCAACCTTTCCTCTCCTATCAGAGCTTTTGCTTTGCTTTACAGTTGCTGGTAAACAGGAGGAATTCTTAGTCGCTCTGGTTTCGGCACGCAGACAGCCTCCTCCAGATTCCTGTCATGCTCCGGTTACGCTCTCATAATTAGGATAAAATGTTTCAAGCTCACTGACAACTGCTCCAGCTTCAGTTTATGCAGAGTCACTGTCCATAAGAGGAAAAACTGAAGACAGAAATAAAGTTAATTTTTTAACAAATGATTCCAATGTTGTGTCAGGGTCCCAAATGTGATCATTTGCTGACGAGTCTTTGATGATAGTAAACTAAATATTTTGAGGACCTGTGCTGTGAGACATTTGAAAAAGTCATTTTGGGGCGTTTTTTCACTGGTCTCTGAACTGAGTGACCCAAGACTCCTAATTTATAAGTAGAAGATGATATTCTTATTTTATGT
The DNA here is from genome assembly GCA_028566105.1 of Hypoplectrus providencianus. Lineage (NCBI taxonomy): Eukaryota > Metazoa > Chordata > Actinopteri > Perciformes > Serranidae > Hypoplectrus > Hypoplectrus providencianus. The sequence goes on along the minus strand of JAOWBC010001387.1, from coordinate 12,925,586 downwards.
TCACTTGCTATGTCACATCCTATGTAACCTAAGTAACTCTATCCAGAAGTCAAAGTGAGTATCAATTTAGGCCAAAACCTGTTCTTGCTAATTTTTTTCCTCCAACCATAGCCAAGTAGTTGTGTTTCATAATATTAACAGCATGTTTACACATTCCCCAGTGTAAAACCGAAAGGTCATTCATGTTATACTCAGATAACTTCACATCCATTTAATCCTGAGGTTTCATTAAACAGTTGAATCACAGAGAAACAGAGATTAAAACTGGTAAAAACACTGAATAAGCATTTTCATGTTAAGCATTAGTGTTTTTCAGATCTGGAATCCAATCATAGCCCACAGAGGAAACACCCTTGCCACAGTCAGAACAGTGGGAGTGCCTCCACAAACACAATGACAGAAATCCAAACTCACCGCGGCAGAAACAACAGCACCCTTCACCACGTCTGCTACGACACATCCGACATGGAGCTCTTTCACTGTTTCTTCCTTCAACACAATCGCTCTCTCCTCTGGCTTTTTACAACCAAACAGAGTCCAGAGCTGTCCACGTCTGATGCCAAATAAAACATTTTCTCCTCTTCCTTCTTCCCGGACAGCCCAAACAGTGATAGCACCCTTTATCTAAATTGACTTTTTCCTGAACTTCCAGGGAGTTATCCTCAGAAAGTGCTTGAGAGGGGGGAAGACATTCTTAGTTTCATATTGTGCTGACCTTGACTCATGGGAGGGTTGTTCACTGTTGTTTGGATTCATTTTTAACTTTTCTAGAGAACAGCTCTACTTAGTAATCAGATGTGTAACACAAAACACGCCATGATTGTAATGTTTAGCCAAACATTCCCGACTCTCTTACGCTGGAAAAACACTCAAGGTTGTCCAGCTGTGTGATTCAATCAGCTCCTCCTCAGTAGCTGATAAGAGGCAATAAAATATGTGACTGGTTTGATTTTGCTCCCACTGTTACCTCAGGTAACACTGAACATCATAAAGGTTGGACTTGAACATATGAGCTGATAATGAGTTAAATCACTTGAGTTATTTTTTACCATTACGTCACAAGGGCACTTCAGCACTTTGTTAAAAGTTAACTTCATGTTACTAAATGAACTGGATCTGTTTATACAGATTAGAATGTCCTCATGTAGCCGTACTACAAATGATTACCCTTATAACTTTTTTTTTTCACTGTCACTTGATTGACTTTAAATAACACCAGCCCACCAGCGGATCAGGATAAATCACTATAATGATGGCATACAAGGCCTTACTCTTATAATATTCTTGACTCTTTTCTGTATAGAAGAACCACTTACAAACACATTTCAGCCTTAGAGTAAGGATAATGAAACATATTAGTAAACGCATTAAATAACCAGTTAAAAATGAGAAGAAAAACAAAAAATAAAAATAAATGTTATAAATTTAAGGCAAGGAACTAATTCATTAATGACCATTGCCATTTCAGGTTACATGTTACAAATGTGAAGAAAAAAATCCAGAGCTAAATTTAAATTCGAGAAGCTTTATACACATAACTGTTTCCATCTCCAAACAGATTAAAACTGAAACAAGCATAAATCAGAACTTTTCTCTGCTTTCCTCCCTCCGCCCTTGCTCTAAAATCACATCCTGGCATTAGCTTTCAGCTTCCACTTGTTTGCATGTAATTTCCATACTGCTCCACACTGACACGAATCATTTGCCTGAAGCCAGCAACTTTGTTTCACAGCTTCAGATTGACCGACTTCTGTCTCTGTCGCTCAGATAAAAGCTCCTATAAAAACTTAAATATGTGAGTATTTTGACGTTGCACAGCCTGGGAGCCTGGCCTTCTGTGGAGCAGATTAGACTGAGTCAGACTGATACCTGAGCGCTCTACAGAACATAGAGTTCCAGTGTGAGGATTGGGTGACAGCCTCTCTTATCTAGTTCAACCAGCAGCTCAGGTGTTTGTTTCACAGAGGATTAGTTACCTGTCGCAGCCGGGGGGTTCCTCTGAACCAAAGTTTATAGACAGAATCACATTACATAAAGGCACATCCAGGGTTGGGACTCACAGTGTTGAGCTGCTCCCTGAGTCGCTGCGTGTGCTCGCTGTGCTCCAGCTGGGCTCGGCTCTTGTCCCTCTCGGCCGCGCTGAGGGCCCGGGTGAGCTGCTCTACTTGCGCGTTCAGCTCCCTCACATCCCTCTCCAGGTCCAGCACCTGGCTCTCCCACTGGGACTGGCAGCCCTCCAGCTTCAGCCGCAGCTCATGCCTGCCCTGCTCCAGCTCCTACACACAAGAAAGAGATTCATATTGATTCATGATTGCAGTCACTCAACAAAAGATTTTTTAGTTTGGATGAGCCCATGATAGGCTGAACATTGATTATTATTATCATTATTATAATTATGTCTTCTTCTTTTTTTTTTACTTAATCGTACCGAGTTGTTATTTTTATTTATGTCCATTTCTTCGGCTCTCCCTCTATTTTTCCATTTCTATTTATGATATAAACTTCACCCACGACTCTCCTTGTCCTGCTTGTTTGTTTGTTTTGTCTTTTTTTTCTTGTGATTAAATAAAAATGCTAAACGTGTCAGTTATTTGCAGTCTTTTCAGACATGGACTCTTTAAAACAGTTTTATATACTTATATCATTTATACAATGCGTACATTTGAAATACTGAAGCTCATGAATTGTCCTCATCAGCAACAGGATGTTACAACAATAATTTTTTGTTTTCACAATCCACAGTGACATCCCTGTATTTCTTACAGTTACATAACGATTCATCAGATTATCTCCTGCACATTGTATCAGTTTCCTGCCAGATAAGTCCTCCTCACATCTTTATTGTACCTTGCAATGTCCTGATTCAAGCCGTAGTCATGCCTGATAAGGTTTAAATTTGAACATCTGAAGGGAATATCAGCATTGACCCTGATAAATCTATGAAGCCATTATTCAGTCTGTCAGAACCGTTCAGGTGTGGGATGTTCTGCACCAGACAACAGCTTCACTACAAACACAAAAAAGGTGCAGAAAACTTTACTTTAGCCTGCTTTTTCTTGCTGCATTGCTGTCAGGATTGGATTCATTTGTTTTTTGCAGATATTTGTAAATATATTCAATATATTTGAAGTGTGTGCTTGTTTTCAGGCTCCCAGTAAATCTGCTGACACACTGACTGCAGTTTGCTCCTTGAATTATGTATAAGTTAAGGAGCTGGTGTCACACAGGTTTGATTCCTCCGCTGCAGGTGGCTCAAATAAACACTTGTTGTCCAAAGAAAGTACAGTGAAGGCACCTGAAGTCACTTAAGTAAAGCAACAACTTAAAAACTTTATACTTCACTATATTTTAGATGCAAATATCATACTCCACTTGATTTAGGTGATAGCTTCATTTACTTTTCAAAAATGGAACTTTGCATGATAATAAATTATACCATATTAAAGTATATTAAGTAGTTAAAATGAGCCCTTACTGGATAATAGTAAAATGCTGCTAACATGAACCCATAAAAAGTAATAATCCAATAACCAACTCAAATAACCTGTGTTGTCGTTATATAGCCACCTTTATATATAACAATGTGAGCGGAGCCCTTCTTCATACGTACATATACATACATACTTTTGATATTCTAAGTACATTTACATGCTGATACTTCTGCACTTTTACTTCAGTAAGTTCTGAACACTGGCCTTTTACTTGTAGTGGAGTATTTGCAGTGTGGAATCAGTAAAACAGCACTACGTGAAGAGTTATTGTTGAGATGCATAAACCGACACGAGCTTGACAAATATTCCTAAGTGCACAATAAAAACAACTTGAGGTCTTTTTTTTTTTTTAGGGAGAAAGGGGCAGTTTGCCTGACAATGTCAAATAATAGAGTATTTTTTTCCCCACAGTCTGATATCAGTTGTAAATGTGTGTGTAGCAGCGTGATATCCTCTTCAGTCATTTTTGCCGCCCACTTCAAATACTAGCAGAAACCCCTCGACGATAAATCTTTCTTAAATTACAAATTCACAGGGAACTTTAATAAAACTGTATATAAATGAGAGTTATCATCAAATGAGGTATCATAATGAGAGCAGGTTCGTCTTACCTCTAGCTTGTCCGCGTATTGTTCATGAAGTTTGTCGCTCTGCTCTTTCAACTGACGGTTTTCCAGGAGCAATGCGTTTCCCAGCTGGGCTGCCAAAATAACCTCTTCCTCCTTTTGTTTCAAAGCAGCCACAAGTTCACCGGGGTCCTGATAATCTGTCATTTCCTCCGCTCCGTAGTCGAAGTAGAAATCCTTCTCCAGCTCCATTTTCTTGGACTTGAAGCTCCAGTCATCCAGTCGATCCATAGCAGAGAGTTAAGTCAAACACACACTTCCTGAACCGTAAAATTAATAGTGTTTTAGAGACGCCAAGACGCAGAAACTGGGTGAAATATCGCAGCATGTGTGGATAAGTTGTCCGGCCATGACACCTGCGCGAGGCTGCTCCCTCCCTGTGTGTGTGTGTGGATGTGAGAGAGGTTGCAGGTTTGAGAGTGGGCTGGTCCGTCTGTCAGCGGCAGATGACTGTCTGTCTCCAGGGGGATGTGGCTTCAGTCACCTGAGCAACTGTTGCCAACCACACCGTCACCTGTCCGCGTGCGAGGCTCAGTCAGACGGAAAATCCCCACAAAGCACAGAAACTGCAGTGATACGACCAGAGCTGGAAAAAATGCTCAATAAAAGTATCGGTATGACAACACTGCTTTATTGTGCACACATTTAAAGTACTCTCTGTTACTAACTGTATTTAAGTACCATTTTTCCTTGAGTATTTCCACGTACTTTTACTTCATTACATTTTGGGGCAAATATTATATTTTTACTCCACAAGTTATCTTTTAGTTCACATTTAACATGAAAATAATGGTACTTTTAAATGTTTACGAACCTTTAGAAGTAAAATATAAAATACACTGACATATTTGGAATATGTATTACAATCTGAGTGGAGTCATACTGCATAACTTTGACTTTCCATACTTTGTTTATTTTGATGCTAATACTTGTGTACCTTTACTTGTGTAACCTTTTCTACAGAGGACTTTGAATGGTAATAGACTTTTATTTCAGTATATTCTGTTACAAAGTCCTGCATTCAATGTGTTACTTTGATTTCAATTGAAAAGTAATACAATTTACTTCACGTTTAAATAAATAAACATTTTAAAACCGAAATTTAATTGTCATAGAGTGGATGTATAAAGTAGCAAAATTGGAAAAACCAAAGTAAAGTATGTGCAAATTGAACTTAAGTACAGTGCTTGAGTAAATGTACTTAGTTACTTTCCACAACTGGAAGCAGCTGATGTATTGAATGGTGTAAGAACTTGAAAATAAATATTCATTGGCGACCACATTTTATTCTTTGACACTGTACGGCATTTACATTATCTGCTCTGCACATACATATAACCAAAAACACATTCTGGATGGCCACATGTTTCATATTATTTTCAGGCCTTTGTGGTAATTTGACAGTGAATATGACACTGAGGGAATCACTGTTTCAGTCATCCGTGCACCCAACAAGTGCTCAACAAGTCCACAGAGAGGGGAGTCTCTGCCCGCTTTGTCTGGCTGCTTGCCAGAGGTCAGGGGTCAGACCCCGGGAGGTTTCATGGAGCAGGGGGCAGTGTCAGGGGAATAAAGGACGCAGCATCCTGACGCATGGCGATGCTTTTGTTGTCGGGGGGCGGTGCAGCTTCTGTACATATGGCAGTAGGAGCGGAGCGAGCGTAGAAGGCTCAGCTTTGACGCACTCCGCCGCCGTCTCCATTGTTGCTGCTCAGTTTACAGGCTGCTGATGGAGGGGCTGGGGTGGCACATGTGGTGAATCAGAGGAGCGAAGACGACACACTCTGAGTAAACTAATGAAGCACGTGTGTTTGTCTGCCTCAGCGTGCGCACACAGTCGTATGTCGTACATACTGTCCATTATATACTGTTATGTAAATGTAAATCAGTGTCACTATCTTCAGCCATCAGTCGGCTCCAGTTATTAGATATGTAATTCATTGGATTACATTAAAGGTGTAATCTAGTCTGAATTACTTTATATTGTCCTGTAAATTCATTCATTCACAAATTTAAAACAAACAGTAGTTAAGTCATGATTGACAAAACTGGCGACCTTTGAAATGGGCATATTTTTATATTTAAAAAATTGCAATCAAGTAATCCTGACATTGTAGCTAAAATCTAACAATCAAATCAAATGTAATCTGACCTGATTATACTTACGTCCTTTATGATCTGATTATGTAATTCATTTGTCAATAGGCTCACTAAAGATAAATATCATCAACTTCCACCCCTGTCCCAGTAAAAATGACTCCTTCCACAGAGAGATGATTCTCCCTTTCCACCTCTCAGTGAAGGCAGCACTTAAATCCAAGGATTTCTGCTGTAAGAGCTTCGAGGTGTGTACCATAAATTGAACCGAAGCAGAACTGACGACCGTAAAAGCCTGGTTGATGTTTTAAATCAAAGAAGTGCTGCTGGAGCTTGCTGACAGCAATAACACTGTAAATAACACTGTCAGTGCACACCACCAACTCCACTGAAGCAAACATCAGCTGTACTGCCTGCATCAGCAGCACCTGTGATGGTGCCGAGAGTGCTGACTGTGCCAAAGTAAGCCCTGAGAGTAAAGGCCACATAAATATTACAGATCATAATCAAGATGAAGAGGATAATGTCGCAGAGCCAAAACATGGTGAGTGGCATCATATGTCATGGTTGTCTTCTTCGGGAAAGTTCATCTCAACTAAGTAAGGACCCCCCATCATCATTACTTTCATCAGAGAGTTAAATACATCCACAGAGTGAGAGCAGGAGATAGAAATAGGTTTTATTTTTGGCTGCTTCTAATTTCACACAACCATATTCTAATATGACGAAAGGGAGCTGTTAATTTTATTTAAATACAAAATAAATCAATGCATAACATTTGATTCATGTTTCAAAAGTCGCCATCATTCAGAATGACTCGATACAAGCATCAACATGTTAATTTAAACTCCAGTCCATCACGCGCCTCTAGTGGCCCCTGGTGGACAAATATGTAAAATGCATCCCTTCTTTCTTGGGGAAAGAAGGGATGCATTTATATAGCGTATATAAAGAGGTGAGTCACAGAAAAGGCCGTTTTTTGTTTTGCTATATTATCATATTGCTATATTATAAATATTATTACATACTACTTTCATGAGGCAGTTTAAGCTTTTGATGAAATAATTTTCAATTTATCTTAAAATATTATTTATCTTAACTTCTCAGACTTTTCTCTTTTAATAAAAAAAACTTTTGTTAAAAGACCAGTTTTATTTTTTTCAGTCATGTCTTATTTATTTATTTATTTATTTATTCATTTATTTATTTATTTATTTATTTATTTATTTATTTATTTATTTATTTATTTATCTATCTATATACTTATCTTTATATTGTTCTGCACTATATTCATTAATTTTTATAACTTCAAAACGCTTTGTTACATTGTTTTCAAAAGTGCTGAATACAAAAGCATAATAATAATAATAATAATTGTAATTATTGTAATTATTATTATTTATTATTTACTTTCTTACTTTATTATTGTATTACTTATTGTAGCAGTACATACTCCGGCCGGCAGGGGCGCTAAGTGACCTGACAGTAAACACTGTAAAAAGAGGAAGCACAACTCAGCAAACCTGATGTAAACACGCTTTCAACACTTGGGTCGAGCTGACAAAAAATAACAAATCATTATCACCTGTTTACTTGTATTTTGAGAATGGAGAGGAGTGTAGGGACAGTTTCTGCCATTAAATCTTTAGGGTGAGTATTTTTGATTGCTGCGTAATCACGTAACTTACCATTTGTTATTACAGAAGCCAGTTTAAAGCAAGTTTTGAGACAGTTAATATTAGTCAGCAATGGTTGACACATAAGTACTTAATTTTCTAGAAATGTGTGTATATCAAGTTCCATGGTATTGTGGAATTTCCAGTGTAGTAGGACGCTTTACGAGCTGTGGCGGGTAAGCTCACCTGTCGTCTGTACTTCCTGCTCAGGTACCCGGGCGGCCGCTGCGTCACGCGGTGTAAGTGTGATGAACTTCCCTGTCCGCTTCTCACCTGGCTGACCGCACAGCTGAGGACCCTCTGCCCGGAGCTGCAAGGTTTCTATTACACAATATGAAAATACTCATCAACAAGTAAAGTCTATAAATATTGTCAACAAAATGAATACACTCAAAGTAAATAGTTCTCATTATGCAGTCAGTTGTTCTCTCTCAGTAGTGTATCTGATGTATTTGGATTAATAATATATAATATATATATAATATAATAATAAGATAATAAGTATTTTTCTGTACTTGTTATATGAGTATGAAGCACTTTTTAAAATGTGCTGTTTTTTTCCAGACTCAGACAGGACAGGTGACATCCTGCTGGTAGGAGAGCTGAGAACTTTACTGTCAAACATGTCGTCTCCCCTCACTGCTCTGACCTCAGAGGTGCTGGGGCCGTCCATACTTAACAAAGTCACTGGTAAGAAACAGCAGTAAAAGGGTCTGGTGGGTTTTGTTCTGTGTGTTCAAGGTACGCATTATAGTGCCTATGGACTTACGACTTTTTTTTAAATCACCTTAAAATTGTTCCTTAATCCTTTAGAGTTCCTTGTCTCAGAACTGCAAGCAGCTCAAATGATAAATCATCAGGAATTGCATCCTGAGGAGAAAACAACCGGAGACGAGTCTGAAAAAGAGCAGCGGGAACTGAATGAAATCCCAGAGGTCAGTCAAGAGGATGAAAACGATGATGACAAAGACAGAAGGATGGCGGAGATGCAGGCAGAATGGATATTACTGCTGCGTGCCCTTGACATGGACACGTCCTCTCAGTTTACAGACGTGTTAAGTGAGGTGAGTAAATAAGAGAGGCTGAGATGTGGTGACAAACTGGGAGGCAGTGAAATAATTTTTTCATGATATTTTACTTTAGGTGGAGTCTAGGCTGTCTCGTCTGCCGTGTGGAGACATGACAAACCCACTTCTCAACAGCAGCCTCAGCTCCGAGCAGTGGGTAAGTTGTCAGGGCTGCTGCTTGTTCATAAGCCACCATATGTTGCTCTAATGGAGACATTTAACTTTATTTTTGTTCTGTTTGCAAAGGTGCAAATTAATAAGATCAATCGACTTCTGTCAGAGGACTATCAATGTCGGCGGCAAATGATGATCAAGCGCTTTCAGGTCACACTTGAATCATTTGCATGGGGAGAAAAACAAAAGGTAGGTATCTTAAAACAACATTTCACCACGGATCATTAGATTTTTTTATTTAGCATCATCTGTTGTCATGTGCTTCTCTGAGCCCATGTGTTTCTGAACCAGTGTTTCTTAATCCTCAACACCTCTCGGCTGCTTGGTTGTGGGCTCATTCCTGCAAAAAAGACAAAATGTTAATAACTCTTAAGAAAAACTTAAAAAGAAGAAAAGAACATCTGCTTTTTGAAGTCTTTTTTCACAAAAGAAGCAACCATTGTTTGTCATGATAAAAAATAATAATAATATCCTTGTTCAATCCTTTATTTGCAGGAGCGCAGGGAAGCGCTGGCCACAGTGCCTCATCTTTCCTCCCTTGCCGGATCCTCCAGAGTCTCCCCGTCTCTTCTCATCGCTGCCAGACAGGATAAGTCTCTCAATGAGCCAATCAAGGCTGGAACAAGCACCCCCGTCTACAAGGTACAGCAGATAACAGTTACCAGGCAGGTGGGTCTGAATCAAGACTTTTCTAACCCTTCTTTGTTTTCTTTGGTCTTACTAGATGTTGATGGGCAACGTTCCGGACAGAGGAGGACGGCCGGGGGAAATCGAGGCACCAATGCCAGAGTGGAGGAATCAAAGATCAAAAGGACATGGATCAGGACAAGGAAGTGGACACAATCAACGACGTAGATTTTCAGATAAAAAGAAGAAAGGGAAAAAAGAGTAACATGACTTTCCCTTTGGCTTTACTACTTAACTGGAGAAAAAAGTGATCATCTTTTTATTTAGGTTCTCGTCATGAAATAAAATCTGGCTATGGAAGGTCACAAAATTATATAATTTAATGAGTATAAAGTTAATTCTTAGTTAGGGCACTGTACAAACCTGGATGTGCAAAAATAAAAAAAAGCTTGTTATTGCTGTAATGTACTGGTATATAACCAGATATTTTCGTAATATTTGAAGAAAGGTTTGAAAGAAGGTTTTTTTATGTGTTGGCTCTGCACATTTATAGATATGTTTGTTTACTAAAAAATAAACCTATTGAACAAATAAATGTATTGTTATTTTGTATGTATGTATGTATTGTGCATAGTGGCTACTGCTCTTATGTTTAAGAGCACTGACTATTGCTAACCATTTCTAATACCATTTCAAGACATACTGGAGTACATCTGCATTGCTGGTCCATTTGCTCATATACTAAACATACAAAGCTTCCCCTTGTGTTGTCTTTTTAATCCCAGTTTCTTGAATTTGCCTAATAATCAAATTTAGTTACTTTTGCATTAAATTAAATTGCACCAGCAATGTTGGTGGTACTCCGAGGTCACTTGGCAACACTTGGGTCAAAATGCCATCTAAAAAGTAGCCTTTCAGCTTTCTTTATATGGCATAACTCCTGAATACTGTAAGATAAAAGGTAGGGACATAAATGAAAGCAAATACCCATAACAAATGAAAAGACGTTTATGGCACGTTGTCATCTGAATAAAATATTTTAAAATTATGTTATGGTTAAAGAGGAAAAGTAGTCTTATCAGCGAGTCACATAACACAAACACAAACAAAACCTGTGACTGATGAAAGCGTACCCGTTGTTTCCGTCATACCGGAAGTTACCCGGGATACAAATGATGTAACACAGAGAAGGTTCCGGAGTACTAAAGGTCGACACAACCAACTGATAGTCAGAACCGTCTAGTTTTGTCAGCAAGAAAGTTCACAAATAATACTAACAATTTAAAAATGCCCAGAGGAAGCAGAAGCCGGACATCCAGGATGGCCCCGCCAGCCAGGTAACACTTCATATCTGACATATTATAGAAGTTGTTTAAACAATTAGTGATGGCTAATGTAGCTGCTAGCAACGTTAGCTGTTTTGCGCATGTAACGTTACTATGCTGGACACCATCTGAGATAAGCAGCTAAACGTAAACTAAAATGGTTATATTGATATATTTATGTGTCCTCTTTTGTACTGGGGAACTGGTGATTGTTCAGGTCTTTGAGAAAAGTGATCAAGGTCACAGAGTATTAACTGTATTATAATCTGATAATGTGGCCTGTTTTATGGCAACATCAATGGAAATTTAAAATAATAAATAAATACTGTTTAATTACACAAGACTCATCGCAGCAAGGACCTATTATTATGAACTTGTAGTGACTTTTTTTCCAGTGAACCACACGAAGATAAGTGTTGGAGCTACTCGTACCATATAGGCTTTTTTTCAGTGTAATATCCTGAGAAAGTTTATGGAATATCTTCTGCCTTTGCGGGTATTGTGTCACTTTCAGTATTCTCAGTAGCAACAATGACAAAGTCTCCAGAGGAAACCTCACATCTGTGACCTCAAGTGACCTCACCATGCTCCTGTGCCACCTAGTTTTTCTCTGACTTATAACATTGGTATTTGCTGCCTTTTAATCATTCTGTTGCAATCTTTGTACCCATTTTGTTTAACAGTCATCCAGGGCATGGATGTGTTTATTTTTTATCAGAAACTTAATAAGCTGAGCGGTTTTCCCATACTCAAATCTTTGGGGAATTTTTTTTTCAATTATAATCAGTATTGTGTGTGTAAAAATAGTGAATAAGTGCGTAAAGGCAAATAGTTAGCAGCTAGAACTGGCTTATAAGCACCTATTCAATATTTTGATATCCATATCTAAGACAACATCTACTCCTGTATCACAATAGGGATGTAATGTCTATATATTGCCCAGCTGTTATTTAAACAATAACAGCCCATCCAGGTCCTGGCAGTCTTTAAAAGTACTTAAATTCCTTTCTCTTTGCAGCCGGGCTCCACCATCACCACCACCTATGGCCAGGGCTGCCCCCCCTCCCTCCTACGCCCCAGCTCCAGCCCATGCTCCTCCATCTGCTATGGCTGCTCCAGCTGCAGCACCCAGGCAGCCCGGTATGTTTGCCCAGATGGCGACTACAGCTGCTGGAGTGGCCGTGGGCTCTGCAGTGGGACACACCATCGGCCACGCCATGACCGGAGGCTTCGGTGGAGGAAACTCGGAGCCTGCCAAGCCTGATGTAACCTACCAGGTAAATAAACTGTGGTTGAGCCGGTCATAAGACTGGAATAGCCTCGAGACAGATTAGAGCGTCTGACACCTGGTAGGTGAGTAATGAAAACAGGTGTGTTTGTGTTAGTTGGAGGAAAAGTAGTGGTGAAACATAAAGTGTTTGTTTGTAGGCTCTCTGACTGGGTAGGTTTATAGGGAAGTCTGTGAAGCTTCTACATAATCATTATATTACCTCTATCTGGGGTTATCCACAGTAGCTATTTATGTAGTTTAATTTTTTTTTAATTAGAAAAACAAACAAAAAAAAAATGAGAAAATGTAAATCTTAGCCACAGGACTGGGCCATGAATCGATTTTGTTTCCAAATGGCCATTTTTAGCATATCAGTAATACTCTTGTTTTGTCTAGTGTTATAAATCCAGCACACCTCATCCTTTCCCTAATTGCAATGTGTTTTGCCTGAAGATTCTCATGTGCAATATATGTTTCCATATAAGACATTTCATTATTTTAAGGATAAGCGGGTTTCAGTAGTTTATGCAAGAAGATGTCCTTTGTTGTTACTGTGTTAAAATTTGAAACAAATGACAGAAAAATCAAGAACTTTTTCTTTAAGTACCATGTGTGCAGTAGATGTCTGACAGATCGCGTCCTCTGCCTCGTGTCTTTCAGGAGCCGTACCAGCAGCAGCCCATGTACCAGCAGCAACCCATGTACCAGCAGCAGCCCATGTACCAGCAGCAGGAGCCTCAGCAGCAGGCCTGTTCATATGAGATGAAGCAGTTTGTCGAGTGTGCCCAAAACCAGAGCGACCTCAAGCTCTGTGAGGGCTTCAGCGAGGTGCTGAAACAGTGCAGGTTTGCTAATGGTGAGTGAATAAAATTAATTTTGTTCAAATTAGCTTGATTCAAGTGTCTGGTAGTCCATCAATTCAGTCTAGGACTAACAATGCTGAAATTACAACACTTAACTTAATTTAACAGATCAGCCCATTGTCTTGGGTTTCTATGGTTGCTGGGAACAATTTAATTCTATTGTAGGGTTTTCGAGGTCTGACAAGTGCTTGAATTTTGAATAAACCGGCTGAAAGTTCTTGAATTTAGTTATTATAAGATGCTAAGTCTATGAATAAATGTAACTCATTTTAAAACATTTAACATCTGTGTTTTCATTTTTTCTCACTCCTCTGTAGAATGCATCACAAAAAATCATTTTGGTTGTTTATAGCACAATAATATCTACTTTAATGTGATGAAGATGGAAAAGCTTGAACCACTTATGTAATGTAATTGTTTTGTTTTGAAAGACCCACACTGTCTAATTTTATAATAGAATGATCCATTGTCTCTGCTGTCTGCTGAACTCTTAACACTTGATTTAACACCCAAATGCCAAATAAGGAGGCTTTGCATAACCACTTGTAAACGTCATAGCTCAGTGACTTGGCAGTGTGCACGTCATGTGTCTGATGTAACGGGTTGCAGTACACAGTGCGGCCACGAGGGGGAGTTACCTGAAAGGTTTTGGGTGATTCAGATAACCATCTTTATTTTCTTGAACTGTGGGGTTTGAAAATGACTAAATAAATTAATTGCAAATGAAATAAGTACTTACACATAATCTTTCTGATTTCTCCACAGGTCTATGAGACTGAGACAGAAACCTGGAGGCTGAAGAGCGCACGCACAGAAGTATCCACGCTGGATGAATACTACAAATTAATTCATGAGAGATCAATAAACATGCTTTATTTTGACAGTTCATTATCATCAGACCTGTGTTCATTCTCAGGACAGTTTGTAATAGTAGTCTTATAAATACTGTTTATATATTTTTGCTTCATGTTGATTTCAGTTGTCAGTGTTTTTCCTTAGTTCAGTGCATTTTTTCTTTTATTTAACTCCATTTTTAGATCATGATTATTTGTAGAGCCATCAGTTTCCACCTTTCTGGAGTATGGATGTCTGCAGTCAGTTTGCAACCTGTTTAGATTTCAAAATAATAAAGCACTTAAATTATCTTAAACTCCTGTGTCAGGATTTTTTTTTTATTTTACTTTCCTAATTTTACCTTTTTAATTATTTTGTGTATTTTTAAATAATATTGTGGATATATTTTATTATTATTTCTATTCTTTTATTTTATGTGGTTTTATTGCATTTTCTGCAATAACACCCCACCCCAAATTTAATGAAATGTCTCAAAAAAAATTAAGGTAACGCTTAACCTATTAAGCCCTGCCTGCTACTTATCATTTAATCTCATGTGTTATTGATACTAATTGATTTAAATGTTAGGCTTACATAAAAATATCTGCACAGATCCACTTATAATATTTATATTTCTTAGTGAAGATATATAAATCATGGTGTTGTATATTTTACACATTAACCTGCACAAAAATAAAAAAAAATTCAGCTACAATCACTGGACCCCTTTACTGTTCCACACTCCTCAATGGGGCCTTCCTGGCTAAATATAGGATAAAAAAGCCACTACATAGAGAGATAGGTATATATAGATATATAGATAGCGTCTTTAATTAGAGGCACCTGTCATGTGAAGATGTGTCGGTAAAGCAGGGCAGCCCTCTGTCTCAGTCTCACAGTGAGCAGGAGCTGCAGGGTGTTATTTTACGGATCTGTTTTTTGTGCGGACATGCGTTCAGAGTGTGCTGCTGCTGTGGAAGCAACAATTTATTTTTGGCATCTGACATTAAGGCTCACCCTCTGCAATGGCAGCGGCCCCACCGAGACTCCGCGACAGCACCGGGGTTTGACTGCAGCTCTCTGTCCGTCCTCTGACCGAGCATGATGGATCCCTTGTGAGGCAGGGACTGACCGGCACCGGACCCGGTGAGTGTTTGTCTTTGCCTTAATGTATGACTTTGTTTCTGGAGCCCGCTAAAGGTCAAATAGTGACAGAGGATAAGAGGAGATCTAGTTCACACGGTGGGACATATTAATCTGCAGCCTGTGATGTGTCTGCTATGATACTATGTCTGGACCCAAATCACACTTTGTCGCTTTTTGTATCCATTACAATCATTTTAAACATGTCACTGTAATGTAAGGCTACAGAACGAACGCACATGGTTAGTAACTGTGTCTTTCCTCTCAAAATACATCTTGAAATCCTCTATCTGTCCTGAAAAGTTCAAGTCATGCACTCATGATTCAGGCTGTTAAGATGTAGGGCAGAATTAGGCAAATCGGATCGCCATCATTGGAAATATTTCAAAATGGACATGAAGCAATGATAAGCGACCAGCTAGATATAAGCTTTATAACCTCTAACAGCGAAGGGGTACTCCTGACAGTGGGTGGGATATAACAGGCACCGAGTGAGCTACAGTTATGAGACACGTGCGTCAAATTTTTACATTTAATGCTCCATTATGTGTCTACTCCACTAATTAAAGTAAACATTACTGCTTGTGCACAAATAATAATAAACTAATAATATATCTTGAGCATATAAAACAATCAGCTGATACTTCTTTTTTTTTTTTACCATTACTCAAGTAATTTTTGAATACATGAGTTCTATTTGTAGTGGAATCATTTTGCAATGTGGTATTAGTACCTTATGTAGTGGATCTTAATACTTGTTTCACCACTGCTCTTGTGTTTCTATTTTGCATTCAAATCTTATCATAAAACTTGATGTTTTGTTAGGGATCAGTCCATATCTATATATATGGCATTTCTCCATTATATACAAATAAAACAATGACTTGCCTCTCACACAGCTGTGGTCAGTTAACCAGCTGAATAATGTACTGATAAATGTATCAGCAATGATTATAGACTAACATAATATTTGACGTTTCGCTCCTTCTACTGCATAAGTATTTTATATTGTCATTCTTATTAACATTGTCAGCTTTGTTGTGTGATTGAGAATACACTCTGTCTGTGTCAGCGACCTGTTGTGCACTGACCGACCAGCTTCAGCACTGAACGAGTGTCATCATGACCAAAGAGGAGGAGGTCCCTGACTGGGTGGGAGCCCAGGAGTTCTACGACAAGTATGAGTCCAAGGAGATTCTGGGGAGGTATGTTTATAAAGGCCTAAATTAGCCTACAGCAGGGGTTCCCAACCTGAGTGTCATCTCATCTTTGCTATATACACATTCAAATGATATCTGTAGCATTTAGTGTGTAGAATAAAATCATGTTGCTTCATGCTGAAGGAGTAGTTCATGAAATACACTTTATTTTTCTTGTCTGAGTTTGATGAGAAAATTGACGCCACTCTGATATTGTTAAATATGATTTTAAACATGAAGCTTCAGCTGGGAGTGGTTAGCTTAGCTTAGCATAACGACTGGAAACAAGTGCAAACTGCTAGCCTGGCTCCTCCTCGAGGTAACAAAATCCACCCGCTTACCAGTACATGTAAAGGTCATAGGCCCTTTCAGCAGCAGCTATATCGACATGTCAGTGCAGAGTAAATTTGTTGTTATTCTTAATGTCAATTATGGCATTTAACATGCTGACTTACACTAAATGGAACGGGACATATTTCATTATAAAAATTACATGGTTTAACCTGCAATGGCTGCTGTAAAAAGACAGTTTTTATTTATTCCATGCAAAGACAGAAGTTTGCTCCAGGGTTCTAAATAGTTGCATTCAGGAACCACATTAAACTGAGTTTCAGCCAAAGTGCCTATGCAAAATAGATAGCAATGTTAGCAGAAAGGGAGGGAAATACTCTCTGAAAGAGCCCGCCAGGTTTATCCCAACTTCATCTTCATCTGGTGAGTCAGAACACATTTGACCCAGCCCAATGAAATTGAAAGAAGATTTAATGTTTTGGAACAAGCTTTGTCCACTTGAATTTCAACCTTGGTTGTGTTTTTCCAAAGGCTATATTTGTTGTTTTTGTAGTGCTATGCCCAAAGAGTCAGAAGTCTCAAACTGAGCAGACCAAAAAGAAGAGAGAAAATACAGGCAGAGGAAACACCACATTACTAGGGGGTCATAAGTGATGTTTTTGAGTCCATACATTGCTTTTATTTTAGTAAAATCCTGTATAGTGTACATTTAAATTTCTACATTCACAACTGTTCCCACATTCCTCATTGAACAGTCCAAACCAATATAATGAGCATGTTAATAATATTTATTGGAGCGAGACATTGTTGGTGTTGATGGTACAAAAACCAGCCAAATGGTTTCCCTGAATTTTCCCAGAAGTCCCTGAGGAATGTCAGCAGTGCCA
>JAOWBC010001387.1:12863173-12881004 GCA_028566105.1 Hypoplectrus providencianus | reverse complement strand
TATATTTAAATAAAAACAGTCCTTATTGAGTAGTGTATCTGGTTAATAACACAAGCATGATTCAGTCACATTTTTCAGGATGCAAGGCTTTCCAGAAATTCTGCCACACAATCCACTGCAAGCATAAATGAGTAAAAGGTCAAAGTTTAAGGCACAACGCTGTGACAAAGTACTAGACTAAGTCCCAGATGGAGCATGTTGTATATAACAGTCTGTATGTTGAGAGGGCAGCTGCACTATGTACTGAAAGAAAAAGTAGGCTGTGTAATTTGGAGTGCCATGTTTCTATGGCCAATCAGTGCTGAGCACCATTTTGGAGCCACAGCAAACAGTTGGACACCTGCTCTCACTCTATTTCTATTTCAAGGACTTATTGTTGGTTTTAGCTTCAAAGTGAAGCATAAACATTTGTTCTTGACCTTAGATATGGAGCTTCGACAAAACAATCCTAAGTTGATGAGAGGGCTTTTTTTCCCCAACAAAAATAACACAAGAGAAGAAATTTGGACCACATGATATGGTTAATTGCTACAAAAAAGCGAAGAAGTGGGTATTGTTGTTGTTGTTTTGCAAAACTACTTCTTAGGGTAAATACTGAATGGTGTTAATGTGCATGTTTTAAATCCAAAGACAATCTTTCCTCTTCTGGAGTGAAGATGGACATGATTTTCCATTAAGCCCTCTGACTATAAATCACCCTACCTTGAAGTTCAGAAGTCAAATAACAAAGCAAATGTCTTCTTATATTTAAAATATAGTAAAGCTGCGCCTTTATTGACTTGGATTTTGTAATTAGTTTAATGTAACTGCTAGTCATCCTGGAATGATCCTGATAATGTGTGTTTCTCGACTGTGTTGGCTCCTGCCTTTAGTACTTGTCTGCCATTGAACAGCTGTTGTAAATATTTTTGTTGCATGTTCTTTATTTCTATGGTACAAGTCCATTCTGGTATTGTTTTGGCACTTCCATGCAGCCCTAATATCACCTACAATACACTCAGATTTCACTTTTGGATGCAATGCGTTTCTCAAAACCAAGGCTTCAAGGGGAACAGCTGTAAAAACAGCTGATATGAATCCTCAACTAATGCACCAGAAAACCATGGATGCCATCTATCAGGGAGCTAAGAAACATTTAAAAAATGGTCTTTGCTTAACTCTCATGAACCCACATGGATAAATCCCTCACTGCAGCCTCTCATATACACTTTGTCCTGGGTGGATCCTCAGAAAATTGAATATCTCCAAACCAAATTATCTAACCGGCTGTCTTTGCAGTCTCCCTCTCCCTCCTCTTATTATCTTTGGCATTATTTCGGACATGCTTTCTGTTCGAAGCTCTCCAAGAAATGCTGTCGGACTTGTGAGAAAATACTTGAGACATTTTTTTTTTATAGCCTTCGCTCCTTATCTTGTCTGGGCATAGCAGTGAGTGAACGCAGCATGACTGCACACAGTGGCATTCAAACATTTATAAAGCCTGATAGGAACAGATTAATATCCTGGAATATGTCTGTGTTTTTAGTTAAACAATGTAATAAAGATAAGAACATAGCAGTTGCCAAGAATTACCAGAGTGTGCCCAATCTAAAATGTCATGGAGTGATGTATCAGGTGTCGACGGACCACTGGGACTCACGCTCTGTGTTTCTTGGGGTCTGTGCTTTCTAAGAAACAGCACACTGAGTCTTATTACAAGTGGTGGCCATAGAAGACAATGTAATTCTTTCCATCTTTGACACACTCCTGTTTGTGTCTTAATTTATGTCAGGATTTTAAAGCCACTTTATATACATTCCCAGTGTTTACAGCAGAGTGCAGCTGCTGTGCTACTACTTGTGAGCCTCCTTACAGACTTTAATGAAACTGGCTCTCATATGCAACTTACTACTGACAATATTATTTACACAACCTAATAAGTGAGAGAAAGGCCATTATTTATGAAGGCAGAGTCGCTGACGTAAAGGAAAACTTATTTTGTCTTCATAAGGGCAAGTCTAACGTGAATTATTGTAACACCAAAGCAAAGTGCAAAATGAGATCAGTTGCTAGAGTTGTTGAAGGAGTTTATGAAGTCAAATGTCTCTGTCATGAAATGTTCACTGTTTCGTTTGAAAAGCAAAAACAACAACCAACCAGTATTCTAAGATTTATTACCAACATATTCATCATACCATTTTGAAAGGGTACATCTGAGGGTTAAACTTTGTATTGGACAGTCAAGTCTCCTCTTTCTGGTCCTGCCTTGAGCTGTTTGGCTCGGTGATGTACTTTATCTTAAATGATTACTCAATCAGTCTTTGAGAATGGACAGAATGGGGTCCTGGGAAATAAAGAAATCCTTTGTACTTACTGTGGTATTTCATGACGTTGGACTCAATCCTCTCTGTCTCGGTTGGCACAGTGCTGCACTCGTTCTCTATACAATAATACTTAGACATAAGGTCAGAGGTGTGAATGAAAAATTAAGTGGCCAGTGCTCAAGGCCAAAAATAAGATTTTTGAGAGGGTGGGGATGCAGCCTTGATGAGCCAGGTCTTCTCTCACCTATGATGTTTGTCTGGAAGCAATTTAGACTTTACATCTTAAGACACATCTACGGATTACAGTGGTGTTTTTCCTCAAACATCACAGGCACCAAGGCCACATTTTTTTTTTCTTATGGCAGAAAAAGAGCATGGGCTGTCTTCCCATTGCTCAACAGTGGGCATGTGTGAGAGAATGTGCTTTTGATGGATGAATTGTAGGCGTAAATGTTTCTCTCCTTTATCCTGATCAAACATTTGCTGGTATTTTAGACCACATGTTTTCTCATGATTATATTATCCGGTCCATTGCAATTGGAAACACTAGGTATTTTAGGCCTATTTTAATGTTTCTCACCAAAAGAAAAACGTGCAAAAACTCTGTATATGATTTAAAATTAACATACATTGAAAAGGATCAAATAAAAGGTAGTGATATTTAATACTGATCACAGTTGACCATTGTGGATTTTCTTCCTCACAGAAATATGTGCCATTGATCTGCAGCTTTATTTGCTGTCATTTCTGTTGAATCATTCATTCATTTTCCATATTATTTTTTTCTTTCTGTTTCAAGGTCACAGGGGGCTAAAGCTATTACTTTTATTACTGCAATAACCTTGTATCCCCCTGTGGATAAGTATCAATCTGAGCAGATAGCTTAGCCTACCTGGAAAAGGTTATGCATATGGATGGCTCATCATGTGATACTGATGATGTCTCAGTTGTTTTATGAAATTTCTTACCACTTCAAACATTTAATGTGATAGAGAAAATCTAGTGAATATATTGAATCTAGCCATTTTGTATTTTTTATTATTGTTATTATAATTAATTACAATACATTTTTGAAAAAAAAAAATCCATGATCCCTTCCTTCTTTGAAGAAACACTCAGACTCTTTCATGCACCTGGGATGAAAAATATTGTGTCTACTTGGCAAAAAAAAAAAAAGAAAGAAAATTTAAAGAAAAAGAAAAATACATTTTTTACAGCCTGGTTCCAAAGATGAGAGTGGTGTTAAAAGATGGGAGTCAGAAATGACATTTAAAAAAAAAGCTTTACTATATAAAAAAAAAATGAGCAAGAGACGGAGGCATTGCAAAGAATGTGTAAGTAACATAAATCTACATATACATTATATAATACTAATTACAACATTATATAAAGAAAACAGTATGCACAAATCAGTCATGGGAGGGGTGCTGTGCAGCACATTTATGTAAATGTGTGCTATTAGCTATATGATAAGTATAAGTGTAATATTATAATACAGAATAATATACTTGCCATATAATAGAGTTGCTTTGGTCAGATGTATGCAAAGATAGTAAAGGAAAACAGCGAAATGATATAGTGATATGGGCAGTAAACTTTAAAAATTCTGGTAAGTGGAGAAAGGGACACCACTTCCTGCCTCCATTTTGGGTCAACCTCTGAACGTGTGTTAAGGTTCGTTTCCTTGTTAGCTGGACGTATATGTCATTTCATGCTGGACAACAGAGCCTGTGAAGTCTTGAAATGCCATCAGGACAGTGGTAATTTTGTCTTGTATTTATAATCTAGATACAAGCTTTTTCTGAGACTTGATTTATTGACTTCTACATGTAATATTGAGGAGGAGTTATCAACTGTATGACGGCTAACGGTAGAGAGCCGTTAGCTTCGAGACTGAACGGTTAAACTTAGCAGTAAACGTTAGCTTCATAACTGACCAAAGATTGAATTAAAGCTAGTTAGCTACATAAAAAATATAGCATGAGTAAATTTGTTAATAACGTGTTCAGGCTTTGTTGAGTGCTTGTTTCTCACAATTTTACAGTGCTAATATGTGTAAATTTATCTTAATGTGGACAGTTAAGAGAGCAAGGGCTGAAGACGTCTCATTTTCAACACCAAGATTTCAAGGTAATGTCAATAACTGCAGTCACCTTCAGTTTATACATTTATGGTTATGCTTATTATTTAACTGTTATTTCTAATTAGCATTATTTGTTTTTTTAATGTTATAACTGATAACTTATTTTACTTGACTTTAGGTGCAGTCCAGAATGAGTTATTTTATGTATGTTAAAATATGATGAAGTGTAGATTTTGATTTAACAATGTGATTTTAACATTTCAACTTTTCTGTTGTGTTTCATAAACACACAAGACATAGTAGAGAACCTAAAACAATGTTGCTGTAAAATGCAGCTAAGTTGTTATTTTGCTGTTCATTGCTGAATATAAGGTTAGGTCAAATATTTGTATTTCAAGGAACATTAATGGTCTGTTTCGTGTCACTTTAAATTCCATTACTACAACTTAGACCTGCAGCAGTAAAGGCCTGAACTGAGAGCTCACTGTATGGACACCTGTGGCCATCACTTTTGAGGTAAGAGATCCTATTCTTGTCACGGGGCGGTCCATGGGTGTGGGTCTAGGTGCGTAGCAGCAGGGAGAGCAGAGCGTAGAGAGTCCGCTTGGGGACGCAGCGGATGATCTGGTCGTGAGCGGACTCGGGGTCAAAGACCAGGGGGCAGGCTTAGCAGTGGTGTCAGGGACTGAAGGCGATTCGAACAGGGGACAGGCAGAGGGTCGAACACCAAGAGACAGGCCGTAGAATGACCAGGGAAAGTACTGCATTGCGCGAGTGACAATCTGGCAAGGAGACCGAGTCCAACTGAGGCTTATATAGCTGAGGTGTGATTGCTGAATGCAGGCAGGTGAGTGATTACAGATGCTGGTCAGGTGAGTGATTGCAGAGCAGGTTCAGGTGTGTGATTGCTTGAAGGCAGAGCATGTGAGTGGCTCTGCCTCAGGTGAACAGAGTCACCACATGGTGGTGGTTGTGACAATTCTACATCATAAAAAACAAAGCAAGTTTTATGTTACATTAGAAAATGGTTGGACTTTAAAATTAGAAGTGAGAGTTTTTTGCCTTTCCCAACCCTTTGGTGGCCACAGTTTTTACTATGGGTGGATGAAATTTGGCATCAAGTTCAAGTGTTGCTGCTTAGTGTTTTTGTGAATGGTTGCAAGCTTTTGGGAGTTTGCACTTGTTTACTTGTGTGTTCACGCTAGCAGAACAGGACCTAAAAAAATATCTACAGACTACTAACAAGCCCCAGAAACGCAGAAGATATTTTTTGGCTCAAAGTGTACTGTGAGAAGAAGAAAAGATAAATAAGGTAAGATTTAGGATCATCCCAAAGGCTATTAAGAAAATATGTCTACCTCGATTGCTATTTTGAAAACAGCTAGCATGTGTACGTTTTGAAATGACTTCAAAGGTTTTCCTAAATTTATGGATTTTTGGCAGAAAACTGATGAATAAACTCCTATTAGCACAACTTTTCATGGCATGTACTTATGCTAACAAGACAGTTTCACAAATTTATGTTATTATTATTGATTTAGTTAATGCTAAATATGTATTGTTCCTTTTACACACCACACAGCCTGAAGAAACACTAGTAATAAGAAATAAAAATGCTCACATAAAAATTTACTTAATGAATCCGGGAAATTGTTCATCTTTGTAATGAAACGCAGGTGCACGGCATTATGAATGTTGGAAAAAATTTAAGGGTCATCATGTTTTTGGTTATTATACTGGCCATATTTTACTTTCCTTTCCAGCAAGAAGAAAGAGAAGCAGAGAAACGGAGAGGTGGAAAGAATTGTGTCTTTTAATCCAGCGTTCTGCAAAACAGCAAATAGTACTTGTAACTGGCTAGCTACTGATATATTGGGGCCACTGAAGTATGGCTTTACTCAGCCTACTCAAAGCGCTAATTCGATTCTTACAGAACGCTAACAAATGGAGTGAATGGAAGCATTGTTGTGGCTACAGTATGACACATCTGCTGATACAATGTACAGCTGTGTATGCATTTGAATTATCATCCTGTTTTTTGTACTATTTTTTACTGCAGATGTGTCTGATGCAGGGATGACTGAGAGAATTTTACAACCCCGAGTCCAAAAAAAGTTGGGATGTTGTCTGAAGCTGTCACAAACCAGCATGTGATTATCTGAAAATCCTTTTTGACATGTTTTCTTTTGTGAAATGTTAAAAGACAGTTTGTATCATGTTTAAACTGATAAACTTGTGTTTTTTTTGTAAATATACACATTTTGATTCAGATTTACACAGCGTCCCAACTTTTTTTGGAACACGGGTTGTATTACTGACATTTGTGATTAACAGTTAAGACCAGTGTAATACAAAAGGAGCTTTGTGAAAAAGGTGATTTTGATTCAGTAAATCCCAGTAGTTCAATAAAACAGCTAAAGCTAAAACATTGCTGTCTCTTCTCATCATCCTGACATGTTTCTGATCTAAAATACCTTCCAGTTCCGATCCTTTTTCCCTGAAATGTGTTAGAAATTATGTTAAGAAAAGGCTATAAAAAACACGTTTTCATGAAGTGTGTTTTTTTTGTAGTCTAGCGGCAAACTTTTATCAGGTGTTATGATGCAGACAGAGCTTCATATGGATAACACAATGCTTCTCATGATAACAAGAAATCAGGCCTCATATGGAGAAGGCACATTGCATGCTCAGTTATTTGTCAGTTTCCCAGAAGTAGCCATCTAAAAGCATGATACTGAAGCTAAGATGGATTAAAAAAATATTTTCTGTGTAAATATGTAGGCTGTGCTATCAAATAAGGGACAAATGTCTGCTGCAGCTGATAAATAAAAAGAAATGCACACACCATATACAACAATATCATATATAATTATTATTTTTGAAAGTGATAGTAGTACTGGACTAGCCTGATTAAAGTATTTCCTCAAAACAAGAAAGCTAAGGACTGAAAATGAGGTTACCATTTGAGTAACATTCCAGCTGCAAAATATTTGAGCGATCTTCTGTGAATTCCACGTGTAATACCATTGCATCAACCTCTCTTGAGACGACTGCAGTTTCGTTCCATATGTGGCCATGAATGACATAACAGGTAGCTTATTGAGTGATTGGGATGAAGGATGAAAAAAACAAAGCTATCATCCGTGACTGAACCACTGGTTAATGCAGCGTAAAACTATGTTTTGGGGGAAGATTATGGAGCTGTGCATCACCTTACTGTATAAAAACATCAGGAAAAATTGTCATTTTTTCCATGCAGGGTGAACAGCCACTTTATATTCGTATTGTAAAACAAGTTATTGGGGTCAGTTAACATGTTCAGATCTCCATACCGAATTCTCAGTTCATTATTGTAAGTACCAGTGACATTTATCAACATTTTATAAGACACCATGCTAACTTTCACTCAGCCAAATGTTTGCAGTATTAGATCACATGCAGTAGGCTGTTCAAAAGATTTGAGCCAGACTGCACATCTGAATATTATTAGCATGAAACACTGTTTCCGTGAATGAAATTGAGATGTATAGGCACACAGTTGTATGTTAGGTTGAATTTTTAAGAAAACAAGGTAAATGTGTATCCTGGCTGCTTAAGATTTAGACATTTTATTCACACAGTACAAATAATAGTAATTTCATAAATACATTTTGTTATTTCACCTTCAGTTCACACTGATACTTGACACTGTTGTTTTCCAGAAATGTCAAAGATCAGTCTGGATTTAAGCAAGTGTATTTGGCAAAGATGCAAGAGTGCAAAACATGTCACTAATGCATTAGATTTAAGGATGTTGTCAGAGGGTCCATTCACTGCAGAGGATAACAACAGATGGTTTTACTTGAAGGGGAAATCCTGTAGGGTTTATTTTTCTGTGGCTTTTGCTTGTTCGATAATATTCTCATGGTGGTTGGTGTTTATTATGCAGATACACGCATCTCCAGACCATTAGGGTGTTCCAGTAAGATTATGAGAAGTTCCTCCAAAAGAGAAGATTCTGTCAATATCATGGAAAGATATTCTGACAGAATGTGGCAAACATTGCCTCCATATGAGATTGATTTCCTGCTTATGTTCAAAGTCAACAACGTCAGAAAGGAAAAATGCCCTGAAAAGTCAATGAAGCATGTTTTACTTTATTTCAGTGGAGTATAGATTGATAGAAATATTTCAAATTGTGTCTCCTGATTTTGAGCAGGTAAGACAAACCTTATGATGTAACGCTATTTTCCTTATGAAATGCACTGATTTTGTTGGAGCCCAGTTTGTGAGAAACAGAAAACTGTCAGATGACGGAACGGTTTGGAACTGCTTGAGTCTGTGCTTACACTTCACCTCAGTGTTACCACAGAATAATTGATAAAATTTGATGAGTATGACATGTCCAACATCCGATGTCCGGAACAGAAGTTTGTAACTGTAAACCTAGAGATTATAGTTGGCATGTGTTATGAACAGTGCTATAACTCCATCTTTGTTTTGTTTTTTCATTTTTTTGTCCCGTTTTTAATCTTGTTTATTATTCTTTTTTTTCTTTTCTTTCCATTTCAAACAATAGTTTAATGTTGAAGTATTTTTGGAAAGCTAAAACACGGATGTTTATTTGCATGTGTGAAATTGCTCCATCATTTGGCCTGCGCCATAAATCAACAAAACTAAAAGTTGGAAAAGGTATGTGAACTGGGATTTAAGTGCTTTATGGCTAAAGTTAAGGAAATGATCACTCCAAGCCTTCGTCATGGAAGCTGCTTCGAATTTGTAATATTTGTTTCCAAAATTGAAATTAAAAAAAAAAAAAAAAAAAGCTTATACCCAAAGGTTAGCAGCGCTGTTTAGTCTTCACCAATTGTCCATATTCCCAAGGCATAATGGAGCGTGGCACACCAAGCACTGTTTTCAGTTACAGAAATCTACTGAAGTCACCGACTGACTCCTTGACCTGTGGCTCCCAAAGGCTGTCTTCTAACTTAGATAAAAAAAGAAATTTCATCCTTACTTTTTCTGAAAACAGATTCAATTCTAAGCAACTGAGTAACCAGTCAAGGCCGTGCACAAGGCCAAAGTTGAATGAGCAACAGCTGTTTATATTTTGCAGTTGTGGTATAATTAGTAAAGTTGGAGCAAGTTAAATCACTTCAGTATCAAAGCCCTAATCATAGTTTGACAGTATTTAAATGAATAAATAAAATAAAATTAATTCTCGTGCCCTGTCATGTGAAACTTAGGCTAGCTTAGTGTGCTTTTATATTATCACAATTACACTAAATTTGCATCCTGCAGGGATCTGATGATTTGACTGTTGGATTATACTCAATTAGATAATGATATTGTTTACAGACAGTATGAAGCTGCACGTTGTGTGCAAACTAGACCAAACTTATGTCAAGTTAGCATCCCCTGGCAGGCCAAAATGTCCATGTTAGCTTCTTTTTAGCTTGTACCATGAGCTTGCTATTATCATTAACATGCTTCTTTTAGGTTGCAATGAATTCTCAACCAGTAAGCAGATGTAAATGATAAAAGTTGCCTCATTGTTCATTATGAGATGACAACTTGTGGTCAAGTGTGTTAGGTTTTGATGTAAAAGTGAAACTGGCTGAACAAAGAAGTTTCTTTCTTTCTTTTTTTTTTTTTTTTTTTTTTAAGTGAGATTGACAGCTCCTTAAAATGTCTGCACACATCCCTGCTAACCAGGCTGTTTGTCCAGACACTCACATCAGCCAGGGAATGTTCTGTATGTGAACCATTCTTTTGTCACTTTAGCAATTATCAGAGCAGGTTTGGGTACGTGTAGTGTGGCAGGGTATTCATGTTTGGCCATAATACAATCTGTAATCCTACGAAGTCTTTCCACAACTGCAATCATGAACACAATGCAGCAGTCTGGTTTGTCAACACATAACATTCTTTAGCTGGATGTTATTTGACCATGTATTGGGCATTCAATGCTGCCAAACTGGCTTTGATATCTCCAGTACAATTTCAACATCTGAAAGACCAAACACACTCAAACAGATGTAATCATTTGGTGCACTTTGTGCCAACATGACCTTGAAATTAAGGACGATTGGTTCAGTCTTTTGTATTTAGATACTGCCCAGATGTGAATCATTTTTATGTTAACAGTGCCTGAGTATTATCTAGGAAACACAGTTTGACATGAGCGTGTTTGTCTGTTTTGTCATAAACATGATTAATGTTTTTTTGTGTGGGGTGTCACACAAAAAGGTTGGATTAAGTATTGTTTTTGGTATCATTGTTTATTTTCATCATATCTAGTTTTGCCCAGCAGACATGGAGTTTTTAATTCATTGATGCTGATTAATGTATTGTAAACATGCAGCTCTTTTTTGTAATTTGTTTTATTTATGGTTTTACATGTATTTATTCCACATTAGTTCCTTTTCATGGTTGAGATGTAGTCAAAACAAAATACAGTCAATGAATGGCATGTTGTACTGGAAATTGATTACTTTTTCATATTTTCTAGATTGCATGCAGTAGGTGCTTTACTGCCAAATCCAAAAGCATCAATCTACAGGCACATAACTTGACACCTTGTTTTCATTTGGTCCCTTTGGTTTGTCTGTTGGATACGTAAAGGGGAAGTCTCCATCTTCAATATATAAACATAATTCAGACTTGTTCTGAATGGTTAATTGTTTCCTCTTGAATCGATATCTTGAGGCACAAAAGTTCAAATATCTATTGTCTTGCATTTGGGAGTTAAAAACTGATGGTGCTGATGTGTGTAATTGTAATGTACACTTGGAATTTAGCACAGAGCAACGCCTCCTTTAATTCCTCCCACAACACCAGCACAGCTGAACCAACAACCACCTCACCAAACAGTTGGAAGAATCATCAATATATTAAGCAGAAAAAGCAGTCACACCTTACTTATCAAATAGACTAGTAGCCAACGGACTGTACGAACCCTCCACTTTATGAAGAAGGACATTCTTTTTAGGCTTACTCTTCAGGGAAAATGAAACAATGTAAAATCCACCGTAACAAAAATGTGACACCATCAAAGATTTAAAGCAAAAAAAAAAAAAGTTAAAACAAGCACATGTTTTGGAAAGTCCCAGTGTGCATTCATGACAGTGACGTATAATATGGGAAGTTAATTTGAATGTGATCTCATTTTCTGGCTCTCTAGTTCATCAGCTGCCTTATTGTTATCCCTGGAAAATACATTTGTTTGTCTGGTTGACAAATTTCACATCCATTATTATCAGCCAACGAAATATTACAGAACAGGTTTTATATTAAAGTAAAGTTGGTTAGAAACATCTAAAATTCTAGAGTATTTTCTTCGGCAGCTGCTAGCTACACTGTGTGTACTGCTATGTCTTGTGTTGTTCACTTTGGTGGGACACCTTTGGAGGTAAAAATCTGCATCATGATATAATGAAAAAGTGTAATAAAGTGGGTGGCAACCAAAAGCCAAATATCATTCCCAGTTTCTCAAAATGGTAACTGTTAATGTCGAGCCCTTTAAGTAATTTAAATAAATTCATTCTTCAGACACGACCGTTTCAGTGGAACATAGCACACACTGGTAAATGCCACATAGTTGTCTCATTCATATTATTACCATTGAGATCGAATATAAGTGACAAACTGCCCATTCCTGCCTAAGAGTACATTAATTCCATAATTGAATCTACTGAGTAATGTTGACATCTTCCAAAACATTTCAAACAGGATGCTGTGTGTGTGCTGCCCTTCTCTGCCAGTACCTGACGCCTGATGTTTTAATGGTGACTCAAGAGTCGAGGCATGAACAGAACCTATGAGCTTTCCATCTGATGATGTAAAAACAGAAAACAGGTGGCAAAAATTGGACAGCAAGCTTTCCATGTGTTCTGTTGTTTCCCACTTGCTCGTTGTGTTGACAGAGCTTTGACAGACTGTAGCCTCCAGCGTTCACCATGAGATTTACAAAATTAAGAACACCATTAATTTACTCTCAAGTGGTGAAACTGTAATAAGATTGAATGGTTCTACAGACTGTCAAAATTTTAAACCCACCTGTAATCACCAGATAGATTAATAGACTCAGTGTCTCAGATGCTTGTGAACTATACATTACAGCATAGTAAGAACATATTAAATAATAAATTAAAAAATGGCTTGAATTGAAAGTGACAATGAGGTTTTAGCATTCATTTTAAACATTCACTTCATCTTTGTAGAATCTGTCCCTTTTTTGATACATAGTCCCCACAATTTTTAGTTGATGAAAGATGACCCAGGTTAACTTAAACTAAACTTTTAAACTTAATCTTGCCATTGTTCATTCCCTTCTCCTTTGTTATGTCTGGTGTTAAACTAGAAAGATTCCCCTTGGATTGTTTGCACACTAAACAGTGGTGATGGAATTACATGAAGAGGTTGATGTCAGGTATACCCTGCATATGGACGTGAACATCTGTAAATGGTGCATGGTAAAGCACACAGCGAACATGTTCCGCTACTCTCCCATGCTTGTTTTCAAAAAAATATTCACAAAATATTTTTTCTCTCTTCTTATGTTGTAATTTACAAACTCCTACGGTTAGCTACTTTGCCAGCGTGGTGACGGATGAGATACACTGCAGCTCAGCTAAGAGCTTATCATATTTTTGTTTCTAATGTTTTTAACTTTCCCAGGATTGCCTAATTCTACTGAGTGTGATTAATTAACTTCTAATCCAGAGGTCATGTGAAATTATTAGCAGCATGCCACCTTGTGTTTCCTTTCTCATTCATCTATAGTGAAGCAAAATGGCTTTCCATGAATGATGTAGAACTTTGCATTAACAATTACTGTACGTACATTAATGTTCCAAATACGACTCCAGGAAAAATTTGTGATAAAAAACATATCAGCTGTAGTCTCATGATTATTCATGATTTTACTAAGAAGCTATTGGAGGCTCCAGAAATTCAGTTCCATGGGTTAAAGCTGTGTGGTAATTGTTAAAAATCCCTGCCATTCAGTTGTTATCTGGATTCAGAGGTTAGGATAACTCTCTAAACCTTACACCCAGATCAGCAAGAAAGCTGCCTAAAACTAGTAGCCATATTACAATTTCAATTTATGTCTTTGATAAACTGGTTTTATGGACTGTTGGTCTTATACAAACAGTAGTTAAACTGTCACCTATTCTCATTAGCTAGACATGATTTTTTTTTTTTTAATTTGAGACAAATCCACCTGGTTATAGTTTGGCACTGAAGCTACTTTGTTAAGTTTAGGAAAAAGGTTTGGGTTTATAAAGAACTGCTTCTGTATGTTACTATTGTACCCAATCCCAATAACGATTTGAAAATATTCACTGGGCACAGTTATGTCAGTGAGGTAGTTTGTCACATAGAATATGAAAAAGTACATTTACAGTGACGACATTGATATTTGGATTTAAATGGGACCCATGCGTCAGTTTTCCAACTGGAAGTCTGGTGTCTGTTTGACCCATTCAGCCTCACAGGCCTCATTCCTCCACCGACTATGATGCTTGTTATATAACGTCACAAACCCAGCGCCCCTCGTGCAGACGCCAGAGGATGCCTGAAACGTCTCATATCTGTATTGTTTCTGCAAACCACAGATCTGCTTTTATTTCACAAGTTTGCCTCACAGCCAAACAAATACTTACTGAACTGTGCATGAGTAATTTTAGTTAAAACGAATATAATCATATAAATGACTTCCTTGATTTGTTTTGTTGCAATTGTCCTAGCTGCTGGAGATTCATCATGAAATCTTGATTAAAAAAAACAAAGTGTTCAAGTATCACGTCGACCAATTACAAAGGAATTGTTAACACATATATAACTAATCTCAATTCAAAAAAAGATGCTGCAGTCCAAAAGATTTGATTCGCCAAGACAAGGTTCCCTTTGAAATCAAAAGTCTAGTCGTTGCTAAGAAAGCATGAGAATAAAAACAAAATACATCACCTCTGTGGCTGTCTCCAGGCTCCAAGTTAGCAGTCTGACAGCACTGCCTTACATTCTTGGTCTGCTTGTGTTTGTCCCTGACAATAAAAACATCCACTGTAACTGGTTTTCATGACTTCTGGCTGCCTCAAATATTGAGTTATGGCGCTACATTTATCTACCTTTTTTTTTTTTTTTTAACAGTTTTTATATTTACTGCCACTCAGTAGTTAATATGAAAAGTTGGACGTGGACACAAGTCATCACATTTATTACTCTAGTTACGCTTTGGCCCTGTTCAGTATGTAACTGCTGATGTCACAATGTTATATTAAAATGGACAAAAAAGGCCAAAAACTAAATTAGGATTTTTGGGCCAAAGCATTCTCAGTTGGAGCCTTATAACTGATATACAGTTAAATGAGGCCAACCACTAAACATTTGCAGATTGGACAGGCAACTTATTATTTGTCTAAAATAAGCTGTTTCATATGTTTTCTCTCGAGCTCTGTACTCCCATTAAATATTTAGATAGAACATATGTACAAGCCAATGTTTGACCAGTGATGTGATGGCCTGGATTTAGTATTTAGCCAGGGCTTCTTTACTTTCCCATACAATACATGTTTTATTACTCAAAACCAGGACATGAATGTTGGAGATCAAAAGGGGCTCTATCTTCATCTGAAATTTGATTCCATTGTAAATGTCCATTATGGTTTTGTTATATTTGCGTGAGAAGTATGAGCGAGATTTGTTATCATCCCAGAGGGTGGGGTAAAGTTATATATTCCACCCCTTGATGTAATTGTATGTGACATGAGCCATACTAAGAACTCAAAGAAGAGGTCAAATGTAATACTCCCAAAGATGGATTCGTGGAAAGCTGGTACCGGGTCCTACCCCATGGTGTCTGTTAGGAGGAGAGGCTAACGTAGCACCTCTAGAGTGTATAGATTATAGAGGGATCAATTTCTCTTCCTTGATATAAGTTCCCCTAAACCTATTACATGTTTAGTCTAAAGGTACTTTGTGGCAGATTTTGGTAGCCTGTATGATTGTACTTTTAGGTTGCAGTGCAGCTATCAGTGACTGCCAAGGAAACTGTACAGTAACTCTACTGTGTGAAGCCTCAGCAATAACTTTTTTGCTCCAAAATATACAATTCTGCTGTATTATTTTAAATAAAAAAAAAGGTAGTGGTTCTATGTCCACCCTGCATTTTACATTGAATCATACCAAAGCCCTAAACTATGATTTGCCTATTGAAATTTCATCACTCTAATTTCTTTTCTTTTTTTAAACTGAACCAAATGTTAGAATTCCAGCTTTGTGACAATCATCCAAAGGACATACATGTAGTTATGTTTCTCTAACTATCCATGTGCAAAAATCCAACATTTTTGTTATTTGTTTAAAGGAGCAGCCTTTACTGATGTAACCAGACACTTGATTCTGAATCATGAGCTCTTGGGTCTGTCAAGTCTCATCAAACCTTTTACCTTCATGGCAGCAGTTTGATCTAAGAAATGATCCAATAGGTGTGCACCATGCCCTAGTTACACAAAAAGAATTTTTGTGTTATTTTCCTGGCAGTGTCCATGGAAAATGTCTGTTCTGAGCTTTACTGCTTTCTTTCAGTAACATGGTTTGTCTTGCCTGTCAAAACTCTTGACGAGAGTCATTCTAGTCAGATGATTTATGAAGCAACAACAAAAAAAATCTTGACAAATTAGTCGCCATCCTGTTTTGTTTTGTGTGTGTCCATTTTGACACAATGTGTTATTGGGATTTGATTCAATATCACACTGACATCTGATATCACATCTCAGAGGTTATATTGGCCAGCTGGTTGGTGCTTTACTCTGTGATTAATGAGTTTAAAGTGGAGTCACTCTGTGGCAGACATGATGCAGTGTGACTTGGAATTTCCATTTATGTTTTATATTTTCAGGCTAGTTTAGCAACTGACCACATGAGTAATTAGCACTTATTGCTTTTTACAACATATGCATGTGGTATATAATGAAACTGTGGCGTGTTAACATCTATGGGGTTTTCACTATTAGCAAAAAAAAGAAACAAACAAGGGGTTCATAGTCGACAGCTACAGCTAGCATTTTTTTTGGCTATAAATACTGGCAGGTAAGCAAACAGGCTGTTTTAGGGGTTTGCGCTGATCATGCACCATGTGCAATAATGTGTCAGCCAACAATCTTTCACTCTGTCTAAAGCTTCCACTGCCTGTCTGAGCTGAGCAGTCTTGACAGATCAAGCCGCAGAAGCTGAGGGCACTGATTAGAAGAGAAGAAAAGCAGTCAAACTGCACCGGTGATAACATCGGGAGCATGGGAGAAAGCATGGCAGAAGCAGCTGAGTGAGCCAATAATTTAAGCCAATGAGCCTGACAAAGTGGGCCATAACAGTCGACAATAACACAGAGTCCCCTGTGAACCTGTTCACTGAGAGCTCGAGATGCTGCTGAAATATTTCCTCCTGCTTCAGACACAGGGTCATTTGTGTGCTATATCATGTAGCTTCTTTGCATATGATATGATACATAAGTGCACATTCCAGATGAAGGACATGCAACTGAAGGCCGGATCTGATATAACGATAAACAACACTTCTTTTTTCAATTTTAATGGATATTCTTATCAATTGAATTTGGGGAAAAACAACTTTGTTGAGTAAATAATAACCGTGTAGTGTGGCTCTAAACCTCTGTCTTAAGTCTGGAGGAAAGGAGTCAACTAAAGTAATGTGAAGTAACATTAATATTAATTGTGTTTTAAGTTGGTTTTGCCATGCAGTTACTTTATATAACTGTAAATATGCAAATACTTTAATTGTTAACTTTCTTGGTTCATTTAATTGTTGCATGTGCTGATCCAAATTATGAGTTTCATTTTTTTTTTGACAATTTCCATTTGGTTTTATCAGCTATGCTGCTCTTGAAATGGAGAAGAAAAGTCTCAACACTGCCTGGATAGTTGAATTCTTTTCCAAGTGCAGCTCCAGGTGTTCTGGTTTCTAGCCATTGTCCAAAGATATAAATATCAGGTGGACTGGAGCTTCATAGGCATTGTCTTTCAGGCCCTGTTACTGCTATGTGGACTCATGACAGGTTTTGGTTACTTCCATGTCTTCTGCTTTCTGAGATTCTATGGGCAGAGAAAAGGTCTTGTTTCACAAAAAGATATATGCATTTTCATCAATTATTTCTAATTTAGAACACTGTATATTTAGTGTCATGTGCACCAGCCTTGTCTTTACAGAAATTCCCCGTTTGTTTGTTATTGCTGATATTCAGTTTCATTCTTTTAGCGCATGCAATGAGAGTCTTGTGAATTTTCTTTAGAATTTATTTCACCACATGCCAGAGAAGATTTTATTTTACCCATAATATGCTTGTCAGACAGTATTTGTTGAGAGAGGCATTGCCAGGGAATGAGTCAGTTGTGTTCCACCAGTGACTCTGAGACAAGCTATTAAATGATTTACTGACCCTCTGG
>JAOWBC010001387.1:12852028-12863073 GCA_028566105.1 Hypoplectrus providencianus | reverse complement strand
TGGTAGATATTAAGTCAACATAAAATACCTTATGGTCGTATTTCAAAATATGGCACTGTTGAGACAACATGAATATCACGCAAGGTTCCCAGGGAACTGTCACCTAAGGATGCACTTTATGAATGAAGGTGCATGTTTTATTATCACCAGAGTTACAATGTAAAGGCAACCAGGGGCAGAACTCCTTAGTTGAGTGTTCTTTCTTACTGATCAAATTTCTACTGTAACTTCAAACATAAAAACAGATAAAAATTCTCAAAAAGCATTCCTATATATGCTGTGTTGTTTACACATGAACATTAACATAAAAAATAAACCCCAGGAACATCATTGTTTTATCAATTTATGGGAGTAACGAGTAAATACCAATACACATACACAGAGTGGAAAATAGGTGACAAACGAATCTACAAATAAATATTTAGCAGGGTTTGGGATTACATTAGTGCTATTTTTAAGATTGAAAATGCAATGTTAATGTTGTCAATATAGTTCTGCTCATAGCCTTGCAGGTGTTGCTCTGCTCAGGTAGGATAGCATGTCCGCCTAGCTTTTGTATGAGCTAGCCTGGAAGTCCCTGTCCGTGTATTCTGTGTACAAAAATCTGCATGGCTATTGCCCCAAATAGCCGGGGATCATAATATACTGGTGCTAACTTGCACTGAGGCACCTTCTGTTTTAAATAATGATATCATAGTAAGTCATAATTATTCATTGAAGCTCTGTTCTTTTGTGAGTGCCAACTGCCAGTACTTTCCTTACACTGACCCTGTGCATTCTTACAACCTATGAGAATAGCCAGAAACAAGCTCAGGCCCAGCAGTGCAGCAGGCCACCCAGTGTTCATGAGATAAGATGAAAAAAACATGACCAGCAGCCACTGCAGAGGTGCTGTGCTGGTCTGGCTGAAGCTTCACTACAAGTACAGATAATTATGTTCAAGCTGTGTACCTACTGATGATGGATGATTCGAAAGATGGTGTCCATTAATATTGCATTCTTTCTGCCCTCTGAGCTTGCTCTTGATTGGTTTAGGGTGATGTCAAACAGGACCACTGCCAGTTGTCAAAAATCACAGACAGAAATAGCATCCAGCTGGAAAAAGACAGTGATGACAAGAATAATCGCATCCTCACTGAAAAACCGCCATCTGCATATCTGGATATGCTTTTGGAAATGACCTAAGTTAGCGTGATGCTACTACAGCATGTCTAGCAATGGTGCTCTTTAATGACACAGCTTGTGCCTCATCTACCTTACTGCCATAGTTCAAGAGTGCAGGGTTTTGGGAGATGTCACATGGGCTGCTTGAAAGTGACATGGATTCAGAATGAAAAATGATTTAAGCTGGTCTGGAATTGTAAAGCAAGAGAACATCTAAATATGTTTTTACTTTTCTCAAGTGATGTGGCAATGTGGATCTATTGAAAGTGTCATATCTTGAATCACAACGGTCTAGGGTAGCATGGTGTTTTATCCTTTTGTGGAAAACAGCTGAAAACAGAATTAAGAAAAATGTTCCTGATTCAGCCTCTGCATCTCTTCTTGATTTTTCTAAAAATAAATACCCTTTGAGTGCTATAAAGTTGCAGACCATTTTCTACATGTCATGCAGTAAAAGCAAACACATTCCCAATAAAAAATTATCTGCATGGGGCCACAAGATACAATCCTCTGTGATGATTTTTAGGGATGCTCTAGCTTACATCAGTGAACTTACTGAGCCCCCCAAGAGGAATTGACATTGATTTAGTGATGAAATCATGTTGAAATATGAGGGCAAGTTATGCTGTCCCTTTTGGCTTTTTGAGTTGGAAAAACTACATTTTTAAAGCAGAAGGAGATAGGTTCCTGGTTCTAGTCACCTAAGACACTTTATAGATTTAAGCAAATCATGTGGACAGTTTTCTTTTTTTTCCACTTTAAAGATATTCCTTTATGGTTGAAAAAATGCCCAAACGCTTGTCTTACGTAACTTAGGTTTCATAGAAAAGTAATTAATTAAATGTACAGGTAGGCTGAATGAGATGCAAACACCGTGTCTTATTGTCTCTCGCCCTCAAGATGAAGGCTTTTAATTTTACAAATCAGAGTCACTTATCCAGTCCATGTATGTAACCCCACCAAAAAATTTGCGGTCAATTATTGGCCAATTCTCGCATTAATCTGGTATTAATTCATGGCTTTGGGAAATTAAAAATGCCATCCTTGATTTAAATAATTTTATTTCCTTCCATGTTTTTCTATATCTTTATCGTCACTACATACCTAACACCAGCTCTGCTGCTATTTGTGCTGTTATTTTCAATTCAGGACAGAGTCTGTGCCCTCCTGGTTTAGCTTTTTAGAAATTGGAAAATCCCAAAGTTAAATTTCCTTCCAGAGATATGATGGGATAGATTTTCCTAAATGCAGCTAAGAAACATTTTTCTGCAATTCCAAAAAAGGTCATTTTAAACTGAGATAAGATAGAATTTCATACTTAGGAGGTTTGTGTGATGAGGCGAGCGTTCTTTATTGGTAAAATGACAACCTATTTAGAATCCTGAAATGAAATGCATTTCATTTTGAATTTCTGTAAGATATTTTGTGCTCCCTATCCTAAGTTGTCTTTTTTTTTTAAATGACTGTATGTCTGTCACTAGGTCATTTGACTGGACCCAAGTACATACAACTTTAGTGCAGCGATATTGTAGATTTATTTAAAACCATAAACAGATTTCTGCTAACTTAAATACATTTTTTGTCATCTGGCCACCCTGCACCAATAAAACATCTATGTTTGTTAAACAATGTATCGCATGCCACCTGTTACATCCGTCTGTGGTTGAGCTCATAACACAAAAAATGGCAACAACATTTTTAGAATATGGAGAAGAGTGCAACAACAGACACTAGTTACTTCAAAAAACAAAACGGAAAAAAAAACTGGCACATCCTGGGCACATCTTAGTTCACATTTTCCCCTCGTCATTCCCTCCCAGGCGAGCACAGCTGGTGGAAAACAAGAGAACAAGAGGCACTTCAGGAGAACTGGAGTAACAGAGAATAGGGGGTGTTTTTGTTTCCCTGGTGTCTACATTCTGACCGAGCTGGCAGTGCTTACTTAATTAGCTCCCATACAGAACAATAATGCCAAACCCTTCCTGTGCATGTTCAGTGGACATATCACAGACATTACGCAGTGGTTTTGCCCCATTAAGCATCCATATTTTCATGCCAAGAACCACATCCAGAATTTAACAGGCCAAGCTTATAGCTAGAGTATATGAATGTTAGACAACGGCAACAATGTGCCAAAGGGATTGTCAGGAAAAGGCCTCTACTGTTGAATAGTGCATCTGTTTCATGAGGAAATGTTCACTCTTAAGCCTTTTCTTTCACTGCCACCACGAATGAACATAACTAATGTCTGTCGAAACAGCAGTGCCAGTAAGTACTGGCTGAATTTTGTGCTTGGAAAAGAAATTCATTAGAATATTTAGCAAACTTGGCCCTGCAGTGTTGTGCTGGAGTTGCTACCATTTTGATTATGAGGTACCATAGGTCAGATTTCATCAAACAAGCTTGCCTCTGTGTTAAAACCTCACATAAAACACGTCTGGTCTCCTAAAAGTTTGTGAAATCAATGGAAAATGTGACTTGAGCACAAAAGGTGAGAAAACCCATGTGTGCCACTATTACAAGCAGTAAATCGTGGAAGTAACCATTCGCAAAATTAATGTGATTGATTAGTTTGACAATTTGCTGTTGTGTCTCATAACCAGGGCTCAGTTCCCATGTGTCAATAAGATTTCTTATATGAAACTCATAAACTTTCTTATTTCATGAGTGCTAGCCTAAACAGGCAAAAACCTACAGAAGCACCAAACCTGGGGCTGTTTACGTAAAACATTTTATCTTATCTTATCACTAGGAGGACAATTTGCTTTTCAGCCGTATGACTGTCAATTTTTACTAAGGAAGAAACCCGTGTCATGGCAGACTGATTGTCTTGCCAAGGGGGAAGGCACAATAGGTGAGTCAGTCCTGGGGCTCTTGCATTGTGCATGCTCATTCAATGACTCTGAAAATTAATGCAATGCAACCATTGTTAATGCACTTGCAATGCTTTTCCTGCCTTGTCCTTTCTCCTACTGGGATAATTTGTAAATTAAGGAAAATGGCTGATCTGACCTCATTGCTAAGGATGATGTTATGTTTATGAAGTTGTAATTGGCTGTCTTGGTCTTGGGCTGTTTAGGGTTTCTGGAACTTAATCATTGACTTCGATCATAATACCATAATGAGTGGATACCTTTTAAAAGCTCAGTTTCATTAAAGTTTCTGAAAAGCTGACATGAATATGATGCAGATTGGTGCAGCCATTTGAGGATTCAGGTTTTAGAACTAAATTAATTGTGACAC
Organism: Hypoplectrus providencianus; assembly: GCA_028566105.1. NCBI lineage: Eukaryota > Metazoa > Chordata > Actinopteri > Perciformes > Serranidae > Hypoplectrus > Hypoplectrus providencianus. The sequence goes on along the minus strand of JAOWBC010001387.1, from coordinate 12,858,666 downwards.
TGTGGACCAAAACTTTATGCGTCCTAAATAAGGACTGACAAACCTATCTTTTTTTTTCTTTTTCTAAGAATTACTCCTACATCATCAAACTGGGAGCCACTTTTATCCTTAAGATGTTATGTGAATTCGGTCCCTGGAGCCAGAGTTTGGATGGCCCCACCAAAAGAAATAGATATGCACAGCCCTATCTGCAAATTTAGCATGGTGTGGTTTTTAGTCTGGCCTTTTCTCCAGTTCAGATCAGTACTGGGACCTAGTTTAGGCAATCCAAGACACAAAAAGGGAGGCAAATATGGCTACTGTGGCATTGCTCTTGCTGCAGTTTGACTTGCCCAAAGAGCATTTTCTCTGACCCTAAATCTCCCTGTCAGATGCTTCTAAGTAGAAGTGGATATCACTAATGTTCACTAATTTCTGCTTAAACCAAGAAAAAGAAAGGGGGATTGTGGTGTACGGTAATTTTGTGGTCTTTGCCGCACAGTGCTGGAAAAACAGAGTGCATGATAGCTCTGTAGTCTTTCATGAAGATAATAAGTTCATTACAGTTTACCACACAGAGTTCATAGATTACATTTGCAGGGTATGTTTATGCTAAGGAGCAGCTACACTTATTATTTAGCTCATCTATCTTATGAAAAGAGACTGGAAGGGATGTGAAATGAATACTTTATGAATGAAATGGCTATTCAGGAAAAAAAAGTCTCTTGTGTTTGTCTTTTTTTAAAGTGGAAAGCCCTGGATAATCTGTCTAATAAATGTTCTATCGGAGACTTAACTGTACAACTCCTTTGGTTGTTTGGAGTCCATAATCCAGACACTCAGCACGCTAGATGATGCACAGCACGCTCTTCATCTTGAACATGGTGTAAATTATGCAGCCTCTCCTGGGGAAATTTTGGAACAGGGGTCGTAATTAATAACAGGGCTGCGGAATGACTTTTAGGCTACATATTTTGCGGTGTGAAGCTGAGCAAACTGGAATTAATACAGGAATGGAAGGCTGGAAATGAAATTTGTGGCGCCTTTGAGGATTACAGTGGATATTCAAAGGCAAGCCGTTTCCTGACGACCATTTTCCAGCATTAAAGTGTAGGTCATTTATAAATTAGACAATATTACTTTTTGCTGTGGCCTTATTGGAGAAATCAATTAACAGATTCTGATTCAAAGATAAAGAAGTTGCATCTTTAGATGTTACACTGGTTTAACATTAATTTTAGATTTAAAGGTTTGGTGCAATGTGCATTAGCCTGCAATATTTATATCTACTGAGTTACTAAGCATTGTTTTCATCCCTCCCCTGCATACATACTATGAAAACATCCTGATGTGGTTCATCTACACTGTCGTAAAATCAAGCCAATGATTGAATAAGGCTTGAAAAGGCAGAAAAAAACAACACACAACTACAATGACAAGTATATTTTGATTTGGCTAATTTCGACTGAGATTAACTTTTTCTAGAATTAAGATATTTCCACAAAACAGGCTTGTGGACATTTGGGTTGACTTTGCAGTAACTCAAAAAGCAAGCATCGAGATGGACTTCAACAAATCCTCAATGTTCTTTACCTTGTATTTAAGGTAAAGTTGTGTAGTGGATAAAATGGTGATCATCATTTTCAAATCACCTGCAGTCCTATTCCTGTTCTGAAACATTCTCATTACCAGGTTAACCAACCAAGGCCATGGCCTTTGGCACCTGTTACCCTTGTATTACACACCCGTTAGCGTCTGTTTGAGCTGCACAGGTTTCCAAGTAATGTTCACCCCTCCATGACATTATTTCATACTGTGAACAAAGGTAACATAGTATAATGATAAAATATAAAGTTGGCAGAAGAAGGAGGATGGGTGCTTTGACAGGTCAAACAGACACTTGACTTTCACCCAGGAAACTGCTGTTTTTGGCCTGTGTGTCAAATGTATTAAGCTGTAACCAATTAGGTTGTACCTGTGGTATAATGTGTTGAGGCAAATTCTTTTACATTTTGTTTGTTTTCTAACCTGTTAAGATCATTACATGGGGGAGTACCTTGCAGTCAGCAATGAGGTGGTCTGGAAGAGTCATCAGTAAAGTGATAGGATGAAAGAGCAGTGTATGTTCAGGTTGGCCAAATACAGAAGAATTCTCTTGTACCTCATGCAAAATCATCAATCAATTGTGTTACAGTCCAGACTTTTAATTTATAGGAATGAAGAACAATTTATAAACCCTCTGCACAGTGGGAAGGGAATCAGTATACTGAAGCTGGCCTCTAACATTTTTTTGTTTGTTTGCTTGTTTGTTTTTTACCTTTAACGGAAAATTAAACATACATGGCATCCTTTTCCAAATAAACACTACGTTGATATTGTACAGCTATTGTGTAAGTATGTAACTCAAGAAGACAAAGAAAGACAGTACTGCCAGGAACTTGGAGGGTGATCAGTTTGGAGCCCAATTTGAAATCGTCATTGAATCTTGTGTCAAAATTTGCATTTACATAAACTACAAGAAATGCCTTTGTAATAGAAGTGACACTATAGTCTGTAACACTGTGAGGGCTGGGGCTTTATCAGATCTCACTCTAGGTAAACATCCGACCTGGCATGCAGTTTTTAGCAGCTGTGCAGGGAATGTAATGACTTTTCAACAGAACATATGTACACTGCTCACAAAGCATGCCTATGTGCCTTGTGATAATAAGGGACAGTTTTTATGTAGGAATAAGTATAATTGGACTTTGCGAGTCCAACATAAGTATTGTTGACTGTGCAAATTAAACATCTTGCACTGCAGCGACTTTAATATATGTATTAGAATATTGTCTTACCTAACAGAATCACAATATATGCATGACTTAATTATGGGAAAGAAGTTAAGTAAGAAAAATATGAATTACAATATATTGTACATGACAACTTTAACATCACTTTTGTTTACAGCCAATCCACTTGTAGATTACTCAGTTGGGCAGGTCTTTATTTATTTTCTGCAGTTCTTGAGACATGGCAAAGTTGTCTCTCATTTGCAGGGAGTGAGGTTGGCCTACTGTTCAGCTCATTTTCTCCATTTATGGTGAAACAAGCAAGCTAGATAGCTAACTAGCCAACCGCTACGAGTAAAATGTTTAGAAAAGTCTAGAAATCTTATTACGAGCACAAATGTGGGGGGCAGAACAGAAGTGCAGAGTCTCTAGTATCCAGATTTAGTTTCAGAGCATTACAAAAGGTGCAAGTTTCAAGCTGCGTCATTGCACAGCGCTTATCTGAACTGGACTTGAGAGTTTATAAGAACTTGTTCAACACAGTACAATGCAGCTATCTTTGTGGTCAGATTAAGTACTTAACTGGTCCTGGTATTAATTTTGCTCTGCTGTCTTTATTTTAAGCAATCTGCCTCAAACCTCTTTTTTGCTCTTTCATATGTCTCCATCTTTTTGCTTTAATTCTTTATTTATGTATAATTAGGTTTTGTTTCATAAGTGAATAACATCTGACAGAAACTCTGACTTGCACGAATGATGGCTTTGTGTTCAACCAAAAGCAAACCATTATATATATATATATATATATTCCCCATTGTATTAAAAAAATATCATGTAGATCAGAAGTTCTGTCGCCCAGTCTTCGTGTAAAGAGACTAAGTCCTCTATTCATATGGGTGGAATTCCATTGCTGGCACTAAACATGTCAGACACAGATGTATCAGTTACATAATGATTTAATAACACTAGTTTTTGCAGGAGTTATTTTATGTCCCGGTGGGCTTTCCGACAGTTTAAAGAAACACTCATTAAGTGAAGCTGATATTTAGGTTGTTTTGTAGGATGGATATTTTGAGCCAAGACAAAGTCAAGAGCCATGCTTCTTTCAGTGTTGGCCATTTTGTTTTTCAGAGGCACAGTTTGTCTTCAGGTGTCTTTCTATCTTATCAATGTGTAACCCTTTTATTTCTAAAAGTTTAACAGGAATTACCTCTACACAGCTTGATTTTCCTGTTTTACACGAGAATAACTTTTTTTTTATTTTATTTTGCTAGATATCTTCTTATATTTAATAATTAAGGTAAATGTATTGCTCTGTATGCAATGTAAGGGGCTGAAAAAGGAAACACAGTTTGAAAAACATTATCCTAAATGTTTGGTTTTCCATGAAGAATATACACACACAAGTCTAAAGTCTCACACACAAATCTAATTTATCAGTGTTCCATTTGTGCAACATGGAAGCCACTAAAACCTTAAACATACCTGTTCTTCTGTAGTATAAATACAAATGGGTTCATGGTGTAATGTAAAGAAGTAGTAAAGAAAAAACACAAATGAATTCAACTCTGTCATCATTATTTGCCATCACCATTATGTTGTTTACCATAGAGGGAGGCAGTTCTTTAGTTGATAATTTTCCATCTGCAAAACATTTATTATATTCTTTATAAATTTGATTGGTTGATAGCCATAATTTACTGTGTTGATATTGGAATCTAGCTGCCATGCTGTTATCTCTCATTAAGTGCTATTAAGTTTGATTTCCTTGTATTTAAATGTCTTTAACTCTGATAATGATTTATGGACAAAAGAATGGTTCAGAGCAATACCTGTAACATGAGCTTATATGGCATTGTAATTTCAGTTAAAAATCCTAGAATTTAAATACCATGTCTGTCACGCTACTTAAAGCTTAAATGTATTATCCACGAAGTTACTTGCTGTTGTGTGAAAGTAACTAAAGCTCAAAGTGAGAGTGAGTGTTTAGGTGTCTTCGGTTTATGAAGTTTTTCACTCTCAGAGCTCATGTGACACAAACTGGTTGTACCTAGTCTGACTAGCATGACCTTTCTGTGATCTGAACTAAACAAATCATCAGTTAAGAAAGTCACACTTTTAAAATATCAGCCAAATGGTCATTTAAGGGATTACAATCAAACCAGAGAAAGGATCACAGCTGAAAATTATACTGGGTACACACTGGACAAAAACTGAAAAAGAAGACTTTGCGAAATACATTTTCCACAAGATGCTCAGTTGCTGTGTCCTTTTTTTTTGGAGGATTTATTCCCCCTAGTGGTCAAACAATTTGTTGTGATATGCTTTGCCTGGGGACCTTTTTTTTTGTAAGATCTGTCCCCAAAACATGCTGTGATTTTACTGCTTATGTCATGCCTGTAACTGTAAGTGCTTGGCATGCAGATCCAAATGACACAACTATTCAGTTTTCTTGTTTGTGTACATGGACACACACAAAGAGATATATGCACATATGCATCTTATTTGCTTGTAAATCTTGTTGTACTCAATGTATCTAAGCATCTGATAGTGTCAGATGAGACTGAGACAGAAAAAGAGAGAGGAAGCTGAATTAGGTTACAAAAGTGGTATTTTTTTTATAAGAAGGGCCTCAGTAAGTTCCAGATATAGGTGTCTTAATTTTTATTGTTTAAAATATAAAATGTCTCCTTTAAGGATGTGACCCACTTTGATTTGGTGTGAGAACTTGCTGGCTTATCATCGGACTGGGTCAGTTTATCAGAGTCTACCCACTAAAAACACAAACTGAATAAACTAAGGTACTACATACTTATCTCATGGGTGAACTCCCTTCTGTTGGCCACAGAACTGGCCCCAAGAGGTCCGTTGTGGGGGACATAAGGAAGTTATAACAATGTCAAGGAAGTGTGTTAGTGTGGCTGTCGGAAATGAGTGTCGCTGCACTTAACTGAGGCCTGAGAAATGGGGTTAAACTTTCTGAAATAGAATATCACTTAGAGGTATTTTTTATACTCTAATCTGTAGAAGCAGGAAATTCCAAATTGTCCCTTTCATTTTAAGTTGGGAATTGTTGTAAAAATGCATGGGAATGCCCTTGATTTGGGCCTCAATCAGTTTTCCCATGTCTTCGGTACAACCACAACAGTATGCTGTTAGCGTTGCACTTAGTGGTTGCGGTATCCTGAGCATGTCTCTTACTGGACTCCATCTGACGTGATGAAAAGTTGTTTCATCTGCATTTTATATTGCCCATGACGTCTTCTGCCTACACTCTCTCTCCCTCTTTAGTAGCATATCAGCGGACTTTCCTGTCCCTAAATCTCAAAGAAAGCCTGAGAAAATCTATGATAAGCTGAAAATCAAACATTCTACAAATGACTAATATTAATATTAGTATTATGTCATTACTTTATCCTGCCAGCACAGCTTTTTTATAGATAGAACAGAGGCAAAAGTCAGAGCTTTTGAGTGGTGCATGCGTCACTAATTGTGTCACTGATGTGATGGAAATCATTGCACAGATTCTGAAATTGCCCTTGACACAATAATGATGACGACAATTGAGTTTTTTTTCTCTTTTAAAGAACAAAACCTGTAAATCAGTCGCTTTTTGCATGAAAAAATTGTAATTTATGGGGTAATTTACTGTACATAATGTTACTTAAAGTGAGCACATAGCGGTTCATAGCCTTAAAAATTATCACCTTTCAGTTCCAAATTCCTGTTATGGCCTAAGGTGTCCTTGATGTTAAAATTACTAGTGGAGTTGATGGTAATATATTTGTGTACATAACACTTCAACACTGCACTGTGCATAACCAAACACTTTGAACATGAACCAACAAAGAACACATACACACATTTCATAGGGGTGCTCCTCCCAAA
>JAOWBC010001387.1:12828991-12847503 GCA_028566105.1 Hypoplectrus providencianus | reverse complement strand
ATATATATATATATATATATATATAGAGAGAGAGAGAGAGAGAGAGAGAGAGAGAGAGAGAGAGAGAGAGAGAGAGACGAAACTATATAGTCTAAGTTCTCATATTTAAGTGAAAACAATAATGCTTTGTATGCTATTACAGCCACCAAAGTGTTCCACCAAAGAATCCACAGTTTATGTTGTAATTAATAACAGTTAGATATCATTAAGTTCAGGTTGACCCCTCATCAAACCTCACCAAGTCTATGTTCAATCTCAGCCTTTTTGGCAAAAACACCATTCAACTCAGCCCAAAGGAGGAGGACCAGACATGAGCTAAAATAGACATTTCAACTCTTAAATAAATGGAGAAAAACACTACTCTCATCCAGAATACACTTTTGCTTCCCAAACAGACTAGTCAGCTGGGGCTTTTGGTCTTAAATCAAAGGTGGAAAGAAAAGTATAATTCAGGATTCAGCATTAGGTCAGTGTCCTCCTGATGTTTGGATTGTAACTAATGATTTACTGTAATCATAAGTTGGGTTGAGTGTAGTTCAAATGCTTTGTTGTTCCTGACTTATTTTAGATGTTTTGGACCTCTTCATTGTGTTTTGTCATGTATCTGATGAGTTCACTGAGAAAAACAGATGTTTCTCTCATTGAAATCACCATTCTAGTATGTATAATTATCACAACATTGTACGCAGTTATAAACTGCAATGAAGGAGGTCATAGGGCACGCTAGTGCCATGGGATATCAGGTGTGCTGTTAGAAAAGCAACTCAAAATTAGATTGTTTAATCATAGCTAAACATTTCAATGAGTTTACACAAACCTGTTGTGCTAAGTTAATAACTAAGTCTGGCAGCTAATTGTATTTACTTGCTGGCCCACTTCATATGTTTACATTCCTATCACCTATGTGTGCCTGACAACAAGAACTTTTTGAGACCAGCACAAATAATTAAGCTGGCGTCTGACATGAAGGTCACAGTGTTTTCATCCAGGATCTTGTTTCTTCTATCATTTAGGCTCAGTCCAGCTACAGTGTCTCAGTATGTGGTAGAAATACATAGACTTTCCTTTGTCCTAAAATATATATTTAGTATTGCTAAAATAACTGGAAACATAATGATTGTATGCTTTATGTAGCCCTTTATGCTGTCGGGGGGAATTAGTGTTACATCAGATGTTACAATAGAACTGCTTTATGCATCACAAAGTGCAGAAATGTGTCAGTTGTCATAGAAATAGTTTTTACTTAAGTAAAAACGCAAATATTTGCCAAGCTATATGATCAAGGGAAATCGCCCTTTGCACTCAGCCTGAGCAAACTTTTAACAGCTGATATTGTAAGGACACCTGACCCAACTTTAAGGAAACCAGCATGAGGGAATATTAACACTAATGGTGGACGTCACCACTATGAAAGATAATGTGTGTCTTGGAAAGCAGAACCCATTAGCATGTGTGCAACAGCCCGATGTGTCAGCTTTGTGTCTGAGAGAGTAATGACTTTGGCGGCAACTCCTGCCAGTAAAAAGTACCTCCGCTCAACCTTTTCTACTTAAAATCCCAAAAATGTGTCCCAGGACAGAACAAAAAGATGGACAATGACAGCCTTGTCTGCGGTGAAGTGTTTCCTTATGAAAAACTAGACATGTTAAGCCTGCATGACTCTGAACTCAGGTGTCTGGAGAGGATGTGTCCCGTTAGTGATTGAACTTGAGTAAAAATCGGCTGTTGATGAAAAAAGAATATCAGTTAAGCAGTCATAAGTGAATATAAGTTGTTTCAAAGAAGTTTATTCTATCTTCCACACAGTGCTGAAGAGTGCTCTGGCTTGTTTGCACTTATTTTTTTGGGTAACTGCAATACCTGAATTTCCCCCATGGGGGATCAGTAAAGGAATTCTTAATTGAGATAGATGAAGGGGAGGAGACGCTGTGTTAGACATGAGAATCCATGGTTTTGGAGAGGCCAGAACCCTCCAAACCATGCCACATCTGCTAACAGACAACAAAAACATAATCATAACCTCCTTCACAGACGTGGTGAAGGTCTCATAGACGGAGCTGGAGTGATGCCACAAATAATGTACAGGTGATATTAGGAAAGATCCTGCCATGATTGATTCGGCTTCATATGTTGAGCTCTTACTCTGGAACCCCATAAAAGAAATATTCAGGCCATATGATGGATTTGGTTACTCTACTTTGAAGTTACTTTAAAAAGCACAAAGGTATGACTGGTTTTCAAGAAACTGTGTAGCAAGATGATTGATGCTCAAGGAGTCAAGTTTTCTATAATTCTTTTCACAAAGGAACAGCTCTAGCAATCACAAAACCCTTCTTTAAGTTGAGAATGGATGATAGACTGTAATGGACTAAGGTTGGTCTTTGCTGTACTTAAAATCTCTGTTACAGGGCTGACATTGACAATTATCCTGATGAATCCACTAAGAGACTGTACAGACTAGCAGGCTGATGTTTCTTGGGAATTTTGCTCTCTGTCGTCTATGTGTGATGCCGACAGTTTTCTCATTTCGTTCCTAGAACCCGAGTGACTGGCTTCCACACATGGACTGCCAGGCGCAGTATTTCCAGCTTATTCCTACCGCCAGTGACTTTGAAATGTCTTGTTCTTGATATTCTGTAGAAGCATGTTGATAGTCGCTGTATTATTTTCCCCCTGCCTCACTTTTATGGATCACTTGCTTTAGAGAAACAACAAAAAAACAAATGTTACTGCTTGTGTTGAAAACCAAGCAGCTGAAAATTAGAGCTATAAAGAACAGGTAATTATCTGGGTATGTGGTTTGCTCTTCCTCAGTCTCCCTCTTGACTCGTATAGATAAGTACGCTCAGTATCCATGCAAATGTTTGGCAGACAGTCCAATTCCTTCTGGATGAGAAGGGAGGGGGGGGGTCTCTTTCTCTCTCTCTCTCCCCCTCTGTGCGAGTGTGTCTCTTTCCCTCACTCTCTCTTTCCTTGCTGGCAGCCGCGTCTGTGCTGTTGGCAGGAGAGACTAGAATAAAAACAGCAACACCAGACATAGAGGAGGAAAAAAAGCAAAGTGATCCATTGAAACAGAGTCTTTGCCCTTCCTTAATTACATCGAGTCCCATATCTTTTCCCTTTTTTCACCTTTTTCCCCACTCTTAAAGACTTTGGGCTTGTGGTAATTAGCTAGAAGAGAATAAAACCAGCTGATCGGGATAGGGGTGGTGCATTTTGGAGCGAGATGGCTAACAGAAACATTCTGTTGCTCTTCTGTGGACTCTTCCTCTTAGCACTGATTCAGCGCTCTCTTCAAGGAGGTAAGTGTGTGCTACAGGTGAATTGAGCCATTATCCATGCTGCATCAATCACAGACTTAGAACAGGTGCAATTTTACTTAATATGTGCCTTGTTGTGCCTCAGAGACATAAACACATCTCAAGTTATTACATGTTTTACTGATGCATTTTATCGATAAGGTGTCAATTTCTGCTTTCGCTTATTTTTTAAAAATGATTTAAAGTTATATAGGAGCAATTTTTACCTTCTGCAGTGTAATTTCTGTAATTCTGTATGAAATAAAACATTTGTGATATTTGCTAACTTTTTTTGTATTTATCCTAGTGAAACCACCAATTGCACTGCAATATATTTTTTTAGTTTGGTGCTTTAAAATCAAGATAATACAAGCCCCATGCTGCAGTCATGAAAATCCAGGATTGTTTAGTCTGGCTGATCTTCTGCACATTTACTGAAGTCCTGAATAGTGATGTACCATCACACGGCTGTTGAGAAAGACCATAACAGACAGAGAGGATGTTTTTCTAAGTTTCCTATTCAAATGTCCATTGCAGCAAAGTTAGAGGTTAGGTTTGAATGGCCACATTTTGACCAGATATGTATATCACATGGCTTGAAATTGTTATTAAGAGATAACTCTGCATTATCTATATCTATTAATGCTATCTGAACTCAAGTAGCCTCTCATTTGTGTGGTTCTCTACTTCTCTCATATGTATTTTAAATGCATTTCAGACAGATCATTTGCATCCTACACCAAGTGTATGTTTACATGGCTGCAGACTATTCTATAACACATCAGAAAGAAAAGTTTCTCCAGCTGGTTCTTCCATTCACTTAGCAAAGCACTTGTTTGGAATTTGCCCTTAATAAACTCCCATGTAGACCATCAGTGTATGTGGCCTTTACATCTTTGACCAAGTCTACCAACTTCACCAAGTTAGAGGACTCCATGAAGCATCAACATGTAGATTATTTAACTTCGAGTGCAGTTTAAAGTTACAGATTTCCTGTTTCAGAGAAAGGCTGTGGGCAGGCATTTCTCTCATTCAACCTGTGAGTTTGCTTTTCTCCCCTTTCTGCATTGATTTAATTTGGTTCTTGGTTTGTGTCTTGGCTGAGTTTCTCTGAGTTATTTAGCCCCCAACTAGAAAACATGTTTAGCATCTGGGCCTGGGTATGCTGGATTGAAGTCAATTTTATGTTGTATTTATTTGCCTAAAAGTCGCAGCTGTTTATGTTCCTTATCTTCCAGTGTCCTTTCAGATGCATTATGTTTAGATAGTAAGATTCCTGAAAGGAACATTTTGTCCATATAAAGTTTTATTATTCTTAGTTATTTTATTGGCCTCCTCTAATTTAATCATGTTAACAAAGTCTAGCAAGTCTGTTTTTGTCAGGCCATAGATTGTATCATCAAAAATGTATTTGCCCTTCTTCCCTCTGCTGTAGCACATTTATCCTTTCATCTTTGTGCCAGCCACATTTCAGTTGAGATATTGAGGTGCATTCAGGCGAATTATGGAGCAGGTAAAGGAGCCAGCAAATATCCATATTGGCTTTGCAGTGCAACTTTGATCTCAACCCATCCATATCAAACATTTCTGTGGTCCTCAAACCAGTTCCATCTGTGTCTGTGCACTCTGACTTGGGAAAAAATGCAAGTAACATGAACCTCATTAACACCAAATCTACTCTTTAAATGCATCTGCACTGCTCTTATGAAATTTACCATTGAATTATGATATAGTGCAAGGCTTGTCTGAGTGTTTTCCTTCAGCAAGTGTAAATGACTTATGATCCTAGAGGAAACATCTGCGAAGTAGGAGTATGTTAATAAATTTGCCCCTTGTCATGTTACCCTATAACCTTGAACAAGAACTGTATCGCTTGTTGGCCATTCCTCATATGATGGAGAAGGCAGACTTACATTTCATACTACAAACAAACAACATCTTCCACATGGATGGATAAACAAATGTTGACAGATGAAAAAGTAAATTTATGTTGACGTTGCTTGGGCTCAGTTACTTTTACTTTTTTTTTTTTTTTTTTTTGCTATATTTGATAACTGAATCAAACCCAGACGTAGACTGTTGATAAAATTCTTTGGATAGATTCCTCAAGTCTATTGGTCTCTGCCATATTTAAAGGAAGCGTGAACAGCTAATAAGATATTTGCAGATTCTTTTTGAAATGATACCAACATTGCTGGTACAGTTACCATTACTTTTACATGCTAAATGCCCAGCATTTTCAAGCATGTTCACTTTTCATTTCTTACCTTGTAAAAATGCATCAACAACCTAAATGGTGGACTTAGTCTAACTATGGTTTTTGACAAACAAAGTTAATGGTTCAATTCTGACAGGCAACAGGGAGATAAAAAAAGGGAAAAATTGCTGCTCTGTTACTTCACAGTCTCTGAAGAATTAAAGAGGTTGTGGGATGTTTTCTTTAGTGCTGCTGGAAGTCAGTTTGCCTCATTTGGCATTGGCCAGTTTCAGCCCTGAGACTTCAGAGGAATTTAATACATTAATCAGCGACAGTCGCCTGGCTTTAGGTGAAGTTAAATGAAAACAGTGCAGTTTGGATGGCATGCCTTCGTTGTCACAAAACACTAGTGATGAATCGCAGCATTACGGCTGCATTGTTGGTAGAAACCCAAACTGATTGTCTTGATTCCCCAAGCAAGTGGTGCTTCAAGCAGTATTGTTAGTGCGTGTTGCAGACACCTCTCTGGCTCTAATCCCTCTTCTGGCAAGGTTGAGTGCCAACCGCAGCATACTGGATTAATATGACACATACAGGAGGCATCCCAGTGCTCAACAGAACTACTTTGTAATTCAAGAAATAGACCGCTTCAGCCTGGTGTCCTAGAAATTAACTTTCTCGTGCAATAAACCTGCATTGTCAATTATGTTAAGAGGGAAACATATTTTCTATGAGATTAAGTTTGTTCTTTATTTGTCACAAAGGCGGTTCTAATCAAAGTCTAAACAATGATCTCTGTGTTTATAGGAGGTTTTGGTGGATGGATGGGTCAGACAAATACACGACTTTCACCCAGGAGGTTTGCAGTTTGCATCCTGTGTGAAACCAAAAGTCATTGTTGGCCAATTTATGGAACAAACATACTCATTATAACCCAAACTATGATTTAATACTAAACCAAACAAAGCAGTTTTGGTGCTTGAACCTAACCTATCAACGACCATTTCAAAATATTAACCATGTGTTTAAACTGAGACTGCAATCTGGAAGAAAATGCATTTCCCTGTAAATAAATATGAGAAAACAGTTCTGTTGAATGATGATGTATTTCTTTTAGCAGACAAGGTTTTCCATTTGAGGTACAATATAAGCAGGACATAGAGGTTTCCCTTTGGTGGGGGTTTGTTCAAATTCTTCATCTTCTTTAATGCAGGACCCAAAAAAAACATTTTAATTTGTTGATGTTGAGTGGTTTGGTGTAATTTGTAGCGAGGTGACCTCATTTTGGAACGAGCCTTTTGGTTACAAGCACTGACTGACCAATGTTTGCTATTGTGAAAGAACTGTTATTCCATGTATTCATGCTTTAGTCTGGCACACATCCTGGGAAAGTGTTAGGAGATTGAACAAATCCATCCACGGTTTGCAGTTCTACATCAATGCATGTTGGCTGGCTGGGAAGTCACTTTGTGTTTCAAAGCTCCTAGCCAGAAGCGATTACCAACATTTTTCCTATCACCATTTTTACTGTAACTACTGTTAAGGGTGTCGTAGGGATCAGAGCGGAGTTTTGGGATGGGTGGGTGGTTTTAATAGACTTCAAATGGACTGTGCTGTAAATGTCTAAGGTACCACTTCTTTGCACTGTACTCATCATTCTTTACAATCAGTGGCCTTACCTTTTTAAACCTGATGGACTGCTATTTGTAATCCGCTTCCTTTATAAATGGTTGATCTGTAAGAATGTTGGATCACAAATCAGCATATCAACCGCTTGCAGTTTTCTTAGAATATCATCACTTTTACCATGTACATACACTACATGTGGCCTTTTATACTCACAAAGTTGAGTCCTCGGTGTCGCTAGAAACGGCATATCAGTTAATACTGTGTTAAGCTCTTACTCTTTGGTTGTTGCTAGCATTTCCCAGTCAGATGTTTGGTCTGCAATCAACCACTGCCAAGTGTTCAACAAAGAACCACATTAACTCCGATGATTCATTCCAGCCACTCTGCAAGCAGCCCTCACCAGGCTGTTAGCTGCTTGCAGCAGTCGCAGTGGGCCAGCAATCTGAAATTGCTCCTGTCAGTAATGTTTTCATCTTGACCTGCCACTGCCTACTGATGATCAAGTAAATTCCAGATTTACAAACAACATGACAATATGAACAAAATGTTAGTATAAAAAATATTTTTTTTTAAATAAAAGGTAATAACTGATGAAAAAATATGGTAATCAAATCATATTCTGATTAAACAGATTACGTCAATATAAACAATCCTTTGGCATTAAAACACTGTATGCTGTGTTGTATTAGTTTCAGTGCCCATTTTTCCGGGTTGGAGTAAGCATTATACCTTTAAGCTTCTGGAATAAATATGTTTCTTAAACAAAACATACTAAACAATTTCTGTAAGTGTTTTGTTAGGTATTTAGCAACACAACTACTATAGAACACATCCAATACTCACTTACCATTAAATGTCTGCAGACTGGACTGGATGATGATGAATTTAGTTCTCTTTCACAAAAATCATAAATTTTATGTTTCCCCTTGTTTAACTACGTAAACTGCTTTTGTTCTTGCCAGGATAAAAGTGTGTCAATGTCTTGTCCATAAATCTGATTGATGATTGCTCACATGGACATGTTCCTGCTCACAATCCAGATGCTGGGCCAATACATTTAGGTCCAAAACAAACAGTTGCTTCATGTCCTAAAGTCAATATTTCTGCAGTGTATACAACCCCAGTCATGTTGCTGCTATTTTCAGAATTTTCAGAAAGAGTACATTTGAAACATGTATTGTTTAAAGAGCTGAATAGCACTTTGCATTTGGTCTGACATATCTCACTCCTTTTGACACTGACCTGAAACAGTGTCACTTCTACTGTATGATAAGGTCACATAAATCCATTTCTGGCATGGAGTCATAATGTGAACTGTTTGTTCTGCTAGCTTTTTGTAATTTCACGTGGCTGATGGTTATCTTCAACCATAGCTTATTGTTTCGTCATGTGCAGCTCTGAAATACTTACAGTCCACAGCTGTTATAAACCCCTTCTTTAGTTTCAAAGGCGTGTCTTCTCTAATTCTGTAATGATTTCCTTTTCAGCTTCCAGTGGGCTGATTTCAAGCAATTGAACAATGATAGGATTGGAGTCAGGTCTTCTAAGTCATTAAGATATTGCCATCTCTTGGCTGTGAGTTTGTTTGGCAGAGCACACCTCAAACTGATGTTCTACTTCAGAGAAGTGTCACCAAAACCAGGTTGTGCAACCCAGTCATCGGAATAAATGTTGGCAATGCACATTTCTGCAAACAACAGATAATGTTTCTGAAGCACTGAACCTCTTCCTTATCCATAGTCGTGAGGCACTGGGTCAGTGGTGGAGTTTTTCAGACAGATGGTCAACGTTGTGAATTGATGGCACATCATTAGGGATCTTAGGAATTTACATATGGAACATAATTCACAGGTTCACCTAAAATAACAGTGACTTTCACATGAGACCACCAGTCTCCTTGGTAAAATCCAGTGTCTGTTTGACCCCTCCAACCACTTTCATATGGACACTAAAGGGTGGCGAAAACAATTCATGTCATCATATCTGTGGTTTGCAGACATATACAATGCCAAAAATGTTTTATGACGTCTGGGCTGTGGTTGGGAAATTGTGAAAAGCCAAACTGGAGTCAGGTTGAGGTGGGTGGAAGGAAGGCATGGACTGTCCCATTTTAATTCTTACCCTCTTTGATGCTCCTCACACCCTCCAACGTGCTGTGGAAAATAGACAGTGTTAGGGGTGACTGATAGTGGGCCAGCTGTCACATGTCTGATAACGGGAGATGCAAGGATTCCAGCAACCACAATGTTTGCTTCACTGCACTGTTGCTCTGGGTTGCAGAATGAGAGCTTTCCATTAACCAAACCCCCTCTTCTGGGACAGTGGTTTTGGATGCATCTGAACACAGCAAACAGTCGTTAGTTTGCCAGAACCCTTTTTATTCTATCAAAAGTGATGGAAAATGTGGTGTGGAATTGTGTAAATGGCAGGTAGGCAAAGTGGTGTAAACACATTTCAGTTTTCCTTAGGACTTCCCAAGCTTTGTTCGGCACAGCACTATCATCATAAATTGCAATGGTCCTATACCCATCTCATTAGTAACGACGGGAATGCCCTTATTAACTTTTGTGAGGTTCACGAGTACAGCTCAGGGTCATAGAACAGTCACATTACTCACTAGCTTGGTATCAATGAAGTAAAACTAAACTCAGCAATTGTAAAAACTGTCATTAACATGGGAGGTGCAATGGAAAAACACGTCATTGGCTTTGGTTTTATTCAATAACAAAACAAGTTCTAACTTACAATTACCTAACTCCTCCTGTACTTATAATGTGCAGGAGCATTAACACATATCATAAAATGTTTTAAAATGGTATACATCTTCCACTTTCACTTTAATTTGTAGATACACAAATTTCCTTCTTTGGGCTGTTTTGATACTCAGGCCAAATATCATTGCAGTAAAAAAAAAACATTTTAGCACTTTCTCAGATGACACTCAGAACATGACCAGGCAATCTAAACATAAAGCTCTGGATTCTGTCCTTTCCACCTGTTAGCTTGTGTCTGGTGGACTATGTCATGTTATCAAAATTCAAAACAAGGGAATTGGAAAGACCCAAACACCCACACACACTAATTCTGTGTATGAAAAGTATTTTTATTATCTAAGCCTTTCAGCTTTTCACACATTGTCCTTTTTGTGTTGCATAAATTTAAATCCAACTTCTTGGCATGTGTATTACCTTGTTAGATTTGGGATTCAGGAATTATGTGAAAGTATGATGTGACCAAATTTTCTCTTCTAAAGGAAAGAAAATTCTGTATTATTAAAAAATGTATGAGAAATGTTGTGTTATTATACTACTGAGGTTTACTAAGCGATTCTAGGAAGTGTGTGAAAGCACAAGACATACAGAGGCAATAAAGGCTGAGAGAAACAAGCAAAAATTCCAGCTACCATGTCACTATGGGCTTCAACATGGACTGAGAGTTTTACAAAGTGGAAACAATAACATTTTTCAGTCAGATTTACATATGAAGACTGTTTACCGTACATATGCCTATACGTGGTATGCATGTCAGCAATCATGCTTAACATTAGTTCAGAATGTATAAAAAGGTGATTTTATTTGTATGATTTTTACCAGTTTGAACACTTTTTTTTTAACCAGGAGATGTCATGGATTTGTGTTGCTAAAAGCGGACAGATATCCCAGCCTATCACGAACATGTTTGAAACTCATAATGTGCATTCTGACAGGGAAATTCATTGAAACAATAGTTCCAACCCAAGACTTGTTCTAGACGTCCACTGTGACATAGAAACATAGCAGGAAGTGCAAGTATCTCACTCCCGGACCATGCACCTGTCATATCCATTTGACTTATTTCCCTGTGGCTGATGACTGGCTGCATTCCTAGCTTCCTGACACCCTGTCCACTGTGAGTCTTACAGTTGGACTACATTCAAGTCCAAAGTGGAGCCATGATAAATTCAAATCACCGTCAGTGCTGTGAGTGCATGTATATCAACACACTCTGATCAGCTCTGGGCTCCACCATCACAAATGGCTATTCAGTAACTGATGGATGGGAAAAAGCCATTTGCTTGTGCTGTAATTTAATTGTTGCTTCCCCGTCTATCTCAATAAATTACAAAAATTCTCTCACATTTCTTGCTATGTTGCAGTGTAGTGAATGTGCTGAAAAACAAGCTGAAAAATATATTTGTTATCCTCTAGTTTGCTTGGCTACATTTTAATATTCATTAAGGGTTTACATCCTAAATATGTACTAATATTCTCACCAGACACCAGAATTTGTGTGCTGGTGGAAACTTTCTTCCTTGTGTTTTTTGTCACAGATATATCTGCATCATCATATCTATACATAACTACTGTAGTTATTTGGAGCCTAACCTTTTTTATTTTTTCCTAACTTCAGACAAAGGTTTTTTTTTTGTTGTTGCCTGACCTTAGTTGTTTTTATCAAAATGTACCCGAGGTGTTTAAAACCGTGTCACTGATATATTGATATCATACTAAACATTGCAAAAGTAACCACATAAACGTTTTTATGGGTATATGTTGAGCATATGATGTGCATCATAAACTTCATAGTTAAGTCATTTTATGAATAAGAAATGTTTTTTTTCCTGTTTTTAAAAAAATATTAAAAGGAAAATATTGTCCACTATGAAAACTTAATTAGTGTTACCCTTAAGCCATTATTTTGTTGAAAAACAAAAAGAAGTAATTTTCTATTCTTTGTTCCCAGGGTATTTTTTTTCATCAACATTAATCCTATCACAGATACACAGGGCAAACTTGACCTGAGTTGATAGTGAAATTAATTTTGGCTCATCTAATCCCTTGTGCTCCACAAGTCAGTCTTGTCCTTAACACACATTCCAGCACATTCCCGTGACCTGGCTGAGTTCACAAGGAATGTAAGCGCAGGATGATGATGATGACGATAATTAGGACAATCATGGAGAAATCCTCAAATTTATTGAGGTAGGGCAGGTCACTTGGCAGAGGTCAATGTGTCTGACCAAATAAATGCCTTATTTGGATGCAAGGTCTCAGTGAACCTAATGCACTCTGTAACACTGGTACAGTAGCATGATGGGATTTTAAGCAAAAGGAAAACTTGAGCAGACACATACTCCCTCTTGCCTCGCTTGCACTGCCGAGACAGGAAATCCTCCTTTTGATTGTTAAATGAAGGAGCAGAATTGGGAACAATCACTCCACTACTGTCGTGTGGTGCCTGCACCTGAGAGCCCTGCCATGGAGCCAATGGCAATGGCTCTGATACACAGACTGATATACAAACACATGCACACACACATTACTTATTATTGGCTTAGCTGTTTTATAATCAAATACAGAACCCTGGACAATATTATTTATTCCTCATTTTTATTTGAGCCTGCAGGATTTCCAGTTCTCTTCAGTCAGTCCTCAGTATTATAAGGCCAAACCCCAGGAAAACTGATTAGTTCTACCATCTTCCAGCTCCCAGATCTGGATGAGTCAGGATGAGTTAAAAGTTAGCCTCCCTCTCATCTGTCCATTTGTTCATTCATGGAGTAATTTTGTGTCCAGAGCCACAGCTGCTGCTATAACTGTTCCCATTCATACTACCGCTGAAAAAAACTACAATTCTAACATATTTGTAGATTGCACGTGACAGTGAACTGTATACCCCTTATTGCACGGATGGATAACTGAACAGGGACGGCAGCCCAAAGTGTCAGGAAGAAACAAAAGCAAAACAGGACTAAACCTCTATAAAGTCTGTGAGTCTTACCTGTTTGTTGGAGAGGTGATGGGACCTCTTGCATGTCTGTGTGGGGGAGCCCACTGTCTCATAATCTGCCCAAGCCAGTTGGCGCACCTCTTATTGCTCTTGCTGGACCGCTTGCTTGACAAAATAATTTTTCTCTTAAGCAAAAACAGACAAATGTTTTTTGCCATTTCTTATCAGATGTGAAGTGCAATTTTGGAATATCTAAGTAAATATGACAATGTTGGGCTTGCTAACTTCAACATAAACAACCGGTTCAGTTACACCAACAGTTCTTAGATTCTGCAGTGTAGACTTTCTTAACTTTCTGCCCAAAATGGAGTTAAACATCCTTGGTGATTCACTTTACAACCCAATCACTCCACAATTGTATGTTCTCCTTTAGTTTCCTGTACATACTACAATACCTTCACAACCTATCCAACAGTTGATTCTAAATGTATGGTCCTGGATAGTTTGCTACATTGGTGTCTTCCATTGATTGGCACTGACCACTCATTTTCCTGACCTCAGTATTAAAATAGAAAGAATACTAAAGTTATTGGGCCCAAGCCCATGAAATATGTCACAGCTTGTTAGTGAACAGGTCAAGCCTTGTTCAGTGCAGTGGAGTTATATCCAGACATGAGTTATGAACTGCATAGATCTTTAATTTTTTGGCATGCTTCAGTCACATATGTCATGACTTTCTTTCAGCTAAATCGGACAGTAATACCTTTTTATGCTCTTCCCCTAATGGCCACACTGAGTGGACAGAACTCAAAGCAGTGTTCACACAGTATTCACTAATAAACACATGAACGCCTTTGACATGTGGTTTAAATTAATTGGCCTCCCAACACATGTAAGAGCCATTAAATATAATCATTGTGATCCTTCAGCTCCATTTGCTCCAATGCGTTTTGTTTTTATTGATATAAACCAGGTTTTTCCCTCAAAAATATAACTTTGTATTTCTGGCCTTAGCTCATCGGTCTCGCTGGATTTAGCTGTTAGTCGTCCCAGAGCAGCTAAAGGCATTTTTTCATTTATCCCTTCTTTTATTTCTGTTGCTGGTCGTTGCTCACATGAGGCCACCATGTCTGGGATCCAGAACGACCATCTCAGGAGTAACTCTGGGTTGCTGCCAAAAATCAGTAGAGAAATGAAGCAAGGGGATGTAGGTGGGGGCTGAGAAGGTCCACATTGGTCCACTGCTGCAGCTTTCTGAGAGAAGGTCTCCAACTGCAATACCTCATCAGAATGAAAACAATTGGAATTTTCTCCTAATCAAGCCTATAAAGTTTTTCCTTTTTTTGGGGTTTAAATTTGGCTCTTGCTCGAGCTGCTGTGGTCACGTTTCACGGTGCAACCGATCACTGCTGTGACCCGGGGCAGATGTGTATGCCAAGGACAGATTTCAGTTTTGATGTCTGTGTCACAGATGATAAAAGTGTTGGAGAATTTTTGTCTTATAAATTGGGTCATTGTTCAGATATGCTGTTACAAGCATTGCAGTAAAAGACAAAAAAAAAGGAAAAGAAGACGAGGCGTAGAACTGTTTGGCAGCAGTTTTAGCTAATCTCACGTATGTCTGTGATTGAGGATCATCTTTGCTTTCTGTGCTTTGTGCTATAGGTGTGTATGTACCACCTGGCGCTGGGATTGGACCAGGAGGCACTGGGCCAGGAACTGGATTCTTTCCAGGTAACAGAGCTTCCAATGACTGTCTAGACAGTTTAAACAAAAATAATCTGTGAAACAGCCACAACAAAATCTGTTCGTCTTTAGCAGAGATGTTAAATGATACTACTGTAGTCCAGAGGTTTCACTAAAAAACAAAAACAAAATATGGTACAAACAAAATATGAGGGTTATGATTTTTTTTCTTGTTTTACTGTATTTCATTAAACAACATCTGTGCAAATATGGTTCTATTGTCCTGATCACAACTTAGCATGTGTACTTGTTGCTTCTCCACTGCTGTTATCAAACAACATATGTGTCACGTGTGGAACCAGACACGTTATGTGGCAACACCACAAAGACATAAAAAAAAAAGCTGCAACAGAAAAAAGGTATATAAAGTGAAATCAATTAAGTTGTCAATTTAAATTTTCAAGATAAGTTAATTTTAGATTTTAAAACTATAATTGATCGTTATTATCTTTTAGGCTACAGAGTATATTAATAAAGTGTGTATTTATGTATGTATTACAAACTGTGCCATTTATTTTTCAGTGTTATATTTATATTTGCAAATATGGCATATTATATTAAGTCTTATATTTATACATGTATAAATGGCAGAAGATACCACAAAATGCTCTCAGTATCCTGAGTGAAAGTAAGATAAAAGTCAGCTGGTGTAATGATAACGTTTGAGGCCAAACAACTGTCCATTACATCACTCCATGTAGACATACCATAACTCTATACTCTGTGATTGTTGTTTTACAAGGGGCTGCTGGAGGAGTCCCTGCAGGCTATAAACCAGCTAAAGCTGTAGGTGAGTAAAAGAGACGTGAAATTTATGATTTTTCCCCATCTACTGTATAAAATCCATTTATAAGAATCACATCTGGTTTATTGTACACTGGTGCACTGTTTCAGCGATGGTGGATATAAGAAGCTTTTAAGTGTTTCTTTGTATGCAGAAAATTATATTGTAAAATGTATATTTTTTAGACAAACATTATTAGCCTTATGATTGACTAATAGCTGGTGCAATTAACTATAAATCAGATGTTTAACTTGTCACTTTATGGTAATTAAACAACTAAAAAATATTCTACTTTTTTTGCATTTATCAAATTACTTCAGGTTGATCTACATGCAATAAAGTAAATAAAGTAACCTTTGTCATGAAAGCTGTGTTTTTCCTCAGTGTCCTGAATGTTTTGTCTAAATGTAATGCATATTTAATGCACCACAGATATTCTCTCTGGTATTTGTCATTTCACACACACATAACAGATACATCAACTCCACTTTTGCAACTGTCGGCCAACCGTAGGCAGCATTCTGGCGAAGCTTCAGCTCCCATTTGCTGAACAAGTTAGACCCATGCGCCTTATTATAGCTTTAGGAACCAAAGCCATGAATACAGGAAGAACACGATGAGACAGTTGTATAGTTGTTTTCCTGTTCTGTGAGTTGAAAGTTGTTTGTTGGATGCTTTTGTAATGTTTTCTGTTGGTGCACCTAATAGTGCAACATTTTAAACTGGTTGTCCATCTAATGGTTTATCATCTGTGTGAAAGATGGAGTGACTGGATGGATAAAAACTGCAACTGTAGTGGAGCCTCATAGTTCAATGCATAGAGATATCCAGTACTTTAAAAAGTGATGCCAAACATTCCTGACCATGCCTACTCGTATTTTACGAGTTTGGAATAAGAAAAGAAAACACCAGACATATTTCCTGTCAACACGTGGTTGTTTTGATTAGGTCAGATCTGGAGGAAACACAATGTGAGACTTCCTTGTCACACCACCACAACCAGAGAGTAATTAAATCCTTGGGATATTGCTGTGGCAATAAACTTATGTGTGTCAGGCCAACCACTGTTGTGTAGTCAGTTTATTTGAAGACTTTATGAGGTGAGAGGTTTGCAAATTTGAGGCCTGTTACACATTTCCCTTGCACAAGTTAAGTAATGATAATCAGGATTTTAGCATTAGCAGCTCTTTACCAGACTGGCACTCAGAGAGCGCAGACCCACTCAGGGCCATACTTTATCTTGCAATGTTATTTAAGGTTTAAAAAAAAAATAATAATAATGTGTAAATCAATCTACTTATTAGAATGTAGTTCTCCCACGACCAACATCATTTCACCAAGTTTCATTGTTTTTTCATGATTCCTTCTAAGAAACAAAGGAACCTAAAACATATTTTTCTTGGCAAAATTATAGAATTATAATGATTAGACATGTCAGCATTGTGAGCAGATGAATGTTGACGACAGTAATGATTCTAACTATTATTGATCGCAATAACACATTTTTTGTATTTCACCCCGACTACAGGAGGTTATGGAGGTGGAGGCCGTGGTGTGGGGCCAGGTGGTCTAGTGCCAGGAGGTGCTGGCCAAGGTGGTTTGGTGCCAGGAGGTGTCGGGCATGGTGGCGTGGGCATTGGAGGACTGGGAGCAGGTAGGAAGACAAAAAAAAAAGAAAAGTAAAAAAAGAACTTTGCAGAGACTTTTTTTTTCTTTTTTAGTTATTTATCATCATACAGCTGTTTTTAGGAATTGCTGTCATTCACCATAGTCAGGCTTTTTTTTTTATCCAACATGTCAGTGTTATTAATCAAAAAAAAAACCTTAAGAGAGACTAAAAAATGTAGCTCTCTACTTTACAATCTTGGTTACCTGTAACTTTTTTCATTGGCATTTGAATATTGATATTAAATGTCAAAGCACAAATTCATATTCACTTTACCTGTTTTCATCCAACAGGACAAGGTGGAAAGCCCCCTAAACCAGGTAAGTGGGAACATTTAACTTGTTTACATCAAAATTATAAAATTTTAGAGGTAGGTAGTCATATTTCTGAGTACTAACAGTACAGTCTCTACAGTAAAAGCTGTAACATTGTGACATATATATATAACTGATTTTTGTTTTGTTTTGTTTAGAACATAAAAAAAATTTCCTCGCTATATATTCTGCTGGAGTGCCTTGGCAGGAAGGAAACGGAATGTATTGTTATGGGGTGGATAAAGTAGGTTAATAGAACAGATATGTGTTCACACACTGATATAACAGGGAGACCTGCACATTTGCAGGGCACAGGCTAAAGAGAAAGAGCCTTTTGATTTGTTGTCACCAAGTTTTTCTTATCACCTATGTGTTTTCGTCGATCTTAGTTTACACTGGCTTGGCAGCTGACTGGGTGGGACGAAAATGGAGATCCCACGACCGCTATACCTCTGCTGTATTGGGGAGTGATGATTGGCAGAGTGCAAACGGCCATCAACGCCTGCCAAACAATGGTGCCAGAGCACTGATTAATGTTATTGTAATGTTAGACCCTTACAATATCTGGAAACCTCCGTGTTGAAATTTACCACGTCCCTTCTCCCCGATACCATACAGTAAATATTTTTCTTTGCTGTATCACAGTCTGCACTGCATTGGTGTTTAAGCAATGTTTAGCCATCGTTTAATTTCCGTAAGCATTGCTGATACGATCTCAGCCTACCGCTATGTGCTTAGAAAGATAAGGAACCAAGCAATCATCTTATAGTCCTGATAACACATGTGGTGGGTTACTGAAGGGTCTCTCTGGACTGCCACACCCTTGCCCTCAAACAAGAGCTGCAGGGGAGCCATTTTGTGAAAATGACCTAATATCCAGTATTTGGTGGAAGTTTATTTTGGCTGGGATCAACATAGCCTTGCTTGGGAGGTATTTCCTTGGGTTCTGTATGCATTTGCATGCAGAGTGCTCCTTCTTATGCATGGCATACAAGCAGCACCTTAAAAGAAGTGCAACTGTAGTTTGGCTAATCCAAAAATACTTATTCTCATATGAACTCATGTATTGGCCAAAATGCAAAATTGGAACCCATCAGCTATCGTTTGACAATGATTTGACTTTTAATGAGCTTGTTCAGAGAAGCAAAGGTCGTAGACGTGGTCTCTC
>JAOWBC010001387.1:12810821-12828891 GCA_028566105.1 Hypoplectrus providencianus | reverse complement strand
GTTTCTTTTAACTTCTCACAATGGCAGGTTGGAGCCATCTGCAACAGTTAGTCAGTCTTTGGCTTTTGTCACAGAATATGTCAGAAAAAAACCCATTTGCTCCCAGCATTGAAAAATCATTGACCTTTTTTTTTTTATTAACCATTAGCATATAAAGCAGTTGCTAAAGAGACACACATGCAAACAACAGTAAACTACTCTAGATGCAATCACACACACATCAAGAGAGCTGCCATTCATTCCTATGTGCAAGCCAAGCAGTGACGTTACATTCCACTGATACATACCTTGCCTGGCCAGTAATGGAGAACAGCAGCTGTTATGTGAGTAGCGTGACTACAGTGAATTGCAGCGCAGCTCATGCAAGACCTTGTAAATGTTACACTAATTGTAAAGCCTGTCAGCATCCAGCTTTGACAATACACCGAAAGCTGGAAAGAGGTTCTTTCTCTTCATGAACAGCTGTTGGACACCGTCACCTTTCTGTGGTCCCTCAAGCAAAGGTGGATTTGGTCTTCATGATGTTATTGCCAAAATTCTGCTTTCGTAGGCTTTCTTCTTGTCACTTTGAGACAGTGTTAAGGCAGTTTACAAAAACACAGTGGTTACTGTTTTTGCTGCTGGGGTAGTGTTATTGTCCAGTTTAAGAGAGGATATGACTGGGTGGGATGTATGTCCATGCTTAGCCTACCAGTTTATTCCCTGAGAGCAATGCAAAAAGACAACAGATTGTCTCACACAACACTACATTAATCTTTGAGCAGGGAAAATTATATGAGCAGTCAGCGTCTGTAAGCAATATCAATATTCTCTACCTAAATTACATATACAGCATAGCAAGCACATGTAATACTATACCATGCTTGTATTTTTCTTATTTTGTCATTTCCATAATCAGTGTGAGTCTACATGACTACATAAAAACAAAAGAAACATTCTGCTATTTATTAGTGTCTAGACACATGAAATGTGTTGGAAGTGTATGTGAGAAGGTAATGAAGACTAGAGGATGAAACTGAAGACCGGCTGGCACTGGGTTTTTTGGCCACTGGTAGAAGTTGTGTTCATTGCAAGGGATGTTGTACTAGTTTTACCCAGAAATTACTACATAACCTAATATCACAGTTTGATTCAACTCAGCAGCACCACAAACTGCAGAATCCTTCATGGAGGCAGGATTTATTGCCTGGCTGTTGAATTAGACTGTATCAGCCATTTACAACTGCTGCATTTTTATAGTTGTAAAATACTCGCATAAAGAGCAGTTGTCTATATGATATATTATCATATTTCATACTTATTAATCTAATTCAGTGTTGGCATAACTAATGTATGCAGTACCTAGCGGGGACACGCAAGTCTATGATTGGCTCAGAAATGAGCTGAGATCTGAGTGAACTAAACCCATAGCAGGCTCGTCTGAGCCAGAGATACAGTCTGACTTCAATAACAGCAACAACAACAAGTTTCAAGTCTCAACCTTTGTTTGAGAAAGGGCCATCTCAGAGATTCTAAATAGCCAACTATCGTCCACTATGATTAGATTCTCAAACTGTCGAAATGTGAGATCAACTTTTGCTCTGACTTCTCAAACTACTCTGGCAATTCTCCCAATATGCATTCATAGGGAATGTTCATTTTACCCAAATGGCAGAACAAACCTATATTTTTTCTTTTTTTTCCGCCTGTGTTTGGAGAATTATTATTTTGTGCTTCTCCTCATAACTATTGTTGCCCTTTGTGTAAGCCATAAGCAGATGTTGCTAGTGTGTATGTACAACACTGGCACTGTATTGTACTTTGGGGTGGACCTACATACTGTATATTGCAGCTGAGGGTTTTAATTTTTTATCTGCTGTGATAAAATTTTACACCGTTGATTGCCAGTTGTCTGCTGCATCCCATACAGCACAGAAATAACGTGACATATGACAACAATCGATTCTGAACAACTACCCACAGCGCCCCCAGTTGCAAATCTGCTGTAGATGCACTGCCACTGCTTTATTAATGCACTGTGTTAAACCCACAAACAAATAAGCCTATAACAATAAACTGTGTTGACCAGTGGATTCATAATCAACTAGTCAACTCCTCTGTGAAACCCAAAGACTGTATTAGTTTTAGATAAGTGTGTCACATAGTATAAAAGCTGTGCAGCCTTGACTTCTTATCTCACCTTTATTTTGGCTCTTCACTGCCACTGAATTAAAATAACAACATGAAGTAATGGAAAAATAGTCCCAACAATTAGGTGCAAGATAATATCATGCTTAGAATAACTGTGATACTCCTATTATTTGAGATGATGGATTACGTTGGTCAGTGCTGCGAATGGATCTTTTGGTTTCTATGACATCAGTATTGCTCATGTCCACTTTCCAAGAAAATTATTGTTTCACCACCCGCCCAATCATTTCAGTTCATGTTTTGGATCATTTTCAACATTATGTGCATCCCTTATACATGGCCCATCAATACACCTAAATCTTTTCCTTTAAACCCCCTGGTTCATATCAGGGTCATTGTTTGAAGGGTTTGTCTGCTTCACAACAGAGTGAGGAAAGGCAAGGGAAAATTGAAAGGTAGAATGGATATATGGGGAGTACAGAGAAGGGATGTAGCTGAGTGAGGAGGACAGAAAGGACCAATAACTCTTGCAAACATACCATATTCTGTGTATTTCAAACACACACATAAGAACATTCTCCGCTATGCACATTCATTTACACAGCTTGATGCTTAGAGAGCTTGCTGAAAGAAAGGAAACTGATAGATGGAGGTGAGGATGAAAGTGTTTAGCCAAAAGAAGATGAGCTTGGAAGAGGTTTAGTCTCCTGGAGCACATATGTTTTACATTACTGGAGCTCAGACCTGTGTCTGAGTTGTCAGAGACTGGAGGCATTTGCGTGGGAATGTGGATGACCATGACTGTATGTAAATATGTTTATGGTCTTCATATGTTTGTAATTGCAAGTGTGTGCATATATGCATGTATGGACACATATATATTGAATATAGATCTCAGCATGGGTTTGGGAACATGGAGTATTTAAGCACAGATGTAAAATTTGTACACAAAAAAAAATAAATCAGTACTGCTTTTTCAGGCACAATATGAAAGGAGGCATTTTTCTCACCCACTTATCCTTCCTCCCCTCTCCTTAATCAAGACTCAAGAATCAAGTATCAAGCTTTCAGTATCCTGGAACCTAAACTGTCTGCAGAGAAAACTTTTTTTTTTTTTTTTAAATATCCGAGCAGTACCACCCCCTCACTCAACCCAGCCCACCCAATAAACACACAGTCATCACAGCTTGTTTGTTCACCCTGGAAATGCCTGTTGCTCCCCAACCAATTTTTCTTGGATGAAGTCACCAGATGTTGTTGTTAGCGTCTTCTATAATCTCACTAATTCATCTCAAAAATTAAAATGTTATTGGAATAAAACAATAGATAAAGATAAGGGTTTTATTAGTTGTTATTGGTCTCTAATCAGTCACGCACGCCACACATTACAGTTTGTAACTGTGGTATTTTCCCCCACACTGAAACAATACTTTCACTGTGACTCAATAACAGCTTCCCAGCCTTTCACCAGCCTGTTCTGCATCATGTTTTGCATGTTAGCCCTCTAGTGAGCATGTTACCACCAATGTAATTTCTTAGTAAGTAAGTTGTGAGTTGATGAGCCGTTCCTTGGCATGCTTGTGTGACCTCTCCCCTGCTCTGTTTGCCAGCAGGTCTGGAGCATGGACCACTATCGTTGTCCATCTGGCACCCGGGCCTAACTGCTGTTTATGTAGTGATGGAGAAAGAGTCCATGAAGACAAATTACTGGTTGCATGACTTTGTTGTAGATGTAGGTGGAAACGGATCGACGTCTGTTAAATCTGATTGGGCTGTTGAGTGGATTTGTGGCTGAGTGTGTGATTAAAATGATGTTTTCTGAGTTAGCAGAGGAAAGTATTTACAGTAGTTTTCCACACTGGCACGTATAGCTGCAGCTGATCAAAATGTGCAACAGAAGGGGGGAAGGTTTACATACATGACATGAAATGCTAGAAACATTACTTACTGGACCAATTCATGCAGAGCTTAAAGTGTATCTGAGTTGCAGTGTAATGCAGAGAATTACAATCTAAAATATTGATTTAAGTTGTGTTCAATAGAGTGAGAGGAGAACGCACACACAACTATTTGCAGTGGTCATTTGACAAAAAAAGCAGATGTTGTTAATTGTTACGTGACAGCAAGTTTGTGGAGCCAAGTGGGTCACAGTTTCAAGCTTGGATACCAGCAGCTGGCCAGTTGGATAGCCAACTTGTTTGTCTCCAGAGAGAGTCCCGTCTCCTGTCAGTAGGGAGTAGGGCGTTGGGCTAATTCTCTGTAGCCGGTGTCGCATTAAAGCTCGCAGGACTAAGCAGTCTAGCTAGGTAACTAGAGGACAGCTGGTTAGTTAAATAGTATCCTAATTCCGTTATACTTTCATGTTAAAATTGGTGAGCAAAGTTGTAAATCATCTTTGCGTGGATAGCCTAGTTAAATTTCATTTATTTTGCAGATGGCTCCAGACTTCATATCGCCCAACTAAGTGTTTTTCATCCTCTATAATTTATTGAAGGATTGCAAACAACTTTAGGCTGCCCTGCGGCAAACCAGTTTATATGGAAGTAAATCCACTACAAAAAACAAAATAATTTGGAATGGGGACAGTACTCATAAAAATGTCTGCTGTTGTGACCATCCAATGTCCATTGTATTCATTACATTTCTATGGTTGTGAGCAATACTTTTGAAATACATTATTATTTTAAATGGTCACTGCAAACATAGTCCCAAGTGAGTAATTGTTTCTTGATTTTTTTTTTTTTGTGTGTAAATCTTCTGCTTCAAGTGCAATTTTAGTCCATCTTCAAAGTCTTGTATTTTCAAGTAATGTGAGTCATTGACATTATTTCACCTTAGTGAAAAGTTTTTGGATTTCTCGATACCAACCTAGAACCAGCACTGAACTAAAGGACTTGTTAAGATGAGTTGTTTTTAATGACTTCAGCTTTGGCCATATACAGGAGGAATCCTGATGTGTTAGCCCATGTTACAATACCTCAACATATAAGCAATGTACATTTGGTTAACAGTCTTTCGATTGTCATTGACTATTTATCTCTTCCTTGTTTTCCTTTGTAGAGCATCCCATATTTTTGTCACAGTGAAATGTCTCAGATGGCTGCATAATGATCATAGCCTCTATAATGACATAGGAACTTGGGAAATGCTTTTGAGGCTGACTCAATGAATCTAACGTCAGTGTTTCAATGTGCATGTTTTGATTCGAGCCGACCTGTCGAACACCACTCTCAACCCTGAGTTGTCAGAAAAGTATTCAGTGGAATAGCAGTTACATGCATGTGTGGACCATCTGGAATAGGAAACACACTTGGCCAACTTTACATACCATGGCCATGGCGGTGTTGTTGACTGGTTTTCTTGCCCTTTGCATTATTTGCACAATTGATCTTTAGTAGACATGGAACACAGTTATTAGAAACGAGCACTTTCTGAGAATTGGATACTATTAAGTGCACATGTACTCTGTGTACTGTTAATGCTTGCAGTGTGTTTCTGCCTTGTCTGCATGGCTTTACAGTACATGCTGTGAGTGCGTGTGCCAAGCTAAAATGGGCGATGGTATGAGCCCTGGGTTAGAGATACTCTTCAGACATAGTCAGGGGCTCAGTGTTGGCAGAGCAACTGTGACATTCCTTTAGAAGTGGATAAAAAAGTCGAACAGCAGAGGCTCTCAGCTCTCACAGAAACTGGGAAAAGGGAGAAGTGTTTGGTTGACTTGAAAGCTTATAGCATAGCTTGTTCTGCTCTGTATGACTTGCAAAATAAACAATGACATCACAAACTCAGTGGATATGGTGTAAGGCATGGTGTACAAATTAACACAGTTTGAATTAAAGGACAGCAGTACTGGTCTTTGCAAAGATCTGTTTGAAAGAAGGCATGTGTTTGTGGAGGTGAAAGACTCACAAGGACTCAGGATGGTGAGGTCAGACAGCCACGGACGTCACTGGGCAAAGCAGCAGAGTTTGGCCCAGTGACAATGCTTGTAATCCATATACATGTCATGGTGACTTTTACAGTTTACGTTAATTATAGGCCATTTGTAAGACGTCTCAGAGATGATGTGTGTGTTCTGATGCCAAATTGTGTGGGTTGATGAAGTTGCTTCATCACTGTAAGTGCTTACAACATAACAGAACAGAACAGAGCACATTCTCTTACTTAGTATGATGCAATTGTCCCCTATAAAAATTAAAAAATGACCACCCATATCAACAATGGCGACAGTGATTCTGACCTGGTCACTGCTCCAAAAGCAAAGATGTCAGAGAATGAGGCAACCTTAAACCCTTTTTCTGTTTGTCTGTAGGAGCTCTGACAGTCGTGCACTTGGGGTCATCTGGCAATGAGGGAGGCTGAGGCTTTGGGACCTCTCATTGATAGTGTCAATGACTCCATGGAAAAGGAAAGCGAAAACAATAAAAGGCTTGCCGCCAAAGTCGGCTGGCTCACACCAGCCAGAGGGGGAGAGTTTGTGTGTAGTGGTGTGACTGTGTGAATGCTTAATTAGTCCAACATGTGACCAGTCCAGTTTCTCACAGCTTGGTGCCCGTGACTGACAGCACAGAGAACCTGGAAGTGACAAGGAGCAGGGGAGGTCACAGGAGAAGGAGGGGGAGAGGAAGCTAGGGGAGCTTGAGTGTGTCCACTTGTCTCACGCGATCTGGAATCACTACGGCACCTTGCATCATTCTGCTTGATCCAGCTTGTCTGCGTCACCCCATAAGAATGCAATCTATCCACCAACTTGGAAGTGAAACAGTGTGATAATTTGATACTGATAAAAATCTGGTGTCATGACGGTGAAGGACATAATGATGGGCTTTGCTTTCAAAGTGAAAATGTATATGGGACCACAGAAGAAGAGAATCTTCTTGTCAGTCACAGTAAAATGCTGGTTGTCTGGGGACCTCCAGAGAGCCTTTGAAGATGAAAGTTTTCCTGAAGATTTTCCATCACATTTTGGAAAATTGCATCATCTGCACTAGCATAGTCCACGTCCGGGCTTCTGCAACTATCCTATACTCTTTGGGTATTTGCTGTTTGATGGTTTGTACAGCAAATTCAATGTTTAGCTGAAGACTCACAATTTACAATTCTACTGTGACCCCCCTGTAATTCTTCACCGTGACTCTGGTTTCCAGCTCAGACAAAGTATTTAAGAGACATATGAGTAATAATCATGTCCCCTGGATTTTCAGTGTACAAACATTTGTTCTTTTAACCATTTACCTGATTAAATATGAGCTAAAACAATGAATATGGTGAGAAACAAGACCCAAAAATTTCCTGGACATTCCAGAGCTCCAGCTCTGAAGTCTGCTTTCCGCAGGTCTGCCGTCAGTTACAGTGGATATCTGCCATGGAATTCTTTGCTCTCTTAAATTAAACCCTTCACCAGGCCCAGCTGGTTCACAAAGTAAAGAGAAGTGGAGAGGGGGGAGGTAAAGGGAGGCGATGGAAAGGAGAGAGAAATCCATCGTTCACTTCTCACGTTTGGCTTCCTCTGGTTGCTGCTATTAACACCTCATGTCTGGTCAGCGCAACCCCTCAGACACGGTTGGAGAGGAAAGAGTGAGAGAAAAGGGTGGCGAAACGAAGAGAACAAGAGTACGAAAGAGACTGAAAGCTGAAGACAATGTTTTGATTAATGTCTCTTGTATTCCTCTGGTTTTGAAGCCGAGGATTACCTTACCTAACCCCAGCGGAGCATGAGCAAGACGTCTCAGTTGTGAGATTGAAACCAGATATTTCTGTTCACACTGGCTCACATCCATCACTTGTACTGGACCTGAGTTTGCGAACATGATTGGTGACTGAAAGAACTGGCCATGCTGTCTGGCCAGTTTTATTCCAGTGTCAGTCTTCAGTTGAAATACCAGTGTGCATGACATGGTTCAGCAGGAGGTAGTGAATATGGCAGCCTGTCCTTCGTCACATTTTCATTCCTCTGAAAACAAGACTCCTTGTTTGTCAGAGAAGGTCTAGACGTGCATTTACTTGCGTACCCTCACTGAGATCATTCCTAAAACCACAAGCCACCACAAATGAATCAGAACTGTTGGGTGATGCTCAATTATTCACTGCCACAACATCCCAAATTTCACCTCAACAACCTGCAGGTGCACTTGTCACAGCACAGCTGTGAAAGGAAGTGGTCTTTTCTGAATGGAAACTGGCTAGTAAACCATGTGTCGGTTACATTTTTTTTTATATCTAAATGGAGGAAACTATGATGCATTGCAGTACTGCACCACTTACCTTCCAGTTCCTTTGGCCTCCAGTCCTCCCTCCTGTGTAGTATTGGGTTTCTGTCCCCTCCATCTTGCATTAGGAGTCTTGACCTTTTGTAGGGTTCCTTTGTCCAAGGTTGAAAAGCAGTTGGGATTTCAAGTGGTCTCGCTGGCTTCCTATTATGCCTTGAGGGTCACCGAGAAAATAAGCCACTACATTAGTGTACAGAAATCCTTCAGCTTGTCAGCAATCAACTGTATACTGGGAGTAGCACCAAGGAAAAGTGATGATTTGATATCGGGGTCATGGTGCAGACTTTCCATGTGTGTGGTTCATGACAACAAACAACATTGGTGTAGACTTCCAATAATGTGTGAGCTAAGACAGGCCTATTTGTGTGAGCTGACGTGCTGTAATAATAGTAGTCCAACAAAAGCATGCTTGTTTGAGCTGACAGGATAGCGTAAATATGGCTAAACAGAGAGCTTTTGTACAAACTCTACCCCCCTTTTCCCAAATATATAATCAGTAGATGGTTGCCAAACCAACAGTGATCCAGGTTTTGTTAGCCTGTCCGCTCACTTTGACCATGAAAATACACAACCTCCAGGGTTGTATTTCCTACTTAAAGCATTTAATTTTCCCAGTGTCCAGTGATGTCAGAACTTTAAAGTTTCCTTTCTTTCTTTCTTTCTTTCTTTCTTTCTTTCTTGTCTAAACCTTGGGTCTGCCCAAGGACTGCACTCATGGTCACACACACAGCCACACACTCTCTCAGGCTGTCTGCAGCGTGTCTGCATCTTGTCTCTTGATCTCAAATCAGAGAAGTGAGCTCAATGTGGCAGGTGCTGGTTGACCCTGAGCAGGCCAGGTTGGGTCGTGCACATGCGAGTACAGGTGGGCCAGATGATGGATGAAAAAGCTAATTAGCTACGTTTTCTTGGTGTTTCTTCTTCAGTGATATGCAGAATCTCTGTTCCACAGACTGCTGTATATTTCCAACACTCACAATGACAAAAATACACCTCAGGCCAGTGAGACATTCTGTAATGTGGAGGTCAGAGCAGACAGTTTTAAAGAACATTTTTAGCCAGACATAGTTATTTCAAGACATTTATCTTGTAACTATCTTTTTTTGTCAATTTCTTGTCAGCTCCTTAACATTTTTATTGTATGTGTGGCTCACTAATAAAAATGAGACAGATTTCTTGTGTCAACACAAGAGACACAGGAAAAGGGAAAACGTTACATCAGTCTGATTTATATAAGAATTGATTACTGTTGTTATTACTTTGAGGTGTGTCTGGGGATGGTTGAGCAATCGAGGAGAATCGAGCTAAGAGCTTTGAAGAAGATTGATTATTGTGAGGACGCTTAGCTTAGCGTCTGGGCTCGCATTGCATGCTCAGTCTGTTTTCCAAGCCCTTGGCAAGGCCAGTGCCCACATTTGTTTTGACTAGGTCATGAAACTCCACACTTCCAACTTGCTGTCCGTCTCTCCAAGCACATTCCTCCTTCTCGTCAGTATCATTACCTGCACCCTGCAGATTGCTGGACTCACCCTCCAGTCTGATCTTCGCCCCCCCGCCTCCTTGCTCAGCTTGTTTCCCATGCTTAGCTGCTCTCACCCCAGATTTCTTGGCTAACAAGTATTGATGAAAACAGGCTCCCTGGAGGACTCGCTTGCTGGCAGCATTCAAATTTCTTTTTGTTTCAAAAACAGTCATTACTCCAACATGTTTATCTCTGATTGGGGAACTTGTAGAACGAGAAATACAATTCTGAGAATCATGTGCCTCACATAGTTCTGAAATTTAATGCCCTGTATTTTACCTTCAGAAAGTCAGAAAACATCACTTTGGCTATCTGGAGATAGTTTACATGTTGAACATTTTAATCAGAGTAAATCTTGTTGCTTCATGAGGTTACACAATGATGATCATCCCTATGGTCCACAATGACAGCCTGTGCATTTGAAGTATTTACAAATTGGTTGTTTGTGGCAATATTCCTTGTAAAATTCCCAAGCAGTTTAAAATAAGTGAATGTTTTCTATCACTTATGGTTTACCTGCCATTGCAGGTAGCTAAGGGGTAAGCTATTGGAGTGTACTCTTTTTGTTTCCTTTGCTAGTCTTGCATGTACGGTTACTTTTGCCAAACACACAGAGAGCAAGGACTACAGGACTACTACTCCTCCTGAGATCCAACAAACATCTGCAGTTACTGGCATAAGTACAGCTGAAGAGACAAAACAGGTCTGCGATCTGTTGATGAGGATGAGTTCAAACTGAATTTAGTTTAGTTAAATATTCTTGTAATGTTTTTTGTTGTACAGTGGGTGCACTTTCCCATTTTGGGTATATGAACTTTCAGTTGGATCTTTCAGTTGATGAGCAGCAGGTGATGAGCATTTTTACCTTTGTCCTTTACCATTTTTCCTTTCTCTGTCTTCTACTCACATATTTTATTGTTGTCCATAAGCAGAAATGACTTTATTCATGCATACTGTAAAGCCAAAAGCTTTTGCCGCCCATAGATTAGTTTGTGGCTTTTGGTCTTGTAAAGATCAGACTGCTCCCTCCAGTGTTTAGAATACAGTATAACCAGATGGTCAACCAGTTTTGATGTTTGTCTATCATGTTTCTTAGTCAGTGGGGGTCAGCTCTTCCCCCTTGCCCAAGGTGAAGTCCTTGGCTCTAGAAGCATAAATGTTTTCAATCAAACTTAATTAAGCACATATGATAGTGAGTCATGTTTTGTGGTCTTTATTTTTTCAAATGTACAGTATGAAGTACTCCCAGGTCCTTGAAAATGTTTTGATGAAAGACTGATGGATGGGTTATTTTTATTGAAGGATAAATATTGCTGAATGAATCACTTGTAACTAATTAGGGCCACAAAGACAACAGCTCTTCCTCAAGTCCCTTTGTCTCATCTACAGTGTATAGTTATTCTCACTCTATTTCTTTCTCTTCCCCACTGCCTGTTCTTTTCTTTTTTTTCCCACCCAGGTTACGGCAATCTAGGAGGTGGTGGTCTCGGAGGTGGTGGCTTGGGAGCTGGAGGCTATGGAGGAGGTGGGTACTTGTAGTCTGAGGCTGAAACTGGAATACATGTTGTGTCTGAGCACAACTGTTATGTTCTCTCTGTAACAAAAGTTAAAACTCACTCACATTTGCCCCTTTGTTTAATTCAGGTGGTTATGGTGGCTATGGTGGAGGTGCTGGAGGCTTTTTCCCAGGTGGAGTTGGACAGAAGGCAGCCAAGAGAGGTACAGTTGGAGCGAACTTTAGAATCACTTTCCTTTAAAGGATGGGGCAGCATCATAGATAATTGTTTTATATTTATTGGTTGATTTTTTTGAATTTCATAATGGCTTTTATAATCCAAAA
This sequence comes from Hypoplectrus providencianus, assembly GCA_028566105.1. NCBI lineage: Eukaryota > Metazoa > Chordata > Actinopteri > Perciformes > Serranidae > Hypoplectrus > Hypoplectrus providencianus. The sequence goes on along the minus strand of JAOWBC010001387.1, from coordinate 12,817,130 downwards.
GGAGATGGATTGCCAATAATTCCAGATAATAAATCATAATTGCAGATTGCCGATTGCCAGGTGACCTTTAGAATAAGGAACCCCATTAAAGGCACAACACCTTACCAATAGTGTTGTTTTACAATCTAAATTGTTACGTTTTTGAGTGCTGGCCATGGAGATGCCTTGTCTTAGCTCTATTGACTAACCATCATGTGTCATATAGTCCCATCACATACAAAAAAAGAAATGTCAATGGTAAACAAACATTAAGTTCAGTGCCCTGTTCATCTTAACTGGGCCCGATACACCTTAAAGTAGCACCCACTCTTTGTCAGTCTCCTGGTGGAATTGTTCCCTTTCGTGGAGTGGACTTCTCTAGATTTTTTTGCAGCTTCACTTTAACAAATAGTCAGAGGTTGTTTGAGCTGATCACTTGCAATATGTCAAAAACAAAATTTTCAAGATATCAGTTACACTTGAAATTGCAGAAATCAGACGTATGACGTCAATTAATTTCTCATTATCTTTTGTCTTTTGTTTGTGGATCCTTCCTTTGGAAACAACAACAAGCGAAGACATAAGTTTTTCCTTGAATCAAGCATTCTCTCAAGAACTGTTGTTGTCAGTGCAGGAGGCTCAGGGACTGTGATGGAAACTGGGGGTCATCAAGCATTATGATGTAATATTGTTTGTTGGAATGAGACACTGATCCTGTTCCTCTTGCTTGTTTTGAGTTGTTTAGTTTGGATGGCAGGAGGGATAATATGTGGCTTTCCAATGTGTTTTAACCCTTCAGTAAGATGCCTCAAATTCTAGGTACCAGAGTTTAGTTGTCATAATTCTTTTTCCATTGCTTTGGCCTGTGGTGGCAGATCCCTGTAGAGCATTTATTGTGGAGAGCCAGACAGCAGCCTTATCTCTTCCTTATGTTAACAACCTTTGGTGTGGTTTATTGCAAACCCTAGTGCTCGAGGGTTGAAATTGGGGCAACAGTTTCCAGTATATAGGTATCATCATACTTCTGATCTCACTATTGAAATCTCAGTTATCCTGTTGAATTGACCTGAGGCATCTGAAAAAATGCATTTCAGAATAGTAATCTATAATTTAAGAGTGCTTTAGCTCGTCAAATGAGGCAAGGCTGAATAGTCAGTCTGAATAAGCAGACTACAACTTTGCATTTTTTCTGGTCTTTTTGTAAATAAATGTTTGCCTTGTTTTTGGTGATGTCATATCCCTTCTACATTTGGACATCTTAAACATGAAGACAGTTGAGATTCAGCTCTTTCCAACGAGGGCACGACACTTAAATATGCATCCAAAGTCTAGGCAATCATGCTGTGGTGGTCATCTGTCGGCCTGCATGGTTTAAGAGACAATCAAATGGAATTTCAACTTTTTCATGCTTGGTTCAAGCATTGTCTTACATTAAAATCAGTCGCTGTAGCTAACACAACAGCTTTAAAAAGCTGTGCAGAAAATTCCTTGAGGGTTATTCCCTAAATCTCATATATTGATGAATACCACTGAACTTCTGGTTGTCCTAATCACAGGTGCAGGAGGCCCTCTGCTACCACATGGAGGTAAGCTGATGCTTGGACTGATGACAGACTACTGTACGAGCTTGAACTGTGCTGTGTGAACTCTGATGGATCTGCATGCTGGCATGTTATGAGAAAGCCAAAATGAATGTTTCGCATTAATGGTAACCCAGCATGAAAAACACTGTTTGGCAAACACATGTACATTTTTATAGCGTACCTGCAAACCGTGGTCTGTTTGAACTTGAGCAGAGCCCAGCACGACCTTCAAGTCTGTGCCGTGTATGTGCACACGATTTGCTGGAAATTAGGCAGTCTGATTAAGCATGGACTCTGGAGGGCCCAATCATGGCCAGGCCTGTGCTATGGCAAAGAGCCTACTCTTAAGTATTGGTTGGCAATGACAAAACTGTAGTCCCTAGGAATCAGTCTGTACTGCTTTCATGACACTCAAAATAACAATTAATTCCCCTGAAAGCACACAGATAAAACAAAACATTCCCTTGCCAAACTTTTCCTCACCAGATCTCCCAGGCCACATACTTACAGGCGGTGCGCAATGTCTGTCCGGTAAACTATGGGGAATTTAAGATAGAAAATGTAAGAAAAAGTTAAAACAAACAAACCAGTGTGTTTTATCCTGCTGCCAAGCTCCCTTACAAGCGAAGCTGACAGCTCATTTCCTGCACGAGAGGATAGCCAAAGAAATGAGGCATTTGATGAGGCAACGCAAATGCCATGCATGCTGGCTGCTTCTCCTGATTAGATTAAACCTCAGCCATGTTGCATTTGATCACAGGGTGATGACAGACTCGCAGAGCCAGATTAACTGCTCTCAATTGCAATGGTCAGTCTAAGAATCTGGCTCCCTGCTGAAGAGGTCATGTCCGGCATCCGCCACACACGTTCATTGCTTCTTTTCAGTGTCACAGGCCCCCCTACTGGTCAATGGGATGTACAGCAGTAGAATACTTATGTTGGAAGGATTTGATGCTCACAAAATGTGTTAATGACTAGAACCTCAAAGTTGAAATTGTATATTTATACTCTGGATTTATGTCTGTGTACTTTGTACTCTAACAGGGACTGGAACTGTGCTTGGGGCAGGAGGAGTTCCTGGTGGTGCAGGAACTGGAGCCGCAGTGCCTGCTGGAGGCAAGACACACATAACACATCACCCTGCCCATTTTTCATTTTTTTAATTTAATTTAGCAGTATTTATGTCTGTCATTCTGTGGGTTTTGCCTCCCAAGGACTTACAACACTGTTCCAATTCACATTAAAACATTTTAATGCTTTAGGAACAGAGCAACATTTCATACCCCAAATAGGCTTTTTGTCGGGTATAGTGGACTTGATTTATCTGACAAAGAGTCACTTAGAGCTCCAAACAGTACTTTTCCATTTAACGTAAAACATTTATTTATTTATTTTTAATGTTGAAAGTCCTTAGGAGGCAGGAATTATAGTTACAGTTGTTTGGACTCAGCATTTGACAAGAAAGTTGTGTCAAACTGTTAAGTTGCTTGAGGTGCCAAGTACCATTGAATCTGTGTGTTTTTTTTCCAGTACCTGTTATTCCTCAGACAGGCCTTCCAGGAGGGGGTGCTGCTGCAGCTGCTGCCGCTGCAAAGAAAGCTGCTAAAGTGCCAGGTTTTGTAGACTCAGCAATAAAAAACTACGAAAGCTGAAGGCAGACAGGATGCAGCTTACCAGGAAGGAGAGCCACATCAAATCAATTTTCCATTGCATGTGGAAGATGTTAACAAGAAGCCTCTTTATGAGATGCCATCAGCAACAACTCTGCCCTGCTGCATCCTGTCTGGCTGTTTGTGGCAGTGTTTTGTCTTAAACACTGGCAGTTACATAACTTTTTTATTGTTATAAATGTATCTTATGTATGCCAGCTCCCTTTCACATTTCTAAATGTGGATGAAAACATTATTATTCATTCATACAGTTATTATTCTCTCGTTGGCTGTGGCAGGTGTGGGTGTGCCTGGACTTTACCAAGGTGGTCTGGTGCCAGGGCAAGGTTTGTCTCTTTCACAGATTAATCTTAGGCACTATTTATCAAGTTTGTCACCAGGTGAATGGTGAATGCTTTTGCAAACAAGCACTGTACAGATGTTAAAGTGGACTATTTTTTCTTGGCTTATTGCTCCTTCAGGGTTTGGCGGGCGTGGAGTTCTGCCTGGAGTGGCCACTGGCACCGACCTGAATCCCAAATCAAGTAAGGTTCAGTTCTTTAGTTAAAAGACTCTCACCACCATCAAATGTCACTTCAGGTTAAAAGTAGCCAAAGTTGTCAAAACATATTATATACAGAAATGTTTTTGGTCGGTATGAAGCTATGGAGCAATCCTGTTGGGCTGCAATAGTCCTGGATCTATTAAGTTTCAAGACAGCTGTTCCTTTCACTGCAGTCGCATATTTACACTCAAATGATACTTCTTTTTTCTGTGGCTCTTACTGCATTATTTTATTTTTCTTATGCAGTTGGAGGGGGAGGACAAGGAGGCCAAGGACCAGGTATCTGTGTTCATGATCATTTTTATATTGGTATTAGTTGGATTTTAATAGATTTTTTTCTTTCACAGGAGGCAGAGGGTTTGGTGGCCAGATGCAGCCAGGAGTGTTTCACGGATACCCTCTCAAGTCACCCAAACTGCAAGGTGTGGCCTAGATCAGTACAGGTTGTCAATTAGATAGTGGTTTTTGTCTATGCTTAATGTATATGCTTAATGTACAATAAATCAGTGACCTTATGTAAAACAAGAAAACATGCATTTCACGGGGTTCCTGTTCAATACAGGTTTATTAATGGGTTGGCTGTGCATAAGGACATAAGCCTCATGTCATGATAAAATTTAAACATGAAGGCAACACAGAAGGTACTTGTAACTTTACACACAAAATGTCCACATATACATTAGACCCCTTTTCACCACATATATAGTTTATAGTCCAGAAGAATTCAACATTATCAATATTCATCTGTGAAAGGCAACGAATTGTAATCATTGCTTGTCGTTCTTGCAACATCTCGGATTCTGGTTATGATAGATATGGTATAACATTGATCAAACTGTGTGCATTAAGACCATTGAACAAAAATATTTCAAAATATGAGGCTGATAATATGTTTCTATATACACTTTGTTACAGTTCTGTTTTTTTCCAGCATACAGACAGTCTTTCTCGGCTTATGGCCTGATTACCAACGGGCACTTCTATGGGTACCACCCTAAGGTTTTCGATGGTGGGTTTATCCCTGGTTGATTCTAAGGAGAGAAATCTGTCTTTGGGGCCCCAGAAAGGTTGTTTTTTTGTTTTTTTTCATTTTGTTCCGCCTGCTAACTTTCTGATGGCCCCAAAAGCAGAACATTGCTTCCATTGCCCGCTTTATCGAGACTCATTGATATGGGAAACTCATACTCTTGGAGTTGATGAGACAATCCCAAATGCTGCCACTAAACTTCTGCTGCAGTATATCCATCTTGTCAACTCAACCATGTCTCTCACGCTGCTGCAAAATCCCATTAATGAAAGATCTAGTTAAGGGCTTTTTGCAGGGAGTTTGTAAGAGTACATTTAATTAACTTGTAGAATTATTAAATCTAAGTGAATTACATTATTTTCTGACTCTAATTTTAATCACATAATCACATCTACGTGATCACTGTAATGGTGATTTTGCCTTTCACATACATTTTTATATTTTTACATTATTTGACCTTTAGGAGGAAGTAATGATGGTAGAAACTGAAAGATAGTGGTGTAAATCTTTCGACTGTAGTCTTCAGCCACACTCAGTCTTGATGTTTCATGAACCCCTTAGCAGTTTGTTTCAATTTTAGAAAGGTAGGGATCAGAAACAGAAGGGAGGGGGAGAGAGCAAGTCATCAGTAGATACCACATGGATGTGGCATACACTATCTGAAAGCTGTCAAACAGAGAATGTATTTGAAATATAGCCCAGTGCTGTGTGCCAAGTTGTTCTAGTAATAAATGATCAAATTAATTAATACTTGTGAAGTATAAGTGTAAATATAAGTGTGTAAGAGTTTAGATTAGAACATGATAGTATGAGTATATATGGCCACAAGGAGTTATAGGAAAGTGGACTGTCTTTGAGAAATCAAGTTATTAATGGGATTCTAAACCATTACACTGCATTTAAAAGTTTGAGGATTTATTTCAAACATGCTACTTCACTGTGTTGCATAGGATTATATGTGTATTCCTCTATAGGTGGCTATGGAGCGAAACCTGGAGGAGGAAAACTACCTTTTGGTAAGAACACTTTTAAAAAAATCTTGGGAAATATAGTTGAACAGTGGCATCAGTTTTGTGATTATGGAGTGTGACATTACAATGTGCTAGGATATGGCTATGGTCACGGTGGAGTGGGGCTTCCAGGAGGAATAGGTGGCCCTGGGTCAAAGCCGGGATATCCCATTGGAACTGGTGTGTGCTCTTCTAAAGTGTATTTAATATGGACTAACAATGTAGAAAAGCCTACAGATTACTGATTTTTTTTTTGTTTCTTCAGGAGTGGGGCCAGGGGGTATCTCGGCTGCACAGGCTAAAGCTGCTGCCAAATATGGTAGCTTACCCAGTTATTATCTGTACCATGTTTTATCAATAAAACATCATATAAATTGTGTCACATCAGGAATGAATACATTTGTATCTTAATACAGTCTCTGTTCTCTGCTGCAGGTTTGGGTGGTGTTGGTGGCGTTGGTGGTGTTGGTGGCGTTGGCGGTGTTGGTGGTGTTGG
>JAOWBC010001387.1:12789785-12799815 GCA_028566105.1 Hypoplectrus providencianus | reverse complement strand
GTTTCTGCAGGAAGAGAGGGTTGTAAGAAGTACCAATCCAGCGTCAGTGTATTATCAACAATAAATGTCAGTCATGCCAATTGCCAAATTTCTTTAAAAAATAAATAAATAAAAAAAGAGCCCATGTCATGTTTGAAGTTTGCTTAAAGACACCATGCTGTTGCCCCATCCACAGCACCAGATTGCTTAGCATCCATGTCAGTCCTCCTGCCTGCTTTCCAAACTGGGGGCTTGCCACCTTCTACTATCTACTGAAGGAAATAAACTGACTTTGAACAGGAACCTCAAACAGCCCTACTTTAAAAAATCCAAACTGTCCCTTTAATCTGTTAACAGTTATTGTTGTATTGCATGTTATATAGCTAATGTGGTAGTCTCTTCTCTCCTCAGTTGCAACTGGGGTCCAACAACCTGGAGGTAGGCCTATATTTTTACTTTCATTATTAGAAAAACTTCATGTTTGTATTGGCACATAAGCTGTTTTGCCATTGAAACTTTGGATACAATACACCCATGTGGCCACATGGTGGAGACAAATACAGAGACATGAGGTCTGCTAGTTAGTCCTTGCTGCAGTCAGCGAATGTAATCACATTAAACACTGTTGTTTCAGGTGTTGCTGTTGGCACAGGTGGCAAAGCGCCTAAACCATTCCTACCAGGTAAAGATGGCAAAAAAAAATAATGAATCTGAATTGTTTTGCATCACAACTTATTCTGTATTCCAATGTGACCTACTGTTTCTACTGCTTGCAGCCTACAATGCACGCAGTTAATATTGCTGAAAACTGACATTATTATGTCCTGTTCACTCTAAATATTCAGTGTTACCATGAAAATGAATTGCCATTATCTTGTGTAACTCTGCAGCAGATGAAGAGAAGGAGCTGCATTGTGTGACTGAAGATTATCTGTTCAATAATGCATAATGTTAACCTCATTCTTCTCTGAAGGTCCTGATATGGACAAAAAAAAGCTATACATAAAATTGTTTTGTATGCAACTCAGGAAAACATCTACACAGATTCATGCAACTTGATTAAAATAAGGTGTGAATGATTTTATATTTATGCCATTGTCTCAGAATCAAAACAGCCTAATGATGTTGCTGGAACACTTCCTATGATCCTGTCCATTGTAATAGATCAGGTTTTTGCGCACTGCATTTGTATTCCTGTGCACATTCCATCTGGACAGTTCATGCCTCACCTTGAATCGATAAAACTAGCGGTAAATAAGGAAAAGGCTGCATCAGGCCTTTGTCTACCCAATTAGACCTCCAACAGACTGAACAGTCATCAGTTCTATGCACCTGCGGGTTTGCAGTTTTAAAGTATTTTTGCTGTTCTGCACTATTTTACCCATGATGGACTTTAGACCAAATCTAGGATGTTTTTGCGGTATTTTATTTAGTCCAACTCTGTTAGTTAAATCTCAAGATAAATCTTGAAAGGAACTTTATGTTGGCTGCTGGGGAATAGATGTAAGAGAATAAAATAAACCACAAAAACACTGGATTCTCATTTTATTAACATAAAGGATGGAGTTAAATACAGATCAAAATTCTGAGAAAATGCGTAGAAAAGAAAAAGAAATTGTACATAAAATGTGGATTCTGTGGACACTCAGCAGGTACAGGAACAGGTGTCGGTCCAGGTGCAGGTGGATATCCCTATGGTGGAGGCTATGGAGGCAAGTTCCCTGTATTTTCTATAAACCTTTATAGTTTTGGTCTAAATTGCAGTAATAACAACTTTTACCTTTTTTATGCTTCAGTTCCTTATGGTGTTGGTACTGGAGTTGGTACTGGAGTTGGAACTGGAGCCGGCACTCTGCCTGGATCGAAGCCTTTGAAACCTCCAGGTATGTTTGCAGATGGGTTTTTCTGCCCATTTGAAGGGTGGCTATGGAGATTGGCATGAAGGACACTGCTTTGGATTGGTTATTTACCAAACAAACCTTTCTCCGTAATGGTTGAAGACGCCTCCTTTGACCTGTGGAGTTCCCCACAGCTCCATCTTTGGCCACTTGTTGTTCTGTATCAACATTTTACCACTTGGACACATCAGACATAAACACAATATCACAACCTCTGTAAAATAGATTAGACACCATATTTATGTGTAATTTAAAATATATCATAAAGATATAAGAAAAGCAGTATTCATCAGTTTTTATACAATTTATATTCAGGAATAAATGTCTGGGTTTTCCAAAACCCTCTCCAGGTAAATGTAAGGAAATGGAAAAATTATCTCTGCCCCCCAAAGTGAAAAACCTGCAGTAAACACTTGGGTTTGGGTGGATGTTTTACCTTTTTGCCTGTGATGCCTCATAGATTTTTGTGTTGTTCTTTTTTATAGCTGTTGGTGGAGGAGGAGGAGCGGGAATCCCACTGTCAGCAGGAGGTCAGAATGTTTCTACAGTTTATTTAACATATATACTTCCATTTTTGTGAACTCATAGTAGACAGGACACGACTGTTGGTTTATGGGAAACCATGAAGTATAAATTCTGCTTAATTCTCCCTCTGAGATAATGTTTTTCTTTCTTAAACTGTATTTGCTATTTCTTGGTTGAGACAGCTCCTCCCCCACACAAATTGTATGAGTTAACTTGACGAACTGGGTAATAATGCTACTTTTCTCTGTCATCACAATTCAGGGGGATACAGGCCAAATCTTCAAGGTTATGGTTATGGTTATGGCCAGGGTATGTATAAGAGGAGAGGAGGCTTACAGCACCAATACACAATGTTCCCCCAACTTACAAAAAATAAATAAGTTCTGCCCAGTGCTCAAAGTGACAGTTGGTCATGAGATGCCATCGCATCGAACTTCCTGTGCAGGAAACTGACCGACATGCTGATAAGTTTCTGTGTGGGAAGGAGAAGCCAGCTGGATCATTTGATGAAGGAAACCAACTGAAAACGTTTAAGTGGAGGGCGACTTTCAGGCTGTATTTACTGCCTGAAGATACAGCTGTAGATGCAACACAGGAGACTTTTGACCACTAAGCCAGTCTTTTGTTTCCTGTGACAGGTGGGTTGTATCCATCAGGACTTGGACTCGGAGGTGGTGGTGCTGGTACTGGTGCTGGTATTGGTGCTGGAGCTGGAGCTGGAGCTAAACCACCAAAACCAGGTAGCCTAACAGGCACAACATCAAATGTATTGAAGTTGAAAGCTTATATTATATACCTTGAAAGAGCTTGGATGTTGGCCAGCACTGTATCTGGAGATCCACATGTACAGACAGGACAAACTGAAGAAAAACCTCAGTTAAAGAGTGGAGACACCACAGAATGGTTTGGTTTAAATATGGCAATATAAAATCAGCATCCCCTCCAGTAATCCCTGTAGTGTACCGTACTGTTAGGAGTTTGTAAATGGAGCGAATCAACATCACAACATTCCCTGATGAACTCAAGTGATTACTGTTAGTAGAACTGTGTGCAGTGTTTGAAGATAAAACAAACCCCCGGAGAGTCCTGCCCTGAAATATCAAACCCCTACCAGAGGACGTTTGGATGAGATTGTAGCTGTAACCTCAGCTGAGCCACTGGCTACAAGTCACCAAAGGGGAGGATTCACATTAGTTATACACCGAAAAACTGTTATATGTTATAGTCTCAATACAAAAATACTTCATATTCAACCTATTCTAGACTACCCTATATGTTGGAAAAAGTGAGTGAGAATACCTTGCAGTGTTTATTAAGATGATTTATTTCTATGTTTTTATTTTAACAGGCTACGGCAATCTTGGAGGTGGCGGTGTATATCAGCCAGGTGAGGAAAGACACACTCCATTTTCTTTTAAAGAGGACGAAGAAGCAGAAAACTACAACAGTTATTTATCATGACCACATTTCACTCCAGCTGTTCCCAAACACTTGACATTGTGACTTCTGATCCTGCTCCTCCTCCTCCTGCTCCTCCTCTGCCCGTCAGTGAGGGATGAGTGTAATCACACAGCAGCAGCCTCACCACACCACAGATACTGTACTGGCTTACGGCCCTAATCCTGCTCCCAGTGGCCAGAGAGATATTCGTCTGTGTGAAATGCCTCCACAGATGATTTATTAACGTTCCCTGATTTGCCAAAACAGTTTTTCCAACAGAGTGGTTTACCAAATGGTGAATAATTCCTGGCTTTTGTGAAATAGGTCAGATTCACTGTATATACTGATCACTTGTCACTGCATTGATTTTTCACAATTTGCTAGATAATGTTTAAGATCTATGATGCAACTCATGTTTTCAGTTTCCATACAAAAATGCTTTCTCAATGGGAACTGTTCTTACTTTACTTTACAGGTGTTGGTTCTGTGGTTCCTGGTTATGGAGGAGGTTACCCCCAGCAGTACTACCCAGGTAATACAACTGTTTCCTAACTGTTTTAAACTTAACTTGCTGATGAGGATGTTGATGAATTGTGTCTGCTAATAAATTTGTTACAGATAGAGACAATATACAATAAACAGAATCAGTGTTGGTGGGAAACGGCGTTCTTTGCAGAGACCTTTGAGGACTATAGGTCATCTCATAAATCAGCTGAAAGGACCCAACAGACAACAGAATAGAGTCATTTATCTTACAGAAGAGGATAAATGTGTGTGTGTGTGTGTGTGTGTGTGTGTGTGTTTGGTTGTTTAGAAGAACACTCAGAGTAAGCAGGTTGATAGATAATTTGAACTATGGCTCTCACAATATCAGACTTTAACAACACAACTACCATGGCCGAAATAATTCACCATAAGGATTTTATTCTGATGTCAATTGAAAGTTTGCAAAGCAATGATTGTCTGATCAGTCAAATGTATCTTTAGTTGTGTGTCGGGCATATACCTGTCTTAAAAAATATGTCAAGGCAGCTGTTGAAGAAACCGTCAAATGAAAATTAGAAATCTAAAAGATTTAGGAAGCTGGGATTTTTACATTATGTCATTATAGTTATTATAAGGGGTGGCACCATTTCAGTTCTGAATCAAAAAATGCTTGAAATTTGCATAAAATTGTAATTCTTCTTCTTATGATAATTATTCTTATAAAATACATTTAACTGTATGATCTCAGTGAGGCACACTACACGAAATAATGAGAAATATATAGAACACAATGTAGCCTTTGTTTTCAAAGAACATTTTGGAAATGTTGATGACATTTGGTCGTTAGGCAGAAAACCAACATCTATTAACATTTATGAATCAAGACATGGCTATCAAATAATGGCACAGCTTCCAGTGGGGAAGTAAAAGTTTGAATCAAATACTGAATTCTATTTTATGTTGGTTTTTTTTTTTTTACCTCAAAAGAGGGGGTTTAATCAGATTGTGGATTTACAGAATCATCAACACCACTAATTATTAATATTGCATATGTACTGTATAATTAATATTTAATTATTTTTTATTTTACAAGCGGTTTATCATAGCACCGCTAGTTTGAATAGACCACTTTTTAACTGTTCATCCTTGTTTCTGGATCAGGACGCGGATTTATACCCAACTGCCGACAGCCAGGTAACTCAGCTGGATGGATGAAAGGACAGGAAGTCTGTCCCCTCGCTTCCCCTTTAGAGCCAAAAGCATAAAAAGAGGGAGAGGAGGACTGAAGGGATATTTCGTCTTCACAGTTCATCTAAAATCTTTTTCAGTTATGCTAACCACGTGGTAAAATATAAATTTTGTTCCTGCAGGTTCAACAAGTTAACTCATCTCCTTCTCTTTATGCCGGACACTTTCACCTGTAGCAATGCAACTCCAGCTTCTGCACACTTCCTTTGTGTGGGTTTCATGTAATCTCCCATAAAAAAAACAACAACAAATAATTAGCACTGTACTTTCAGGTGAACTGCAGAGATATTGCAACCCCAATTAATCTCTGATTAAATTTGAAAAGTCCTGTGATGAGATGATTAACTTTGATCACGAAAACCCAAACAGTGATTCATATTCACTTGATGTTTGAAGCCATGCAAGCAAAACAGGCTTTTCACTTTTAATATAATATTATTTCCAATAACTCACACTCAACTTCTTTTCACACATGGGAGGCTGACTTTGCATCAGGGAATTAAATTATGTTTGAATAATAATGACCTGTGTTTTCCTCCTCTGGGTGCCTCATTACAGAGAGATTAATTGGAAGACTAAAGACAGTGGAGCAAATAGAAATTATATTGATGTTTACTGCAATCTTCCTCCCAATTGCAAAATACATGAGATGAAAATTTGTCTTTGTCAGAGGGCAGTTTATTAAAATTTCAGCAGTTTAAATGGGCAAAACCATGCGCCTGTTTCCCTGTTTTTCTGTCTTTTAAATGCCAAACACGTACAGGAAAATAGAGTTACTTTCATTCACTCAGACTATCTGTGGATTAGACAGCTCATCAGATCTAAGTGCCTCCCATGTGGTCTACTAATGTCAACTGTTTTTCCTCCCCTCATCCTCTCCAGGACAAATATATCAAGCACTGTGACAGATCCAGCATCGTTTCATCTCAGCCTCAGTCTAATGTCACCATCTTCTCTGTCATGTCCCATCTAGGTGGATATGTCCCAGCCCCGCTGACTCCTCAACAAGGTATCACACACCCACCCCCTCACAACTCACCCTGCACCCAAAGAAGTCAACATTACAAAGTCAAATAAGTCATTTTAGTCGTACGTGTCCCTTCACTTAAACCTGCTGTGTATTCCACTTCCTCTCTTTGCTCGTTGCCCTCATGTCAGATTATTCAGATGACATTGATAAAGGTGGAGTGGTACTGTGTGTGCTCGTCAGTGCAGATGGCATGGCACAACTCGGATGTTTAACTGATGATAATCTGTATTTTCCTGAACATCTGAGATTACCGCTGGTGGGATTATTTCAAGGAAAGCACGTCTGGTTTCTTAGATTACCGCAGTTTGTGGTTTGATCTCTCTTAATATCTAGAGATCAAAGTATGCAAAGATTATTAGCTCTGCTGTGGGAATTGATTTAATATTTTTTTAGGATGCACCAGCTTTCTCCCATAGTCCAAAGACACCCAGTGTGATCCCTGCCTCGCAAGCAGTTTTGGTGGGAAGCAGGTGTCGTTAATTAATGGATGGATAGATCCCACATAGGATTACAATATACATAACAACAACAGATGTATAGAATAATTGGACCTACAGGTCTGAGAAGTAAAGCCAATGCAGATGTGCCTCGAACATGCATTCTCTCTAATGACCAGCAGGGGGCAACTGCACAAGCTGCAAGAAGAGTTCAGATTGTAAGGTATAGTATCCATGAGAAAGTGATGCTATTTCTCAGTTGAACCGAGGGCTATCAGGAGTAGAGCCTGATTGATTTATCCGTCAGCTGTTGTTGGCCTAGCCCAAATATGGCATCAGCATAAATGATGTTGGAAATGAAAACTTAATGCAGAAAAAGATGCCTTGATAATTAGAAATGCATAGTTCTTCCAGCAGAGCGAGCTCCATCTTACCATCCTTTGGCATCCATAACCTACTCTACCTATAATAATAATGCATTACTTTAGTTTAAAAGTATATAAATATATAAGTCCACTTAAACAGCTGATTCATTTTTTCCTTTTTGTTGTTTTGCAGCTAAAGCAGCAAAGTACGGTCCACTGCAGGGCTTCCTTGGCGGTGCAGGAGGAGCAGGAGGAGGCTACAGAGGTAAAACACTTTTATTAGGCACTCTACATCTGTTAGAGCAGACAGCATATGCAGGACAGATATGTGTGTGAACTCAGAGGAGACTAAGCCGTGTTCCTGACCGTGTGTGCTGCAGGTGGAGTTGCAGGATGCCAGGGCAAATACTGTGGGAGGAGGAAGTAGAGCTCACCAGTGTGACCTCAATCAACCATGGTGCTACTGCATGATCGAGAATGTACATTTTATATCCAAACCAGCCCCATTAGAGAAAAGGATTTGTTTTTGTACTTGACTTTAAAGTCTGTTTTGTTTTGTTTTTTATACAAACCCACCGACCCAGAATTTTTCCGCACTCTGGTGTGACGAATGTTATTGATCACTCTTTTAATCACTAACGTGGTCAAGTTAATCAGCTTTAACTCCCCGTAACTGCACCAGCCTACTTAAAATACAAAGAGTGTGATTGTGTCATTGTGTGCTGTTCTTGTGTGTGTTTCATGTACTGTTGTGTGACTGAACCACCGGCTGCCAATGTGACCTATGAATGATTTCTCCTTTGGTTTTAATCCTAAAGAAAGGTGAAGGCGGTGTCACGGCCCGCACTGCCTCACCTCGCCATGCAGAGCTTGTCATCTCTCTGACTCGTCAGGTCAGAGGGGTTGGGTTGGCCGATGCTCGTCCAAAAACTGATGAAATCTGGCCAATCTCAGCGTCGTCTCTGGCTCCCTGTCTTCTCTGCTGCTATTTTTAGGCCTGCTGGGTATAAAGCAGCGGGAATTGGGGCTCCGGCCAACCCATCTGCTCTCAGTAACTTTGCTGATTCTAGTTGCTATGCAGTTCAGTTTTCTCAGCATTTTTAATGTTGCCAAACTTGTGATGTATGAAGAGCAGTGTGTGCTCTGAGTAAAGACAATCAAAAAGCGTCTGATCCTTTACGGGATGTTTTTCAAAAACCATGGGGAGAGCAGCGTTTTAGCCTTTTAGTTCCAAGTAGATAAAAATCAGAGACATGTACGTGATGTATGTGTGAATGTTTAATTATGTGTCTGGATTAGAGCGCTGTAGTCTGCTTCTAATGTTTAGTCTCATCGCAGCAGTTATTTACATTTATGTAACTTGTCATTACATGATTATTCAAGTTTTTTTTTTTTATTTTGCACCATGCTTTGACTCATAGCTTTATTGTTATCAGGACTGTGTGAACATAAAACGCATTTATTCACTGTTTAGAATTGTACTACAGAATAAGACTTTGTTTATTGGGGGAGCTGAAGTGTTTATGTGAGGCAGAAGCTCCCATTGTTCTTCATTTACTTGAGCTGCTTTTTTTAAAAAAAGGCTTACTGACCAAAGGTCCATGAGCGCTGTTGCCAAGTGACTCCATCTCTTTCTGTAAGTGTGTACTGTATTTTGTACTAATTTGACATCCGCAGGCTTCGGTTCCTTCACTCGGCGCTGTGAGCGAACTGTCTTTGAGCCTCGCTGGGTCAGACCATGTCTTATGTGCCGTGGGATACTCTTCATCTTTATTTAAAACTGTTTTTATAAGGAGGAACAGTGTGGTTTTGCACTTTTTATATTTCCACGGCACACATGTGACTTGTTCTCCAGAATCCAGCATTTAATTTGCTTCATTAAATAACAAAATAAAATGTGTTTAAAGATCTTGTGCCGTCTGTTTTTCTTTCCTGTATGAGAGCATTCCACCGTCCTGTGAGCTGATGGAAACCACCTGGATCAGGGTGTCCCCGTAGATCAGCCTGAGCCGCATACCACACAGTGATCACATCTCAGGTTCAAGTCGTCTTACCTCTCAGTTCAGACGGATCTTAACTGTTTCTCAAAAGAGGCAGAAGTGAGTTTAAAGATTGGATCTGTAAATGAGATGGCAGAGCTCTTCACTGTAACACCTACAAACAGATTAACAAACAATATTTGGCCTCGCTCTGTTCTTGTTGTGCCAGCTGGAAATAATGAACTCATGTAGCTGAGGTTCTCCTGGGAGAACCACTGACCCATGATCCTGTAGGAGAAGCTTACGCTGCTGTTCCAGCACGATGTCCCATTTTGGAAACACATCAGTGTCACTATGAAACTGCAGTTTAACGCCACATATTTGCAGTGTGTTTCAACATGAATGTCACTTGGTACCAATAACAATAGAGACAAAGTTTTGAGTTGCTGTGTGCTGCATTCTAAATTAAAAAGAAAAGATACATTTAAATATGTATTTTTACCTATTACTTTGAATTTGTTGAATTGTGTGCTTGCGTATACATAGTCTAATAGTTTTACAGCATTCAGCTGATCCAACTCGCTCTGTAAGAATCACAATTTACATGAAAATGAGGAGTCTAGGTGGTGCTTATTAATATATA
>JAOWBC010001387.1:12745186-12769593 GCA_028566105.1 Hypoplectrus providencianus | reverse complement strand
CACACACACACACACAACATAAAATGCTGACTGGAAATGGATGGTCAGCAAGGTTTGTGTGGGAGGCAGATTAAACTGGTTGAGGCATTCAAGAGCTTATCTTCTAAGGAGTAACACAGAGATCAGAGAATAAAGTACAACAGCTGCAGGTTTTTATATTTTAGCTTCATAAACAAATATTCTATAGGTCCAAATTCAACAGTTTGAGGTATTTCTATTTCTTTAACAGTTTATACCTGTTTGTGTGTTTGCTACATTAACGATATGTCCACTGATGCTTTTTGCAATCACAGCTGTTTTGTTTGGCACTACTTTTTCTCAGCTGTAGCCATGTTCCAATGCACAGTGCTGCAGATCAGCTTATTTGGGCCTAATGAAGCAGAACCAGGTCCCACTCATGGCAGAAATAGCTACGAAGGTCTGAAATAGGTCCGCAGGCATGGGTTAACAGTTTACACACCGGCATTACCAGGCAGCTTGGGCTCTTTCTTGGTTTTCATCACAGAAGTTTTCCCTCTTTCTCTTTTTCGTCCGTCCAGTCTCCTGAAATCTGCAAAAGTTATTCTGTATATTCCATTCATAAAAATATACTTTAGTTTCCATATTGAATTGTCACTGTCATAATTTTATTTTATTGTATTTGTTGCAAAAACTAGCAACTGGATTTTGACCAAAGCAGCCAATCTGCTTTGCTCATGCGCAGGATCATGGTAGTTGGCAAAAAGTAGTGCCAAACAAAGCGGCTGTGGATAGCAACATAAATCACGTTGCAGTAGGTGATCTGCAGAGCCTGGAAATGTGTACATGTCCGTTCAAACACAGCAGAAATGTTTGTTTTAGGAGCCGCTCTGAAAGGAGGTTTGCAGGGACCATGTGCGCCACCTGCACTTCGCAGACTGCACCAACCAGAAGAAGTGATAAACAGTCATTCAGTCAGATATTGGGACCTGATATCAGGAAAAAAATCCTAGTTAGCTAGCTAGTTAGTTCTAATAATCAGTTAATTGAACAAAAAATACAAGTTTATTCAATAATGGATCAATGAATTCAATGGAGTTGTGGCTGGTTGCAGCCCTTGGTCAGATGTGTATTCTACTTAATACATGTTTTAGAAAATAGAGACTCATCAGTGGATCCGATGTTAGCCGAGCAGCTGCGGTGCAGACTCATATTTTAGACACAGCTGACATGTTGGAGATCTGCCTGCCACAACAACAGGCAGCTGAAATAATGGAGACATTTAACAGTGATTAATATTTAATTGTGTATCTCATGTCTGCCCTCATCCTGGGTGTGTTGATAGGCAGTTAACTCCGACCCCTGTGACCCTGCAACGAACAATTATGTTCACCGATTATTCTGAAGATTATTATTTTCTTATTATTCGTATGATTATTATTGTCTTGCATTATCTTTTCATGCATGTGCTGTATGTGCTGAAAGGTGACATACAGTATGCTGGACTGTTGAGCCCTCTGTTAGTCATCACTTCTCCTTCTCTGTATTTACATTTCCTTTCTCCTCAGCATTTCAGCAGTCAGTCCCTCAGGGAAATTAATTTCATTTATTCATTCAAACCTGATGTTGTTTTCATTCAACCTCAGCTCGTTCATATCAACTGGGGCAAATTAATCATGTTAGGTAGTGACCTGGGTCAGGCTGCCAGCGTGATAGATAGGATGCACAGTCACTTAAAAATATATTACATCATGAAACCGTCCAACTAGATAATCTCAGTGGGAATAATAAATATGAGTAATAGCAGACTAATAAAAGGCAGCATGTGGATAATTCATCTGGCAAACAGAAATTTAAAGCATTTTTATTTCAGTCCAGCACAGACACAAAAACAAGCCATACTTAACTATTTTCAACATGTTGACACAAACAACAAGCTTTTTTGACTTATGACCCCTAAAATAAAAAATTTAAAAATCTACTTGACCCCTGGTCATGTATATATATATGTGCTGTCAGAGTAATAATCCCTTGTCTGTTTATAACATTAACAGGAACAAAAACTAAATTTAGATTAATGTTATGCAAAAAAAAAAGTTATAATCTTTTTCTTGCCACACTAGCAGCATACGGTATCAGTCCATCACTTTGGCACTTTCTAAAATATCTCAACAACTTTTGGATGGACTCGCAAAAAAATTATCTTACTTTTTTACATGAAGTTAGGCTGGCTTTACACCTCTTGCATAACCTTTTAAAGAATCGCTAATATTTTGTATAATGTTTTTTCAATGATCTACCTGAACCAGAAAATACTTCCTGATTAAAAAATGTCATCAGTAGAGTCTTGTGGACGGCTTGCTCCATGTGCACCATCTTTCATCAGACAGATTTGATTCTTTATGCCTGTTGTCCCTGCAATGTTACGGCTTTTATTCACTACGCCTCTTCCCCTGAATAATTCCTGCTCATATTCACATCCACCCCATGCAGAAAAAAATGCCCCTGAACACATCAGGGACAGACTGCAGGTGTGAAAGAGGCTTTACAGGGACAGACAGGATCTTGTGAAGCCTCAGAGGGATCCCAGCCCTTCAGGTTTGGGATTCCTGACCTAAAAAACTGCATGAATATCCACCTTTGCAGAAGTGGCTGTGACAGTGCGGAGCCTTACTACTGTACTCAGCTGGAGTCAGATGTTAGCATCACAGACAGATGAAGGTGAGAGGCTGGGGAACATGCTGCCTCTCTTTGACCCGGAAAAAAAATTAATTTATGACTCTCTCAGACACTTTTAGCTAATTCCATCAGGGATTTGAGCAGAAGGGGGGACAGTTGCAGATTTACCAACTCCACTCCCCTGTTCTCATCGTGTCTGACATTGGCTGTTTGCTGACCCCCGGGGCATCCAGCCAGTTTTCATGGTGTCTGAAATCTGCTCTGCTAAATGTGTGATTTATGTCTGAGCATCCTGCTTTTTGTTTGCCTCCTGACTTTTTTTTCTCCTTTATCGGGTCTTAAATCAGCCAAACATCCACGTTTTTCACTCTCTATTGTCTGGCATTAGTCGTTTCTTATACTCTCTTACAGATTTTCTCAAACTCATTTCTATCTCTGGCTTTGAACATCATTATTGATTGCTTTGCTTATAAAAACAAAAAAAACCCAAGTAATTTTAAGTATGATTTTTGTGCACAGTAAGGTGTCAGAGCCTTGTGAGAGTGAGGGAGGCTGCTAAGCTTTTTATTCAGCTAGATTTTCGGAGCATCACAGCACAGTGTGCAAAGACTCTCTCTGAGTCTTTCACACTGATAATCCTCTTACACGTCAGTGCCGATGCACACACAAACATGGCCACACAAAAACACACAAACGGGCACACAAACACACATGAACGCACTCTCTTGAAAAAGCTTCAATTTTTTTATTGTGGTGGTGGGTTTTTTATATTCATAGAAGTCTTGGGTTGTAATGGAACGTGTCTGTTTCAGTCACTTCTGAGATAGGATTTTTGTCCTGAAGGCAGAAATTTGGCGTCTCCATCTGGGAGTCACTAATGTATTCACTCATATCTTTAATTCTATGCTGCCACTCCCAGCTCTGCTCCACAGGGTTTTACTATGAAGGAACTGAACCTTAGAGCGTTAAAACCTCTCCTTCCTCTGCGTGTGTGTGTATGTGTGTGCACCTGTGTGTTTCCTCCCCAGGTATGACTTTGCCCCAGCAGGGGTTTGCAGGATGCATGTGTGCAAAGGCAGTTATTGAGCGGCAGAGACAGCTGAGTAGCTTCTGACTGGTGCGGCGGACGTCTTCTAAAAGCCTTGACCCACTTCCAGGTCTCCTCCCCCCTCTGCTCACCCAAACACGCTGCATTCTGAAGCAGCTCTGCAACAATCTGCTGAGCTGCAGTGAAGCTCTGCATGCAGATGCTGAGTAGAGTGGGTGGGTGTGTCTGTCTGTCTAATAAATAAATTGTTTGTGTGTGTGCATGTGCTGCAAGGTTATGTGCATGTGTGTGTGTGAGTAGGTGCAATGGGTGAACCCCTCGGGCAAAGTCAGAGAGTTGCTGCTTCTGCTGAATATATTAATGAGACTTTCACTAGCTGTTCACCAACCAGCCGCACACGTGACAGAAAAGTGTCTTCGTGTCTCTGCGTGATACAGAGGAAAAGATGGAGAGACGAATAACTGCACAGATTCAGGTCATATTTAAGCTACTGCAGAGTGGTGTGTAATTAAAGATTATTTCACGACGATTAATCTGCAGATTATTTGTTCTATTAATGGATTCATTGTTTGGTCTATTTAATGCCAGAAAGTAGTTAAAAAATGCACATCATTTATTTCCATAATCTCAAAGTGACATTTAAATGTCCTGACTCAATGCTCCCATACCAAAAGATATTTAATTTGGAGTCAAAAATCTTCAAAAGAAAGAAGCCTGAACCAGGAAATGTTTTTTCATTTTGCTTGAAAAGTAAACAATTGATCAATTACTTAAACAACTGATGATAACTTGTCATGTTTCATTTCTAGGTTTTTTTTCTTAACCTAGTGAAAGTGGTTCCCAATTGTTTTGGTGCATTAACAAAATTTTTTAAAACAGCAATCTTTACTCATTGTACGACAGTGCTTCTCATAGCAAAAGGCAGTATTTAAACAGTTTTTTAATGACAAGTTATTATGAATATCTGACCAAAATGTAACATAAAATGACAAAAAAATGGTTTGATCTGAAGAGTGAAGTTGGTATGAGGAATGTGTAAAATATGTTTTAGGGAATGAACATAATATTTTGACATTTGACATTTTGAAGAGGGTGAAAAATTGAAAGACAGCTTGTTTTTTTTTTTTTTTCAAGACATATGAGGAAAGGAACGCCATTATAAGTCCCATGGGAGCTAGATTTTTTTGAGTCACTAAAAATGTGGTGATTGTAAACAGCAGGAAATTAGGATGAGAGGGTGAATTATTCTGCTTCTACCTTCCAAGCCATGCACGCTCTTTAATATTTTCCGAGCAAACAGACCTGATTTTAAGCTGCCCTGAGCTGGGACGAGGCCAGACGGCTGGCTGATGGGAAGGAATGGAGACACTCACTTAGTCATGGCTGTTAGACATAGAGATTTATAGAGATTAGAAACAAGCACATACGAGTCTGCAAGCACACACACGCAAGTGGACTAACTCACACATACAGAAATGCTTTTACCATAAGCAGAGGGATTAGCACACATTGTGATTTATGGCCACATGCAGAGCAAATGTGCATACTTAACCGCATCAATGCATACATGAGGACATGTTTGCAAACAATTATAATGAAAATGAACAGATAGAGACAGATTTTATAATTAGTTGGGGGATCAATAAAGAGCTTTTTCCACTCAGATGGGCATGGGTTACAGGGATTGTTAACATCCTCTTTCTGTTGATAAGAATTATCGTCTATCATCACTTGGCAGGAAATAACCTCTACTCCCCTGTTGTATTTATCTTTTATCTTTTTTTCCTCTTTAGATTAAACCTGCATTTTTTGCTTTTTTGTCTTGTCAGTGAACTAAAAGTGTGTCTGTTTGTTGCTCAATCATCGCCCTCTGTCTGTCTCCAGCTCTTTGTCATCCGCCCCTCACTCTGTCAGCGTCTGATGTCTATCAGGCTGACATCACTCTGGACTTTTACAGCAGCTTCCATTGAACTGTGGTGAAAGACGATGGGACCAGAGGGAGCTCTATGGATGAATGTGTCTGATGTGCTTAGTCTGCACAAAAAGTAGATTTAAAACAAAGTCATTTTCAGAAATGCAAACACATCTTTATACTGTCTGGTCTTCAAGATTTCATTAAAGTTACACAACAGGAAATATACCAGCAGTGCTATATAAATGGGAATAAAAATATTGTTTACATTTTCACAATTTTGAATGGGACTGAAATTTAGTTTTGTCAAGCTGTTGTCGCAACTGAGTATTCTACTGTGGATAAATAAAATCTTGTCTTTTCTTATCTCATTGGTTGAGGCTCCAAAATCATCACCTAAAGTTCACCACAGCTGAACACCACAAGATGCAAACATGCAAATTTGCATCGCAACTGGTGGCAAATGTTTGATTTGTTTTTTTATTTGCATAGAATGTAAGTGAATGGGAAGCATATATTTGCCATTAGTTGCGTTTCCATCAGTGCACTATTAAAACATGCCCATTTGAATGATTTGCATGAGAAAAGTTAGATGGAAACACCAAAATTCACTAAAACATTAAAAATATGCATACATAATGTTTACGATGGAGTGAGGTGGTTTTTGTGTATAACCTCTATAGCAATCATTTAACTCACATGACTGCTCAGCTGCTTTCTGTCTGCAGGGAAGATTAGTTAGCTTTAAAGAACAATAAGTGGCCCAATTGAATCCAACACTTCTTGTGTTCAGAAATTCGACCAAAATTCAGACACTTTCCTGTCTGAAATGTGTTGCAGTACAGTACCTGGGTAATTTTATCACTTTACTTCTGTGTCTCCCAACTTTCCATCTATTTCTACTAAACGCGGTAAAACACGTGCGCCGCCCGGGAATCGAACCCGGGTCGCAAGAATGGGAATCTTGCATGATACCACTACACTAGCGGCGCGTTGAAAACTTATTAAAAACTGTTCTGTATTTTCTGTGAGTCTGCAATATCTTAGCTTTTCAGTTGCCATGAGTCGAGCTGATAGCGCTGATAATCGTAATTACTCTAAGTACAAACGTTAACTGATGGGACACTCTTCACACTCTTATATCCGACAAATGTTGGAATAACGCGTTATTCATTGTTAGCTGCAACGATTAATCCATCCACACATGGTAAAACTTACCGAGCTCTAACGTGTAAAGCTAAGATAACTAGTCGACACTTAGAAAGGTTAAGATCGCTAGTGTAGCTTGCTAACGTTAGCACTGGTACAGCAGGTAATCCTAAAGTCCTGTCAATTCAGTCTTTTTTACGTTTAACTGTGAAGTCAAATCAAGATCCAAACATACTTGAGGTATGGACTTATTTCTTGCCAGAAATAATAATTTAAATTTAAATCATTTTTTTAAATGTAAACTGATGTTTAGAGCGCAGTTGGCACTGAAGAGCCTGTTGTTTGCGATTTCTGTCAGTTCTGATGTTTTTTTTTTTTGTTTTTTTCTTTGCCTTTCTAAATATATTTGTTTAAGGCCCAGTGACAGTTGTGTGATCTCATGTGTCTGTTCCACCTTGCTTGTTGTGGTGTGTAATAGATCCTCAGAGGGGCTTATTATCAGCATAAAAACTATAATTTGGGGCTCTGTATGGTGTAATTAACAGGGTTAAAGTATGGTTTGAACAGTGAAGTGCAACATTATGTTATGACGACACAACAACAACGACTTCACGAGGTGTGCCCTTTTAGAAGTTACTGATTACTGATGATGTTGGACACTGTCTTCTATTTTTTCTTCTCATCAGATGTGGAATTCTGGTAAAATTCATGTTGGATATTGTAGTTGACAGCTATCAAAAATGTGCTATAGTTTCAGCATTTTAAGCCTATGGAGATTATTTTTTTTTTTTTTTAAGATTAATGTAAATTCAGGAACTTTGGGATTTGGACTGTTATTAGTGCAATATCAGGACATCACTCTGGGCTCTGGGGCCTCAACTTGCTCAGCTGCTCATGTATCTCTTTCTGCCTCTTCTATCAGGTGTTGTGAGTGCAGCGCCTCTCTGTCCCACTGGTATTATGAAAAAGATGGACGGCTCTTCTGCAAGAAGGACTACTGGGCCAAATTCGGGGAGCTTTGCCATGGCTGCAACGACCCGATCACCACTGGCCTCATCATGGTAAGAGGATACACCCACTGACTCTCTTCTCTCATCAACTCTCCGCTTCTTTGTTTGCTGATAAACCTCGAGTTACAGCTTGCAGCCATGACGCTCATCAGACACACACCTGAGTCCATACATTTACAGTCTGTGTGTGCCAACATACATACATGGACATAGGCTCTGTGCCAGACCTGTAACTGACCCTGATGCCTTTAGCAGCTTTGTCAGATTGTCTTACAGACCACCAGTGAAAGTCTGAGCCCTTGTTTTGACACAGGAGAGCAGAGAGGTTCATGTGCAGAATAGATGTGGTCACATCGCCGGAAAGCAGATAAACAATAGAGTGGGCCTCCGCTGATAAGTGCTGCTGCATTATAGAAAAGACAAGATAACAGCATCAAAGGAAAGTTGTGTCTATTTGTTGATTAGTGATGGAATCACACACATTCTGAGCTTGAAAAAACTTATCAATACTGAATGTGGCTGTAAAAGAATATGTTGTCAAAGGGCCCTTTTTCCTGCCCACACAAAGCCAGAAGCAGCACTAATGCAGGAGCAATGCAATTTTCCCCAGGCAGTAGTGTATTTTTTGTGCCTGTTTGGCAATCTCCTGGCTCCAAATGAGCTCACCCCTGCTGAGGTGGTTGGAGAGGAGCAGCTGAGGCTGCGTTAGTGCTGATTAGGTGACACACTGCAATTTTGGTGTTCTTTTTAGCCTCAAACACAGACCACCTCATCGTACAAATGCAAGGGCATTTTCAGGGCTTTATTTTACAGAGGCAAACCCACACAGACATCTCCAAAAACATCTACAACGTATGTTTAGTTTAGCTTCATACAAGCTTTTGCTACACATACATTGGTCTACTGTAATACAAATGTCTTGTCTTGATAATTTTGTTACAGCAATTAGTTGCCAAATTAATTAGTCAGCAATTAAAAACCTTAATTTCAACAAATGTTAATTAATTCATTATCAAAGTCATATTTTGAGCAGAAATATTTTAAAGTTTGAGCTTCTCAGATGTGAGGATTTGCATCTTTTCTTTATGTACGGTAATAATATACAGAATATGCCTGTTTTTTGCAGTGTTACACAAAAATTGACTGAATATGTCAGCCATTGTTCAGCTTTAAAGAACAGCTTAAAAGAACAATTCATTGATTAATTCAGAGAGTAATTAATAAGAATAAGTCAACTACTCTATTCTCTATTCTAGTTTTATTTTCTGGAAAACTACCATCTGTCTACTTAATACCATATTATGTCTCTTATTATCTTGATTTGCTTACAAAATTAAGACTGTCTAGCTACTGTTTTTTTAATTAAATTTTTGGAAAATATTAGTACAGGTGAACTGTTTTTTAAATGTCCTTTTTGATCATTTCAATGACGTGTGAAAACAAGGGCAGTTTAGGTGATAGGCTACTAAAAGCTACCAAAAACCCATGTATACCCAGAGCATGTATACTTTTTCAGTAATAGGCAGACTGGTGGTGGTTTGAGAGAAAAAGCTGGAAATAAAAATCCCATTTTATTCATTGCACATAAAGCATCTTGTTTGACACTTTTGCCTCCCGGTCTGATACAGCAGCCAGCAGCTTCTGGCAGGTCATGTGTCATGGTCACGATGAACAGAAATCATTCATGCCTCGGCCTTTCTCTGCATCTGTGTGTGTGTTTGTGTATGTGTGTGTGTGTGTGTGTGTGTGTGTGTGTGTGTGTGTGTGTGTGTGTGTGTATTTTATCATCTGACTCCTCTAGACAGCTTACCCTTTGCAGTGCAATCTCAGTAATGAAACATGTCGAAGACTCTACAGTGAATTAGGTGGAGAGATTGCAGCATCACTTCTCTTCCTGTGTCTCCTTTTCTTGTTTATTGCTCCTCTTACGGTGCAAAGTCACTGATTGACTGTCTCTGCAGTTTAGTAAATTTAAGAACGGTCACTCCTTTAGACTGCCTTTAGTTGCCAGGATTTCCAGACCAATTGCATTAACGTGTAGACATGAAGGTCAGTCCCCGATGTCTCTGCCACGCCCATGGAGAAGTCTACTCCAGTCCTGCACAGTCACTCTGATATCTGTGCAGATTAGCACGCAAGCACAGTTCTAGTTTAAAATTCACTGATGCCATAGCACATGAAAAAGACTGATGTCACAGTCAGTGAAAACACTTGAAGCTGCATGATGCAAAGATGAGTCAGAGTCTGCAGCCATGAATGTTCAAGTGATGGTCAGCCAGACAGAAACAATATTTAAATAGGGTGAGGGATTTCATCACTCCTAGAATAGTGAAGTCCATCATATAAGATACCCTCTTGATCTACAGTTATTATTTTTGATATCAATTACACATAATTTTCATAATTAATCAACTTTGTCAACAAAATGTCATCCCAAAACATTCGCTTTCTAATTTTCTGTGGAGTATGTGTGACAGCAGCATTATTGAATTGTATGAATATTTGAATATGTGAGGACTGCTTCTGTACAGAAATTAGATTACATTACATAAAGCTTTACTGAGTAATGCAATGGAGTTATGTCCACTAATTTGAAAATGTGAGGAGCCCTTGTGCACATAACTTATATTAAAATTTTCTGTGTTTTAATCAGATCAAATTGTTCTGCAGTCTATCAGGCTCATGTCCCACAGGTACATGCCTTCACATACTATGAAACGTGATAATGCACATGCGCCGCCCAGGAATTTAACCCAGATTGTAAGAATCTTACATGCTACCACTACACCAGCGGCGCTCCATCTACACTCAATGGTACAGCAAAATTGTTGCATATTTTGCCTTAAAAGAACATTTAATTATATTGCAGAAAGAAACACCCTTTTTGGGGTGAGCTTCCCATGCCACCAGTTGATTGATATTTTCCATATGTCTATGGGATATACCCATGGTCTCCGAACAACAATCCAAACTTGTGTAGAGAACTTAATCTCCATATTAGTTCAACTCTGGGTCCATTTAACACTCCAGAGCAAGAAAGTAAGTTGACTTTGAGTGTATATTGTTTTGTTGACAGCTGATCCATTTTAATGATGAGCTGTCAAGCTCAGAATAACTTGTCAGTGTCTCTTTGAAAGTGTGATTGTGTAGCTTTTAGATATTGATGTTACTAATGTCTGAACCCTGCGAATGGGGCTGATTTCCTTATCAAATATGATATCTGAGATTATAATATTATTGAGTACACTGTATGCATATTTGCATGGTGGGAGTATTCTGATATGTGTATGTTTCCCTGTAAGCTGATGTGTGTGTTTTTGTGTGAGTGTGTGTGTCCACACGCAACTTTATCTGCCACTTCTGTTCCTGTCAGCACTTTAAGCCTTGAGTAAACTGGTAGTAATTCAACCAGAGGATGTTACTCAGTTCTTTACAGCCCTTACTGAGACTGATTTACGTGCTGAATACTAGTTACCTGATATAATTGAATTTTTCCTCCTCCTAGCCCTCCCCTCTCACTGTCCATCCGTCACAACTGTTACTGACAGATGGATGCCCAGCCATCTCCGCATTCACTTTAGACTCAGTCAGCCCTTCTGCAAACAGTTCAGGGCTCAGAGCCAGCTAACAGAGGCAGAGCCAGACATCGACCGGGGCCTGTTAGTTGTCCAAGTGTTTGAGAGAAGATTCTGGTTAAATTATTTCTCCCCCTCACTTCCTTATCTCTGCCACAACACTCTGTCATCAGCTTGCTTGTTTCTAGCATTAAATACCACGACCTTTGGTCAAAATGTCTTATATTTAATGATGCAGATTAACTTTGAGGGTAAGCTCTGTGGCCAAACAGTCAAGGCCCTACACAAAGTGATTCATATGAATGGGTTTATAGTGCATAAATTTAAGACAGCGCTGTGATTGATATTGTAAATGAATAGGACAGTATTGACTTATAGAAGTACAAGATTTGATAGAAAACTACATGATTGACCCATGTAAAAGCCTGTTTTGTTAAAAAGATATGGTTATCCAACCTTGTTGAAATGTAAAAATAGCTGCTCTGAACAACCACACTTAAAGGGGGGCTGAAGCATCTTTACTCTTTTTGTCCTGTGTGTTTTCTTTATGTGAGTGCTCACAGAAAAGCTCCTTTCAGGGGGTTGTGATTTTGGCCTTACTGGCATTATATTCAAACTTGGGGAATTTCTTTGTTTCTCTTTCTTTGTTTCTTAGATTGCGAAAATACTGAAATAGCTGGAGGTGAAATCATAGATGTTTCCCTGAAATCACAAGTGCTCATGATTCTTTGGGGCTTTCAGAATCACACAGTGTGTACCTAAATCCAGATCAGATTGTTCTGCGTGTTACATCATGTGCTGTACCTCTCCGTCACCCCATCTCTGTTGTTTCTAGTTTCAGTCTGATAGATACAGTGGGATATTTATCTTAAACAATGTTTAAAGAGACCTTGGCATTCCCTTTCAACAAAGAGAGAACATGAAGTAAAGCAACAAAGGAAAAGAACAAATAAAACATGAGCATCAGTGTCTCAATTACCAGACTTGACCTGGTATGAATTTGTCAGTCAGACAAGAAGTTTAAATGCCAAAATGGTTTTCATTTCACATGACGTGCTGAATTATGATCTGCTTGTATTTATAGACACACTTTACGTGATTTTTGTCACATAGTTGTGCTATTTTCACAGTTTGAAAGATAAAAACCATGAGTAAATTGGTTCAGTGCCATGAAATAATGACTAGTATACCAACAACATATGCGGTTTAATGTTAAGTAATGGGAATATTTGGGGGGTTGGCTGCTAAAACCAATGGAAAGCCCCAAATCTTGAGTGTACTGTATCAGCTCCCACTGGTGTGAAGTCGCTGTGTGACTGAGTGGGAATCTACCTGTTATTTTCGATAACAGCCTAATGATTGTTTTGCCTCAAAGTGAAGACTGACGCATGTAATAACTGTTGGGAAATTGTGTTTTGTTAAGCTGTTGTTTCATTTAGGTTGTGACATTGTTTTTCCTAGCAACAGCTCTAAATGATCTCATAAGTGGCGGTGAACACAGTCTGAACATGGCCAGTTTAAAAAACTTGTTTTGCATTATATTTTAAGATAAGGGAGAGTCATCTTTTCATTCATCAGAGACGTCAGGCTCACACATGCAGCTGCCCGGGCCCTGCTGTCTCGCTCAAGTACACTTCAACTGGATGGCTCAATGTTTTGATGAAGGATTGATTGTTGAGCTTCCTCTTTTTTTTGTCAAACATTACAGTCATTGCCAATGTTGAGCTTTAAGAGGTCAAAACCTAATCAGCGACCTTCAGTTAAGTGTTTTAGAAAGGTGTTTAGCAGTTCCACTTTTTTCCAAAGTGGAAACTCTGACGAAAGCAACAACCCCTGTGGGCTGAAATCCCCCAGTGGCATGGCTGTGGGCTGCTGGGTTTCACTTCTGAGTTACACTAAATGCCAACGCAACTTATTGAACATGAAGTCACTGCTACACCCTTTCATGGAAGAAATGTAATAATGTCATTGTTGTTGTGGTCACAGCTTGTTCCTGCTGCCCCCAAGTTCCCAAGAACTCATTTATTGCAGATTAAAATGTCCAGTAAAAAAGTAGAAAAGAGTCACTGAGTCGCCACATTGACTCCATCTGTTTTATGCATGAACATTAGCTGACATTAACCTCTATGAGATACTGGTCATACCCGACCAAATGAAGCAGTAGCAGCAAAAAACTATAATGTAATGATATGAGAAAGAATTTGTTCATTGTTTGTGAATATATGAAGGGAAATGTCTTCATTTTTCCTTCAGACATTGAATTGTCTTGCTTTGGATGTTATTGTGTAACATTTTCAGCATTCAAAGTTGTTTCCACATCTCCAGGTCGAGCAAAGTAAACAGTCAATGAAGAGAGGGAGCGGCCTTAGCAAGAACAGTGCTGTTTATCTAAGGGATATAATGTCATATCTACTTGCCCCACAGCAGTTACGTTCTTACATGGAAACCCACACCCCCACACAACATTGCAGAAATGTTGCACAGAAAAAGACAAAACCATGTCACAATCTTTTCTCATCCCAGGTTGTCAAATACCAATACTGTGTTAAAGGACATCTTGTGTGCTCAGTGTTGTTATCAGACTCAGGGGAGCCTGACAAAGAGGGGATTTTTGACACAGTGTGTTGTTATTGCTTGGGGTAACACACTCATGTGGGAGCTTGTGTTGACGCCAAGAGACTCAAAAACACAGAAAAATACAAAACTGCAATACACTTGTAGTGGGTTATAAACAAGTATTAAGAGGGATTTTTTGTAAGAATCCATAAATTGTTTTTATGAAATGCAGATGATTTGAGATATTTGTAATAGACATGATGATTTGATGGGAGACAAATCATCAGCCGCCCAGAGACAGACTCTGAATTAGAATTTCAGATTACTACTAGCCGCCCCATTTTGTGGCACATCTGAAGCTTTGTCTCAATTTTGTGATGCAATAAAACTTTCTTTACTCTTAACCTACACATAAGTTATGTTTTTAGCACATAAACAACACTCAGAAAGAAAAACATGCAGAAAGAACTTAAAGAGGCATTCCCTGCTGCCAACTTTCAAGATCCACACATTGTCTTATTAGTGATAAAACCTGAGAGCATAGAGGTAGTATTTATTGCAGATCTAAAACTACAGCAATTTGGTATATTGAAAGAAATTGGTCATTTGTGGACCCAAAGAAAAAGGGATTCTGTGAGATAAAGCAGATCATCTACTCCTGCTAAAGAAGACAGGAGGAAGCTTAATAAGCTCGCCTTATTGGCTAACAAACGTGTGGAAAGTTAAAGTCCAAGTTCTTTTTTTTTTGTGTGCATCATTACAATCACAGCTGGTTTTTAACTGCTGAGTGCTGCAGTCACATTACAGCATTCACATTCTGCAAACAATCTGATTATTCAAAGTGAACGTAAACACCACTGTTGTTGTGTTCTCTGTTCTGACCTTTACTCTGGATGCGTGTGGTTTTCTCTGGAGCAGTTTCTGATGCAGCTTTCAGACCGTGACTCCCACAGCCACCTAATCAGGTTTTCTGTACCAGCCTTCTGTCTCTGCAGTCTGTCTGCAATACTTTAACATAAGAGACAACTGGCAGAGAGTCTATTAATATCTGCATACTCAGACGGCCCTCTTAGTGATCTACACATGGCACGCAGAACATGTTGGGGACATTGCCAAAATGAGACAAGGACAAGTGAGACAGGACTAGAGAGAAGAGGGTGGAAGAAAAAGTGACGCAGCAGCAAAGATAAACCTTGGAAGAGACATTGTTTGTCAGTTACGCATTTTTGGCACAGCGATTCACACACAGTGGCAATAAATGTCTTCATTCTGCAATTAGACATTGATAGACTTTACAGGCATTTATTCCAGTCAAAATCTTTGAGATAAATTATTCTAACTTTAAGCTGTTTTCTATGGTGTACATTACAATATTTGTTTACCATCTATATGCTTGAAACAATGCTGTTATGGCCCTGTTTCAATTTCACAATGTAAGGAAATTAAATTTAACCCATAATGGAAACAAATGAGCCAATGAAGAACATTTCTACCCCACGTGATGTCCCATCAGAGCATGTAACTGTCACTCTGTTAGTTTGGAAATGTGATTTCTGGAATGGAGGCAGCATGGGAGAAGAGGAGGAGCGAGGAATTTACTGAAGACACCAGGGGTGGGGGTGGGTCTGTGTGTGTGTGTGTGTGTGTGTGTGTAGTTGAAGCAGCCGGTTGGCGCGTGTGCAAGAGTGGGCGGAGCCAAACAGGAAACGATGAGGTCATAGCAAAGTGTGAGAGAAGAGGAAGGCAGGGTGGGAGGGGGGAGAGCCGGGAGGAGTGACACTGATTCAGAGATGAGCTCAGCTGCAAAGGCGTGGGCTGCTCTCTCTCTCTCTGCTCCCTCCCCCTGCAGCTCCGACTCTCCGGCCGGTTTGGCCGCTGCCAGTGTTTTGTTGTGACAGCGGGGGAATCGCCTGCCTCACTAGAATGAACTAGAACGGCAAAGAGAGTCGCCAGCTCTCGCTGACATGGTGGGAGACTTGTTTTTCTGGAGCTTCTGCTGTCTCAGGCTGTGGAAGAGGGATAAGAAGGTGAGGCTGTTCACTGCTGCTGCTCTGGGTTACTGGGTCTCCATGGGCTGATGTACAGTGGTACACGAGCCGGCGAGGAGGCAGGGAGGCAGACTGTCTCAAGTGTCCGCGTGAGATGCTTTGCCGGTTGCTCTTGCAGAGACTCTTTGCATCTTTGTATCTTTTATTTTAGAAGTGAAGCTAAAGCATGATACTGCACGCTGCTGTGTTTTTTTTGTGACATTTTAAACTGGGTCAGTGTATTGCCTAGTAACTACAGATCTGTTCCTCTTTTTCTACACAGCGCTCGAGCCTTCTTTCTTTTTTTTCATGCCATGAAAAACTGATGAGCCATGGCACGTGAGCTATTTATAGAGAGCATCTCCCTCAGATAAAAGTAGGATTTAAAGTGTGTGAGTGCACACATTCAGAGGTGGACAACAGTTGTCTTGTCTAATAACTGTGTCACTGCATCATGTTATTTTTATTTACCACCTACGTGCACGCCACACTGTGAACTACAGTGGATGTGAGTTTTACAGAGAAATGGGAAGAAGCTGAATACATTAACAGCATTTCTAAAGCTGAGGCCAGTGTATGCTGTGATACTGTACTGTTTGTAGCTGAAGGGGGGTTTCCATTCAGACAGCATCAATGTGGCCTTCTGTCTTCTCTCTCAGGCTCTCAGTGTAATTGTATTTGCCTCAATGATGTCTAATGTAGAAAGTCTAAAAGAGAACCAGGATTATGTCTCCTTTTGATTGTGTTTCTTCTCCAGCAGGCTTGATTGTAGCAGGGAGAAACATCTTGATCATATATTTTGTTTTCACCAGACTTGCTCTTTAAGCATTCCCTTTGACACATTTCGCAATTGACCCACTTCTTGCTCTCTCTGTGGGGTGCATTAGGTACCTTATGCACATGTTGTATTTCCTATTTTTCAAAACATCCGCATGAGGTCATTTTTTAAACACAATTCTTAAGCTGTGTGTTGATGCTGGGAGCTCATTCACATATGGACTGTGTTTCTGAGTTTTGCCAATGAAGGATGCTTTTTTAAGCCAAGTTCATTACATCAAACTTGAGGTTAAGCAGTGCCAGATCTCCCATAATTTAGCGAGGCCATTCAGAAGCACCTTCAGCAGTGTTGCTATGACCTCATCGTTCCACATTTAGCTGGAGCAGAGTGAAGTCAGAGGGTCCAACTAGTGTTTATGTGGGACTTGCTGAGGTAAAGAGACCAGAAGGCATGCAGAGGTTTCTGATGAGGTCCTGCTGTTTTGTGCGTAAACAAGTGCACACACATGTACTGAAGCTCTTAAGTCATGTCCGATCACTTCTAGCCTTTACATCCACTTGATTTTAAGCTTTAGTCGTCTTTTTTTTTTTTTTTTTTAATTTTTATTTGGTGTGTGAAGTATAACACAAATGTATCAACTTTGCTGTCATCAATATTGTCCCTGCACTTGCAAATCAGTGCTTTAGCATGATGTGTAAATCATTCAGAGACATTAGGAGAGAGGCTTACAAATGCACCCACGCTAAATATCTGGACCCATCTGGGAGTCTGTCAGAGAGCTACAGCCAATGAGAGCACAGCTTGAGGGAAGCATTTGAGTGAGGTCGTCAGTAGGAACTTTACTGTCTGTGTTGCATTTGCAAAAGGGACCAAAGTTGTAGCACCTATAAGGCTATAAAAGGAAGAAGATGTGTCGAAACAGGCCAATTTGTGAACACCTGTGCAAACACCGTCACCAAACATGCCTAAAGGAAAGTTCTTCAGGGACGCATGGTGTAACGTTTCTCCTATCACTTTTTGTGTGCATTAGAGACCAGACGTACTCATCAGTGTTTCCTCCTGGCGAAAGATGTTGTAGTGTGTGACTTCCTGTTACCTGTCAGTTGTGTAGTGTGAACACAGTGACTTCAGGATTCATAATTACAAGACAAAATCCAGTGTAATTTGAGCCATGCA
Organism: Hypoplectrus providencianus; assembly: GCA_028566105.1. Taxonomy (NCBI): domain Eukaryota; kingdom Metazoa; phylum Chordata; class Actinopteri; order Perciformes; family Serranidae; genus Hypoplectrus; species Hypoplectrus providencianus. The sequence continues at coordinate 12,751,725 of JAOWBC010001387.1, read as the reverse complement.
GCCAATCCAGTCACTTTAAAAGTCAAGTAGTATAAACCCAACATAATTTATCGTCCTTTATCTTTTAATGTGTTGTCAGATGCATTAGGCTGTCTGTTTTGTGAACGTTTAAAAACGTCATATTTTCAATTCACACTTTGGCAAACACTGACATGGTAGGCACACACTCATGTCTGTTTCATTACCGAATATAATCAACAAGGGAGATGTGAAATGATGTCAGGAAATTCGAAAATGTCACGGGGAAAATCTGAAATGTGATGAAAATTTTATGAGGTTAAAATAGAAACCATTTGTTTCAGTCTGAAACTTGACTTGAAAGATTTTCACTTTACATTTTATTAATTCAAATATAAACATTTAAAATTAGGTACAATCTAGTTGAAATGGCCAGGGAAGTCATTACTCAGACCTCCACTCAGGAAAGGTCAGCATGGGTGACTGATGGCCTGAATGAGTTGTCAAGATTCCCTAAATTACTACATGTTTCTTAGTCATTGAGTGTCGCTGAGAGCATTAGACTGCCATAAATTCCTCCAGACGACTTAAAATGGTTCGTTCACATTCCACAGTTAACTTGAGGTCACATAAATAAATCATTAAAACCAAATAAAGCGTAAGCACCCTGACACGCCATGTCGACAGTCTCTGGACGGCCAATGCTTGTAGTTTTTGGCATCACGGTTTTCCACAGTTAGCATCATCACTCTCAAAGTATAAGATTCGGCTTCTCAACATGCTATTCAGGGTTAGACGAGAACCACTGGGGTAAGAAATTAGAAACCTGCAAACAAGCGTTATATAGTGCAATTTTTGTGTTAAATTTAAGACAAAAATCCAAGAGTTGTTGCATGTGAATAGTAAGTAAAAACCAATCGTGCTTTTGAGAATCAGTACAGATCTCTAAATGTAACATCGCAATACACTAAAGAATTAAACTGTGAGATGGTACTGTGGCTGGTTCCTTGATTTATTGACGTTTATGTTACATGTTTATCTGTTTTGTTAAATTTAAAAAAAACTTTTGTTAATACAACCCAAGACCCAATATATTGTATTCATGTCTATTTTTTTCTGGTGCTACAGTTCTTTTAGTGATCCCAGCAATTAAACATTGTGTGCATCTTGACCCAGTTACTCCTGGACCTCATCGACTCTGGCATCCTTCCCCTGAGGAAACGTGTACAGAGTTTGGTTTATAGTCACTAGGAAAGGCCACGAGGCTTCATGAGCGGCTGACATGCGGTCAAACACTCGTGAGCTAGATGAGCTAATACAAAAATAATGAATTATTCTCTGTTGGGCTTGGAGGCACGTTGTTCACACAGAGGATGAGTGGAGTGAAGATGGTGGAACCGGTGGTCTGTTAATACATGTGATGTTTTTGATATCCATCAAGCAGTCATATTCTCTGATTAATGCACAGACTGACAATTTATTTTGTTAAATTTCTCTCTCTCCCTCTCTGTCTTTATATCTTCTCTTTGGGGAGGAAGCATGTCCTAAATGTGAACACAGCAGCTGTCGCCTGTCAAATGGGGTATTAGAGTGGGTGTGTGTGTGGCTGGGTGTGTGTGTGTGTGTGTCATGCCTGCCTGGCAAGCAAATGGCAGCCACAGTCAGTGTCAGGTTGTGCAGAGCCACACGCCCTTTTCATCTCCGTCCAGCTGTCCTCTCTTCCTGTCTTTCCCATTTGTAGGGCTGCACCTAAGTGACACCCACGCACACGCACTTAAACACACAAACACACATGCACACACACTCACACATCCACCAAGAAAGAAAATTCACAGCTATCTAAAAACTACTCTCAAGCTAAATATCTTTATAAAAATTGCATGAAATTGAGCAGTAAACTTGGATACCCTTTACTCATCTCTCTTTGACACTTGGATTTTCTGATGCGTTGTGTTTACACTCCCTATGGCTGACAGTAATTGTTTATTGCTCCTCTTTATGAGGCTGCTTGGAGGACAAATAAAGAAATTAAGTCGGTCAATAGGCCCCACGGCTGCCTTCTTCCCTCATCCATTACAGTCATTACATCTGTTTTCTCCTTTCTCTCTCTCTCTCTCTCTCTCTCTCTCTCTCTCTCTCTGCTATGATGTTGCGTTATCAGCTTGACCATGAAACAACATTGAAAAGGAAGAAAAACCCCTGAATCTGCATGTTGCCCATTCTGTGCCTTTCATTTATTGCAGGGTCAGTCTTTATTGCTCTCACTCCAAAAGAAGGAAAATTATTGATAGCAAACCATTTCCTCAGAAAACACAGTAAAGTCAGCATGTTATGTTGCTCCTTGTATGTAAACCAAGTGTTGGCATGCTTTTTCTGGTATTTTGCTGGAAGGTTCTGCTCAGATTAATTAGTTAAAAAGCTGTTAATTAATATGCTTGTCGACCGTCTTCCTCCCTGCAGCCCGAGGGCCATCAGCATGTGTTTATCTGTCGGCGTGTGTGCTCGTGGTTTCACTGCTGCTCTATGAGGAGGGTGGGGCACCAGACATATGGCTGTACTCAGTGATTTTATTGATTCTTTGATCTCACATTTTCTTCCGTTTCATCTCAGGTTTAAGAGGGAAGCATTTCTTTCTTTGCGTGACCAGAAGTTCTGTTATTTTACAGTTACTTTCTGAGGCCAAAATCTCAGCATTGTGAGAATGAATTTGGTCTTTTGGTGTTAAATATAATCAAGTCAAATGTTTATCCTCTATGATCATTTTCTAGGTTATATATTAACATAATTAAGTTCAGAAATTAGCTGTTTACGCTTTAATTAATGAGAGAATACAAAATGTCTTTGTAGCTCCTTCAGGTTTGATTGATTGTTCTTTGTTCAGTGCTCCTCCATTAAATGCCCCCCCCTCACTCTCGGTACACTGAATTAGCATTGCAGATCATTGAAGTTGAGATGTGCTGTCAGGGGGCCCACTCCCTCCAAAATTTTCTGCCACTCAAAGCAGAAAATGAAACCACAAGCCCAGTCTCGGGGGAGCAAACAGCTCATGTGTACTCGACCTGTGGTGCTTAACATCGTTCGTAGCTCATGTTTAATCATAGAAGTCGTCAGGTATTCGCATTGATGGTCACGTAATTACCTGGAGGAGTTAAAAGGGGTCGATGCTGATATATGTGGAGGCCATATTATTGATTCCTGTGTGATCAGTCACAACAAGCAGGGACAAACAGATTTAATGAGTCGCCATAAAACTGGGAAGGTGTTTACTTGGTGGCGTTGATCGCTTCATTATTTCTAAGATTTATCAGATAATTTCACTAGTATTTGGTTTCCTCCCGTTGATCTGAAGGAAACCCAGAGCTGAAACTTCCAGCAGCAGCGTCCTTACTCAGATCCGCCACTGTGATTAATCTGCTCATTGCCGCTCTGCTTTTTGGCCATAACTCAATTCCCTCTCTTGTTTGCAAAACTGCCCTAAGCTCTCAGAGGGGGATCTGGCAGCAGCAAATTCAATCTCCCGGCTCTCAGTATTACCCTCAGTGAGCAGACCTCGCCCTACTTCTCCGACCAGTCATTAAAGCCTCATGTTGCCCGTTGCTCTGGTCACGTCAAAAACACTGATGTGAATTCCTGCCATGCAGTGTTTCCACTAGGGATCAGAAAACAATCCATTTAACTTCCCAATATGTCACAGAAGGAGAAATGCCCTTTAAATTTGTAACATGATTTGTTTGTTTTTTTTTCAAACAGGTTGCAGGAGAACAGAAATATCACCCAGAATGCTTCACCTGTCTGAACTGCAGGGCGTTCATCGGTGATGGAGACACATACGCTCTGGTTGAAAGATCCAAACTCTACTGGTGAGCCACAAGTGCAATATGATCAGACATGCACACACCCAAATATCAAAGTCTGTCATAATCAAATATTCCTTGTTATATTCACCAGTCTGTAATAGGCCTGGTGTTTTCATTTGGCAAGTCAAAGCTTGTGCAGTTTGTGGTATGGTAGCTATATACCCACTGAATGAACCAAATAATTATTTTCTTTTTTTTACTTGCTATTCCTAATTTATTCTTTTGCTGTAAACTAATCCAACTTGAAATTCCTTTGAAGTGCAATAAAGCCACAAATTAAAAAAAGTCAAAGCTGCAGTTGCTTGACAAATCTTAAATTTATGCAGCTTATTTTTGGCTTCAAAGGACTTTATTTGACAATAAAACCATCTGTGGTGACAACTGATTCAATGCAGCAACCTCAGTTTTACCACACATTTGAGCTTATTGTTGAAAACTTGGTGTTTCTTTTTTGGTATTTTGTACAAAATCCACAGAAGGATGAATACAAGAAAGTGGGCAAAGTACAGTGATTTTAAGTTGGTGACAGATGCACCGTGGTGAGTCACTCAAGATGCAGTGCAGTCAGAGAAGATTATTTGTATTAACATATTAGCAGCTCTAACAGATGGCTTCAATGGCTCAAATCGTAAACCTGCAAATTCAAATCAAGTACATAATAACAATCTTTTCTCCCTGAGGGTTTTTTTTAGGTTAAGGCTGTTCTTGATAAATTTGTGAGGTTGTGTTTGTGTGACTGTCATTACCCTCAAGCTTCAAAAACAGAGGGTTCAATGTGCAACAAGCAGCACTACACAAAGATACATTCAGACAGAGCAGCCTTTGTCCACGTCTCTGAGTGGAAGTGGATGATAACAGTGTGATTGTCTCTGATCATTACGTTTATTAAGAGGTTTACCAGATTCTGAAAAAGGGTTCGGAAAAAGAAGGTCATTCATATCAAATTATTTAAGCTCTGGTGTGTTAGTTTTGAATCATTTCATAGCTATTTTATGAGTCCTCCTTACATTCTGAGCATTCTTCATCTTGGGAGTTGGGAAAATAATAGTGTGTCATTGTGTTCCCAAACTCATCTAGTAAACAACATGTGATGCTGTAAAACCTGCTGTAATGACTTGATGTTCTGCTTATGATTGCATTTATGGCTTTAGAGACAGACACTAGTTTTCCCATTCCTCAATAATAATAATAATTATTATTATTGTAATGTTCTTTTTCTTTCCATCTATCCTTCCCTCCTCTTCCTCTCTGACTCCAGCGGTCACTGTTACTACCAGACCATTGTCACCCCGGTGTCGCTGCCGGACTCGCCATGCTCACGGATCCCTCACACGGTCACACTCGTGTCCATCCCAGCCTCTGCCGAGGGCAACAACGGACGCAGAGGGCGAGGTTTCTCTGTGGCCATCGACCAGCCGCTCAGCCCGACCAACAGCTACAGCCCTGACCACGGACACACTGTCAGAGTCTCCCAGTGAGTCTGTCTGTCCATGTTTCTCTGTGCGTGTTTGCACTGTCACTGTGTGAATTCATAACTGAGTGGATTGGAAAGGAAATTAGCTGAAATCTAAGTCACTGCTATTCAAATGAGCTAAAAATTAATGTAATCTCAAGTCTTTGCCAAAATGTGTTACACAGAATATGTGTGCAGAAAGGTTTTTGAAGAGTTATTTCTTATGTTTTCTGCTAATTTTCTTCTTTATTCAGGGTGGATGCAGACTGTATCAGTCCAGATGTGAAAAACTCAATTCATGTTGGAGATAGGATCCTTGAAATAAATGGGACACCCATTCACAATGTCCCTCTGGATGAGGTATTATTGTCCACATTTAAATAATTTTATTTACTGTAAATACAAAAATGGAAATTATTATCACTATTTGCTAATTGCAGCACTGAAAAACACTCTTGCCTGAACTCTTTCCCTCCAGATCGACCTGCTGATCCAGGAGACAAGCCGGCTGCTGCAGCTCACCATCGAGCATGACCCTCACAGTCAGGGGCATGAGCGAAGCTCTTCAGAGGCTGAGGAGCAAGGGGACGGCCCCCTGTCCACCCCTCTGTCAGAGGGCCCCAGTCCCATCCTGCCCATCACACAACCCCCCAACCCTGACATCAACAGCCTGAGATCCCGCATCATCACGTAAGAGACAGATTTAGTGCTCCCTGTAGCAGAGTAGCAGAAAGGTTTTGAATGCAGGACTTTTACTTGTAGTGGAGTATTTTTAAAGTGTCGTACTTTTACCAAAGTAAAGGAACTGAATTATTGCAACATGATAAAATAATTGAGTGTATGAACTTCTTCCTGCTAACATATAATACTGTTCCTTGAAAATAGTAAAGCTTAGATGAAAACTTCTGTAATTCCCTGTAGCAGAATGCCAATCAAATATTCTGCTCCCCTCCTTCTCACCCTGTCCTTCTCTTATATCTCTTCCTGCCACTCTTCCTGTCTCCCGTCTCACCCTCCAGGAGGAGCTACAGTATTGATAAGTCACCAGGCTCCAGTAACGCAGCGTCCCCCATCTCCCAGAGGAAGGACATCAATCGATCAGAGTCGCTTCGTGTTGTCTCCAACCGGACGCACCGCATCTTCCGCCCATCCGACCTCATCCATGGAGAGGTGCTGGGAAAGGGCTGCTTTGGACAAGCTATCAAGGTAGACATAAGGGCCGAGACACTGCCAGCTCTATGTAGAGTATGTATGTATGTATGTATGTATGT
>JAOWBC010001387.1:12716717-12727975 GCA_028566105.1 Hypoplectrus providencianus | reverse complement strand
TTTGTCCTTTCTCCATGTATTCATTCTCTTACAAACCTCACTGGAATATCTGCTTGAAGACCACCGTTAATAGTCATTGCCTCATTTTTGTAAACGGCAATCTTTGAAATGGCTTTCTGAATTGCCCTATTTGGTCCTCCTCTGACATCCCAACTTCCTATGCTCACCGCTTCCTTCCTGTCCCTGCTGGGTCTGCTCACCAGACCCTCAAGCTAATTGGCTCGTGTCTTGCTCTCTGCAGATGTCCCACGTCAGCCTGAGCTAGCCTCCCAACCTTCAGCCTCAGCACTCTGCAAAAGTTTTGGTCAGAGGGCGACCTTAGACATTCCTCTAAAGCCTCATAGAAGTGGCCCCTGCCAAGCCCCCCAACCGCTATAAATAATCTCAGCCCAGTTCCCATGGCCCCCACCGAGGTCCCTGCTCTCAGCTAGCAACGCATGAAATGCCATGGTGACACCATCCTGTTCTACCAACCCAAGGAGGATTAGCTTTCTGGTAGGAAGTGGGGTAGGTGCTGATGTCACGGTAGCAGTTATCCAGCCTCCTGGTTGCCATGATTAAAGGATTCTTTCTGTAAACAGATTATTGGTGTTTCTGCTGCAGCTGTTCTTTATTTGAGAGGTTTAATCTAAGTTCTGCGTGTCCTTTGCAAAGGTGACAATGAGTGACAGAGCTGTGGAACTTATCATTATTGAATTTGCATCTCTAGTGTAGCAGTTTTAATTTTTTGGCAAACTTGGATTCATTGCACAATGACAGTGTTTGCAGCATCCATTCCTAACGTCTAACCCCCATGAGACAGCTCTTAAATTCCTCCAGTTTTTCAATCTGTGGTTTGGAGTGCACTCATGTCGAATCCTTTTGGGATCAGCCTGTTGAAAATATATTTGCGTGTAGGGGCGTGATGACAAGTGACTACAAGGAATTCCATACTGGGAAATTTCATCATAACCCACAATTCAGCTAAAACATTAGCATACATATTAGCATTTTGCATTTATATCGTTGTTTCATCATTCGAGGGTTTATCTACTGTGTTATTTATTGGGCTTGTAAACAAGTCATACAATAGTGTATGACTATTTTAGTGATAAGAAAGACAAGAACAGAATCATAAATATTGATAATAAAAAAGTCCTTAATAAATAAAAAGACAGCATAAAAGACATAGCAGGCTTTTGGATAGTTATGTCTTCTCGATTGGAAATGCAGCATGGACCAATTATAGTTCTGGGTTTTACAAGTTTGATGTTTTGTTATTCTTATACCGGTTTCTTTGTGGTAAGACACTGATGATTTGCCCGTTATTTCCACTGCAGCTACTGTGGAGCTTAATAAAGAAAAGGCTTTATAAAATGTCAGTGGTAAATGCCTGAGGGTTTTTTTCTGTTTACTAACATTTAACCAGCATATGGCAAGTATTCCAAGATGTAAAGATGTCAGCATAAGACTCAAGGCTATCATGCTGTTCATGAAACCAGCAATGTCAAGCAAATATATGTTTATGCTCCAAGTGCTGAAAGCATTTGAGGCAACATATAAAATGTTTAAACTCTGCATTGCATCTTATCATTACTTCCCATATTTCATGCAACGCTGTGAAGTTCCACACAGCAAACACAGGCATTGTATCATCCAGACTGATGTTTGTCAGGATGGACAGCAGCCTCTCCCGGGCCGAGAGCCAGGATGCCTTGATCTAATCTTTGTGCATCTGGGAGCAAAGTCAGAGTTGACTCTGACTGCAGGCACTGTGAAGACAGAGCTGCACATCAGGCAGATAGCTCATTAAGACCTTCATTAAACTTAAAATATAAATGTAATGTCAAATTTATTTTTTGGCGAATTTGGTGCTTACACTTACTTGTTAAGTAACTAGGTTTTTGCAGGTCATATATGAGACCCCAAGACTGTAATTTATGTTTTTGAATGAAACTTAATAGTAATTATTCATCATCACATTCAACACATTACCCCATTAGCAGTAGCAACCATAGCCTTCAACCTATTAGTTATTTTTGTACTAAAGATTTAAATATTACGTGACTCTGACATCTTCTGATGATAGTCATGAGTGCTTAAGTCTGTGTGAATAGTCTTGCATGTGTGTGTGTGTGAGTCTGTCTTTGTGCTAAATGCATAGAGAATGATGGGTCTGTGTGTCCAAAGCCAGCATGGTCCTCAGCTGCAACGTCCTCCACTCCCCTTAAGAAAACACTTCCAGATGCTCCCACCATGCTGCAGGATAGTGAGAGGAAATGCCAGGCCAGCCAAAAGGAAGAGCAGAAGAGATGGTGGAGATCTTGTCGAGGACAGGGGATGTAGTAAAGGATGGGCAATGTCCCTGGAGGACATGAAACCTCCATCTTGATTTAGTTTGTCACTGGAAATAAGCCCCTTATCGTCAGGACCTGGGTTTCTGAACCTTAAAAGGCTTGTATATTGGACCATTTGAATGTATGTGGAGTAAAAGTGTAAAGTGAAGATGTTTTGGTGTTGAAGGATTTGTAGACCACAAACAACTGTGAGCAGTATGAGCAGTAAGGGAAAGAAACCTACTGTTTTCTTCTATCAACACCATCAGCATCAACACAACCAGCAGGCACACGGACACACACAGAGACCAAACATACACAGATGGGGGTATCAGATTTAAGCACTTGTGTGTAAGTAAAGCAAGGAATGTGTTAGCATGCTGTGACATGATGATAGATGGAGGAGAGGAGGCCAGGAGTTTAAGACACTTAAGACAAAACCACAATATTTAGAGAATGTAACAGTAAGTGGGATTTAGGAAGTGGTTCAGTGAGAAGTGTAAGAGAGCAGCAAGAAGGAAATCACTGTGAGCCAATCAATCAGTCAGTGTGTGCATGTGGATTTCATTGTGCTGTTCCCTCAACGTCAAAGACCTCAGGTTTGATGGCCAACGTAAGCAGGGACCCCAACCTGCAGTAGACAGATAGGCACTACACAAACAAACACACCCAGAGTCGCTGCTCACTCAGTGGAGGTAAACAGAGTCAGAAATGTAATAGGGAGGGATTCAGAGACCAGACCAGGTGCACTTTTATTGACCGACAGCATGTGTGAATTTTCTTTCCTCTCACCCGTTTGTGTGTATGAGCACACGTCTGACTTAATCCATATCACTCCACACTGCAGCCCTTTGGAAACCAGATGCCGAAATAACCACAGCTCTGGCACGCCACCATTCAGTAAATATTTACTACTCTTTTAGTGGTTTTATGGAGTCAAAAGTGACTGCTATGTTCAGATCTTTCTCTTACTCTGGAATCAGATTCAGTGCATTTGATAATCGATAATTTGATAATTCCCATCCCTATTTAGTATATAAGTGAACCGCAAAGGACTTTACATGGTAGGGGATTTACCTGTTTAATTTGTTTTTTTTTTAAGAAGTAGTGCATAATACATTTCCGCATACTGGTGTGACCACAGGCACGAAAACCTTTTTCATATTTCTTGGCACAAGTCTATTCTCTTTTAAAAGATCTTCAGCTAAGTTTGAAATTTGACAGCGTTGAACTTCTTCCTTGAAACTGCTGTTTGAAATATATATATATATATATAAGAGTCAACTACTACATTATATGTGGGCAGTACTGATGAGGATCTATTGTCTCTTGACCTGTATGGGTACTTGTCTGGATATTGATTGGTTTCATTTTGCTCTATAAGGATTGCAAGTCTGCATGACTCTTCTGCTGGGTGCTTAATGCTTTCATATGAAGTGTTGCTCAGTGTCTCAAAGCGGTGTTGTTGCTACCGTTGGCCGTTGGGACGGAAGTGTCTGAAATGTGCTTCTGTGAGAATTGGGATCGTAGGAACTGGGCGAACACCACAACATGTGGATCTCATTGACGGATCAAAGAAGAGACACGTGGCTCGTCTCTCCCTCGAATCCCTAGAGTCTGCTCCCCCTTTTTTTGCCTTCACCTCTCTCCCCTTTCATGTGCTCCTTTCTTTCTAAACTTGTTTTTTCTTCTCTTTGTCTTCCGGTGTACCAAGGAGCTCCCCTGTCTAAAATAGTCTGCTTCATTTACAGGACTCCCTCCGGCTTTTAGGCTTTCTCTTTTTAACCTCCATAAAAACACGCTCAAATACCTGTGGCATCTTGACCTTCCTATTATCCAGGAGCTCAACCCACACAGGCATCTCCTTTTATACCCATCCATGTATGTCCAGATTCCACTTGTCTCCACCCACTGCCAGGGAGCAAGTTTTTGAAACAATAATAAACGGTAAGAATTGGGTATGAGTCCTGGAAAAGAGCCTGCTTTATGTCTTTAGAAATCATGTAGCATGAATGTGGTATATTTTGCATCCAACAACCATTAGACATTGTCAGAATGTCTCCTAAATAAAGAAAAGTTGCAATGCTCAAAGGTATTTCTGTCTCTTTATCTATTTGATTCTCTGTCTGTCCAGACAGTCATGTTCAGGAACCTCTCATAACCACTTCTATATCTTTTTACTCCCAAAATAATATGATTTTGGTTTCAGTTTGTCCATTTGTCTGCAGTATTATGGAAAAAGTACAGGCCCAGTACGTCCAGATCACAAAACAAAGCGGTGTCATAAAATAAAAAAGTCAGTTACTGTGGACTTTACTTATATACTGCTATAGCATAAAGTATAGTATTGCATTCCTAATACCTGTTTTTTCTATTTACCTTCTAATTTAGGGGAATGCACAGTAAATCTACAATGCAATTACTAAACTATAGAGTGTTGAAAACCCTCTGACTGGCAGGAAACCACATACTCATTTACTGCTGCTCTGTGTGAGGTACTTTTAATTACAGGTGTCTATCTTATCATGTGTGTATGTGGCTGTGCACATAATTGTCTTCAAAGATTGAGAGGACACAAAGCATGGTGCACATTACTGACTGCTTTATGGAGCTGACCTTAGTATTTAAGCACCGTAAGAAGCTAATGACTTCCTTATTTTTACTGTTGGAAAACCTCTTCCAGTCTCTTTTTAAGGCTCCTGGTCATTGAAAGGAAGCAAGAAAAACATCCGGTAGTTTTAACTGATTAACAGGTCGCCATAGGCAACTCTTTATTGGGTGTTACACAGTGGTAGTATTAATTCAGACCTTTCTTTGAATATCCCTAGTATTTCTTTTTTTATTGTTTCTTTTTAACGAAACAAAGACACAAGAAACAAGGGTTTTACAGCAAATTCACCGCTGTTCTCATAGCTTTAAAAGAATAGGGTCACACTCACCCTATGAGGATATGTTCAAGTCAGTGAAGTGAAAACAGAAACTGAAGAGGAAGCCAGAGTGCCTAAAACATTTGATTCGTCTTAAAATAACTATACCCTATTGCTGAGGGTGACGTTTTATTTCCAGCTAAGCTAATCAAATCAATTTACCATAAAATGTGGAGCCCAAGGTCAAAAGCAGTGGAAGTGAACTGTATTTCCAGACAACTCCAAAATAGCACACATACTGTTAAGGACTGTGCACGTACACCTGCTGGACTTGACCCAGGTTTGACTTTCTAAGTCACTGTCAAAGTCATACTGAGTCTTTAAGTGACCTCATTAGTGGCTAAATTGGTGCAGACTTATTTAGAAAGAATGTTTTTTTTATTGCTGGAGCCTCTCTCTCATTATCACCTACATCCTGCAGGGAGTAACTTTTAAAAATCAAGGTTCAATTAGATTTTAATGTAGATAACACACTGCATGTAATAATAAGAGCACAGCTCAGTCTATGTATGGACACATCCTTCAAAAATGTTATTGCACCAAAGAGACTTGGAAGTGTCTTGCTGAGATGCCAGGGAAAAGTCAGAAGCTCACTTCTTGTTGGCAGAGGTGCTGGGGAAAACTGGGATGGAAATACACTTAAGCTTCTGATTAGCTATTTAATAGGTGTTGGATAGTATTGCTTACTGGTGCATTGCCAGCTTCTTGGCTCACCTGTAAAAAAATATAAAAAAAATATATATATATACTAGCCAGTAGCCAGAATATTATTATTTTCAGTGAAATGCCACAGTTTGTTTGAACAGAATTTGGTTTTGATTTAGGGAACTAGGCTGAATGTTGAATGTACTGAATGTATAAGTAAATGCTTTTTAAGCCCAGAATGAAAATAGTTTAAAAGACTCCTTCAATCTCTTAAAGTGTCCCAGACCACTGGGTGGTAAAAACACCCTCAGTGTCCTTGTCCTTCCACTCCACCTGTCATCCTCTGCCACAGCAGACCGTCAGTTGCCCTCTTGTGACGCCTGTGTGCGATATTTGTGTTTGTGGGGAATGTGCCATATTTTATGGGCACCCGGAAGGAGAGGAAATGTTTTTAACCTTTGGTGATGTACTAGATCAAATGACGAGACACGCTAAGGACATCACAGCAGTTTCATAATATGTAACCTCAGGGCAGTGACGTGGTGTACATATAAAATCGTAGTGCAGTGTGTGAAGTTGTTCCAGTCAGAAATCAGTTGTAAACATTGTGTTTAGGTCATAGAACATTATAATGAAAGTACATGATAGCCATTCTTATGCTCAGTTTTCTCTCATAGGTTGTTCTTGCAAACATCACACATGAATCACTGAAGTTTCCAGTCATACCCAATTTGTACAATTCCAAAACTGGGCCCAATATGCAGCTATATAAAAATATACAATTTTTAGAATTAGCTTAAGTGGCCCATTTATAGTTCATACAAAAAACTATGTAGTTATACCCCAAACTTATTGGGATTAAAATAGAGTGGGCATATTTTATATTGTAAACATTTTTCTCCGAGGATGAGAGGTCATTTCAATAACTTTGTAGCATCATTATACCTCTTCCTGTTAATCTAGCATGACATGGTTGGAACCAATGGATACCTTTGGTAGTCTGAGCCTGCTACAACTTTGTAAAGACAGTTATGCCAAGACTGCCAGCAGTCCCACTTGTGGTAGAGTGTAAAAATAGCTCTCAGATGTGATTTAAGTAGACAAGAGTGTGCATTTCATGCATTGTCATGGCTGAGTAGCACGGGAAGAAGTGCAGTGTTCTTGTCAACAGAGAGAAACTTTGTAAGCCAACAGTAAGATGTATCTTTGAGACCATGTTTATATAAAATGACACTTGTGGCCTTTTCCACTCAGCCACTTTGGTTATGACATTGTTTTCACTGCGAAACTACAGCACGAGTGGGCCAGTGAAAAAGACATCTTGGCATTGCATGACATCCCAAGACAATGTATACCAATCCCCCGGTGCTTTAAAGAAAGCAAACCTCACACAAACACAACAGTAGGAATTCCTGTGTGACATGAACGAGCTTAAGCAGTAAATTTCTGTCACCATGAATGTGTAGTCACTTTATAGCAGTACGTCTCAGAAGCCTGTCAGACGTTGTTCATCTTTTGCTGCATTTAGGCAACTTTTCGACTGATTTACTACCAGCTCTTGTTTTTGTTGGAGCTGCAGCACACCAATATTCTCCAGATCCATTTCTGTTTTTCAGAGTTTGTGGAGACAAAAGTTTCCCCGCTCTAAATGAGCAATCTGGTTATGGCATAGTAATGTCCCTCTCGCATTGCTGCCCAGTTTCCCTGGGAGTCGTGCCAATAGGGGTGCCCCCTTCTCTGCAGTATAAGCATCAGAGAAAGTTGAAGGCTAATGCATTGTCACGTTGCAAGCATACCATTCTAAAAAAACAAACTGATTTCATCTCAATACGAATTTGTGCATCGCAGGTGTTGACTAAAATGTTGGACTGCATCTTTCCTTTTAAAAGACAATGAAGAATGACCAACTTCAATGAGTTGCAAAGCCGATTCAGGAGCTGTGTTTTTCTTTCTAATCAACAGACTGGTCCATCTCGAGCCAAACTAAAGCAGGGCCTGGCGAGCGAGCTCTGGCTGCTGACTTAGGAGTCTTGCGCTCACTGGTGTCTGGGCTATAAATAGAGCTAGCCTGAGAATTCAGACTAAGGTCAGCAATCAGATTCCTGCTCCCAACTAGTGGAGGGGAACAAAAAGAAAAGTCCCTCCTAGAAATTATGCATTTTTCACATTTCTATTCATGTAAACTTCCACTCATGCAGGATGAATGTACTGAGAGGTGGAGGTACCCGGTCCCTTTTCTGTGCCAACTGTCGTGTTCTGCTGCCTACATTAGCTCACCACTCCAAGCTTTTACAGGAGTCACACAGAAGAACATGCTTTACCCATGGGATTGTCCTCAGCATCCTCACTACATTATGTGTTTTAATTTATGAGATGAAACATTTTTATTCACTGGAACTGTTCTTAATTTTCCCTCCTTAATGTCCTCCTTCATTATTTTAACATGAGTTTGTGTTCAAGGGGTTAGAAAATGACAGATGTAAACAAGCGAGCATGCTTCTGGAGCACTCCATTAACTCTGTCGGCCCTTTTTACTGAACATGGTGGATTAACACCAGTGGCTTAGGTGAGCATGTTAACGATGAAATGGATTGAAATTCTTGAGATATAATTCCCACAAGTCCCACAGGTTGACTTGATATATAAAGCACATTTGAAGGCTCAAGTCAGCTGCTCTGTGAATCTCTGTAAACGGATTCAGAGGTTTGTACTTTTTTTCTTGCCTATATTTTCCAGAGGCATCAAGTTTTTGGGTTGTTCATCCATTCACCCATCCGTCTGTCCCATTCTTGTGAACTTCATATCTCATGAATGCCTTGAGGGGATTTTGTTCAAATTTGGCAGAAACCCGAACCAAGAATCACAGATAAACTGATTAAATTTTAGAGTTCAAAGTTTGAAGTCACTGGGACCTCATGTCAATCCCATTCTTATGGACATGATATCTCAGGAATGCCTAATGGGAGTTTGCTCAAACTTGGCACAAACATTCATTTTGGCTGAAGAATTAACTAATTGGACTTTTGGGGATGGAAGGTCAAGCTCACTGTGACAGCACATCATATATTTTTGGCCTTAACTCTAGTCTTAAGCTTCTTATGGGAAATGTTCACACATAGGATAAATGATAGTGATGACATTTTCGATCCAAAATATAAATCTGGACAGATATGATATGAAACTGCAACTTGACATTTTTGTATGAAAATGTTAACATTAAAATGTAACCAACAAATGTTACCGTCGGTGATCAAGTAACAATTTGTGCTAGCACAAAGAAAAATGTACCCAACCCTATGAGTCCTGTTTTTGTTAATTTCCCCTCTGAAGTAGCTATGTTTTTCTTTATGTTACAGATGTAGCTGAATGGATTATTGTTATTAGCACAGCACAGCTGCTGGCTAGACGATGGCAGCTTTTTTTTTAGCAATCTGTCCACTCACCCTGAATAGATAAATAGACACACAAGCGTCAGTGAACATAAACACACAGTCACACACATCTGGAGTTTACAGCTTAACTCAGAGCCACACAGTCCTGACGATCACACACTAATTTAAACAAATATCAACACAAGACTGCTTATTCCCCAGTCACAGATGGCCTGCATGAACCCAGTATAGCCCCAAACAGATTAATGTCTGTCCACTATGACCCACACAGATTACAATCCCATCAGCATCTACACGGACGATGGGTTGTGTGTTATGTGTCAGACAATAGTTCTCCATCTTGTACATCATTATCTGTGGATTTATTGTCCATACATACACATAGCATACATACACATGTGGTTGTATATGTACAGTGACAGTAATCTGTTCTGGTCATTCTTGAGTCTGTGCTTCGGTCACTTTGTCTAACATAAATCTGCTATTTCTGGACTATGGCGATTATACTGTGAACATCTGGTTGACTGACTTTGAGCACCACAGTGCAGAGCTTCTGCAACAGATGCAGAAGAATAATGCTGTCCAAAGAGCTGAAGGGCCTTTTGCTATGTACAGTAAATCTATTTTTATGCTTATTTAAGCCATATTTAACTTGAATGAAATGCAGGAATGTGAACTTCATAGGCAAGCTGATCATTTTTGTCCTTTTGGGGTCATGCCTGCGAGGGTAGAGTGAACAGAGCCAAAGGAAAAAAAAAACAACAGCCCTGGTGGATAGTATGAGATGTCATTTGATTCTGGGCCTCTGATCTCTGGATCTCCGTGCATCAGTCTCTGCATTGCTCAAAGCTTTTTCTCTCCCCCTCTCACTATCTTTCTGTCACTGTTGTTAATTCTTCCCGGGACTGCCCTTCACCCACATCCCTCTCTCCACATCTCTGTCACATTGCGCCATGGTGGTTCAGTCCCTGCTATTCCCAGCAGCCATGAAACCCCAGGGTTGTTAAACAGTGGAGAACATCAACCCATTCAGATTGACTGGCAGAGTTTTTCTGATTTCAACTCTCATAAAGAAGCTTCTTACATTCCCAGATGAGATGTAAATATCCCTCCTGGAGGTCTGTGCCATTTCTTGTCGTCTCTAAGCCAATTGAAAAATTATGGATCACTCAGTTTTAAAATTCACTTTCTCTAAAAACTCTGCTGCCTTGGCAGGTTTGTGTGTTTGCATTGGATGCTAAATAAGAGCATTAAGTGATTAAAAAATTTGTTTTCCTCCAACTAAGGGAATAAGAGAAAACTGCATAAGACCTGATAACACCTGATTAATTTGAAAATCTAAGAGTGATCATTCAATACCATTATTGATCATCTTTCAATGGAATAACATCACGATGAAATCATAAATTGAGTTATCATGATACAGAATTATATTTAAGTTGATATTAACAAGCAATTTATTTATTTTTTTCTGAAAATCTGATAGAAATATTTGTCCTCTGATGAAGATTAAAAGGGAGGAAGGAAGATTATCAATCATTTTAATGTGACTAACAAACTGGACTCCAACTTGCAGCCTTCCAGTTACACATTTCTCTTACTCTCTAGCTCCATTACCCAGAGTACATTGGTGCAGATTCTAAAAGAATTTGGCAATATCGCCCTGCCTTAATATCCTCGCTTTTACTAGACTTAATCCTGGATCTATGTACACAGGACCTTTCTGCATTGACCCACTTTAGATTGAGGACAACTTTGAGATGGTATTCTGCTTTTTCCACACAAACTTACCATGACAGTTATTGACATACCATTGGCAGGCAAGGAGCTTGTGATATAATACGAGCTACTGACTGGAATTTATTGCTCAAGAGCTTTTATATGTGCAAAAAATTCCAATATGGAATCCAGTATATCAAAATGTGGATGTTGAAACACAGTCTTTCCAAATCAAAAGTAGCCAGTTGAGCAAATACTTA
>JAOWBC010001387.1:12689599-12699886 GCA_028566105.1 Hypoplectrus providencianus | reverse complement strand
TGGTAACTGGAGTGCAGAGTATGCACAGCAGCCTGTACTTCAGCTGTGTATCCTCTTTCAGGAAAAGCTACACTTTTTTGTGTTTTTAATTTAGCTTTGTGATAGCTCAGTGCATATTACCACTGGGAATCCAGAATTTAAATAAATAAATGCATGTACCCAATGCATGAAATAGTTCTTGCCATTTAATAACAAATATAAAAAAGCCCTTTGGCCTTATATTAGCTCTGCAAAATTTATGAAGTGGTCAGGAGATTTATAATCCATGGTGTAGGAAAAACTCACACTCTGTTCCAGGAATGAACAGTTAACTTTATGCCCAAGTATCACAGCTCGTTCAATATTAGTTTCATCATTACACACAGATCCACTGAGATGGATATGTGGTATTATTGTTCCCCTCTTACATGATCCATCTTCATTAATGATGATTGAAAGTGATTAGCAGCTCTATTGAGCCTTACACTCCATGTTGATTTTTTTCCATCACCCCTAAAATATTGCCCCTGTGTTTGTGCATTTTCCACCCTCTGGATCTCCTTCCCCTCCACGTCGGCACTTCATCTGTCCTGCCTTTCTTTGCCTCTGCCATCTTGTTTTCTTTACCAACTTGTTCCTCTGCACCGCCTCATCCACCCCAACCTGGCGTCTCTCTAGCATTCAAGCCATTCAGAGGACTCAGAGGTGGAGAACATTATGCAAGACCCTCAGCACCAAGGAGGGCACGACCACCACCATGACCACAAGCACCACCACCATCATGGCCCTGAGTCTCATGATGCTGACAGGGAAGCTGAGGGCGAAGACCGCCCCCACACCCCATCATATTTGCGCCCCCCTGTGGCAGGCAGGGCGCAGTCGGATTCAGGTTCAGAGCCCACTTTACCGCAGAGCCGCAGTGTGGAGTTTGACTTGCCGTGCCCCAGTCCCACCAGGCCCAAGAGTCCCTGGGGTCGGTTTGACCCGTACAGCAATAATGAGGTAACACAGGGAGGCCCAGCCAGAGAGGATAAACACCATCTGTGTGGTTCAGTTCTGCTCTGAAGGCGACAATGTTTGTGTGCTGCAATATGTTGAACAGCTCAGACTGAGCTTGTGCAAGATTTTATGCAAGTCTGATATGTTTCTTTATGTGGTTGGAAAAGGAGGGGAGAATTTAGCTTTTTTTCAGCTGGAACTGTTTGTGTTTGGGGCTTTGATGCCTTTCGCTCTGCTGTTATTTTAATTGTCAAACTTTTTGTGGGAAAGTGATTCATTCGTTGAAAATCTACATCATACATTCATACATATATATTCAGGGTATCGATTAACTCCCTGATGCATCATTTCATTTTATGTGTATTTTTAAGGACCAGGACAAAGAATATGTGGGCTTTGCAACACTGCCTAACCAGGTGCACCGCAAATCTGTGAAGAAGGGATTTGACTTCACGCTGATGGTGGCAGGTAAGTCCTCGTTCGCACATTAGCAGACATTTGATCTTAAGCCCACCTTTAACTTTGAGGAGACTAATAATCACAAAGTCTTAAGCCTCGCTCTTTTCTTCTCTTTTGTTCTCTTTGAAGGCGAGTCTGGCCTGGGAAAGTCCACCCTGGTCAACAGTCTCTTTCTCACAGACCTTTACAAAGATAGGAAGCTGCTCAATGCTGAAGGTAAGGACAGCTTAGCTTTTGTCATATTTTCTCTCTTATTTGTCTTATAAACTTATTGATATAACTGCTCCATTATATCAGGGCTGATTTTTTTTTAAACAGTGGTCTGTCTGTGTCCTTTCCATAGAGCGAATCACGCAAACAGTAGAAATCACCAAACACACAGTGGATATAGAAGAGAAAGGAGTCAAACTGAAGCTCACCATCGTGGACACGCCTGGCTTCGGGGATGCTGTAAACAACACTGAATGGTACATGTCAGACACCCAGTCACAACCAACAATCATTTAATATCTGAAATTAAACAATCCTATCATAAATTGGCTGGCATTTTATTGGTTGTGGAGGAAAATCTTTTTTTGCAATTGAATATAAAGTAACAATTCAGATTCTATGATTAAGGCTCCAAGAGCATGGACATTGTTGGTTTAGGAACCTTAAGGTTAATTTCATTTTACACTTTAAAAGCTGTATGAACCCTGCAAGATTAAACTATTCACTGAACACAGCAGGATAACCACATTCTAGCTGTGCTGTACTTAAAAAGCCATGTGCAGGATTTCTGCTGCTGCCTAAGAGACTGAACGTCCCTGTGTGTTTCTGCTCTAGCTGGAAGTCAGTGGCTGACTACATCGACCAGCAGTTTGAGCAGTACTTCAGGGACGAGAGTGGCCTCAACCGCAAGAACATCCAGGACAACCGCGTACACTGCTGCCTCTATTTCATCTCACCCTTTGGTCATGGGTATGACAAACCCTTACTGCTCTCAAAGGGACTACTTAGACTTCTCATTCTCTTTTAATAATGTGGAATATTAATCTTGTTCTTCTGCAGTATGTAATGTCTGTGTAGGCATTTCATAAGAACTGTGACTACCGTTTACTAAATTACATGCTCACACTCAGCTTTGTTTTTGCACTGGCTCAGCCGCCTTTTTGAACCAACTGAAATATATCATAAATATCTTGTGCACCAGTATTTACTTACTGTGCATTTAGCTCTATAAATTGTTAATGCAGTGGGCTCCTGCCTGGAGTTAAAGCAGTTCTCAGCTGCCTTCAGGTGAATTTACATCGAGCGCAGTGCTTTTTCTTTAATCAATTGCTTGTGCTGATGTGGGGCTTTTTGCCGCAGTTGTGCACATACACTGTTCCATATCACTGAGCTCATTAAAGAACAGATATGCCATAAACTTCAAGTAATGCTGCAGTGCATTTTTTTAAGTCATAGATAAAGTGCTCCCTCTGTTGGTAAACGTCAGTCATTGCTCATTACACATCCAAGAGGTCATTCAGAGAGCAAAATTCTGCCACTGCTGCTTGATCAGAAACATTATCAGACATCATGTTAATTATATGTTTCAACATGCAATTAAAGTGACTATAAAAATAAGTATGTTTATTAATAGAGAAACTTCTCCCTTGATACCAACAATCGTCATCCATTCACCTTCAGGGAAATCTGTCATTAAAGACATCTTCATGTAATTGTTACTGTTTGTTTCATGTCTCTTCCAGCCTCCGGCCTTTGGATGTGGAATTTATGAAAGCTCTTCATGAGAAGGTTAACATTGTGCCGGTCCTGGCCAAAGCAGACACACTCACCCCTAGTGAGGTCAAGAAAAAGAAAATCAAGGCAAGGCTAATATTAGTCAATAAATTGCGATGATCTGTACATAGCATTTACATAACTCATATTAGTCTTTCACAATAAAAATATGTGTTTTTACTTATTATATGTTTCCCTCTAGATCCGAGAGGAGATCGAGCAGTATGGTATCAAGATATACCAGTTCCCTGACTGTGACTCTGATGAAGATGATGACTTTAAACAGCAGGACCTTCAGCTGAAGGTAAGAAGCCGAGCTGCTTACTGTCTTTTCCAGTTTTCAGCAACTGCACTGTATGTACAAAACTGGATGCTCACATGGGATAAAACCCTCCAACAGCAATTATCATGAATGATTGTATTGTTATTTTGCAGGGTTCATAGTTTTACACACCTTGTTTTTGCGACCACTTCAGAAAAAGATTATCAACCTAATGGAGTGTATCGATGTTGAAATATATATATATACACAGACCATGTAACACAAGACCTTGGCAGTCAGTCCACTACTGACTACACAGTCCTGATGAGTCAACCGTTTCTTGCTCTGCTGGCATCATGAGCTGGCAGTGAGGACGCCGTCAGCGTGCCAGTATATCTCTCTTTGCTTCTGTCATTAAATAGCCTCAGATAAGAGCACTGTGTTAACTGGAGCAGAGAAACAATAAAAAAAAAATAGATGGAAGAATTGAAATAATAATAGGAAGTCATTCATGATTCAGTTAATACAAATACTGAGTGGATAATGGAAAAATGAGAATAAGCAGAACTGACATAGAAGTAAAAGATGGCACTGAGGAGGCAAATGTGTAAAAAGCATAACAGTGATAGACACATCTGCACTGCACCAGTCACTGCACTGCCCCTAAACTCATCCAGTCTCCTCTGTCAAATAGGTCTGAAAAGTTTTAATTCCCGAATCATTTTCTGTTCTCCCAACAAGGAAAGCATTCCCTTTGCAGTGATCGGCAGCAACACAGTGGTGGAGGCCAAAGGGAAGAGGGTGCGAGGCCGTCTCTACCCCTGGGGCATCGTAGAGGGTAAGAATGTTCTCCTGCTGCATTTGTACTTACAGCATTCAAACTTTTAGAGGTGCTGCAGACATGATAAGTTGACGTACACACAGAAAAAGTGTCCGTGTTCCTGTGATTTGCAGTGGAGAACTCTGCACACTGTGACTTCGTGAAGCTGAGGAACATGCTCGTTCGCACACATATGCAAGATCTGAAGGACGTGACCCGGGAGACTCACTACGAGAACTACAGGGCCCACTGCATCCAGAGCATGACCCGCATGGTGGTGAAGGAACGCAACCGCAAGTACGCTTACACTGAAGTAGTAACTGCAATCAGTTGTGGAAGAATTAATACAC
Organism: Hypoplectrus providencianus; assembly: GCA_028566105.1. Lineage (NCBI taxonomy): Eukaryota > Metazoa > Chordata > Actinopteri > Perciformes > Serranidae > Hypoplectrus > Hypoplectrus providencianus. The sequence continues at coordinate 12,695,253 of JAOWBC010001387.1, read as the reverse complement.
ATTTAAATAGAAGTCATAGGAGAAATATAATACATATGGGGTTGTCACAATTTAATTTGATCTCAGATTTTAAAGGCATAATTTGATTAGATTTTCGATTTAAACCTTTATTTTGAGCTCAATCAGTTTCTAGTTCTGTTGGTTCTCCATCATTCCTACATCCAGCAGAGAAAAAACTAGGCTGTGTCCTAATAAAAGTGTTTCTTTCTTTGGACATGCGCAAGTAAATGGGTGAAGAGATTAGAATAGAATTGTAATAGATAATAAATCCAGTGATGTTTATGAAGAAAAAATGATATAAAAAGTTTTTTCCCTTACAGCAACATTTGACATTTTTTCAAGTGTATTTTTAATGTAAATATGTATTTATGTTTTTTCCATTTATTTATGTATTTATTTAATAATTTTATACATTCAACCTCACGGGCGTAAGTAGTTTAGTAATTTAAATACTGCCTGTTGCGAGGCGCTCAGATATACTGGTGAGTTTACCTGCTGCCAAGCATTTCCCATGCTCAGTGTGTTTTACAGACCCCCAGCAGCCCCATGTCATGCAGTTAAACCTCCCAGTCACTCCGATTAGCTGACCACACGTCAGATCCAGATCCAGATCCAGATCCACATAGCACCTCAGCCTCTCCCTCTGCGAAACAGTGACGGTTGAATATGTTTATAACGTGTATTTCTGCAGTAAACTAACCAGGGAGAGCGGCACAGACTTCCCCATCCCCGCGGTGCCTGGAGTGGCAGACAACGAGACAGAAAAGCTCATCCGAGAAAAAGATGAGGAGGTACGGCACGCTGACCAACAAGCGGACTTGCAGCACCAACACGAGCACGAGCATGAGCACGAGCACGAGTCCGAACACGGTTGTGCCCAACACGAGCACTCAGAGCCTCAGCCCAGCGCAGACACACACTCAGAACAGAGATATCTGTGTGATGAAGCCCTCTGAGTGTCTCCGATTTCGTTCATCCAGAAGCTTTTTTTAAAGCTCATGTTTTCTGAGGTTGACGATGAGCAGCCTCAAAAACATGAATCAGTGCAATTGTACATTCGAACCCCTGCTCCCCCGTCCTCGCAAGACCGTTTGAACTGTGGGTGGGAAGAGGGCAACGTTACATAATCCCACTCATGAGATTCAGCATTGCTTCTAACCCTGCTTTGGTAAAACTGCTCTTCAGCAGGTTTTAGACACTGACAGGTGAATTCACTAAATAGCAGCTTTTTGCAGCCACTGAACCTGCAAAAATAAGACAAAAGAAAGCAAGCAATTCCCAAATGCGCTCCTAACTGAGCTGCAAAGAAAAAAATCCTCTGTCTTCCTGTGCTATTTTTAGTTTTAGTTTCAGTTTAAATCAGATGATACATATACCTTTTGCAATTTCCAAAGGCAGTTAGATTGACGTTATGAAGTTATAACATCAACTGACCACTGATTGTAAATGAAGTGCTATTTATGCACTTGGTGAAAACACACCAACAACACGAAGACAACTAAACCATTCACTTTAAGTTCTTCACTTTAGTCTTCATTTTAAATTCTTTGCCTGAGGTTTTGAATAATGTCTGCACCTCTTTGGCCAGGACTTGAACCCTAACCCTTGCAGCCGACCGCGTTCTAGGGCCAAAGGCCATATATATTTTACCACATGGATAATGCAATCATATGCAAAATAGGAGGGAAATAACAAAATAAAAAATCACCTAGAAAGTTTTTAAAGTGTAATATCTTATGTAATTCGACCTTGAGATGCGGAAGACTGTCATTGGCTGCAACCCATTCTTTGTGAATTTTCCCGTCAGTGTGATCCAAACTGTTTGGATCGATTATTGTTAGAATTCAATAATTATTTTAATACCTCCGCATTTATGTTCAAGGGCTAAATAAAATTAGTTTGGAATATGATATGACCTCTTTTCTTTGGGCAGTGTTTTTTTTTTCTTAGAGGAAGTTCCTAGTATTAGAATTCTTCCTACACAGTATGAGATCCGTCATTGTGACTACATAACATTTTAATCTGAAGAAATTAAAAAAAAAAAAAAACTGAGCAGACATTAATAACTGTGCATGGTGTTCGGCTGGTGAAACATCTGTCAGTGGTGAATGGTCACAGACATTATGCTTAAAGTTCCTTCCTTCCTCCCCATTAAATATATATAATTTATCAAATAAAGAGATAATTTCTCCTCAGTTGTTTTCATTCTTTGTGTGTTTCAACACGAAAATGGTGTTGCAGCTATCAGTTTATCGATTAATCAGAAACAGGGTCATCACTATGAGGCCGGGGGCCGCTGTTCCCCAGCTCTATATTTGTCTAATATGGCAGGAATAAGGGTTAGGTCTATAAAATTAAAGAATTAAATAGTTCGTAACAAAAGACAGTTAGTGTTCCTGTGGACAGGAGGAAACTGTCATGGATTTCATTTGACTGTTTCCTGATGTTGTGTAGACTATCGGAATAAGTGAGAAATTAATCTGACATTTTGTGACTAATCGAACCAACTAACTAAATAACCCCGTGGCACTGCATGTATTTCACTATGTTTGCTGATGGCTGCTTTTTCAAGTCCAATCACAACAATAAACTGCATGTTTCTCTCAAATGTAGTGTATTTGAGTTTGACTGGAGTTGTTGTAGACCAAATAACTCAGCTTGAAGCTTTTCCAATAAAGAATAGGCTGTCGTGTGGGATCCTGCAGCTGATCAGCATAGCTCACATGCTGGAGAGAGATCAGTGAGATCCTGAGCGTTATTGAATTGTTTTCAGTCCAGTCACGTGTAAATAATAAGCCTGTATAAAAGGCTGCACTGCTTTTTATTCCGCCGGGAACGCAGATGTGTCCAATCAAACGGTGGTTCTAACACTTGTCTCCTCTCTCCTCACAGTTGAGGCGGATGCAGGAGATGCTGCAGAGGATCCAGGATCAAATGCACACTCAGAAAGACGGCTATTAACACAGGACAGCACTGTGTATGCGTCTCTCTGTCACTGGGATAAACACGAAAAGAACACCCAGGAAACCGTTTTCCTCTCTAGAACATTGACATCCCTACGTGTCCACCCGCCACCACTCAACCTCATCAACAGCACGTCACTCTCGGATCAGGGACCTGCGAGGAGGTGGTAAGATGATCTGACAGCTGCAGCTTCCCTTTATCCTCTCTGACCTTAAGGCACCACGGCTGCACAACACTCCACTCCACTGTTTTCTAATCTGTCAAAATAATTAAGTCAGGTTTGTTGTTTGTTTCATGGTGAGGAGGGGGATAGCACCATCTGATTTTCAAATATCTGATTTTATTTAGCCACATGACCACAGGGTTTTATTTGATTTGATTTTTTTTACATGAGGTCTGATGGGAGCTTTCCATGTGGGGACCTGCTCAGATATTTTAAGCACACTTTTCAGTGCAAGTGTTTATTTTTATTATCTCTATAGGTCAACATGCATATTGTAATAATTTAATTTTCTATATTATACTCATAAACGTTTGTTTAACTGTTTTTCGTCTTTTATGTGTTCTGGGTTTTATTTAAACAACACTGCTTACTAGTAGGTATGGATGATCATTTAGAATAGTTGGTGTGAGGTACTCATCCAAAATCAGTGTATCACCGAAAAAAGATGGCGCCGGCGAGACAATGTTTGAAAGAACAGGTACGGGTACCAATATGGAAGTATAGTATAAGCCACCAAAAAAAAGATGAAATATCAGTTAAAGTGTGTGTTGTATTTTGAATATGTTTACTGCTTTACCTGGCAGTGAGAAAGACCTTTCCAAAAGGTAGCTGCAAATTCTATTTAACAAATTATATTTTCTATTCTACAAATTATATTTTCTGAGCCACCAAAAAATATCCTTTGACAAAAACAGTGTTTTTTACTTCACAGAACTCCATCAGTTAGTGTGTTTTTCTTTGGCGGTCGTTTTTAATTGATTGTTTCCGTTCACCAAAAGTTATTTGGTTATGTAACTACATAAACAAACTGATCAATCGATGCAGCAGTAGACCAGCAGCTCCTGTGTTTTGAGTTATAAAATTCTTCTTCTTGTCACTAGTGTGGTGGCTTTGAAGAGAACACAGATAACATCAGTTGCCCTGTGTAACTTGAGCAGGGACCTCTGACAGTCAGGTAAAGAGTTGAAAACACTCTAAATATCGCATACATTTAGAGATTTTTATTTATATTATGATTATTATTTTTTGTGTGGTTTAAATACATTTTCTGCTGCCCCGTCCTCAGCAGTTCATTGTTCAACTAACTGGAGGTGTGCCGGCGTCATCAACTGGTTATACACTGACTGTGGTTACCTGCCTGCTGAAACCCCACTGAAAAAAACATCCAGACTTTACCTTTAATGCAAGGATTTTTTAATTTAATTTTTTAGATTCATTTAAATTTTGCATGTGCACCTCTGCTGCCTGACAGTGTGGAGCATCTCCGCTCAGTGTCAGTCTTAACCCACAGCAATGCTAACTTGTTGCCATATCCACATTTAAACTGATCTAATCTATATGTGACAAAGACGTCTATTATTATTTGGAGAATTCCCCCAAAACAGACTTGTTACAAAGTCAATTCATCTCATGTCAAATCCACCAAAAGTTCACACGTGAGAGCTGATGATTAGTTGTTAGAGGTGATGAGGACTTTGATAAGACAAGACCCTCTGATTTGCATGAGGTGAGCGTCCAAAGGAAGGGTTGCATCAAAGCCCATGCAGTGTATTTATTTGTGCATGTGTTGTGTGAAGGTTTCTCAGATTGCAGATCATTTAAGTGACCATATGGTATTCATGGGCAATGAAAATATGTAGCTAATTAATTGTTGGGGAAGATATATTGACAGGAGGTGGGTTTTTTTGTTTTATTTTGGTTGGTTATGATTATGTCCTCAATTCAAGGGAACTAATGTGTTGGATGTGTGCTAACCTTAATGTCTTTCTTATAACCAAAGCCAACAATGACAAACTTAATTGTCCTGATTGTTTTATTTTCCTTCTCAAGGTGTGATTTTGTTTTGAAGAATATGACTTATCAAAGCCAAGAGTAACAAACAAACTTAATGGATTAACTTGATTGTCTATCTAGTACAACCCATATTTTGGAAATGAAGATGACTCTGCTATGTTGTATGACCTTTGTTATGTAAAAGAGAAAAAAAAGAAAGAAAGTAAGAAATTACATTCCTTGAGCTTCTGTCCTAGAATCAGGTATTACTTTTGTTTCTGAATTTGTTTTGTATTAAATTTGTCTTTTGTTATTCTACTTTATGGAGTATATTTATGTAATAAATTTATAAATGAAAAGTGGATGGAGAAGACCATATGTACAAATTCTAATATTGTAATAAAATATGAATTTAATTTCATGTCTCCATCAGGCACTGGATTTTCCTTTTATTTCGCGTCAAATTTTGGACATCCCATAATATGGTTTGTTTTGTCATTTCTCTACAAATTATGCTCAAATATATCTTAAAAGACTACAATCTGGAAAAATGTTTCGTTTTTGACCAAAATCGCCAATTTTCAATTTTTGGAAATGTCAAAAAAATGGTTTTTCTGTCAAATTTCAAAAATCCCCCCACTGACGCGTATCAGCAGACTAAAATAAAGCTATTCTGTGAATTTGAGGCATTTTT
>JAOWBC010001387.1:12667387-12683911 GCA_028566105.1 Hypoplectrus providencianus | reverse complement strand
CACTTTTCAGTTTTTGAAAATGTCAAAAAAATTGGTTTTTCTGTCCGATTTCAAAAATCCCCCCACTGACGCGTATCAGGAGACCAAAATGAAGCTATTCTGTGAGCGTGAGGCATTTTTTTTAAATGTTCACCCGTTTTCGTGAAAAAAAAAAAAACCCGATGTACTATTGTCTGACTTTTTTTTCAGGGGTCAAATTTTGGACATCCAAAAATATGGTTTGTTTGGTCATTTCTCAACAAATTATGCTCAAATATGTATTAAAAGACTATAATTAAGCATTTTAAAAATGAAAATTTTCTGACCAAAATCGCCACTGTCACTTTTTTGAAATGTCAAAAAATTGTGTCAGTCTGTATGACATGTTGATTTTTCAATAAGCCTCTGTTAGAAATAGTCATGGTTTAATTCATTTGGGACCCTGGTGAATTAAATATCGGAAAATTAAATTTCAGAAACATGATATACTAATAAAATTATTTTTAGTTGGAGCAATCATTGCTATAATACATCAACTTCTTCTGACTCTTCTGAAAACTAGATCCCAGCACTGAGTGTTTATTTTACTACAATACAAAATGAAAAGTAACATTTGGTCACAAAGGAAGCTTCATACATTTGTAAACATAATACGATTTATTAAGTATCTTTTTTATAAATTTTGTAATTTTACATATTTTCCCCAGCTTTTTACATAATACAGTTCGATCTAAATGCAGCCCAACATTTACAGGCTATATACAACTTAAACTTTCTCCATAGGGAAAACACACAAGTGTATTGTTGCTTCTTCAAGTATCTGAATCCCTGTTCATTTTTTGTTTTGCTACAATATGATTTCAGTATTATTTGTTCAGGATCATTTGCATAAAATATAAGGGTGAAAAAAACATTACATCATCTTTACAATCAATTAGTTAAAAACTAAACTAAAAGTCCCTGCTTTAATCATATTGCATCAGAACAAATTCAAATCAGTGTAGGGTTGAATACTTTCCAAAGTGGCCGAATGTGGTATGAACACGGGAAGAGGTTTGTGTAGTCGTTACCCTCTGACAGACAGCACTGTACATGGTCCCAGAAAAAAACAACTATATTATCAAATTTACACTGAACAGAAAAAAAGTTATTCTCTAGATGAAACAAGCAACAGTAAGTCTTAAAATACAAAATCAGTTTTAAATGTTACTTTCCATAAAGGTGATACTTTAATAAAGTAATTGCATTTTTCTTTCTTTTTTCTAATTAAAAAAGGGCTTTACTTCTGATGGGGGCACTATTCCACATCCTTTCACAGATCAGTACATTCAGATTAAATAAGGAGAGCACAGCATGTTGCTGTTCTAGCAAGTGCTACGTTAAACTGCTGCTCGTGGAGACATAGAAATGCTCACAGTGCTAGCTTTGTAAAAAGGATAGTTATGAAAACAAACATTGATTTGATTGAAGTCAGTTGGTAAAATGTCTTCCTGATCCCAACCCAAAGTTATGGGTGACAGAGCTTCTTACATTCCTGCTGCAACCTGTTTGAGTCTACAGAGCACACCAGACAGACCTGCTATGCCTCCTTGCATTCAAGATTATTACTAATTTACACACATGCATTCACAGCATACAAACACACATCCTACAACCATATGTCCTGCAAGACTGCATGAAAACACGATTTACTACATGTCATGGACCTTTACGTATTCACATTCAACTCATCTCCTTTAACCATGTGGAGTTTGTATTTAAACCACCATCTGCTGTGGCGTTTACATTTAGAGGGCATTCAGTTTGGCAAAAATCATTTTTAATCATATTAGCAGCTGTGACAAAAACATAACTATAACCTAAAACTTGTGTTCAGTGACTTGTACGTTTGAAGGACAAATATTAGAGATAAGTAACAAATTGAGTGTCCAACACTAAGATGCTAACCCTGACAAAACTGCATATCTTTTCTTTTCAGTGGCTAGATTGAATAATATCCATTAAAATGATTTGTACCATTGCAGGGATTTTTGTTGTGACACCAGCAGGTGGAGCTATTGCGGTGTGTTCCATCACAGAGGAATGTGGCTCCTGATCTGGAGCTGTAGTTCACTCCGTGATCTCGCTCCAGCCCTGCAGCATGTGCCTCTGCTGGAGAGGAGGAGCTCCTCTAGATCACACTCCCAGTGTGCTGGTTATGGCGGGTCGAGCACTCTAATCTGTCACAGCCATCAAAACCCAATGTAGCCTCTCAAGTACATGATCTACTATTAGTTAATCCAGCCCAGTCACACTGATGGAGCCGGGCTTCTCGCCACCTGCCACTACCTGCATGAACACTGCGACAGGGTGCAGACAGCGACACTGTATCAGAAGCCGTTTCTGTGAAAATCACTACCGCTCCTTTATCTGCAACAAGGGATGACATCAGAGGGTCTTAATGTATATGTGCAACAGTGTTGGGTGCAACATGTTGCAAAGTAACATGTTAGAGTAGTTACATTTCTTTTTTGTTTGCAGACAAGCAGTGCATTAATTTTTCAATCCAGTTAGATATTTAATTATGTTTTCAAATAATCAATCCGTTACACTGTTACTGTACTGCCCTGTTCCTTTGTTGCCACAAAACTGCAGTATTTGTGTGTCTTAGCTGTTTATCCAATGCTTTGCAAAGAACTCCAAGGAGCTCCTCTGCTCAATAAGCTCAATGAAACATGGTCCTTTAAAAAAAAAAAAAAGATGTTACCCAAACTGATTGCCGCACACACTCAACATGATGACTATCAACCATATCCTAAAACTAGGATCAAGATTTCAGGACGCTGGGGTGGACTCATATTGAAAGAGGTCTTGTTGTAGGAATGTTCCTGGTTTACGTCAGCTTCTGATTGTTAGTGGCTCTGTGGATCAGCGAGGTGTCCCGCTGCCCTCCTGCCCTCACTGCTGGCTTGTTGATGGCCTGGTCTGTGGCCTGCGGTTCTCCCCCATCGAGGGGCATCTCCGTCTCCTAGCCTTGTGGTATGGTTAGCAGTGTTCAGGCCAGCTTTAGAGTGCTGATGGGGAAGGAGGGCATCACCATTGTCACGGGGTTGAGCACTGTCTGACCCACCAGCTGCGGGTGGTGGGCAACCATTTGGGTGCTCACTGCTGTCTGCTTGCCAACGATGGTGGCAGCTGGTTGGCTCGCCGCCGTGCCGTTCATGTGAGGGTGGGCGTGGTTCAGGGTGTGGGCGATGTGACCCACGACAGCCGACTGTGTGACGGCCACCGACTGGGGGTAGAGGGCGGGCAGATGCGGGCTCAGGTGAGCCACCGGGTGCACGGTGATGTGGCCGATGGGCTGGTGGCCAGGGGCTAACTGGACAGTGCTGGTGGTGGTGGAGGGGGCCAGGTGGGCGATGTGTTTGGGAGCCCCTCCTTGGATGACGTGGTTGACTGCTTGGATGACGGAGGGGTGGGACACTGAGGCGTGGGCAATAACGGTGGGATGCAGGCCGGAAGCAGTCACCATCTGTGTCTGGGAGGGGATCATGGGCTGACTGGGAGTGCTGGATGCTGTGAGTGTGGGTGCAGGCTTGGACACTGGCTGTGGAGGAGTCACCGTGAGCGGCTGCTGCTGCAGGGGGACTTTGTGCTGGATGGAGATGTGCTGGGTGATGAAGGAGGTAGTGGTGGGTGTGGTGGGTGTCGGGGTTGCGGTCTGGGTGGGTGTCACAGTTTTGTGCAGCTCAGGTTTCAGGGTTTGAGGCACCGTGGGTAAGGCAGTCTGAGCTCTCGGCGCAGTCTCGTCTTCCAGGTCTTCATCCATAATGTCTTCGCCTTCTGCAATACCAACAGAGGAAATAATTTGCTCAGTGATGAGTTCATGAAACACTACAGTAATCACATTGCATCGGAGAATATTAACACTTCAATTCTGTTTAAAAAAGGGGATGGTTTTGGTGCTGTGGTTGGTGGCGGAACTGAGGGTGTACACAGAGCAAATAGAATTTTTTTTTCTTTTTTGATTTATGGCATGATAACCGTGTTACACTGCACAAAAGTAATTTTGTAGCCATGATTGTGCCGTTTCAACAGAAAGGCAGACTTATACAGCAGTGAAAAATGAGGCCACAGTGAATAAAAGGTTACATGTAGGCCTGCAGTAATCTGACCCCGACTGTCAGTCTACCTGAGGCGGTGGAGGTGGAGGCCTGGTCCTCCTCTGGCTGCACAGTCTGTCGGAGGACTCTGTCGATCTCAATGACATCCATCCATTGGCTCAGGTCGTTCTTGAGCTCTGCTAGGCGCTGCTGTGTGGCGATCTTCTCTCTGGCCAGTCTCTCCATGTCGTGCTCGTACTCCTTCTCTTTCCGCTTCAGCGTCTGGACAAAAGAACACAGAAGATAGCTTAAAATTCTACAGCCTGATGATTTAACACTTTTACTAAATTGATAGTGTGAGCTGCCATTATGAAATGTACACACTGTTCCAGTATATAAAATGCACAAAAACAGCAGCATCAAAATAAACAGTGTCTCTCTGAAACTCTGCTTTTGTTGACACTGTCAGACAGTTGTTGATTTAACTCTATGCTTATGTTTGAGGGAACTGGTAGTTTGTTTAAGACTGTTAAACTTATTTTATTCAAAAGGGACTCAAAGTCATCATTAATCACATAATTAACCTTCTGTCACTAACTAATCCGAAAACTAGCAGTTTGATCAACATGTTAGACGTTAGAATGTGTCAAGAAGAAAAAAAAATATTTGCAAGGATTTTAACTCTTTTTGCAGAAATGAGGTCACCATGTTATGGTGGTAATATCTTCGCACATTTGCTCAGGTACTGGTCTTGAGTAAAGTTTTGATTAAATCACATATACTTTTTTTTTTACTATTTCGATGTCTTGTAGAGCCTGATGGACATGGGAGTTTTTGAGACCAATAGTAAAGAAAATGTTACCAGTAGGCAGCCAGTGAATTCAACCAATTCAAGACATTAACAGCAAAAAAATTATAGAAAATAAAAAGTAAAAAAAAAAAAATCTAAAGTTGACTAAAGATCAGAACTATGTGTACAGCATCAGTCACTTTATCATTTAAATAAAAAACATTCCTAAAGTTTCTAGATCAAGTTAAGACTTTTTTCAAAATTACATTTGTTCCGTGGAAAGTGGTTTCCTTGCACCACATATTTCTAAAAATATTTCGATAAATTTAGATTAAAAAAAACAAAACACACCAATACTGTAATGTCTCACTGGCCATGCATGCTGCTTTATACTCCTCCTCCACAAGCTTTCAAAAGGAAATACATTCCTTTTTTCTTCACATTTGCAGACAGTTTAGGTGACTGTTATTTTGCAGAATCAGATTAGAAGTCACAAAAGGAGGAAGGAGACCATCTTATTAATTCATGTATGAATCAAGGTGATTCCTAGAAAATGTCTAACCCCTGAAAAAATGGTGTTTACTTCTTAAAACACCAATAAATCTCAATGGAAAACCAGCACTAATGCTCATGCTGTCTTTACAGCTGGTCGATAAGGAATAGGTCCAAAATAATGATTTAAAAATAAACCTGCGACCAGAGCCTCTGTGCAAGGAGCAACATAAGAGAAGCACAAGGGAAGGAGGAGGTGGAGGAGGGAAGGAGGGAGGAGATGAGTATGGAAAGTAGGAGGTGCTTCCAGGCAGTGGCTCTCTGTGACCCAGTTTCCCCTAGCCTGTCAGCTGACACAGGCCAAAACCAAACAAACTGAGCTGGACTTCCCCTCTACATGGCAACAAGAGGGTACAAATGTATAAAGAGAAACCTGTGTCAGAGTAATGCAAATGTAAAAAAAAAAAAAAAAAAAAGTTTAGCAAACTAATTCTCACTTCCAAAAGAGGAGAACTGCTGGGTGTAATAACGCTGACTGGATAGAGCCACACTGAGAGGATTAGTGTTTTGAAATGTGACACTTCATATAATTCACTACATGTCAAAGTGTCAGCCTCTGTCCTCGAGGGGGAGAGGCTCAGGGAAATGACTCTGTGTGAAATCTTTTACCAGCAACCTGATGACTCAGGATCATAAAGCCGTTTCCCCAAAGGGTGGACTTCCTGTTAGTGTTCATGCCTCCGTGTATCTGTGCGATTGTGAGGGTGTAGCGCATGTCATGTGTGTGAGGGAGGGGCTTTGTACAGTGGCTAACTGTTGCTGTGTGTCAAAAGATCTCTATCCGTGTGTTGTGTGAGTGTGCATTCACAGTACAACATACAGAAATAGCAAAGGGGGACAAAAGGCGGGCCTTGTGTAATTCAGCACCTGTCTCTAGTCCTTATCCAGGATTAGAACTGCACGGGCCAAGCAGGCTGTGTTTGGACTGCATCCCACTGAGGTTGTTTTCAGTCCCTCAAACATCCAAATACAAACTCAGAGGAAGTCCTTTCCAAATATTTGTTTGGTTGAAGCAAGCCATGAGAAGAATAAAAAGATTCCGGATAAAATCCACATAAATTAGCCGTTTAATTTGGTTATTGAGTCTCAGAACTCCAATGAAAATTAAATAGACTGAGCTTGGCATTTTACAGTTGGAAAAACAAGTACATGGAATTAAATCATACATTACCTCAAATTGTTTGGCATTTCTGTGCTGCGATTTTTAAAAATACACAAACACAGATATGTCTACAAACTACTATAAGCCAGGCAGATTTATCAGTCTAGCTGTTTAAAGTCCCATTCCATGCAAAAGAAATCTGCTACGATTAGGGTTTCACTTAAAATGGTTTTCCCACCAAAACAGTTGGAGTCTGCTGTGCACCAAAATCAATGTCAAGTAAACTTATTGGACGTTTTAGCATGTTTTAGCATGTTAGCCTGTAACTCAGTGGCTGACCCTGTGGTAATGATTATGAAACATACCATACAATCTGCTTCCATGTTATAGTGGGTTTTTCTGTGCTTACAAATAGAGAAGTTGTTTCTTTAGAGTGGCCTGAATGGTGCTTTCCCACAACTCGTTTGAGTCTTAGATTTAAGGGGACTGCTGATATCCCCTTAAGACAGATACAGGTCAGAATTGTCAAAGTATGAGGTTTTGCAGTTGGGATCTTTAAGTACTGGTTTTAAAATATGAACTAACACCAAATTGGACTGTTTGGTTTGTGTCCAAATGTGTATGCTCAGAATTGTTAAAGAATAGCCGGCAGGAAACACTGACGTTTGCTGTGCATCTCATTATTTTTGAAAGTGGCTGAATGTTTCTGGAAATGAATTCAAGAACTGCATTATTTCTGTCTCTCTCTGTCTCTCTGTCTGTCTCTCTCACACACACACAAACACACATTTATTGTATATAAATTACACAGAGAAAGACACATCATTCACTTGAATAAATAACGCGTTAAACATCTGGCCACAGATGATGAGCCATCAAAAGCCAGTGTCGGTCAAAAACAGCTGCTGAGGTGGTACTTCAGTCTAACAGTATCCTCAGTCTCAACACACAATGTACTGAAATGCCCTCATCTCTGGTTGCCATGGAAACAGACAAAAACCTCATAAGGTTTCCTCGGTAACCCAAATGACCATGCGCACCTTTAAGTGCCAAAAGCTTATTATCATAAATTATTTACCCTGACAGTGGGTCAACATGTAAGGAGTTCTCGTACACCTGGCTGGTGTAGGAATTGAAATCGATTACTCATGCATCTCGAAGCAGCATCTAACCTCAAATAAGATAAATAAGTCAGCAGGCAGAATTAAATGGCATAAGGAGCGTACAAAATATGTGACACGTGGACAGAAAAAGCTGGCTGCCTCCCTTTTACACTCAAGTATTAGCAGGCAGCTTTATGTGCGCAGCGCCACAACTGTGCATGCCACAAACTATGACTCATGGAGCCGAGACCCACTGAACTCGCTACAGTACTGTAGGGAGGAGAGAGCTGTTTAGAAACAGTTAGCCTCAGATTAAACCTGAAAACCCAGTCTGTCGCAGATGGATCCCACATGACTTTATCGCCCTGTTAATCATGTCACCAGGTTGGTAGGACACAAGGTGCCAAGTACCTTTTGTCTCTTTGCACATGGCCGCACCCCTCCTCAGAGCCTTGTTTGCATGTGAAATCGCGATCCGTACCAGGACAGGCTGCATTAGGTGTGTACGCGCGTGCATGTGTGTGGGGAAGGTAAACACTGCTCAAGCGCTGTCACCAGCAATGCGAGTGCTGAGCACATGGCCTCACAGAGAACAGGAGAGGGAGGGGGGCAGATAGCGGGGGATTGAAAGAGAGCAATACAAGCTGTACTCACTGACTCACTTTTGCAGCAGACGGCACAAGGCTGGGTTTTCTTAAAGGGCCAGGAGCACAGGAGGCCACGTTGCAGACATGCTGCTCAGCCTGGATGACTGATCAGGCGTCTGCACAGAGGTCTTGTGACAGGGTGGTAACCATAAACCCTTGTCTTTCTGTGCCTTCAAGCTGCAATAGAGGTCCTCACGTGGTGCCTCACTTTAACAATAAAAGGCTTTCTGAGGAAAATAAAAAAAATTCCTACTTCTGCACACCTGCACTCCTCGGGTGCAAGCTTGTGCCGGTCATAACTGACCTAATTACCTCATCATGGCTGAGGTACGGTGAATAGTGCAGACCATGCTCCTGTGTAGTGAAGAAAACAGTGCCAACTACACTTACACAGCTAAGTTGTGGTAAAACTACAGGGAAGGAGACAACCTCGATATTTTTATGATTCCACAGTAAAGCCTGGTTGTTTTTTTAAAAGATAAATAGCATGCATGCTTATTTGCTACAGCAACATTTTCACTGTAACCTTGGCTGAAAAGTTTTGAACAGCCTAAACTGAGAATTTCTAGTTATTCCTGCAAAAACAAGATGCACTGAAATTTGTAGTTATCCTAATAAATTTTGTCCATGGCTGAAAGAATGTAATATCTAGTAACTCAGAGCAAACCACGAGATAGGTGACAATGTACTGTTGTTGAAAGTTGTAGTAATAGTTTTTTCGAGCCTTACCCTGTTCCTTTCTACTTACAAATGGTTGGTTTTACAACACAAACAATGTTGTTTTGTGAAAGTACTTTGAGTACAGTTAGAACAAGATATCCACTAATTGATTAATTAATCTCCAAAAAATGATTGCAAACTATTTTAATATTTGATCAACTGTTAATGTCCTCTGTCATGAAAAAAATGCTCCCCAAAAATGCTGTTTATAGCATCTTTTACATTTCTCTGTACTGGATTTTGGGAGAATATCAAGCTGACAACTTAAAAAAAACGTAAAAATTAACACTAGTGACTTAGACTGCCTAAGAAGACTGCTCATTTTAAATGTTTAGGACTGCATGAATAATAAGTGTCAGTGCAATCAGTGTTTCGTTTGAAGGCAATGTGTCTAAGGAAATACACCATTATGCACAGTGGTATATTATTTACGTACAACGCATTAACTGCCTAGTCTCTTTATTGTGTTTGAGTAGAAATAAAAAAAACAACAGACAGGAAATACATTCATTAAACTGTTACTAGTGTGCCATTACGTCCAGCTCTTCCTCGAAAAACAAATTTCCGTGTCATGGGATTTTCTGGGTAAATTGAGGTTAAATATAAAATTAAAACATATTAAAACACCTCCCTCCACCTCTAAACCCAGACTTCCCCCACCAGATGGCACAACACGTTTCAAACTGGCATTCAGGGACACGCAGTGCAGGAACAAATTCAGTCAGCTTTGAGGGGGAAATGAAGCGCGAGCGGAGTAAACCGAGCCTTGTGTTTACCGCTCCATGTTCCCTCCCCGCTGCTGGCAGCTAAGCCTGGTGGTACGGCAGGGGCCCAGCACGGGGGGGTGACGTCACGCGGCTCAGGCTAGCCATGTGCTTGCTGCTCATGTGGCCTTAAAAGCTCAGAGAGGCAGGATGGAGGGAGGAAGGGAGGGGGGAGCAGAGAGGAGGAGCTCTAATGCATCGAGGCTTATTTTACAGCCTCTGCCTCTGCAGCACCACGACAGGCTCACAGGAAAGCCTTTAGGAACAAGATATGATGCATTTGGAGAAAAACCTAAAATCCCTTCAACACTCTGGTTAACACGGCCGTAATATTATCTATTGCATGTGAGGTTAGTTAGTTTGGTTAGTTAGCTCGGACGTGAAAAGAAATGCGGAAGTGAAACTTGAACTGTGACATTGTTTTTTAAGCCATTCTCTGTCGGGAACTGTTAAAAATACTAAAACTGCAGACATTTTCCAAGCTGATTCATAACATAACACACCAAAACATCAAATGAAATGTGATGCTGAGCCCAAAGCCTCTCCTGAGCTCAGTGTTTTTGTGTGCAGGCTGCTTTTCTGCTGCCAGCTCAGAGAAGGGCAAGGACAGGGGCGGGGAGGGAGGTGTATGCAGACAGGACACGCTTCTGTACCACCCATGCCAAGATGACAGCGTGTACACGTGTTTTGTTTTGGCTTTCCATCACCTCAAGTTCCCCACATTTACTCCACCCCTCCAAAACAAAAACAACACCAACCAGGCCAATGAAAAAAGCTGCACGAGTAAACGCGCAACGGCAGCTAAACTGTTCTAACCCACAACAGAGCAACTATTCAAGCAAGTGGTAACATAAACATATATAGGAAACTACATGGTAAAATGAGGTGGCACTGCTAAGAATTGAGGTTGTAACAGTTTCTGCAAAAAGGGAGGATCAGTTTCAATATTTTTCTCTATTCCATTTGCTCTGAACATAGCCCTCGACCAGCTCAGTTATTAACAGGAGGAAAAGAGAGGCAGGTCAGTCTGCCAGTCAAACACAACGCTCTTAACACCGTGTTGCTTAATCACACAGAGAGGGGGCAGAGGGAGGGAGACTGGGTGACGAGATCTGCACCCACGCTGTCCTAGTTTTCCTCAGTATCCATGCGCAGAGAGGAACAACCAGACTGCTGCTTCTAAGAGCATCAAATCAGCACAGCAGCACACTGTCCTCTGCAAAATTTACATTCGTAAAGCTGCACCACAGTTATATAATAAGAAATATGAACACTACACAGTTTGTTCTTTTATAAATGCCTGAAGAAGTCATAACTAAGAGGAGCTGTCAATGTGCACACTGAACATTACCGCTGACTATAATCAAATAAGTATCTAATCGTTCTGTACGCCTAACACGAAACCCCAATCATCACTCGACTAATTTAAATAAATAAACTAGCTCACATGCAACTCCACCGATTGCACCTGGATATAATTATTGAAAATTACAACCCAAATACACACAAAATCATGATAGCCATTCTCAAATAGAAACACCCAGATAATGATACATATACACATATATTATTTTTATATTTCACAAACAATATTGTTTAATATCTATTCCAGTGTTAACCCTATATTCATTTTCTTTATGAACAATGCATACGTTTGTGTTTTGTAATGTCTGTAAAAACAGCATGGTAGTCTAGTGTCTGTTACCTAAGCTTTTGAAGTCAGTTAAAAACATGATTCAAACCACATTTCACCAATCCACCTGTGGATGGGAGTCGGCACTGGGCTCTAACCTCTTCACTTTCCTACTGAGGGAATCCTGGTTACTTTTTTTTTCCTCCACTCAGAAGTATGTGACCTTGTGAAAAAAGTAGTTAACACTTCAGCTGAGGCGAAGACATCGTTAGTGTCATTATGCTTATAAAAAAAAAACGAAACAAGTTAAAGACACACCAACAAGCAGATGCTGTATTTTTGTGTCAGACTGGAGACTATTGAGTCAAAATAGATTGTTGATGCTGTTTCTGAAAGTAACTTTAAGGTGTAAAATTTCAGGAACATGTCCAGGGCCGAAGCAGTCACACAAGGGGAAAACACTGAAGACCTGATGCCAGCTCGGACCCATGGGTGAACTTGTGTCTCAGATTTAAAACTGCCACCCTACAGTGCCTATCTATAGAAGAAAACGACCCACAGTAAACACTATGACATGCTCAACAGCACAGTCACAGTCTGAAAGAGTTAAACTAGGCCAGTGGTGAACCTTTGCACCAGCTGTTTACGAGCATGATACTCACACAGTGAGAGCCTGATGCAAACACATGGTGAGTCACTCGTGGGCATGGCACATTTTCTTAATATTAAACTCAGTCAAATGAGGAAGTGCTATGTATTTGAGAGAAGACGGATCCAAAAACAGAAATACAAAAGGCACAAAATGTAGGAAAAAGAGTGAGGCTGAAGTTTGTAACAGTTGAAAATTATGTTGTTAGTAGGCCTCAAACCTCTTTGGTTGGAGTGACGTGATAAATAGTTATTCAGGGGGGACAAAGGCTACCTTTAAAGCAGCAACAAGGATTTCTGAAACAACTTCAAGTTAATACTGATGTCTTTACATGACCCACATAAACAAAAAATAAGACCATCGGTAGCCATGTTCCCATTAAAGTTGAAGCTAATTTAGAGGCAACATTTTGAAATGTTGAATTAAAGAAAACGCAAAATTAGAGACATTTCAATCAACTGGTTACATCAGAATAAAATAAAAATATTTCATATATTATTTGTATTTATATATTTGGACAACTTTGGCCAGCAACCAGAGAAAACAGGTCTTCAGGAATAAGACTGAATTGGGCAACATATGATTGTCCTTTCATGTCAGTATAACTGGCAGATTATAAACAAATGAGATAAAGGTTTGCTGTGTCAGAACGTCTATGCAAAATGCATTTCCATTTCCCATTTAGCACATTAAATATTAAAAAAAAAAAAAAAAAAAAAAAAAAAAAAAGACGAAAAACACCTTAAGCGAGCATGAAAAATGTGATGCGCATTTTAAAATTTTGGTGTTTCCATGAATTTTCTTAATGCAAATCTTCAGAACAAGTTCATGGAAACACAGCTACTAGGAAGACGGGCTGTTTCTATGTATTTATTATTCAAGCCTTTCACTGGCTATGATTTCACGCAAATCAGATAAAGGGATTTATACCATGTGAACCTCAAGAGCCAATTTGTACATCTTCTGAGACAAAGTTTTATAGGAAGGAAGAATGTAACATCAAGTTTATTTATATAGCACCTTTTGAGAGCAGAGACAACCTAAGCTGCTCTTTGAAAGTAACAACCAAGTCCACAGATCTTAAGACTGGGAAAAAAGATCCAGTTTAGTAGCCCCAGTCACTGACAATACATTATTCAGGCAAAAGAAAGAAGAATTGAAGAGAAAAAAAGGACAGTGACAGAGCACAGCCAAAAACAAATCAACTTTGGTCGGTCATTCAGACTGCGGGATTTGAGAGGATTCAAAACTGATCCTGAACTGGCCCTCATCCTCCTGAACACAATGTGCATGGACATAAAAGTCAAGGTGGACAGGTGCACACAATACACCCATATCTCACCATCTCAGAGCTTATTATGCAAATCTGATAATTACAGCTGTGATCGTGCTTATACTACAAAAGCTGACACAAATGCTCCTCCTCTTGTACTCGAGACTCTGGCTCCTATTGCAGCGTGGCTTAGCAATCATGGAGGCTCCATTGTTCAGTCATAGTCATGAATATAAATCAAACAAGCAGGATTCACAAACATCTGCTGAATGCAGCACGGGAGCTAAAGCTCATTGGCTAATGACCGTGCAGTCATTTGCTGGAATATTTGTTGAACCATCTGACACATGAATGTTTGACATGATGTAGTATAGTTGTTCAGCTGTGGCATTTTGCCAGACATACACAACACTTTGTATCTGCAAACTTGTCTTACCTGAATGTATCTCAGAGCACTTCTCAGCACACTCAGATTGGAGGTCTTTTTCTCGTCTATGTTGGGGATGTTCTTTTTCAGTGTCTCGAAGCACTCCTTCAAGTGTGCTCGTCTGACAGACACAAAACATATGGACGGCATTTAAGACAAAATGGTCATGCCACTCCTGCCTTTATTCTAGTAACAGATGATTACCACACAAACATTTTCAACTAGAGTTCTTATGTTAAAAACATCGAGATTGGCAGGATAATTATACAACTACCAATAAACAAAAGGCATCAGTCAGTATCAGAGAAAACACATTATGAAACCAAAACATTATTTAAATGTAACAGTACAAATAACCTTAGTGTGCGCTCTTTTTAAGGGAGGCCCTGTGGTACACAGGTTTAACCCACCTGTTTTTCTCAAGCTTGTTATGCACTTCTCTTGTGCCTGCCCTGTAAGAGCACAGATGAGAGCACAGTAAGAATTTGGCGTTTAAAAGGGCAATGTGACAAGAATAATCATATCAACCTGAGAAGAAATTCTGATAGCACTTTCTATGATTCCCATATCTCTGATGCATTATAAATGTTCTTTTAATGCCTTAACATCTGCTTATATGACAGTATATTTACTTATTAGCAGTGATTAGAATGCATTTAAAAAAGATTACAATGTAATACAACTTTGACAATATTACAACTATGACCCTTGCACAAAATGCCAGCGACTTTACTATGCATTACAATTATTGTTATAATGGACTTTATGCTGTACTATAAGCAGATTATGAGTAAGGTAAAGGCTACATTAGAGACATGGGCATCCTAAAAAGTTAGACACGAAGTATCAAAACCGTACCAGCTTCAAAAAATTACACATTTCGAATCCTTCGAAGACTTTTAGGAGGCTGCAGATGATATATCTTACAATATGTATCTTGATTGACAATAATTAAAAGATTAATTAAAAACAAAGTTCAATGGTAGTCCCATTTAAATTTTAATTTAAACAAGCTAAGAGACGTACCCTCCGGGTCTCTTCTTGTCCAGCTGGCGGGTGTCGTCAGGAGGACTCCCACGGCTGACAGGGCCGTTTTGTAGAGGAGCCGGCTGGACCACAAGGCCCGACTGAGGGAGGAGGGCGTGCTGCTGAGGTGGTGAGACGATGGAGCCGGGGTAGCGCTGAACCAGCTGTGGGTGTGTCTGCTGCGGGAGTTTAGTGTTGTTAGTTTGAGCGATTAGTTGTGGGTGGTGGTGGTTCTGTATCAGCTGTTTGTGGTTGTTGGTCAGCACAGAGGCCGGGTGGTCGGGCTTGGGCTGTGGAGAGCGTGGCAGGGTTGGGGCAGGGGGTGGAGCAGCTGGAGGGGAGAGTGTGGCCACAGGTAGAGTGGGGGAGCCAGTGGGGTTGGGAGTGACCACAGGGATGGGGATGACAGTAATGGGCATTGAGGGGGGAGGCAGAGAGGGCGGGATGGGCACCGGGTGGCACTCAGAACACAGCTCTTCTGCTTTTGGGACATTGTTGATGTGGATGGTTGAGTTATGGTTCACATCCAAGTGTTTCTGCTCTGCCAGCTGCTCCAGACGTTGCTTTTCTTTAAGTTCATCCTCTGTGGAGGAAACAAGAAAGGATTACAGAGCAAATAACACAGAGTCCACCTATACACTTTAGCTACTTTAAATCATGCCAAAGAATATGAATAACCTTTTTTTGTTGTTGAATTATAGCAAAACAATGAATAATATTACCATGACCTTGATCAAGATATTCTGCAAAGTGTATGAGAGGAAATGCAAAAGGCCTTTTTAGTGTGACTGGCGTATACTAACAACGGACAAAATAAGTTCTTGGTGATAGCCTACTACGGTAAACCCCAGGGTCTATCACATGACACATTCATCCTGATTGTCTTTGTTACAGTATAGCAACACAGATACATTTAAGAAAAAAGGTTAACGTTCATTAATTCCAGCTAAATGTGAATATTTTGATATGTCTGGACTCCTAACTGAATTATGGACAAAACAAGACATTTGAGAACATTATCACTGACTTTGGGAGACACTGATTGAAACATTTGAAACACCAAACAACTAATGTCTAAACAAAATAATGGACACAATTATTGAAAATCGAAATAATAGTTATTGCAGCCATTATCAAAGGTGGTTGTAATTTTTGCCATAGCTTATCAACCCTTCTTCAGACATACTTAAATAAATCACATAATCTTGAAAAAGAAACTCTAAAATATGTTATTTAAGGGAACAAAAAATCCAACAGCTGAGAATGTGCTGATAAATGTGACAACAATTAGACTTGGAGACATTCCTAAGTGAACACAAAAAAAATGGAAAATATGTGCAGAATTGCAGTATACTGGCAATGAAAGGGGAGCTGGAATCAAAAAGCTTTATCTACCTTTTAGCACTATCCAATGATATTCAAGACACGCTCTTCATGATGTATGGATGCTAGAGAAAGAGTCTGTCTGAGGGTTGCTATGGTAGCTGTGATGTTCAGGGATGAGATGTCAAATGCAAGTTGTTGTCACCAACATAATTATTAAGTGGAGCCGGTTCACTGCAGCACTACACAATACGGTCTCTACACAGCAGAACCAAAGATTCAGTGGCAGACTACATCTGATTATTTTATGCCACAAAAAAAAATCATGATGAAAATTAAAATTTGAGTGTTTAGGATTGAAGCCAGTAGAAAACTGTTAAACTAAATATACATACACATATTCTATTGGGTATTGAGTATAAATACACTCACACACATACACACACACACACAC
>JAOWBC010001387.1:12639185-12649729 GCA_028566105.1 Hypoplectrus providencianus | reverse complement strand
CGTGCTTGAGGGGCTGCATTGTAATGATGGCAGTGGTGGATGTGCGTCAAAGTGGAATAGGAGGAGGAGGAGGAGGAGAAAATGTAGGCCAATCATTCTGCTCAACTGCTTTTATGCTGAAAGGCCAAAACAGAGCAGCCCAACAAAACCAAAACAGCCATCTCTCCGTAGCCTCTGCTGCACCTGCTGAACGCCCCCACCTGCATTCATCTTCAGTCTGTCATCCCTACAGCAATATGATTAGCTGCTGAGGCTACTTCACTGTCCCTGCTTTCTGTTTACCTCACACTCTCTCTTTCTGTCCAGACGAGACAATGGTTCAGTGTGTGCACACAGTCCTGCCCAGGCAACTGTTGCCTGGATACAGCATGTTAAAAATCACATAAACATGTCCCCAGAGGAGGAAGGGGTGAGTGCTGCTAATGGAGCTGCAGGGAAAGAGGATACAGTGTGGAAAGGATGGAAGGGGAGGAGGTGGTGCATAATTGAGGAGGAGGCTTTTTGGAAATATCCACTTCAAGCAGCAAACTGACTTTTGACATTAATGACACGTTTTGACTCATGGTGTCAAATGTAAGGTCTAATTCTCTGTATAATTGCATGTACTATAACATGCATATTCTGAATTGTATTACCTATAATGGCTGAGAAACAAAACATGTTGATTCTGAATAGTGCAACAGGAACAGAGTTTTTCAAGGGGAAAAAACATGTTTAGACTTACTGGGACAGTCACATCATCATAGAAACTCCAGGCCAGTGCCCAACGCATGGTCCGTCCCTGACAGAACTCTGTATGTGTTACTTTAGGGACCTAAAAAAAAAAAAAAAAGAAAACAAGAGTAAGAGTATGATCAGCACTGCAACAATTTCACGAAAGGAATCAGTTCACTTTACCAACAATAGCTCCTGCAGGGCTTTAACATTAAGCAAAATCTGCCCTGCATATTTTTTCTCTAACTTTGAGTGCTATTTCTTTTAAGGCTGGCTGGTTTTAAGAGTTGTTGTGAGTGAATGATACCATCTTCCTCCTCTTGAATATTGTGGAATCACAACCCAGTTACTCAAGATAATCCAGACTGGGTCCAACTTGTTGAGAGTGGTTCAATGTAAGTACACACAAAAGAAAAGCTTGCAACTTTAAACTGCCTACATTTTTAGGTTTTGTGATTAACTGAAGAGGAGACTAAAAACGGCAAAGATTACAGACCAGTAGCCCTCAGTCTCAAATCATGAAGACCTTGGAGCAGCTGATTCTACACCAACTGAGAGTAGTTGAGGTCAAAGACAAATTGGTCCGCCTGCTGTTTGCATACAAACAGCAGCTTGGAGTGTATGATGCTGTCCTCTGTGTGCTTCACTGTGCCCTTACTCATCTGGAGGAAATGAGTATCATGTTCTTTGATTTCTCAAGCGCATTCAACATCATCAAACCCAACATACTCAAAAACAAGCTCAAAGAGCTGAAATTGGATCTATCCTTTATTTCCTGGACCACAGATTACCTGCAGGAAGGCCCCAGTATGTCAGGTTGGGGAACTGTGTTTCTGGGACATTAATGAGCAGCACAGGAGCTCCACAAGGAACTGCTCTGGCTCCATTCCTGTTCACACTGTACACAGCGGACTTCAAATACAACTGTGAGTCCTGCCACATCCAGAAATACTCCAACGACACTGCTATTGTGGTGTGTATCAGGACAGGAATCTGAATATAGGGATCTGATAAAAGCTTCAGTGACTGTAGTCATAAGAACTATCTCTAATTAAACTCCCATTGGGGATTAATAAAGCATTTTTTATTTGATTTTCTTTCCTATTTGATTAATTTTGACAGTGTCGAATAAAGCTGAAAAGGGCCAAAAAACAAAAATAAATAAAAATACATATATATAAATACATATATTATAAAAAAAATAATATATTATTGATATAGTTTCTGACTTTAAGAAAAACAAACAACTGTTGCTGGCTGAATAAATGGTACATTTATACAATATGAGATAAATGTATCAAATCATTTCACAGACACAGAATGTGTCACACACTTCATCATTGAAAGCATTTTTCTGCTCTAAATTTTAGCCTCACTCAGCTCCACATCTGATGTGAGAAAGACCCACAAATGGTGTGAAAACCCCTCGTGCTAACAGGGCACTCTAAGTGTCTCTCAGGACTCCTTCAGTAAATATGAGGAGGGTCACTGAGGTAAAGGTCAGAAAGTATCAGCGACATTTGCTAAATTAAAAAACAAAGCAAGATGAGGAGACACCGGAGAGAAGACAGAGTAATGGGTGATAAAAGCATTAGCATATTAACCAGGCCGGGTTTCTGTTTACACACACTTTAAAAAGAGGCAACAGTCTCCTGTCTGGACGTTAGCCAAGGCTGCACTCACCCTGATGAGCAGGGACAGCACCTGAAAACCCCCGGAGAAGCTTCGAGGGAGGGTAGGTGGAGGGGCTTTTTCCTTTTCTTTTTGAAGCATGTGAGGGAGGTGACTGGCATCGGACCAGCGGCCCGCAGCAGTCAGGAATCATGTGCTGGGCTATTAGTTAGGCTAATGACGCTAATGCATGTTAGCTACAGAGTGCCGTGTGATTCAGTCATGATCCGCGAACAGAAATCAGCTCCTTCATGGCTCGTTTGTGACACTGCTTAGTGGGCATAGGAGAAAGCGCTGATGTGTTTGAATTGTATACTGCTCTGACGGAAACTGAGATCAAAAGCCGTGGATGCTTTGTGACTCACTTATTGCCGAGGATGCAGATGTATTTGTGCCTCGGTTGGTACTCACCCCTTGCTTCCTCAGCTCCTCTTTCAAAGGCGCCAGGCTACATTTCTTCCCCAACATGCAGCTGTACCACCTGCAGAAAGAAGGATCCATAATTTACCCAGCTGTGTGTCAAGGTGTTAGCAGGCATGAACCGCCTGGCAGAGATCAAACCGGGCAAGTTGAGCTTTAGGGAGCAAAACAAACACAAAAAACTAAAACATGAGGCAGGAAAAACATCCATGTGTGTGTGTGAGTGAGTGTGCAAGGTCCACAGAGGAAGAAAAGCTACTTTGAAGTCATCCCTTGGTGGCGGCCTGATCAATAACCTCTGCTGTGCAATAAAGAGGTGAGGTTGGTCTTGATCAATAAGCGGTAGGGTCCAGCCGAGGAAGATGGTGGAAGATAAACACATCAGGGAGTTGGACTGGAAGGAAAACCTGTCTCTTTTCCCAAACCTTGTCAAGGTTCGTTTCCGTTTTCACTCACTATTAAAGGTAATTATCTGGTTAGTATAGATCTGGTCACAGTTCGAGGGATCACATAATGTTTGATAAATATGCAAGCACGCAGATATTCATACAAACTCATTATGTTTGTTTTATTCCTCAGGTCACTTTGAGCAAATCTCTCTAAAAATGGTGGCATGGTATCACACAACGTCCAAGAGTTCTTGGCGCAGCAGCTATGAGCTAAACTTTACCCTGTTGTTTTGCCATGCTACGCCTCTGAGGCTACAGGTTAGTCTCATTAACTGTACCCAGACCTTTTGATTAAGCCTGCCACTAGCTGTATGTTTCAAATGTATCTCTACTTCCCTTTATTGCACATTTTAACAGTATTTTGAGGAAATTTAACAAAATAAAAGTAACTGTTATTATGCAGTTATTAAAGGCTGGTTCACTGAGAAAAACTGAGGGTGGATCTGATTCTCCAGCCTGAAACAACACTGTGTGGTTGAGATTAAACAAAAAAATAGCATTAGTCAGTTAGTGAGATTAACCAAAAGGCCTGGGGTCAAATTTGATTGGAATCTTTCAGACTAAATGAATCAGAAAACAGAATCATCAGTGAAGAAAGTAACAGTTGTCACGTTGTTTATATTCTCTTTAAAAGCTCTAAAATTAGATAAAAGATTGTGTTCTTTTTTGTAAAGATGCAAGTACATCAATGCACCTGAATGTGATTTTAAGTATGGTTTCACTTTAATAACAGAGCTCTTTATATAAAGGGATATTGTTATTGAAAAAAAAAGGGGGGGATTTATATGAATGAAGGAAACTGGGTTTTTTTTGTTTTTTTTATTCTGGGTACTCTATAAACTCTATAAACCTATGTCTTGTACTCAAACCTCACCTCATATAAACAGACAATTGCCTAAATATGCAAAAGGTAAGAAGTCACAGTCTCACCCAGTGACTGCAGAGGAAATTAACATCTTGAGAACAGTTCTGACTGACAGAGAGAAAGGACGATGATTTGTAATCAGGTTAGGTAGGACTGAAGATGCCCGGGGGGGCGAAGGGGAGGGGGAGAGCAACATGTCAGCCTCGGGTTGACATAATGAAATATTGAACAGCTCTAATATTCACAGATGTTCCCCACTTTTCGACACAGTGGGGAGGAACACCCAGCGCAGGCCCCGGCTTCCCTCCTCCACTGGCGCCTTTTCAAAACATCCCAGAGTGTGCAGCTGCATCAGCATCCACACTCTCTCTTCACACACTGAGGCACGTATGATTACAATCCTATTAGCACAGATGTAATTTTCATATCAATGGCGTGATAAATGAGGAGTTTTACCTCATTCCTTAACTGGGTGTGCTAGACTGGCTGGGCCCTATCTGACAGTAATTGCACTTCAGTGGAAAAAAGGAGCAGGGCGGGGTGCCCAGGGTGTCTCAGAGGAGCCATCGCTGAAGCTGGCGGTGTTTCCATGGACACCTGGTGGCTCTGGTGTCCCAGCATGCATTTGGGAGTGACAGCCGGCTCCGGTTGGTTTGGCCCCAGCCTCAAACCTGTTAAAACAGACCGCGTCCATTCTTCTTTCTTTGCTCTATGATTGTAACACAGAGCCACACAGAAGCAGGCAGGTGTTAAAATTGGTCCCTCTCAGGGCGCACAGTGTGCCAGTGACACATTATGCTAACACACCCACACTGCATACAGCACACACACTCCCTTTACTCCCCTGTAGGAGCTAAAGCAGGTGTGGCATGTCTAATCAGTTTTAATAGCAGCGCTCTGCAGCTCCCTCTATCTGTGTCTCACTCTGCTGCCCCGGTGACAGCCCTGGTAACGGGGGAGGGTGAAGTGACGGCCGCTGGAGACGCCCTCACCCACCCACCCAAACACAGCTGTTCCCTGTGGGCTCCCGGATACAGTACGGACGAGCTTGTGCCAGAATCATTAAAGCGAGTGTGGGTGACAGCTCCATTTATGTGCAGCGACCCATCTGCACATTTCACCCCTCGGTGTCTCCCCTCCACTGGTGCTCTCAGCGGCCATTTAAACCTCTTGAAGCCTCAAAGAGAGCAAAACTGCAGCACTCTTGTTCATCCATCTGCCACTTCACATATGTAGCTTGAGGTGCCCTTTCATCTCCGGCATTTTTAATTTGTGCATACAAATCTGAAAAATGCCTGCAGACTAAAACAAATGTAACCTTCCTCACCTACAAAACACAACAAAGAGAAATGTTGTATTTCCATCCCAGTTTTCTCGAGTGCTGTTCACCATCCAGGGTATGACTCGCACAGCCAAATCACACCACAGGCTCTGGAGAAAGGTCAGCTCTGGCTGCACCTTTTATCATTCTAACATAAGGGAAAAGAAAACTCTTGGTTCTTTGAATTTCTTTGAACCAATCACAATTGTCTTCATAGCAGCGATAGAAAGATGTGGAGGAAAATGCTGGCTAAAAAAAGATACCTACAGTCCACATCTAGTGAGGCAGACTACAGATTTCAACAACTCAAAGACATCCTACTTGGAAAAGTATGATGGAGTAAGAGTTCCTATTGTTATCATTTACCGTGAAGTCACACAACACACAATAGCAGCACATTTTAAATAATAAACCAAAAATTCTGAGATGATGTGTAAAACTTAAATACAAACAGGATGCATCCAATTCTGCATATTATATACTAGTTTGAATATTAAATATCTTGTTTTTGTGCAGTTTGATGATGTCAAAAAAGACTAATTTATATTGGCATGTATTGACTGAAATAAAATATACTATTATAGAAAAACCTGTTCTGTCTTTAGACAGGCCTCCAAGTGTAATAGCCACCTTGTTATGCCTTCTTCTTATGCTGCATTGTATTAGTTTTCAGACTGGAGAATTAATGCCACCTCCTGCTTGTCTCTGTGAACAAAGTCCTAATAACGGCATAAGAGTGGACAGATCTGCAATTTGCACATATTCTAAAAAAATGGAAAAAACGTGACTTGTTTTTGGATGGACACCTGGCTTCTGTGACCCTAAAAATCTGTTTCTGTTCCTGGTTTATATACGACTTTACACAAACAAATATGGCAGCAACAAGGGACAAATCATGTCTGAGTACAGGTTTAATTTTACAGGTCAGAGTCCAGCTCATGTCCTCACCGCAAGCGTTTCTTGAGCTGCAGGCTGTCGTGAATGATCCTCTTGACAAACTCCAGTTCCCCGCCCTCCGCCATGATCTCCGTCACCCCGCCCGTGTTGACTGAGCTTGGAGGAGGTCGCCGTGAGTTCCTGGAGTTTACCCCCTGGAGAGAGCAGCAAGACAGACTGAGATTAAGACAAAATCCCATTAGAAGATTGTTACTATCGTGTAAACAAACAAGTGCAATGTTTACTATCCACAAGCCAAATACTTCCATCTTTTCTTTTTTTTTAAATGTTCAGAACACCAGTAGAACACTGAAAGTTTTAGGTCAGGAAACACTTGCCTTTGCTTCAAGCTGGTTGGCAAAAAAAGGCGGGTTGCACATGCAGAAGTCGTACACTATTTCTGTCTCTTCTTTCAAGGCATCCATCAGTAAGGTCTTCTGAGGGACTTTGACAACTACAAAAATGCAAAAACAGGCAGGAATTTTTCAGTGTAATGTTTAGAAAGGTGCTAAAAATCTGTGAGACATGTTGCAGTTCAAAGCTTTGCCGTCCAGAGACAGACCACATCCAAACTCTGACAGTTAAGTTTCTCAGAACACTTAAACAACAACTCAGAACCCAATAACAGAAACCAACAATCACAACAACGTTTTTAATCAAGATGAGTCGCACTGTTGCGTTTCCTTTTGTGAGTAACCAGTAGAGATGCTGCTGTGACCTCCACCTATCCAAGCACATATCACTACCTGAACCATGTGCTCTTTAACCCTCTGATCCCCAAAGGCGTTTCTTGCTCTTATTTTAATTACTATGGCCTATTAGGAAATAGGACAACTCAAAAATGCAATATAACACAGTTATGACATAAATTACAAAAATAAAACAACAACCATAAGTTTAATTTCTCTGATAATTTTTAAAAACTGGAATAAAAGGGAAATTCCAAGTACCAACAAGCGTCAAGAATATTGGGGGAAAACAGGTCTCAACATGCTGTGCATATTAAACTATTTACAGTTTTACAGCTTCTACTTCTCGCCCTCTCCTCTCTGATCTGTGTAAGCCTACTGTTATGTCTGAATTTCAGTCAATATTTGTCACATGACTGTCTAATCAATCATAGCTTCACAGTTGCGTTGAGGAGTGTAAAATTGAATGATTATTACAGGATCTAGTTATTCCAAAAAGGTTTATTTTTGCTGACGCTTTAAATGACACATGAGGGATGAAAGGATTTTGACAGAGTTGACAATTTTAAGCTCAGTTTTGGTTTCTCTTTCTTACAGGAACTATCATAGCGGTTCAAGGAAAGATAGAGTGTTTTTCTTTCTACAGGGTAAATACCAGAATACTGCATTATCTGCCTTAAATCAGTTTTTTGTTGGATAATAGTGCAACCACTTTATGCTGCCTGAAAATTTCCATATACCAACACTGCAGCTGACCACCAACACTATTTGAACAACAAGCTCATGGTTGCACAGATGCGTGTAAACGTTGTGCCGGCTATAAGAAAGGATAGTTTTCCTTGAAGACATATTAGGTTGGACAATATATAAATAGTGTCCAACCTAAGTCTGAGTTACTCTGATTGGACCAAACTTACCTTTGATTAGGTCAGACATGTTGTTCTGCTCCACGTTTTTTGTAGCATAGTCAAAACAGATGTCGTCCACCTCTGTGGCCAGAAAGTACCAGCTGTTCATCGTTGCTCCCAGTAAGGGGTAGATACAGGACGCTCCAGTGCCTGAGGAAACACACACACAAATATTTTTGGCAACTGGGGGTGTGTGTGATCATTAGGATGATGAATGGTTATGAGTTTTATTGGACAATATGGAAATTTGTTGTTTAAAGTAAATGATAAAAGGGCATTGATGGACAATAAACGTCAGTTGCAGCAGCATTTATTAAATTATTCACACATGACAACGACGACCACGGACGCATAATTCAGTCTAGCCTCAGATAAAAGTGGCACCAGCAGTTTAGGAAGCGCGAGTGGTGATCCATCAGAGAGCAGACAGCTTCAATCTGCTCACAGAAAGAGTCAGGGTCACCAGCCAGTGACCTGAGGCCCTAAAGAGGACATGCACGCACCCACACACGCACGCACGCACGCACGCACGCACGCGCGCACACGCACGCACACACACACACACACACACACACACACACACACACACACACACACACACACACACACACACACCTGCAGCCACACTCACCACACAGGCAAAGACAAACAGCTTTTTCTCTGACTGACAGAACAGCAAACAGGCCGTGACATGTGGAAGGGGGATTTACTGGTTAAGTGCTGGGAACACTGGGAATGACTGGGCCTGTGTGTACCAGCTGGAAGCACCAACTGACATTTCGTGTGCCGATCTGAGCTGCTTGAAGCCACATCCAGAACAAACAAGAGCAGGGGCCTCAGACGCAAATTAACCGGGGGACACTCATTTGAATAAACAAGTTTTCTTTTGCATTTATTCATTTTCAAAGCAACTCGTCTTTTCCTCTCCTCTTGTCTCACTTAACTGAACATACAGCTCTCCATCATTATTCTAGTTTAGTTGCTACATGTGATCATAATCCTTTAAAAAAGATCAATCATGATAAACTACTAACTTTATATTAGAGAGTTTTAATTGTAAATTATGGGCATAATAATGTTAGGGTTACAGGTACATTTTTGAATGTAGACGACATCAGAGATTCAAGAAGTTTAAGCTTCTTCGAATTCCAAAACCTTTAATGCATTTTTCTGCCATTATGGTTAGAACATTTGGGCTAAATCCAGTTTGCAGTCTGCAATCGTTTAATTTAAGAAAAAATTCTAAATCTTAAAAAGTCACTGAGGTCAGGAATGATCCCTTCACTCTAATTATACATCAGTGGTTTATCTAATCAATGGCACGAGTTGTACAAGATGTGAGGAAGATGACAGTGGTGGTGTTACCGATGTCGATGCCCCTGCGTGGCTGCTTCTGGCCGTCAATGAGGTCCTCCACCCAGTGGATGTAGTTGAGGCGGAGTGGGACTGTGGGTATGAGGCGCTCCAGAGGGATCTCGATGGTCAAACCAAAGTCCTCCTTCAGCAGGGTGCAGGTCAGCGCTCGCACCGCCTCCGGCTCTTTGAAATTCACTCTGCACGAGAAACACGCAGCTGAATGAGCTCACGTTCACGTTTAATCACTAGTTACACAAAAGAAAATACAGATTTATTGAAAATAATTTTTTAAACAGTTACAGCCCTAATTTCTGTTAAATGGTGCGGTATTTAACAAGCTAGTCTGGTTATACCAAATGTACGTTTGTTTACATTTTAAGGTTCTATTGAGGGTTTTTGATTGTTTATTCTCATAGTTTGACATAATCATAATTGAACAATTTAAAAAAAAAGTGATTAATTGGGAAGTAAGTCTACTTTTATTAAACCAACCTTCTAGAAGGAAAATAATACAGGTGCATTTTTTCTGCAAGCCAGAGAGAAAACACAGTATAATATAGTTAATGAAAGGCCAAACACCAACAAATATGGATTTGTAGCATAAAATGTATTTGCAACTGTGCAGAAATACTGACTTTAAACACAAGAGGTTTAAAATTCAAGTATTCGGTGCAGCTCAATTCAAAAATACTTTGCAGGTTAAAGAATACTTAATTTATTTGGAATTCCTTGTACAGCTGCTTGTGTTTTAAACAGCAGGATTTTGTGTTCTTATGTTTCAAGAAGCAAACAAAACACAAACCAACAACGTGACTTTAAATTTCCTCAAGTAATAATCTTCAGCCTTGGAGAATGAAGTCATCATGTTCACCTTTGTTTTCTCATCCAAATGAGTTTGTTTAACGTTAACTTGAGGGTTGTTATTGCTGAACGAAACGATGCCCGAAGCTACAAGAATAAAACCAATGTTGTATGAAACCAGAATTTGCCTTTAAGGATGATTTCAATTTAGTGAGTTGCTGATCCTCTTGTTTTACCAACCAGGCGCCCTGACAGCAATTTACCAAACTGCTCTTAATACTGCACTTCATTAACCCTCCGCTCCTCCCTGCACCGAGCCCCATTACACACACACACGCACACACACACACACACACACACACACACACACACACACAAAGGACAGTGGGGAGATAAGCAGCCCGTTGCTAATGA
>JAOWBC010001387.1:12620068-12631683 GCA_028566105.1 Hypoplectrus providencianus | reverse complement strand
ACACACACACACACACACACACACACACACACACACACACACACACACACAGTGTTTCAATCCGTAATTTGTATCCAGTTTGGGTCCGAAGTGAAACACAGGAGGCTTACAGGGCAGTTTTTGATTGACACACCAGCCTATTCTTAAAATTGGGAGTTCGTTTGAAAGCGTCACTCAGACGTACTTTGTGAAGTCTCTCTAATGAAATAAGAGACCAGCAAACAAGAGGGTGGAGTGAAAAAGTCTTTTGATGTTAGGTCCATTAATCATTTGTCCTGGCTTTGTGCTGCTGCTGTTTCCAGCAGCTGAATGAGCAAAAAGCTCAGACTGAGTCAGCTGGGGCATGAGTGGTGCTGAATGTGATCCTCAGGGTTCGACTCTGGTGTATGGCTGAATAGGTAGTTCTGTTTACGGCTTCAGTGTATAAACAATATGGCTAAAAGTACAGAGACGCATGGCTACAACAGAGACCTGTACTACGAAGCAGGATTTCGATTAAGTGAGGTAGCTTTAGGGTCAACTCTTGGAATTCTGTCCTATAGCTCTGAAGCTTTGCACAATTACTTTTTTGCTGTTTACTTGAAGGACATACTACAGCAGCCCTTAGAAATTATGCAGCATTGCATGCAGTATGCACACAACTGAGACTCCTTTGTCAGAGTATAAGTTTTGAACCTTTAGTTGTAAATACTACAAATACATCAATCCGGGTATTTTTTCTCTCACCAATATCACTTACATGTCCACACAGTCAGAGTTTCCAATATCAAGCCACTGTCCCTTTCCCAAATTAGAATCTGTGCGGCTCACTGGAATGAGGCCAGGTGTCTCTGTGCTGCTAAAACTTGGCAGTGTGCCATGACTGAATGAACGACAGTGGAAACACTGAATTTTATAAAGACATGAGCCAAAAATAACACTTAGCAAAAAATACAAAACAATGACTAAAATAATGTGGGCTGAACACATCATGGCTGATACTAGATCTGCTCAGTATCTGTGCTGATACCCCATTTCAGATCAGTGCGTCCCTTATAATCATACACCTTATGTTGTGGTGAGCTTCAGTCTTCTGGGCCAAATTGCCTTGTTGATGCAAAGGCAACAGTAACTCAAAGAGTAATTTTGAAATCAAGGTGTTCAGAAGATCATCTCTGAACACTTTCAAGTTTGAAGCAAATGAAGACTGCACCGCCACAAGCAAAATATACACACCTCACACATCAGTTTTCGTAGAAAACAGCACTAAATAGTGCAACAATTCATTTTTGTGAGTATTTTAAGGTTAATTTTGTATAATGAAAGAATGTAGATAATATAAACAATATGACTCCAGACATGAGTCCAGATGTTTAGTGTATATAGTTTAGCACAGTTGCTGTGTGCTCATGGCATACTCCCATTTATAAATATAACTCATGATAGAGCTGAGAGATTTTAGATCAAGACATGACATATTAGACACACTTCCACAGTCCCAGGTACTTACACAGGTCTTCCCGCAAGGCTGGTATGCACGTGCTGCTGGAAGTCGGGATATTTGGCTGCCAGGTAGGAAAAGTCCGGAGGTTTGTCTTTGTAACGGTTCCGGGGATGCATGGACTTATTCAGAGCCATGATGCAGAGTCTGCAGAGGAGGGAGAAGAGACATGAGCATGAAGAAGAGAGAGCGAACACAAACAAAACAGATACAAACTTAATATTCCAAAAAACATAATTAAGAGAGCACTAACATTAGCTTGTTTCTAGGTGAAGTTTGAAAGCATTAATGTTCATATATCGACATGAAACTATTTTACCTAACGCGTGTTTTGGTACAGTTGTTCTAACGGTTTCTTCATCGAGACTGGACTTAACTGAACTTAAACGAGGATAACTCGTTCTAATATTTCAGACTGGAATAAAACCTGATTTTTTTTAGCTAGATTGTCGCATTAAGCTAACATTTTAAGCTAATATGTGGCCAGTGTTTGAGCCTGCCTACCTTTATTGTTGTATATTCCGTGTTGTGATGAAATATTATATTATTTTTCGACTTGTGAAGACTTTACATGGAAAAACAACTCAGTAGGAATATACTCAATCAACTCACGTTGTGCTAACGTTGTTCAGTTTCTTTGACTCTCTTCCTGGATGTCTGCGACGTCACCTCTCTACGCCGTTACGCGTTGACGTCACAAATAAATCTAAGAAAAGATAAATATTTTAAATTTGCGAAAGCCTGCATGATAGCAACACCCATTTTTCGTAAATATAAATTTAGTAATAACAATCAATGTATTTTGTTTTTCTTCTTATTCAACTAACAAAAAAGTTATCACGACATCAGTGATTTCAGTCCATAATACTGTATGTGTTTATGTATATTATTGCTGTATTTATACAATCTATGTTAGTATCTGCATCTTTGCGAAAATATTTTATGAAATTCCCATGGCTCTTTTGTCATGTTTAAATCAACAAAAAATAAGTACAATCAGTTCTCTTCTACACTTTTTTTCTTACCCTTTTTCCTGTTTCTTTTTGTGGCCGAGTTTTTATTTTACCATCTTTATTACTTATTATACCTGCTGAATTCATTAGAATTTTTAGGATACATTTAATGTAAATATCTTTTGATCGATGATGCTGTACTCTGCATCTTTTTTTTTTTACTCCTAATTGTAATTGTTTTATAAACTATAGATGTATTGCTTTTTCACATGTAATTGTATTTTTATTTACAGCCTACTTTGTTTCAATAAGTATATAACATTGTCTTAATTTAATTACAAAATAATGTAATTGAAAAGTTTTTAGGTTGTTTTTTTTTACAATGGTATTACGTCTTGCGTAACTAGATTTTCATTGTTGTTTTATTCTTCTTTTCTTCTTAGATCTCTTGAGTATAAATAATGTTGAATGAATAAATTAATTCATAGATATTTTGGGGAAACAACAATAAAAGTAATCCATCTCTCATCCCTTAATTATCATTTAATTGACCACACCTCAAATATTCTGTTAGTCAGTGGTGTAAAATTGAAACTCAGCTCACCTTTGCCCAGATACACTGTAAAATAATATACTCCATCTGCATAAGCTTCAAACAAATAAAGACAACACAGATGCAGATTTTTTTTTTCTTTTATTATATCGCAAACAATAATGACATCCAGGTATATTGTTAACAGTTTGCTGAGTGAAGAGTGAGACCTTAGTGGCAAAAACATCACAAGCTCTCCTGTAGGAGCTTGTTGTGCAGTCTGAAGCTCTCGTATGTGGTTCACAGGCAGCTTACAGAGGACAGGTGGACTTGAGGACTGAGGAAAAGACCTACAGACAGTCAAAGCTTGTCTGTTGGTCCCTTCACACACCAGACCAGAGCAGAACAGGGATTGCTTGAGACCTGTGAATGGCAAAAGGGGATTTTCTTCATCAGGGCACACACTTGCCCACAACAGCAGCAGCAGCTGTTTTGTAGCTTTTTCACCGATTCTTAGAAAAGAAACAGAACACACATCGTCCTGACCTTTGATTTACCACCTTCCTTGAGTTAAACCAAGGAAGGGAATACGATTTTACTTTACATTTAATGGTCTGGCATGTCATAGCGTGATCCTGAGGAGACTAGCGTCTATCAACAACAAAAAGGAAGCCGATTTCTCAAGCTAAACCAGATTGTACTGACAAATGTCTCCATTTTTGGCTTCAGCTAGAACATTTAACACATTGGCATCTTCATTCACCATGCCAAATTGAACTACAAAATTAGCCGATGCTCTGCCCAAAGTCTTTGCCTCAGAAGTTGGGACAGAGAGCACAGCGTGTAGAAAAAATAAGACCTTTGTAGGGGCACACACCAGAAGGAGACATGAGTAATATTCCCTGAAAGAGAGGGTTTCTCCTTTGGGACATCCTAGTCTGCCACAATCCCATTGCATTTACAGAAAGAGGAGGTAAACCTCTGTCAATAGCGTCACACACAACAAAACCAGCCTTTTCTACAACCAAAGTACAGAGCTGTCTGAACTCATCACACCAGCTAAGCAAGGACACAGCCATGTGAGAGGAAGTCTGTTTTGTGGAAACAAGTGTATATGCTACCCTACTGAGAATTAAGGGTGAGGAGGAAAATTTATTACCCTCATGTTTTTACAATAAATATGATGCTGCAGGTTAGCTTAGCTTTGCGTGAAGACATGGAAACAGGCAACAAGGGAGACTCAAGTGTTGTTTTCCACATGGCATACTTGTTATTTTCACTTTTGTCAATTCTGTTGCATGCAGTCTGAGCAGAGGATCATGGGTAAGAAAAGCTAGAAAAGCATGCTGGCTTGAAAAATGTGATTGGATGGTGAACACCATGGTAATATTGTTGACATACTGCATATAAATAGTATGTATAGGTACATACTAAATCTTTTTCTGGCATACTACCAGTACAGTTATATTGATGTTGAAGACACTCATAGTTAACCAGCAAGTGTTTTTTTTTTTCACTACGATTTTAAAGAAGTTTTATAAAGTAATACCCATGTTCACAATTTCATTTTTATATTTCATCAATCATTTTTTCTGAACTCATTATTGTATTAACACAACTGTTTCCATAGATGAAACCAAAGAGAGATGTATTAATTGCAAGTTTAATGATAATGGAAGGCTGATTTTGTTATAGTTACAGAAATAAAATTTGTTTGTTTGGGGGGTAAATAATACACAGCTGAAGGTATTTTAAAAATCAGCAAAATTTTTGAGAAAAAATGTGAGGTCGTTGTGCTAAGCTAGGCTAACAAGTTTCATATTTAGAGTGCATTTGCGTGGTATTGATATTTCCAGATGATCAGCAAGTGAGCAGCACGGTCCAGAATTTGCCTCTGATCAGATCCAGTATTTGAGCTTTTAAAATTACACTGTTCTGACAGCTCTGCCTCTGGTGCAGGTTCACATGCAGCAGTGCTACATCAACAGGTCACATTAGGCTCACAGTAGCCACTAGCAGGAGCTTGAGCAGCAGATCACCACATCCAGTACACACAGGAAGAGGAAAATGTGGCAAAAAAGCGAAGATAAGAAGATCAAGTTAAGCAGTGGAATTCTTTATTAGCCAAGAACTGCATTGGAATGAAAAGGCTAATCAGAAATTATAGGTTTATGCATTTATTAACATCATTAGATTTCAATGTTGTCTTTGATCCCAATTAAAGGACCAAAGATTTAGTGAAAACAGGGATGTGCAAGATTAATGAATCACCTTGTCAGCTACAGTTAGAAGCAAGATGTTTCAATGTTTTGTCCTCCGGCGGAGTGGAATGGTCGTTTCTACAGCATGGACTGGTTTACAGTAAATTTCCAGTCGGTCAGTTACAGCTCCGCAGAGATCAAAAGCTGAACATTTGAGGAAAGCTACTCAGTTTGCATACGTGTGAGGTGGTCTATGGGGTTTGTCTGCAGAGATCCTCTCAGCTGCTCAGGCTTTAAGCTTTCTCCATATCTGATCTAGGAGCTGCTCCTTCAACAGCGAGGAGCTCTTACCACAGACACCTCATGCATCAGACTCCTCTACAGGCCAAACAGCATCCACAAATCACTTAGCATGTGTGCTGCTAGCATTTCCTCACTAATCCTAAATTCCCATCCAGTTCATCCTTTAGTGCGATAATACAAAATTGCCAAATCTTTTAATAACACGCTAAATTTACATTTCATATTTTCACAGAAAACTGATTTTTTTTTACTCAAAACCATTTTTTTTAATTATGCAGAACATATATTTCACCCCTCAGAAATTAGAGATCTTTGCACATCCCAGATATCAAACCCAGGGGGCTCACTTTGACTCCTCGTCATGCCTTTGTTTTCTCTCTATAGCTGATTTATTTTACACAAGGCTTCTATTTATAGCATTCAGAGGCGCCATGGAACAACAAAGCATCTTTTGACTTCACATAATTCCTATGGTACATTGACCCCTGCCAGGACTTCACTTGGACAGAGGCTTCGATTCAACAAAAGTATCACGTGCAAAGTCACCGGAAATTGTCTCCTGAAGGGAATACACACATCCAGTGCAAGAGATTAATCAGGTGTAATCCCTAAACTTTACTCAGGTGATACCGTGACCTAGGGCGCTCACTGACAGCAGAAGCCAAACAAACTTACTCTCTACGTCAGGCTTCCTGTGAAGAACTCACTTCGCAAAGCCACTTTATACATTTCTTCTTCTCCGCTGCAGATTCATTAAATGGGATAATTTATCTAAAGCCTAGCAGTGGTTCATGTGCCACCATGACAAGAGTACAAAGCCGTTTTTAAGCCCCCGAGGTCCAAGGACAACAGTTTGAAACATTCGTATATACAGCCATTAAAATATTACCTAGTTCCACATGAAGAGAAATGGTATGCACACTTGAGAAGTGATGTTATAAAGCTACAGATTATTTCAATAACAAAGCCCCACAGACAATCGTTATCTTATCGCATCATATATGCTTTTCCAGCCTCGTCTCTCGAACGTTTCACCAATGCTAGGCACCAACAGACTACGACAGTGAAGGAGAGAAATAACAGAAAAAAATCCTAAATAAAAAAATAGACAAAAATAAATCTTACACATAAAGACACTGTCATTTCTTAAATTATCGGTTTTTAGTGCCCTACATTTTACACCCAGTCAAAAACATCTGCCTTCGGTTGGTCGGTAAGGCTGCGTGACAGACGGCCAGCCCCGTGGTAAACCTATGGTATTTCTAGACGTTATGTAAATTTACAGTATACAATTTTGGATTACCATGCAAGAATACTTTTTTGTGTAACATTTAATAGCTCGATCTACATCCAGGAATAATTTACATAGAAGGACAATAGTTATTGGACCAGAGAGCGCAATGGGTAAATAACCATGGTGGTAAGTGCAGCTGGAGGAGATGATGTGCAGGTGAGGTTCAGGTTAGGTGAAAGGGGGAGGTAGGATGAAAAAGGGGGGTGTGATGGCAAGAGGGGGTCTGGGATCAAGAGGAACGCCTGGGTAATTGGGGGTGGTGGTCCAATCCTCCAAGGTCCAAATCAGCGGCACTCCCACACTTTTACTGTTTGATCTACGCTCCCAGTGACCACGTAAGGAGCATTCTTGTGGAAATCTGTGGGGGAGACAAAACATCATTAGAACAAAACAGAAAATGCAAATCCACTTTCAGTCACAGTTATACAATGGGCTGAATGAACCTCTGAGAGAACAGTGGAAAAGGTGTGTTCACATCACACGCAAATTTTTTATTTGCAATTCTCACACTGTTTAAGATACAACCATGTTTATTTTTGCCATCAACAGTAAATAGCCACTACAGCTGCTTTGTACCTGCCACATTCGTAAAAATAAGGCTGTTGTTTCTGTTCATAATACTGTGTAATTTCTATCAAACTGGCATATTAAATTGTCCACAGTAAAGCATTATAACGGCTGTCCTGAGGCTACTTTTCCTCCAGTTAGTGATGTACTGGTCGGCGTATATTAAATGCACACATAACCCTTCCTATTTTGAGAGGCCATCTGCAAAAATATGTGTCAATCAACCATCAGACTGGACAGTAAACTGCATTTCAAACATTTCACTCAGACAATTATCAAGACTGAGCCCAGGGACAGGAGGCTTTAAATCACAATATATTTTCTGAAATTTTGACATTTGTCCAGTTGGATGTTTGGCATTTGCTTGTGAGATGCCAACCAAAACAAATGCCAACAGAGGTTTTTTTCTTCTTCCAGTTTTGCACCAGTTGCATGATAAAAACACCCGCTCACTTACTGTGAAATTTCCAAACAATGACCAGCTCTATTCACACACAGGCTTAATCTGACATTGCACAGACTTGGTGCTAAGAAGGTGGAGGGGTATAAAACATGTAATGTCCAGTCCAACTGATTGGAAACTTGCACAAATACAGCTTTTCTGGGTGATATCTGGATACATTTAGGGTTTCAGTCCATGTGTGAAGGGTTTTTTTTTATTAAGAGCACAGTAAGAGCTCTTCCTGGGGTTCTTTAGGCCTAAGAATAATTGAGAAATCAGAGCATTATAGGCTGGTTTTAAAGTGAGGACATCCTCTTCAAGTGTGAGAGAAGCGAAAAAATTGCTGAATTAGTTAAAAAAATAAAAATAGTGTGGATGAAAAACCTGCGGCTTTACAGATGCCAATAGACTTGTTGGTACACAGTTACTGCAGCATTCCTGGTTCAACCCTTAAAAATGGCGGCATCCATACAACACTCGCCACTGATATTTACTGGTGAATAAATAGTGAAGTGAAACAGCAGTTCATTCTGATTATGGGGTTATTTTAAACAGACCTTTGGGTAAAGGTACTTGGTATTATGTTGTGCATACAGACAGGACAATGCCCTTTAGAAAACGGGGAAAATAATACTTTTCCCCCCAAAGATTTCAAACAAAGGTGCTTTGTTTTTTCTACACCGCTCCAG
Source organism: Hypoplectrus providencianus (assembly GCA_028566105.1). NCBI lineage: Eukaryota > Metazoa > Chordata > Actinopteri > Perciformes > Serranidae > Hypoplectrus > Hypoplectrus providencianus. The sequence continues at coordinate 12,623,222 of JAOWBC010001387.1, read as the reverse complement.
AATTCATCACATCAATAGCTCACAGCGATATCCTCTTTGGTTGAAGTAGGATTTAAGAGGACTAGGTTTCAAACGGCTTGCCAAGGAAAAGTTGGCTGAAGAGTTCCTCAAGAGAGTTACCCAGCCTTGATCTGCTGAAAAGCTGCAGATACGAGAAGGGGGAGGCGGGAAAATCCTGGAGCGCTCATCTACCTCTTAAACCCCAGCTGCCAGCAACCCTCAGGATGCTCAACACACTAGCAGTTAATATTTAACCTCTGGCTAGAGCAGACATTTGTGAAACGGACTACACTGTCCAATGAACATTGAAAACAAAAGTTCCTATTGCACCTCAGGAGACGAACTGGTCAAACAATAACAAGGATGAGGCTTTTTTTTCTGCTTACCCAGAGAGGTAACAAAGTGTTCGTGGGCACACAGGGTTTTCATGCAGCGTTTGTTCTTGTAGTCCCAGATCCGTAAGGTCTTATCATCCGCACAGGTCACAATAAATTTTCCTCCAGGGTGAAAGAGGATGCCACGCACCCAGTTGTCATGGCCAACCTGTGAGATAAGCCAAACCACTTAAGACACCAGGTATCTGACTCTTGAAGCAAAATGTTCCCAATCTTAAAATATTCAAATGTACATACAAAAAATAAACAAGGTTTGGCCTAAGGTTGCGCTCACCAGTGTCATAAGGCACATGCCAATGCTAACATCCCACATCTTGATGGTTTTGTCTCTGGAGCCAGACAGCAGGAACGGGCCAGGTTTACCACTCTTCTTGGTCTGGTTGAGATCAAAGGGGGAAAAAATTATTTAAGAATAATGTGCAAAATTAGATACATCCCACAAAGCCAGAGTTTGCCATCTACTTAAACAAAAAAATGATGAAACAAGGTAGATAATGATGGTATAAAATTAGTTAGCTAGAAACTTGTTTTTCCTGTGTTTTACTTTTTCAGCTTTTGTGTAATTTACACCCCTTTCTGTTTTGTTTTGTAATCACTGTCACCGAGTGAATTAAGATAATGTTGGAAAAAATCCGAAGTCAGGAAGTCACTGTACCAGAACATTCAGAGCAGCAGAACATGCAGAATAAAAGACCTGGGGCTGCTATGTGCATCTTTCACTTCAGTTAAAAAATAAAACCAAAAATCCTCTTCTGTGCAGTAGTTTTCTACTGCAGACAGGTTAGACTGGGACAACTGCTGTAAGGGAAAATATTGTTTTAATCTGACAAGGTTATAATTGGACACACTTGAGATCACAAGGCATGAAGAGGGAGTCTGGGCTGGCTCTAGGCCATGCTGATATACATCCAGATTATGCGAGCACACACTCTTCATTTCAAGCTGGTCTGTTCACGTGGCTGTCACTCTGAGCTGTGACGTATGAGACTTACAGACATGGCTACGCACGTAGACAAGGAACACACACACTGCATCATAAGATGTGTTAGGAATACTGTGTTCATCACTGAGTGAACTCATTACATTACCTTCAGTTTATGTTACATCTGCCTTCACTCAGGAGCACATGAGCCTCATCACCATGTATTGGGTGTGATGATTGTTCAACAACAAATGTCTGACTGCCCAGTCAGTTGACCAGTAAATCATTGTCTAGTGTGGGCAAGTACCTGGGAAAATATTTTCTAGTCCCACCAATACTTCTTCAGTGAACAGCCAGTTAGCGAACACAAAGGGACAGTTCTGGCTTTTTATAGTAGGGATGTATAAGATACTCATCGATAAGTTTACCTGCAGTATGTGGATGTCAGCACCACCCCAGTTTGGAGAAGAAGGCAGGACTGGCACAGAATCCAAGCAATGTACTGCTGTGGATCAGGGCAACAGCAAGACCTAGTTTAGCCACCTCAGCCAAATCAATATCAGTGTGAGTGTATGCTGTATTTAGAATATTTTAACTGCTTTACCTTTGCTCCTAGACAGGCCTACTTGATACATTTTGTTTTTATTACTGTTTTTGTAAATTGAGTCTTGGTGGCTTTCCAATGGGAACAGATAAACGCTTCAGTTCCTTACTGGAAAGGACTGTCTAACAGCAAGGTATAACATGCTGAAAACAATCTATATATAGTGTATACTTAAACCAATATTGATTTTTTTTTTTGTGGGCCTTTTCTTAAGTATGTTTTGCTGGTCCTCCTGTCTGATGCTCCAAAAATGGGGTCATGCCCAGATCCATCTACTGCAGGTAATACATTGTCTGTGGATAAGTACCTCAATACAACACAAAATAAAAAAAAAAACTAAATGATGCCTTGGGTGCATTGGCAAAGATTTTGCCTTGGATACCTCAAAACCCTGTAGGATTTAAGAGAAGCGGAGAGATTCCTGGGTGATCTGTTACCTCAGAGCCTGTGGCCTCCTGAATGGTCGGGTAGGCACTCTCTGGTGCCCAGGAGATGCACTCCACCACGTGTTCATGCTCTCGCAGCTCAGCCTTGCACTCTTTGGAGGCCACAACCCACACACGCACCGTCTGGTCATTGGAGCAGCTGGCAATCAAAGTACCATCCTGGTTGGGCCGCACCATACGGACCCACTCCCTGTGGCCCGTGAAGGTCTTCACACAGTAGCTGATGCACAGAATTTATTGAAGGAGTCATCATGTTGTCAGAGTTTTATATGATTAAGCAAACAAAACGTCATGTGGTTTTAAGGATGTCTATAGAGAGTGCCTACCCAGTGGCCACTTCCCACAATTTTATGGTTTTGTCCCTCGAGGCAGAAACGATGTGATCTCCATTGGGCATGATGGCTACAGACGAAACATTGTGGTCATGTCCTGGAAAATAAAAACAAAAAAAAGAAAGAGACAAAAACAGGATCTCAGTTAGAGCCAGAAACAAATCCTGTCATACTCGAATTTATGCCTTCAGCCACCAACAGCACTAAAAATGATGGGTTTGGCCACAATTAGCCAATTAAATGACAAGCTAGGCAGCCAATTTGCTTGTGCTTACTTTGTTCCACTGAGAATAAGAGACGCCTAATTACCTCAACACTTGGCCATATTTAAGCTGCTAAACAGATGAAGACAACAGTAAGTGTACTTTAAAAGGCAAGCTTAACTGTATGTCTTTGTGTGTGTGTGTGTGTGTGTGTGTGTGTGTGTGTGTGTGTGTGTGTGTGTGTGTGTGTGT
>JAOWBC010001387.1:12582115-12618280 GCA_028566105.1 Hypoplectrus providencianus | reverse complement strand
GCAGCAACTGTGACACAGAGCTGCAGTTTTGCTAAAACAATCATTGAAAAGTTGCACGACATGTTTCTGTGTTTTTGTTTTTTTTGTTTTTTTTTTTAGAAATAAACTGTTTTGTCTTCTTACCATGCATGGTCCTGATGCACTCAAAGCCTTGGAAATCCCACAGCTTGATAGTCATGTCTGCAGAGCAGGATGCTAGCAGTTTGCCGGTCTGATCAAAAGAGATGTCCTGCACAGAATCTGTGTGGCCTTTCAGTGTGCGTTCAAAGTCCCCTGTCTCATAGTCCCACACCTGCAGAAGAAAACAAATTCTACATAAGCCTAAGAGAAATATGATAACGTGCATATTTCACTGAAGGGCACAGTTAATTTATTGATCTGTGCATCACTTTGAAACACATTTATGCTATATATTTCAAACTGGAAACTCTTTTTAGACCCCATCCATGCCCCAGAATGTCACATAATCTGTGACCCCATGTCATCTCTCTTCTCAGCTGAACAGTTCAGCAGCCATACAAGCAGAGACGAGAGAGCCAGGCTGTCCAGAAAAGTCATATTACAATAGGGCTGGAATATATGCTATGAAATGATACTAATATTTTATGCTATGTTGTGATATGATATATATTGCAAAATTTCAAAATTGATCTATAATATCATAACTGTTGTTTTAACCCTGTGATTTTTATGAAAGTCAGAATTTAAACAGCTTGTTAATTAAAGGGTTTTTAGAATTCTACAAGAATTTATTGATGTTGTCTGTCCTCCTGAAATTGACCCGGGGCCAGATTATAGACTGATATCAAATCTTTTGTGCTTGGTTATTTTGTGGTACATGCTCCAATTTTAATCAAGATGAACTCTGTAAAATGATGATGTTAAGCAGTTGGGCATGGTTGATCAGTTTCTTACAATATTGTTATCATCCATATGAATATAACTAATGATGAATATCAACTGATATCCAAATGCGATGCATTACCTACCCCTACATTATAAACCTGAAAATTGAGAGATGATGGCACAATGCCGAAAGATTACTATACTGCAATGTCATTTGCTTTAAGAGCCCTTACAAGCTTCAGTTTGCAGACATTGCACATACTCTTTGTATAGTGATAGTATTCAAGAGTCTGTGATGCATGGCTTTTGCTATGGCAGGGATGTTTTTGCCAAGATGCTTATTAGGGTTACAGTGAGGCCTGATATAACACTGAGACAGTTTATTGTGCTGAGTGTTGCACTGCCAGTTGGAGTACATACATAATATGGGAACATAAAGTAGTAAGCCTCAGTTTCTAGCCTGAGAAAGCTGTTACGTTTCAGGCTTTCAAGTAGACAGACGGTTTGTCACAGAGGGATAAACCCTCCTTGGTTTGTCTCTTGGGTTGGGGGATTTTGGGCAGACGGTGACAGGAGACCCCCCTCCCCTCCCTCCTCCCCCCCCCCAGTGGAAGCTACAGACAGTGCAGATGGCCGTGAGTTACAAAGTGTAGGGGGAAGGGGGTTATCCTGGATAAGATCGACAGAGAAAATGTGTTTGGAGGTACACCAGGTTTACACACAAAGAGTATTTAGCGGCAGCATCTAACACACACATAATCCATTAACTACCTGTAACTGAATGCTGTCCACCACCAGCTCCTACTGGCACTCCCTCAGGGCTTTATAAAGCAGAAAACTTGCCCCATTTAATTAGGAATAGTTTACATGCTTTAAGGTGGAATGCGTCTTGGATCTTGGCCATTCAAAACTCAACAAACACACAAAGGCGTTTTCTGTATATGCCATTTATGAAGTAAGCAATAAGTAAGCAGCCACCCAAGCGCCTTGCCCTTGTTGAATAAACCCAACCTCCGGTTGACATATGTCGGTAAGTGCAGTGCTACACCCAAGACCTGCTGATTTACATACTGTGAAAGGTTAGAGCTAAACTCAAGGAAACATCTTGCCATGCAAAGATATACCAAATTTGCAGAGGAGAACGGAAGAGGATGAATAACAGATAAAAAAAAACAAAAAAAAAAAACACACACACACACACAAAAAAAAAGAAGAGGAAAGAAAGAAGAAAAATGAGAGCTTTTCATCTGTAGACTCATGAACAAACTCATTAGACACTAAAAACCCTACACCTTGATGAGAAGAGGAGATGGCACAGGAATTCCCTGATAAAGCAAAAAGACGCTCTGCCCACACCACACTTGTTCTGATACAAGCATAAACGAGATGGACATGACAGTATGGGAGGTCAGCTTAAGAGATAATAACTGTGCCTTTCTCAAAATAATCGTCTCATCCCAAATGATTGCTTTTAGACAATGTATTTTCAACAAATTCAACTTACTAAAAAAACATTGTAATTAGTGAGATTTGAAGGTTCAAAGCTAACCTAACCCAAACTTGTGTTGTATTTATGTGCATTTATGCCTATGTATCTGCCATCATGTTTATTTTTTTTTTTTTTTTTTTTTTACAGAATGTTTAAACCAATCTTATTTGCAGCATCCATGGTGTTTCCACATTATGCTTGCACTTAAGGCCTGTTAACACGCCAATGTCAGAAGAAAGTCAGTGACAACTGTGATTGTGCAATTTCAGGTTTTATCATAATGAGAATTACCAAAAATTAATTAATTAAATTGTAATCTGAATTGACCACAGTCACAAAAAAGAATCAGAACTTTAACAGTTCAAAACCTTAAGATATTTAATTAACTATCACATACAACAAGGATAGAAGGCACATCCTCAAAAGTGAGAACTTGAAAACAGATACTTTATATTTCTGTTCAATGTGCTCACGACTGCATTCCCTGTTCCAAAAATTGTGTTAGCTAGATGGATAGCTTATTTGCTTATGGTTTGCTTATAACAAAACAAAAACCTTCCAATAAGAAAAGGCTCAATATGACCACAATGTCAATCAGATTGAACTGCCATTTTTTTCATCAAGCCTATCAGGCTGGGCAGCTCTGGCAAGAGATGGAAAACTGATGAGCTTCTCAGCCCATGTAAAGAGCACTACTCCTCGGTTAAAAATTTAACAGAGCTGTTCAGGAGGAGAAATGTAGGACACAGAGGGAGTCAAGCCAGGCCAAAGAGAGACGAAGCAGCCATGGAAAGGAGGTGCAAGAAAGCAGCGCTGAATTTTAGATGTAGGCCCCGGCCTGACTCCTCCTGCAGGATGGAGAGCTCTGACAGTCAGCCATCATGGTGGGGCAGCTGACGCTTTAAGTGGAAGATAAATGAGGCAGGATTTTGGGAGGCAGGGTTATAGTTGCAGGCAGTGTAGCAGTGGAAGGGAGGGGTGGGGTTTGGTAAAAGGAAGAAGATGCCAAAACAGAGAGAGGAATCCCTGCTGTGTGGGTGTAGCTGAGGAGATGTACATGTGTCTCTCATTGTCTCATGAATTAAATATACAGAACAAACAGCTCAACAGAGTATTGGCATTGTGCAGGGAGGCAAGGAAGAGCTGCTGCGGCTGCAAAAATAGCCCAGAGACAGACTATGGAGTTTATATATGGAATCTAGGGATACAGAGACGACAGAGAGGAAGAGACACTTGTGTAATCAGGGTGTGTCTGTGAAGGAGGGCTCGAGCAGGAGAGGTAATGCTTAAGAGGCGTAATAGCTGAAAGGAGGAGGAGAGGGGAGCAGCACTAGACAGAGGGAGCAAAGCCTGCGTGAAAGAGCTGTGACCAAGCTGGCACTAAATTGAAAAAGACCACTCAGTCAATTTTAAACCTGAATCCTATTATTGCAATTTGGGGAGGATATTAGTAAACAAACAAGCAAAAAGGACACCATAGTCTGTCTAAAGCAAGAGGTGTGCTTTTCATCACGATGAAGTAAACTACAATGTATGTGTTCATTTTTCATTTGCCAATATTCAGAGTCAAACAGAGGAAACTCCAAAATGAGACAACAGATAAATCTTTATGATGTAATATTATCTTTGAACTAAAGCAGGCATATATGTTGATGAGAAATATTCAGTCATTTACAATATGATTTTTCACATAATCAAATATCCCCCATACACAACCAGAGCTGTGCAATCTGTGTGAACTGGGATTGTGTAAGCTTTAAAGCATAATGCTACAGTTTATGGTAATAGTTCCAGGGCTCTAACAACTTTTTACCTAAACCAAGAACTATTTAACATCACACGCAAGTCTACAGCAATCAATGCACATTAAAAACTTTGTATATTTCAGCAGCTATTTATATTAACTTTAATTGCATGTCAAAACCATGATATACTGACCTATATTAATGGTTGGTACTTTTCACCAGAGGATTTACATAGTTTAGCTAGTTTGACACACCAGGAGACAACAAATAAATGTGAAGGCAAGATTGTTTAATTTCCGATATTAAAAAGATTATAGCGGCAGTGTAGATGCAGCATATTCAAATTCATGTACATTCCTGACCTTTAAAAACATAATGACAAAAACCCAGAGGTTGTTGGAGAAAACAATCTGAACTGAACAAAGAAGTTCTTCTCTTGGTCAATATTAGGTTATGTTATTTATTTTTATTTTTAAAAGGGTGGTGCTGTTGTTAACAATCATGGTATTGTGTTCAACTGTGTCTTAACTTGTATGACAGCAAAGCTGAATTTAGGTTAACGTGTCCTGTGAAATCATGTTGGCTGACAGATTTAAATTTATAATTTCAGTTGCAATTTTAGCCACCAGATATTCTGCACAGCTGAGTTCTGTTTACATTCTCTCAAAGAAATTGAGGCACATGTTGAATTAATGAAGGAGATGGTTGTCTGCTGATTCTGTGAGGGTAAAAATGAACATTAAAGGAAAATATACACTTTTCGGTTTTGTCAAACAGAAAATGAGACACTGAATGAAGTTGGCCTCATAACCACTCTAACAACTTATCTATACATCTCCACCAAATTAATCAAATCAATCTACTACATGTTTCATGGGGATTTGCCATTATTGTCTACTAAACAGTTAAAATTTAGCTTACTAAATAATATTAACTCGGCTCTTATAACACATGGCAGCATCAGTGACCTCAGTTTGACATCTGCTATCTTACAAGCATTCATGTCTGACAAATCAGCTGACACCATTTCCCTGATTTATAAACGAGCCTAAAGCAACAACAAAAACTAGAACACCTAGTAAAAACAGAGGACAATGCCTCAAAAATGTATGTTGTTGCAAAGAAGCTACAAACTCTAAAAGGCTGACACTTCACACACACATATACCCCAACCTCATCACGAGCATCACTAATCAGAATCGGACAAAATGTTAACTATTATAATAGTCTGCACTCCTGTTCCTGAGCCATGGTACTATATAATGTTTTTACAGCAAATTGTCATTTGACAAGTAAGTGAACTTTACTGTTTCATAATTTCATCACTTCAGCATATGCAGTGTTTCCCATACATAGACCATTGTGTGGCGCTGCGACACAGATTGAAGACCAAGCGCCACAAATTGGCCGGAGCCCCCCACCCCCACCCCCACCCAATTGCCGCGAAACAGATATGCCCGCCGTTTAAAAGACAGACAAGTAAAAGCGAAACCAGAATTACTCTATGAATTCTTCAAACACAGGCATGAACTGGAAACTTCAGCAGTGGTTTCAATGATTTGCACAGCCTCAGTCCACAGATGATGAAGAAATCAGTGAAAACACCTACTTTTAAATGGAAAACCTGCAAATTCTCAGCACTCTACAGGACACTGTTAGAAAACCCTCAAAAATAGTTCAAATCCCATTTCAGATAAAAACAGATTGTGGACATGAGTTCCACAGCCCTATTTGAAGGCAAGCACTGTAACAAATCCAGTGTCAGACCATCACTCCCAGAACCCAGCAGCACTGACCTTTATTGTTGCATCCTCGGAAGCAGACACCATGACACTGAAGACTGGGTGGAAGATGACGCGGGTGACTGGACTGCGGTGGCCACTCAGCGCGTACCTTTCTGGCGGGCGTGGGATCCACTCTTTAGGGTCACGCTTCTGAGTTACGGGCCCACCAAGGGTGATCTCCTCCTTTGCTTCATTCAGTTTGGATTCAAGCTCCATCACCTGCACGGGGTATACAGATACAAGTTAACAGTGCAGTAGCAGGAAGTTGAATTTATACAATCTAAAGTCCATCTAAATGCTTTCATTTCTGGTTTGTCTACTTTGCCATTGGGTTGTACTCGTAGCCCTATGCTATTGAATTATAATTTTTTTCAGTGGGATTCGTATAAAAATGAGATTAATATTGAGTATCTCAATTTCAAGAAAACAAAAGGTTATCAGGATGACCATAACATATTTTGTTGTTGTCTAGTTTTCAAATGAATACTTGCAGAAAAAAGCTAAGCAAATTATCACTCCTTTCTCATATTTTTAACAAGATTTCTTGAATCACATTAATGAAATTCACCAGAAAGGAAATGCATAAAACAAAGTTTTTAATGATGTTACATGTTTTCTGTGTTTAAACTGATCATTTTATACAAACAGTCTGATTAATACTTGTTTTTCCTTGCCTCCTTTTTCTTCTGTGTGGATTTCAGCAGTAATGTCATGAAGCATTCACAAGACTACAATCCCCACAAGCATTCTTTGAGGAGAAAACCCCCCACAAACCTTCTTTTGTAATCTGATGACTGAGGTCCATTTCTTTTCCAAAAGGCCGGCGTACTTCTTATCCAATTCTTCATTCTGTGGAGAAAAGAGGGGGGTAAAAAAAAGTATATCACACAAACATGTGAAGAAAGCCAATCAAAATCATGGGCTCAGCATAATCAGTGAGGCCTCTGGGAGGGGGGGGGGCAGCAGGGGTAGCATACTGAGGTCTTTGGCTATGGTAAGACAGAACAGGGAATTATTTACACACCCCTCACAGGCCAACAGTGACTGCCAGACACCGTCAACCTACTGTACAACACACTCGCACACAAACACATACATACTACACACACGCAAGCACACATCCTAGTCCTAATCCTTCTCACACAAGCTAATCTCCTGCAGACAAGAAAGGCTTAGGCGGCTTACAGCCACACACCCGGTACTGGAGGCAGCGGTGGAAGTTAACTTGTGGCAGCCCTGGCAGACAGAAGCTGATTCCACCTGCGGGCTAATACCACGAGTTGGCCACCAGCTTTTACATAACGGACTTCCTGGCAAATGCAGACTGTTTCTTACTGCCAAAAAAACAAAACAATGTGGTGGCATTTCTTTTCCGCTAGCGCTACATACAAAGCACAAGTTACCTCCTAATTATTTTCTACTTAAAAACTGAATTTCAAATAGTGACAATGCCTATCATCTTATAGGTGCCTAAGAAAATGTTTTTCTATGTCAAACCACCAAAAACTTTACCATAGTATTTAATAAATCATGTAAGAGAAAGAAAAGCAGCAAACCTTCACAAATAAAAAGCCGAAACAATGAACCGTTTAACAATGACAGATTTTCTTTCGATTGACAAATCATTGAGGCTCAAAATAAAACCAGAAACTCAGAAAAGCCAATATAAATGAAGGTTTGAAACTATGCCTGACTTCTCTTTCGTATGTATCTATGGCAATAAGTAGTAATTGCAGGTTTATTTGTGTTCACTTGTATTTCATCGTCTTAATCATGAATCTTCTCTTTCATGGTTTATTGGTCTGGCCATAGTAACACAATGCAACAGTACTAATCTCCAAAAACAGCATGCGACTTCACACATAGGGCTCTTGAAGAGTAAGTTTCTTTGTAAGCCATGCCTACCTGTTCTGGCAAATCAGTCACAACTGTGTGATAGAAAACAGATCAAGCACTCCAATTCTTATCCAGGAAAGTCGCCAAAGACATCTAGTTTATAATACTCCAAATGCAAAGACTTAAATCAGTGAGACATAGGCTCATTTGATAAAATGATAACTTTCCATTACAGAAGCTAACAGACTTTTAAAATGTGCTAGTTATAGAAGGTCTTTCTTCTTTCCCTTATATAAAATATAATCACAGATAAAGAAAAGAAGTGAATCTTTGTGCTATACACCCATCACAACAGTGTTAGTACCACTGTGTGTACAAAAAATGCCTTGAGGCTGTTACTAACTATCAAAGCATCAAAAACCCACATTGACAGACAGCCATGAGTGTCACTGAGGGGGAAAATTAGCCTTGCACTCCAATTTCACAGCAAGCTCCTCAAGCCTCGGCTGGAAACAAAAGCCGACCTCTAAGTGTGGAGAGTTGCAGGCACCACTGATGATTATATTTAACACTACTCAATGAAAAGCTGATTCCTCAGACTAGCATGAGGTGTATATCAGGGCAGAGACAGACAGAGGCACTGCAGAGTAAAATGGAGGAGAAAGAAGACAGAGAGGGAGAGCAAGAACCCAGTTTGGACGAGTGTGCCATCATCTAATCTGCCATCTGCCCGGACACCCTGTCCATTACATCAACACACACAAAGACGGACACGCACGCATGAGGAGTGCCAGACTTCACTGCAGCCTGCCAGTCTGTCAGTGGAGAGCAACCGTGTATGTGTGTACATTGATGCAGGTTTGTAAGTTTTCTTTTAAGAGGTTAGTTCAACCAAAGCATGGCTCAGTTTAGTGTGTGTGTGCTGTTGGTCGTTAAAATTGCTTGATTGTTTAGCATGTTGCTGCCAAGGTGTGTGCGGCTGAATGCTAATACCCAACAGGGTGCACCCTATCCCTCCGTGCCATTCATCTATTATTCAGCCTTCTTCCACAGGGCTGCCACAGAGAAACGTCTGGAGGAAGAACGAATAAAGACGCAGCGGAGCGGGGGGTGGGGTGTCACGTGAACACAAGGTGAAGAGGTGTGGAGAGGAAGAAAAGAGTCTTAGATGAAAGAGTACATGATCAAAATGGGTTGATGGATGAATCACTTTGCCAATGAATACTGGAGCTCCTGAAACTTTGGAAGCACATTTATCAAATTTTAGGAGAGTATTGTGTTGAAATAGTCATTGTACCCACTTCTGTGTTTTGAATTTGCCGGGGCGCACATTTTTCATTCATATTTTGGCTCTAAGGTCCATTATGTATGAAATAATACAATAACTATGAAGAATACTGGCTTTATTTTTCGTCTGAAATTGTTGCATTTTTGCAAAAGAAAAGAAAATACCTGACGTTGTTTTGAGCATCGTTTAGGCTCTGAAACCTCCACTTTTTGTCAAAGTTTTTGGAACGGGTTTAATTTTCTGTATTTTTCACATTTATCAAATACCTCGAGGGAGCCGTTTTACCACTCAGAGTAACCATAAAAGCACACAATACGCACAACATATAGCAATATTAATTTGATAGCATTAGTTTGTACAGGTCTATCTTATAAAGTGGCCTACAGGTGTATTTAAACATGAGCAACCTCAAATCCTGATTTCGTCAGAAAACAAAATAAATCATGTTAAAAGAAAAAAACGCACATATAACAGTGTTCTTGAAAATGCAATTTTCACAAGTGAAAAAAGCTCAAGTTGAATTAGCAGCATGTAGCACCAACCCTCTAATCATGCAGACCACCATAATTAGGTGCAGGTGCTCCCGGTCACACTCTTGAACATGCTGACCAAAATGAGATATAAGGTGAAAATCAAGGCACATTGTCTTAATAAATTGGCATGATTAGCTGTGCGGATGTGTGTGTGTCCACCCTTAATCTACTCACATTATCTAATTCCGCCTCCTTCTTGAAAGTGGAATATGCTTCTTCATATCCATTGGAACGTAGATAATCGGCTATCGCTCGATTTCTGAAACAAAGAGGACCCATAATTAGTTCTCCTGATTAGCAGACAAGATAGTTGTTAAAGTGCCACAAGAAACAACGCGAGTAATGGAGTTGTATTCAACGCTTTAAAACAAAGACAGAAAATTTGCATGTTCAGGAAAAGTGTCAGACAAAGATTTACATTTTACACATTCAGACTGTGTTATCATCATTTAGCAATATAATAAAACCGCTTGGCATGCACAAATATAGTCGCTACATATAACAATACACACAGACAGTCTGCTGCTCTCTCACACAAACACATACATGCACACACACCCCTCTCCGCCCATTTGACACAAATCGAGAACACATCTGTCTGGTGTCTATAATGAGCTCTTGTTGCTGTGGGCAAATAATGGAAAGGGATGATTCCCCATGGTGTAGATATGGGGAAAATGAGAGTCAGTGTACATTCCACTATCACCTACAGACACACAAAGACAGACAGACATTTAATGGAGAAGCAGGTTCATCCCTGTGAACTGAAAGTGCTCCAGGATACTGTTCTATTCCAGTTCATCTCCTTTTAATGCATAAGTTTGCAGAAGTAGACATTCAAAGACACCACACCTTTCAGAAAGCTGAAACAAAGGTGGTAGGGATGGTGGTAGAGGGGTGTGTTTCTGTCCTACTATTTCAAATATGTGAAGAGAGAAACCCAGTTGGCACAGACAACAGACTAGACAAGCAGAACTGAAAGTGAGAAGAAAGGACCCTATATTCACCAGTCCTCTCTTAGTCTCCTGGGCTGCCATAAGGGAAATCCACACTTACAATACACAATGCTAACACACACACACTCAAGTATTTGAACCCGAGTCCACGGCAAGGACTCAGCCTTAATGGTACACCCTCTAACATTGTGAGCCACCGGGGACGCCCAATGCATACTGACTTTTGACACGTTTTAATAGATTAGAGAAAAATAAAAAATATTTCAGATATTGATCAGTCATATTTTTCTATATCTGTTGTGCCCTAAACATACATTAAAGTAGAGCAACCATATTTGTGTTTTTGTTGCAATATAGACTTCCACAATCAAAACATGAGAAAGGGTTGTATAATAAGTGCCAGATATTAAGCCTGCAATTTACCCAGAAACTATAACGCTGTCAAAGATAGCATACATTTGGAGTTTGATCAGGAAATATTGAAGCAGCAGATTCTAGGATCAATGTTGCTTTTCTTTCTTCTTTCCTCATTGTATTGATAAATCACTTAAATAGCCCTTCATAAAAAGATATTTTTAACACTGCAGTTTTAATGACCAAATAACCAAAACTCATTACTTCTTCAGGGTCAGTTTTAGTTTTTACTTTGTGTTTACAGTTTTTCTTTTAAATAACACATAACTAAAAGGACTTGCAAATGAGATAAGGAGCAGACACAGAATTAATAAATGTCTGATTGAGATACCATTCTATTCTTTTAATAATATATTTCCTAAAATGCCAGTCATCCAGTGTTTGAGCGCAATGAAACCCACCAATAAAGTCAGGAAAAGCCAGACAAGCTTTCAAGCAAGCAAGGCTTTAAGGTGCCAACATGAAGAGGGTGGGGGGTACAATCTGTCAGCCCAGCCTGTGCCCCCTGCACCCTCTTGGTCAGTGTTGAGCACTGAAACCAACAACTCCCTCTTCCCACCTGAATCCCCATGACAACAGGAGCAGGCCTTGTTACAGCTCAAGGTTAGCAGGAGGTTATCTTCTCCTCTGACAGCCTGTCGTAAGTCTGGAAAGCTAGAGGGGAGGGCCAGGGTGGAGCATATCTAAGAAGCACAAGCAGAGGAGTGGTTCTGCTGGTGAGGCACGCTGAGGCACAGAGGAAGGTTTGATGTGGGATGGGTGTGTCAGGGGTCTGTATGAGCAGGTGTGCATCCACCAAACCCAACAACGAGATGACACATCATTGGCAAACATGACCCAAACTATCAGACTGTAATTATGAAAACATGTGAATTGGTGCTGTATAATCAAGTCTTTCTTTGCAAATCATGGAAAAGGGCAGGAAATCAAAATCACTCTGCTGGGAATTCATGTTTTATGTGTTTCCATTGAGAATACAAGCAAATTATTGGCAATTATTCTACTTCAGTGTCAAGGAAACAAACATGTCATATGCATAAAGAGGGCAAACAGTAGTACACAAGCGGCACTTGGATATCTTATACTTCACAACGCATGAGTAAGTACTCACTGCCCTGGTGTCATCTAACAATATCTTTGCTTGTGTTGTATGACCTCTCAAACTGTAACATTGGATAAAAGCATCTGTTAAATTATATTTTTACTTTCTTTGCTGCATGGTGTTCTATCCAAACCCTTCGGTGAAGCATTTTATTTATGTCGCCCTGGGGGAAAGGGAGGCAATCATGAACCGTATTTAATATATTGGAAGTGTCTTTGCATGGAGCAAGAACAAAAGCCAACTCACTATATCATCTGCTGAAAACCAGCACAGCCACACACCAAAGCCAGTGAACAAAATGGGGGCTAATATTTATAGAAAAAAAAATCTCCTGTTCCCTTCTCTATATGCATATTGTTTCAAATATAAGAACACAAACTTGTAGCTTAGCAGCAGTGGACCATTCTGTCAAAGAGCGTTAGCATTTGAAGTAGACATTAACAAAGTATCCACCACTCATCTGACCCCAACTTCACCCTATATGTGACAAAATAATAAAAACACACCACGATCGTGACATGCAATCTTTAATATATCCAGTCCCTTAAGATGCAGAAGGAAACACGGAAAGCGCTGTGTACTAATGTGGACAGAAGGGGAGAAAACCGGATGGTTTCCATGGTAACTAGCAGCCCACAGCTAGATGACGTGATGGGGAGATAGGGAAAAAGAGGGCAGGGTGAGTACATGGACAGATAGAAGAAGGGAAAAGAACAAAAGATGGACTGAAAGCCCATATTGTAGCTGTAAACATGGTCTGTTTCAGTGAGATCAAAACGTTTCTCTGTGAGGACTGAAAACAGCATTAATCATTCACAGAATATTCAGGAATTGAAACAGAACTGTCTTTTTTAAAAGTTCAAATAATGACATGCCATTCAGTGAAAGGTATGGGTTGTATCAGTGTTGTGGTCAGACCTCCCGTAAAAAGCTGCTCTCGTGCTATAAACCGCTAATGGAGTGAGAGGGAAACTGCAACCTGTGACAAGAACAGAGATGTGGGAGAGATGCATGAAGTAATTCTTCTGAGAAAGAGGGGTGAGTCAGCCATCTCAAATGTCGTCTGTCAGTGACGTCACTTCCTTCCAATCCCGGCTGTATGATCATTCATGGTCATTCACATAATTTAAAAGATGAGCAACCCTTTCTAAAAGAGCAACCACCCTAATTTTCCTTATTTTCACTTCATTATGTATACAAGCATTACAATGCCCAACTATACACTGTCAAAAAAAATGTGAGTAGATTTAGTACCTAAAACATTTCACTGTTAAGCTGTATGAAGTGTAGTGCATAGTACATTATAGCATCTCATTTAGTTCGAAAACAGGATAAGCTGTACCTGGTGGAGGCTGGGCCGTTCTGTTTCAATGGTCATTGGATTATTATTCAGCATTAGCCCATTTTTGGGCTTTTCGGTATAGCCAGCATCACAGTTGATCAACAACATAATACAACTGTGACAGTATTGTGGCCATGTGTACACTGAAAACTTTGGAGGAAACGGCTTGCTGTCTGGATGCACCTAAACACAAGCATGACATGAGGGCTGCCACTTACAATAATTACCTCCTCCATGGTTATGTTTTTGGTTGGATGTTTGTGGGTTTTTCTGCAGGATTACAAAAAAAAATTCATATAACTTCTTAGAAGGGTGTAGGATAGGCCCAAGAAAGTTCTATTAAATTTTGGAATTAATACATCTAAATCAAATAAGAGATAAGAAATATTATTCATTGTGGCTAACAAAACTCTTCAAGTCCCTGACTTGTTTCCATTGTATCCAATATTAGTAAATAATCTAGTGAAAAAAGTAATGCCAATTGCGAACCACAAATTCACAAGACCAATAACATCAGATATTTTTTTTCTAATACAAAGCACATACATTTAAATGCCCAATTAATAGCTGATTTTATTCACTTGCAAAGCTCAGACATAAGTCATCCAGCAAATACACTACCAGCACATTCTTGTCAAAGTGCCCATTATACAGTTGATATATTTAATTACAGATACACTCGGCTACCCACCCACTATGCCTGAAGGTTAAAGACATACAGCCCTTAACAGTACATACAGCACTCTCATCAGCTACATACAGAGTCTAAATGCTCTGATAAATCAAAGAGGTAGGAGAATTTGCTTGCCTGGCTAGGCCATTGCCCTGCGCTATATATCTGTCTATGGCCACATTTCTGCAACACACAATGTATGGACCTGTTCAATCTTTAAAAACTGCTGATAAATGTTTAATAAGAAGGAGCTGAATTCTACTCTCTGAAAGGTCCCTCAGCACACATGAAATCCCCCTTCCTATGAAATATCTCTCAAACATAAACTACAGTCGCAGCTTTTGTGTCCTTTGAGCACAATGCATTGTTTAAAAACAACTGTTCGATCACCTCGTGATAAAGATGAAGGTTGTTCAGTGTTCCTAAAGGCTGACAGAGATTGCACAAGGATTCATCTCCGGACTCAATGGCTCATCTCAGAGATGAGCCAATGGTTCAAACAGCAGAGGACAACAGGGCAGTGCTTTGACAGAACCCGTGTCTCTCAGTTTAGATATTAAAGGAGCAAGGTCACTAGTAACACATGGCAGTACTAAAGTAAAAACTTTTGAAGTCCTTAAGACTCAGATAATCTTTTGTAGTACTTGCATGAACAACAGCTAAGCAATTTACCCAAGGCATTCAGCTGTTTGGCATTGATGGTAAGTCTGAAAACCAGTAAAGTGAGAATATGGCGATCACTGAATGATGACATACATGAAGTCTTTGACTTTGACGTTCACTAAAGCGCCACCAAAGAAAAAAACGTGAATTAGCAGTGTCATCATCAAGTGTTAGCATCTCTCATCAAATGTTTTCAATGTTATAAATCTAAGGAGTATGATACGAGGTGAGTTGAGTCAATGATCAGTTTTGCTGGTCTTGTCTGGTCTGGTGGACAAGCTTAGCTTAGGTTTGATGTTATGCCAACTGGCTAAACTGATTAAAAATGAATAGAATGAGAATGTGTTTACCATATTATGTTTGTTTACATACAGTGCTGACAGAGGGTGCACAATTTACTAAGTGACTGCAAAACCAAGGTGACAAATCAAAACACAGCAGTTAGTCTAAAAGAAAACTTAAACTAAGCCTGAGCCTCACCTGACAGTTAAGTTATGAGATGGCATTACTGGCATGCTAGTAAGATAATGTCCCATTATTAGCCTGATATATATCATGCAACCCTAGTTCCAGGTTTTACATGACACTAAGGTTCCTCACTGTTGAAAGTAATAAAAAACATCAGGCACCATACTACAGGTTCATCCAGACTCATCTCACATCCCCAGCACAGTCCTGTCATGGGTAAGCTATCTTTACGCAGAATTTTAGAGAAAATAATAAACCACAGTCTACAATGAAAGGTACAAGGGACATATTTAACCAAGCAGAAGGTGTGGAGAGACAATGGTGGAGAACGGAAAAGGTTAAGCTTCTACCTCCAACTTAACAGCTGAGCACTAAGCAGCTGACAACTTCTAAAGGAGAAACATTCCACAAAGATCATATGACAGGATTGCATAATTACCCAGTTACAGTTGGATCTCTATGCATTCTGTAACAAATCTACCATTTCTTCTGCTTGACTTGGAAGGACCCCCAGGCGTTGGTTACTGGGACATAATGTATGTCTCACGAAAGTAATCATTACATAGATTAACCAGACGATGAGTCCACCACATCGTTTGAGAGAGGTTAAATGATAGAAATTTGGTTCATCCATGAAAGTTTATGCCTTTTACTGGATTCCTAACTTTCGATCACCTCAAAGCCTCTTAGAGGGGTGATTATCATAACGCTCTTACTTTCAATGTAAAACAGGAAAGTTTTCAGGAGAAGAAAGCAGTCTTCTTTCATTTAAGTTACTACCTCTTCAATGGGGATCAGCCCTTAAGCCAGAAACAGACTTCAAAGGGGAAACTCTCTCTAACTGGGATCCATAGGAAAATACATGTCCAAGTGAGACCAGTCTTCTGTGATTATTCTTCACTATGAAAATAGTGAATGTGTTGCTTCAGGTCAAAAGGCTGCATGGTCTACACACCAAAATGCACAAAGAAGCCATACACTTTCTATATAATGACTTTGTTGCATGCACACATATTCTGTTACATGCTGGTTAGCTTTGCTGGCCAAGCTGAAGCCAAAGCTTTGATGAGCTAACCTTTCTTAAATCACATGATAGTGTGTATACTTAAAACATGAATGAACAGCAGGTAAGAAAGACATGCAGAGCAAAGATGTGAGATGAAGCTTCATATCACACATAGGATGACAATAAGGCTAATATGATTTCCTACCAAACCATATCTACTGAGACTAAGCCTTTTAATATCTCTGAAGAATTATGTTGTCATACTGGATATTCAAATTTTTCCAATGTTATAAATGTAAGTAGTATGATTCAAGGTAGAGTTGGGTCAATGATCAGTTTTGCTGGTCTTGTCTGGTGGATGAGTTTAGCTTACATTTGATGTTATGCCAACCGGCTAAACTGATTAAAAATTGGTAGAATGAGAATGTGTTTACCATATTATGTTTGTTTACATGTAGTGCTGACAGAGGGTGCACAATTTACTAGATGACTGCAGAACCAAGGTGACAAAACAAAACACAGAAGTTAGTCTCAAAGAAAACTTAAACTAAGCCTGAGCCTCACTATAGACAGTTCAATGATGAGATGGAATTCCTGGAATGCCAGAAAGACAATTATGTCCCATTATCAGCCGGATATATATCATGCAACTCTAATTCCAGGTTTTACATCCAATAGACCTTTTTTTCTTAAAACCAACTCCTTTTTATGGGGGGTGGGGGGACTGAATGACTGATATGAAATTATGGTTCCGCCCATCCATCTGTGTCAGTCTTGAGGCAATATCAGATCCCTATTATGGATGGACCCCCTGCAGATGCACCCGGCAGTGTTCATTGCAAAGAGCACCAATAGAGAGGCTTGAGAACTGAATGTGCAAGACTGAGCGTCTGTGTGTGCCAGCAGCAAATGTCTCTATGCAATCCCCCTCAGGAGGCACCTGTCGCACCAAAACACTGAAGTGCTGCCAGAGATGCCTGACAACCACTTGAAATCTCTGGACCCAAGTAGGAAATAATCAATGATTTGGCCTGAAATTAACAAGTCTGGTCACTGACACTTAGAATCAAATCATAAGTTTAAAAAAGCTCCAACAGATTTAAAAGACTGAAGACACTCTTTTGCATTTATATGAACACAGGTATAATAGGTATTGGACACTGAAATGGACATTTACCTGTCCTCCATTTCAATCAAATCAAAAATACTTAATTGAAATGGACGGGTAAATGTCCATTTCATTTGTATCTCAGACACTGGGAAATAAAGAGTTGAAGGCAAGTAAAAGAAAAATCCTTATGTCATAGCTATACTATACTGTAATTTTTATGGTTTAAGTCACATTTGTCCTCTAAATGGCAGAAGTCTTGGCTTTTGATCTGTTATGTCACCACATTCACAGCCAGAGGATGAAAAAGGAAACAAAAAAAAGGAAAAAAAAAATATCACATGAACCATCCTGTAGCCTAAGACATGGAGAATGCTTTTCTTTGTAAGCAAGGAGAGAGTTCAAAAGCAAAAGCCCATCTGCACACGGGTGCCTCCAGGTCTTTCAAGGGAGCAGATAGGTTGTGTTCTGCATCTATTTTTACTACACGCCAGTGGGGACGAGTCCCCTGACCCTGGTAAGAACCACAAATGGGCTTTTCATTGCCTATGCTCATAAAAATAAGAGTTGTTGTGAGGATGCTACGCAATCACAGCATCTGACTGCAGTGCGAACAAAATAGCACCAGTTTAGGACACAAAGATCCTCCCCTCCTCTCCTCCTTTTAGATTATGTTGGTTCACATGGTAATAAAACTGTCTTAGAATTACTGGAAAGGCAAAAAAAAATGAAGTGTGCCTTCTTTTGTTTTCTGTTGAACCATTTTTATTCTGTGCGATTTCACTGAAAGACCTAATTAAATTAAATGTTATTTTTGATGAAAAAAAAAGGGAGAGGAGGACTGGATGCAATGGGAACAAAATGTAGGCCTATTTGTTTGCTCCCTGATGGTAAACACCGTTGTGACAAAGAAAAGAGGGGCCAAATCAAAAATTAGTTGGAATGGCAGATAGACATTATGACAAAGGGGGCAATGGGAACATTGACCGGTTGACTGGTTCAAAATTGGTTGCTGGGTTTTCAAGCTGGTTTCCAAAATGGGGGTGCCAGTTAGGAAACAAAATATAAGGGGAACTTTAGCCCCCTACTTTGGCCAACAAACTCAATGAGAGCACCAACAGAGCCAAGCGACGAGAAGAATGCAACAGATGCTCTAATGTGACTCAAGTGGTGTGATGGTCCCGCACCAGTTTCCTGTAAGCTATGGGGCCAGAGACTTGTGCAACAGAGGAGAAAAGAGGGGTAAAGGGGGTACTAGGCAGCTTCCTCTGAATACCAAATAGCATGAAAGATTAGCATTCCAATAGCTCTCTCCATACCAACAGACCCCTCCCACAGTGCTAATCTAAAAACACAGAGACATACAAGGAATGTTAAGAGCCTTGTCATGTGAGTGCTGATGCATTTATCAATGACAGTGCAAGACTGGGGGCAAAAATGGCAATAAGCATGGTTATCATCACATTTCCAGATATAGGCAAATATCACCTAAAATATCAGATAAAATATCCTATTTTAACATGCTTCTTAAGTGGAAGGAAATTTTTAAGGACTAAACTCAGAAAGATCATCTCATCTCCTTCTCGTAACCTTGTATCTCACAATGAGCAGCCTCAACTTTTTATCCCCTGCCTCAGGGGTTAATTACCAAGCCCACAGACTCAGCAGAGCCAAATTACAGCTCCATCATTATCACAGTTCCCTCATTCTCATAGACACTCTTCTTATATATGCTCAATATATATGCCACACAGCACATGGGAGATATTTCTTTGTCTGTATACCACCTGTCAGGCTATTTGTAAGAGGATTTTAGACATCTTGGGCCATACAATTTCCCTGTTGATTCAGTCCAAGCAAGTTTGAAGGATTTAAAATCCCTGTTTCTCCCCTGTGTGTGTTTTAGGGCGTGAAAAAGTGATACTCTAAGCTTTTTCTAAAGGTCATATAGGGGAGGTTGTGAATGCTAAACATTTTCAGGGGTTGGGTAGTGTAGGTGAAGGATCAATAAATGTGTGCTGCGAGACCTCAAGGGAGCTTAGGCACCTAAAACCAGTCATTGATTCTTCCTAAGGGGTACTATGGAGAAAGAAAATAACAAAAATGTTCGTATTTCAACTGATTGTAGTAATCAATACACATCCTTGCCTGGAAGCCGGGAAAGGACAATTTAAATGAGAGTTGCTTTAAAGGCTTTTAAAAGATTTAACAAAATATTACAGTTTATGGAGTCGTCTCATTTTGCTTGGGCACAAGTAGACTAACAGGCCACCTTAAACAATTCATTGAGCTCTTTCATTTTTTTCATTTATTTTCATTTCATTTCCTTATGTCTCTCATACTGGTCAACATCTGATTTAGATCAGCACAACAGCAGCTTAACTCATTTGATTAAAAAGGGGAGAGTAACATGGGCTGCAACAACATATCAACATAAATGTCAACAAGCAAAAGGACAATTACACAAAGTATTTTGACCAAACGGTTTAAACTTGTTGAGGCGGCACTCACATTTGCTCAGAGATAAATGTCCCAACCATAAACTAGTTCATGTCTGGCAATGGACATTTGTTACTTGACAATAGCCATTTTTGTCTCCTTATTTCACCACTGTAGACTACTTAAAAAAAAGCTTTTAAAACATCCCCCAAAATTTCTTAAACAGAAAACATTATTCTTGACTGGAGTTGATGTTCTTATTTTTAGCTAAGGGGCATCATCAACTTAGCTTAAATAAAGCAAAGTTAACCACGAATAGATATTCAACTTTCTAGTTAGATGACAGTTAGTGGGCAGACATAAAAGGCAGTAAAATATGGAGAGAAAAAAATATTCTGATATTTTTGACATTGATATTTTAGGGTTGACTACCCAAAAGCATTTACAGAGTAGGGTTTCTGAAAAATAATCATCACTTAAGTGGATAACATGACAGAGTGGGTAAAGGCTAGAGCATCTGGTTATGTTCAGAAAACTGCCTGACTCTAAAGCAACTTTCAAATCCAGAAAAAAGAAAACACTTATTTATTCTTATTCTACTTATTTAGATTAGATGATATTTACATGCATGTCACCTTGCCATACAATAATATAACAATTTTTTGATTACCCGGCTCAGCTACACCCCTGAAATTAATACAGCTCTTTCCTCCTATTAAACCATCTTCAAAGAGGCTCTGAGAAACCATATTCACTCCTTCAAAGTTGCACAGTAGCATCAAAAGACTAGTTGTACTGGTCAGCCGTGAAAGTGTCTGTTAGAACATGAAAGTGAATTTAGTATGAAGGTGAAGTGAAACGTCTCATCACATGATGCAACAGATGTACAACATCATGATCACAGTGTAAAAGTTAATACACTAACACAATCCATGCATTTTGTATCTGACATCTGCACATCTCAGCCACATGTTATGAAAGGTGTTTTGGCGACTTACAGTTCATCTCGTTGCCGTTGTGACAGCACCATGGTGGTGGGGCAGTGTGGGCGGGGCTGGGAGGGATCGGATGGTAGAAGGTGAATCTTGTGCAGCTGCTGCGCTCTCCTCAATCAGGAGATGAGCTGTGCTGATCAAAGCAACACGGGTGAGGATGAGATGCGTACTCCAGCGACAGGCAGTTGGTGTTGTCCAGACAAAGACGTTGACTGAGAGAAGGGGAATGCAGGAATCTGCCCCCCAACTGGCTGACTCCAGGGACAAGAGAAGTGGAGAGCCTGCAGACCAGTCACAAGCCAAGTCTACACTGCATCTGTAGAGGAGAAAGGGGGAAAGTCAGGATTAGGTATGCATGAGCGATAACAGGAGGAGTGGGTGGAGATGAAAATGTTTATAGGCCAGAGGAGAACTGCATCAATGTCTGCATCAGTTTATATGTAGATAAAATGGATGAAGAACCTGTCCACAATAATAAAAATAGCAGAAATACAAAATTAAACCATCATTTCCTACTAAACAAAGACATGACTTCCACAGAAAAAATATCATAAAAAAACACCTCCTTTGCATTAACTACTCCCTCATTTGCTTTTCAGCGTCACTCCTATCTACCTTCATAATCTGTTTGTCATGTCACTAGTCTGGTCTGAGAGCTCTGGTCTGCTCTTGCAGCAAATTCCTTTCTTCGTCAACATACAAGAGCTGACCCACATTCTCTGAGCAACGTACTTCTGCTCCCAGGTTGCCAACAGAAAAGAAAAACAGGACACAACTGAGCAGGCTCGAGTAACGGCTGTGTCAAATTCCCCCGACCCCATCTTCTCAAGAGTTGGCTGACCTAATTGATGGCACGATGAAATCACCATGACCTTCAGCAAAGAATTTATTAGTGTAAGTGTGACAATAAATCTATTGACAGCAGTGAAGTTTTGATGTGTGAAACCATAATTGACAACAATATGCAATGAAGCTAACAATGTGCTGAAGCCTATTTTTACACTACACTGAGTCTTGAAAAGCATTTTACTAAACCAGGTACCCACTGGAATACTAACTGTGGGCTACAATAAGCCTCTTAGTCTACTGGGACCAGCCTGACTAAATCTCTGCCAGACCAGTAAACAAAGGTACAATCAAAGCCAATTTACCTCTTTCTAGAGACATTCAAATGGACAGAACTACAATCAGATCCATGTACACAAGAAATGTGTGTTATGTATGAGATCTGCTACATGTGAAAGGAGCAGCAAAGGAAACCGTGACACATCTGGAGAAAGCAAAAGGACTGGAAACGCAGAAGGAGGCAGCGATGAGGGAAAGTTCACACATTCCTTATTTCAGCTGATAATGCAGGAGTGACATTGCCACAGGCGAAAAACCCTTCTTTTTACTCTTTGTTTGCAGGAAAGGAGAACAGAAGCTTGGGGACATTTAAAACATGTCGGCTACAGATCTAAGATTGAGTCCATTCTCCTAAATTCAAAAGGTGGTGTTTGCCGTATGTATGTATGTATGTATGTATGTATGTAACACTCTGACATAGAAGGCGGCACTCTAACTTTACAGCTGACCTCTGGATCCTGGTGATACCACACCACACCTGATGTGAAAACACTCAAAATATGATTACTCTGGTGTGTCCGAGGGTCACAGCAGTAAAACAACACAATAAGGTGATGACACCAAAGCTACAAATGGCTCGTTCTAAAATTCTACACATACAAAACATCCATTTAAGACCTCCACATTCAACCTCCACCTATAAAACTGCTGTAGTGGATGAAATGAGGTCACCTACTATGTATTGATACTTCTGTCTGTGCTGCTGGCAGCTGTCATCGCTGTGAGTAGCCATTAATGTGTTAGATTCCCTTCCCGCACATCTCATTTGTGGCTTCAGTATTGAGTAAAAATGTTTGCACAATCACATAATCAGGCTAATTGGGTGAGCACAAAATGAAGTGTCTTGCTGGAATAGCTAGAGATGCATCTATAAATCTGCTCACCGACGGTTAATAATGGTGATGTGTCTTCCTCCCATTGATTGTCTTTGTGTAGTGGCAGGAACTATACAATAAAGAGCCCCTTACAGTAATGGCACTGTCTGCTTTGAGAGATGTTTAATTTCCTTACAAGCACTTACAGCCTATCTGTTGTTGTAGTAAATGGCAATTTGTAATTGATAATAAAAAACATACTCTGATATGATTTCAGTTAAACACCAACCAAAAACCAAACCAAATGACTAAAACAGGAGAACCATTTTTGGAAAGGTTTTGTGTCAGCAAATCTTTCAAAGAGGATATTGCAATGACAGTTTGAGACAACACCTCAAAAATTAAATGTACAACACTGATGCTGAATATTGGTTCATATTTTAACATATCAGTCAGCAGTACAGCAATACAACTTGGCAACTCTCAACCTATCAAGTATGACAGACAGTGTATGTGTACAACATATTGGACAATTAACGCTTCCATGTCTGAACAAAGGAAGCAGCCCCGAGAAATTAAGTATGAGAAGAGGACAATAAAAACAACAGTTGGAGGGGCACATATCCAGAAAAACTCACTTGAAAGTGCTTCTGCATATAGGCCTATACATTTGAGTTTGACTTCATAGATCTGAACAAGCCATCCAGACCTTAAAAGGCACTCACATCTTTAGAATTACCTAAACATAGGTGTGCTGCTGTTCTCTCAAGACAATTGAGCTGATTTTTTTGGGAGAGGGGTTTAAAGAGATAAGAGCTGAAGTGGAGTGTTTAAGATAGAGGTTGAATGCAGGTATATTCGGGAAGACGTGAGAAAAATCTACTGGTTTTGAAACATTGCCATTAACAAACATGTTTTAATAGAAACCTTAAATAACAAGCATGTGACAAGTATGTGTCCCACTGAATCCCAACTAATAGTATAGCTCTGTAGCAAAACATAACAAAAATCACAGAACTTACCACCCCAGCAGTGCTGACAATTTTGACAGTTATCACCTCACTGTCACATCTTATTCACAGTTTTCCACTAACGTCATTATGCCATCACCCTTTCAAAAGCAAAGCATCTCACACAGCTGGAATCTGGAGCAACTTCATTTTCTCTTGGTGACTTCACCTTCACAACCCCTTTGTCCTGGGAATGCTACATTATTATTCTTGACAGCCAAAGCATAAATCACTACTGTGATTAAGCAAAATAAACAGAATAAAAAGGGGCTTAATTACAAGAAAAGTGCATGACAAAATAGCTACAGTTAATTCCACAACACTGTCCATGTTCCCTGCATGTTGAAAAAGTTCCAGCTGAATAGAAATAGCACAAAAACAGAAAAATGCCTTCTGTGTTTTGGCATCTTGACAAATAATTTTGTTTTGTAGCTAGGAAATTCTTTCAGATTTATTCTTGTGTTCAGATTTTTTGTTTGAATGTTTGAGATGTCTTTTTAAAATATAATATAATATAATTATTATAATATAATGCATCTTTTGGATATGACAGAGGATTTTTCAGAATTTTATGGAATCAAATAGCGGTCTCATGGTCATCTGGGAATGCCTGAGTCCTAAATTGACAATTTCTGGTTTCAAAATGTACCAATTCCCTATTCCAAAATCATGTTTTATCCATTGAAGCCACCAAAAACAGTTTAACTGTAGTTTCAGTCGTGGTACCAACACTATTCAAATTCTGATTAAGATAATTTGGTGGCATTATATGTTACAATCAGGAGATAGCTACACAAACGGTCATTTTCATGCCTACAGTGCACTCATTGTGCTGTATCAGCTGGATAAACATGGATAATTTATTATGTCAAGCAATTAGGAAGCAGGTTATGTGATGCAGCTCTGACATTAGCCTTAAACCAACTAACCTCCACACACACACACAAGGCAGAATATTCTGGAAATCTCCAGTTTCTGTGAACAGTTGTTCTTGAAAAAGCACTCAGACAGAAATTATCCAAAGAGCTTTATCAGTAACTCAGTGAACATCTGGCTCAGCTTTCAATTTGCAGCCTTAATGACCTGAATGGTGCTTGTGTCAGTTATGTAGGTTGGTAACAATCAGATATCCTTATTTAATTGCACAGCTAGTGGCATCTTCCTTTAGTAACTAATAAAAGGAGGGTCTATTAACACAACTCAGCAACAGATGTTCATACTGTATTCATTGCTCCGTCTATCCCTCCATACATTTCAACACGAAAGTCACCAGGAGAAAAATAAAAAAATAATCATCTCTCATTCTCACAAGAGTGTAGGGCCAATTAAATTAGCAGGCCAGCTTCCTATCTGTTAGCCGATGTTGAAGTCGAGCAAAGCCAACAACCACACACAGAAGTACAAGAAGAGGCTGAGCAGGCAGGAAACTATCAGGGAAAACAAATCGATTGCATGCCCAAGCCAACCTGTATATACAGGTGGGAGCAATACAATGAAAATGAGTTAGCCTCATTCATTCATATGTGTTTGAGTTAATTGTAAAGTTCCCCTTGGCAGCCATAAGATTCTTGTTGAATCTCTCCAGGGTATTTACTTCATGCCAACAAGTTTCTAGTTAAATTACTAGCACTCTAAATTTAGACATGAGGTGAATGCTGAGTCTGTCAGTTATTGGTGCCAACTGGCAAGTAAGAAGCAGGTTCAAATCAAAACTTTAAAATCTTCAGGCTACATTGGCAACCATTTTAACTGGTTGCTAAAAATATATACAACAGCCTCTAAAGCTTTTTGTCAGTGTTAGTTTCAGGCAGACATTGTCCAACGTTTCCTCACAATCAAAGCGGTCATTTATAGGTTGACAGTCAGTTGTTGCTGGAAGCAGTTCAATAACAACCCCGCAGCTCACTGGTGGGCCGCCCATCTGGACGGTGAACCTCTGGGCTACAGTCATCTTAGATGAGGAGAGTTATCCGGGTATCTATCTGCTCTTCAGCCTGCCACAGTCACAAAGATAAACAGCCTTTCAGGCACATCAATGTCTGTTGACACAAAATAACAAGGAAGCCCCCCTCGGCAAAACTGTGCATTCTGCTCCTTCAGGCAATATTTTAGTTTTTACTACCCCAACAACATGAGGGTGGAAAACCCTCCATCATCTGTGACTGTCCTTTTCTCTCCTGTGGTTGAAATGGCCACAAGTGCCAACAAAGCAGCTCTTGTAATAGCTGAAACTTGGGCAGGCGTCTGTGTTTCCATTGCTGGTTGTTTGGCTGAACTTATTCAAATCAACTTTTGATAAAACTCTGGACAGACCAAGAGTGCCTTCAAGTAGACTGTAAGGGAAATGAAGCATGCCTGTATGTGACGTCTGAAGAATAAAATTGACCCAGCAATACAAAATTCAAGCCTGTTTCCAACATGTGTACTGTAGTTTGAACTTTGAGCCATTTCAAAATAGTGGTTTGTGTACTTGTGTTTTTTTTTCTGACACATGAAGTCATCAAAATTCTTAACATTATATTATTTGACTAATCTGGATTTTTTTCCTGATGAAAATACCATAAAATCTGTCAAAATTAGTCATGGCTTTCATACCAAAAGTGTGAATGTTGTGTGCCTTGAAAAATAGCCTAACTTGTCAGGGCTTGATGGGCTCATTAGGTTAAAACATAAACAAACACTAAAGACAGAGACATTAATAATTATTCTAAACCTAAAAAAGTCTTAAGGCCACTCCTATTGACTCACCACAGGTGTCACAATATACTTTAAGTGATTTTGTCACCATCAGTGCTCTTCCAGCAGATTACATTTAAAAGATTACTTGTTTTGCTTAATCTTAACATAATATTGCTAGACTGACAAAAAAAAAAAAAAAAAGAACTTTGAAGATTATTGTTTCAAAATAACTCGGGCTGTAAGAGTGATCAGATTCCTACTTAAGATGGTTGTATTGGAGTCTGTTCAAGTATAGTCACGGTTAAAAAACAAATACGCCTACCTGAGAGGAGAGTACACAATCAGCGTTTATTTTTTAAGCTGAACGCTGTTTCAAAGATAAATATTCATCAATATCCCATAATTCCAGTTGATCAGCTGCTGCGCAGTCCTTACAGGCGTGGCTGGGAAATAAAAATCACCAAAGGGATCCTTGCATAAACCATTGCTTTGTATCCGATATCACGACAAGGTTGTCCAAAATTACGAGTGGGGCTGGTTTGTCATATTCAGTGCACTACTTCATGAGAGCCACCAAATTATGATTTGCATCCACGCCAGTGCAGCTAAGCCCTCGGTCCACACATTCCTGTTCCGTATCACCCAATCATACATGCACACAATGAGAAAGAAAACGTGCAAATGGAAGAACGAGGCAGACACTTGAGTGCTGGAGAAGACGCAGTACATACAAACTGATCGACTGCGATGTGCTCCACCCTGATTTTCTAATACCGTGCCAACAAGCCGCATGAAAAGTCGCAGAGATGATGGGAGCTTCAGTTGAGCATGCCTGCAGCCATAAGCGAGCATCCAACAGTATGACAGCGACAAACAGCCCCAAAGGAGGATGTAATGGTAGAAAACTGCAGCAATGGCTGTCTCATGTTAAATTATATCTGCACAAAAAATGCACAACTCTACCCAGATGGCCAATAACACTTTATGTAGTATTAATGTGAAGCTGCAGCGCCGATTTACAACAAAATACCCACACGGTGATGCAAATAAAATGAAGTCAGACTTGCAGTTAGCTACCAGTAGTAACATTGCGCGACCTACATTTGATTTTTGTCGTCGTTTGTTGGGTTTTTGACAGTTTACACTAACGCCGCCTCAAACTATGCTAATTACTGATTATTACTAACTTGGGATGGACGCCAAATGCAGCTGTATTTTCAGCTGGCTCTGCCAAACCTTGCACACTGGCATGTTTTGCCAACTGTGGTCGCTAACGATTTTAGTCGACATGACGACGCTGCCGGCCTGTAGCTTAAACGTTAATATCAATGCTCAGTTATCGTTAGCTAATGTTAGCTAAAGTTAACGTTAGCCAAGTTAGCTCCCCGGCAATACAGCCAGAAAGTTAGCTCGTACTCATGAAAACTATGGCCTCATTTTATACATTTACGCTCAATATGCTGCGATTAACTTACAAAGGAGCTAACGTTGGCCGACTTGAATTATAGGTAGTGCACAGGACTGTTTATCCGGACACAAGGATAAACTCCGCTGACAAGGTACCTGCTGCTCCAATGCAAGCGGCCTATCCGCCATTTTGAGACATAAAAAGGAGGTGCAAAAATTACAGCCACATCGTCATTTTCCCCACCTAACACCAGATTCCTTCGCCCCCGACCGGCTTCATAACTGAAAACTATTTGAACTCACCCTATTGTTTCTGCCCGTGAATATCCTCAGCCGTCTTTAGCGGTAACACGACCCGACAGGGCGTGAAATTTCCGCTCCAAAATATGATCTTGTGATGTGGAGGTAAACTGTGCCCGTCTTGTCTCTCCGCCGCTGCTTGCTTGTTTTTTCGTAGGCTACCGCATTCGCCTTCACCCGGGAGCGCGCACGGAGCTCGCGTTCACGGTCCAACAGGAGCGCGCACGCCCTTGGTAGCAAAAAAAAAAAAAATCTTTGCTTTGTTAAACGTTTTTATAACCCTTAAACTCTTTCATTTCAACCCAAAGAAATTAAACAATAATTTAAATATTGTGTGATTGTTTCGGAGACTTGACATTAATGGATCTTATTTTGTACATTCTAATAACGCAATAAAATGATAATATATTTCAATTTTAAACTAAACTAAAATTATTCACCTTGTTAAATGCAAATTAGTGGTTAGACTGAATCTTAATATGTTGATGGTCTATGCCTTTTAGTTACTTTTAGTTACTCTTATCTTACAAATATTTAGACTTCCACTCCACTAATTCAGGAGTAAATATTAAGTATTAAAATAAATACTTCATACTACATTTATCTGATACTAATCAACCTTGCAAATTAATAATTTATATATAAAAAGTAATCAACCTATAAAATATTGTACATTAAATTACCCAATAGTTTATAGTAGTAACAATCTAAAAACACCTAAATCTCAGCCAGCAAAAATTGCTGCTGATACAGTGCTATACAATAAAAATACAAAATAACTTGCTCAAAGGATGAGTACTACTCCTTGGGTTTTACGTCTAATACTTAAACTAAAATTTTCTACCTATACTTTTATCATTCTACCCAAGTAAACATAGAAGCACGATTATATTTGTTCGATATTTTAATACTTCCGTCACTGGCTTTTGTATGAGTTACAAAGCTCCAAACAGAGTTTAACTATTTTTATTTTATTCATCTTGATATAAAAGCATCCTCAAACCAAAATATAATTAGATCGTTATTTTGTAAAGAACAACACACAGATACCACACATCATCAGGGGAAGCAGACTCAAAACACTTGGCCTCAGAAGCCTTTGTGCAGAAAAAATGTCATCAGCTGGAAAAATAAAATAACAAAACTTTCACACATTCATTATTTTTGAGACAACAAATGCAACATGGGTGTGGAATATATTGGGGTTGATATTAGGCTTTTTCTCCCCACACACAGACCTTTAATAGTTATTTTCCATAGGATCCACACCTGAAAATAAAAGGAATATTTGTCTATATTAATACGTAAAGTCCGTTAATATGCACAGTTTCCACACTTGCTCTTTATTTCAGACATTCAGGTTGCAAAATATCATATGTGCAAATTATGTGAAAAAATGCTTAGTTTTGTTTCATATAATTACACCGTATGTCTTCCTGTTTTTCCACTTCTAATGCTAATGTCTAATAACATAAGATTATATCTGAAACATTTTAACAGTTGAACTATTCTAAATAAAAATGTCACGCTGAACTCTACTGAAGCGAGATTAATGCCTCTAACTATTTGGTATTCAGTAATAAATACCCAAACATCAGGCAGATGGGATTTTAACAGGTTCAGAAAATGCTCAACAGGTTGTAGTCATACACACAGACTGTATGACTTATATTTTTGAGTGGATGCAAAATAATTAAATTCCCTCAACTGAACTTGTCAAAGTCAAATAAAACATGCACATATTTATGTGTAGCTCTACTGCAACATCTCCTGCCATTCAGGTCAATGCATGCCCTTCAGAATGAGACAAATGTTGGTGTGCCACCTTGTGGAGTCTGTTGGTACTACTGGGGAAAACGAAAGCTGGGGGGGGGGGGGGGGTAAGAAATTTAACAAATGATACAATAAAACAAAATAAAATCAAAAGGCCCATTTCACCTTAAACTGCACCTGTTCTACCTGTTATTACCCTGGTCTCATTCAGAAGCATCAATAATAGGCACAATCCACACCATGCTGTGCTATTGTCGTTATGACATGTTTTAGGAGCATGATCAAGAAAAAAAAACCACTGTAATAACCGACTCTCAAGAGCTCGCCTTTTGTTTTCTTTAATACCGCTCTCTTATTTTCAGGTATTTCAGCCGGTACAGCAAGTTGTCCAGCTTGTGTAGTTAGTACAAACTGAATTTTTCTTTTTCCCAAAACAATCAGTTCCAGCACCATCTCTATTGCTTTAATCACATACATTTAGACACGGCAACAATCAAGTAACATATTGCCATGGGAGGGATACATTGCATGTATACAAGCGTACACAAACCTTTATCAGTCTCTTTTTGGTACATCACATTGAGGCAGCCCTTCTTTTGTCCACTTTTGGTTGTGCCGCGGACGTGATCAAACACACCAAAACAGCACAAGAAAGTGCACTAAACACTGCTCAACGAACAGAAACTCCTGGCTGGTTTTCATCTCGGTTACATATGAAAAAATGACCCAATAATGGAAAGAAAGAAAAAAAAGAGAAAAAAAAAAACACCCAGCAACAATAAATCAGTCACTACTGCCAATGCTGAGCACCTGTCTAGTGACGAGGATCATTTCAGAACCAGTTCACACACAAACAGATTTACAACATTGGTGGCCATGAATGTTTTAAGAAAAGAGGCATCAGCCCTCCAACAGGTTTACTATGAGTAGAAAAATAAAACATTTGGAAAGCCTATGTTCGCTTAGCCTCTATTCAGAACTATGCAGCAGCAAAAGCAGCAGCCACCCGGCCAATAGATTTTTCTGTTGAACTACACAAAGACACACACACCATCACACATACAAACATACATGCACATATTCTTCAATGTGTAAAAATAGAAGATTGAACACAGCTAGTATATAGATAGATAAATTTACTGCGTAAAGGTGGACGTTTCAAATCTGCGTTATCCATAAACATCAATCAAGTACCTGTCTAAATCTGATAGAGATTTATACATCTTTTTTCCACTTCTATACATTTTCTATAAAACAGACATGGCTTAAATTAACTGATGATCAACAGTCCTAAAATACCTTCTTGATTCTCCTGTGCACGTTTACAAAACCCATTGTTTACTAAAAAAAAAAATTCCAGGAAATGAAATCAAAGCTCACTGTATGTGTCACTGTATTGTTTTGCTTGCTTGAAGAAACAGGAACCATGGGGAACAGCAGGCACCCACCTGGGATGTCGTAAGTACAAATGATAGAAGGATTAAATTAATTAACCATCGGGGACGTTCAAGCGCCATGAGTGACTGCTGCAAAGAAGCCACTAAAAAGGGAATTTACATTCGGAAGCCCCGCCTGAAAAATCTCAAATTTAGTGACTTTATTCTGGTCTTAGTGCACAGTAGAAAGTACCCCTGAGTTCTCGGACAGGGTGGGTGCTTCGTCACTAGGAGCACCGCTGTGTGTGGGGGGTGGGGATGGCTACGTGCCCAGGGGTCTTCGAGGCTGTTTGGGGGTTGGCGGGACAGGATGAGGTCCTGGGCTAACAGTGCTGGGGGACGTTTGAGCTGAGAAGAAGCATGACTGGGGGAATATGGTACAGTGGATAAGGCTCTGGTATACAATGTCATGGTCTTCCTTGGTCTCCCTCCCCCGGCTGCAACCATGCTCTCATGTGCAATCGTATTTCTAAGCAGCTAACACCTCGAGTGACGTCAGGTTAGCAGGTTCTCGCGCCGGGGATTTTTCAGATTGCATGTTACATTGATTCTAGGTTTGTACTTTCTCCTCCCTGCCTTCCTACCTGGTAGGAAACTCCCGCTCTGTATTCTTTTCGTTCTACAGTTCATACAGTTTGTTCTCTGGACTGCCCTGACCCATCCCTCCCCCTTGTTTATTTCAATGCTGATTTAGACCGCACGCCTCTCGGGTCCACAGGCTCAGTGACATGGCTGTTGCATCACTTCCTCTCCCCGCCCCCCATAGCAGAAAGTAGCTGTGTTGAGGGCTTCTATACATTAATCAATGGGAATTTTGTCTTCTAGCTCCAGTGGCCTGTCCTCAGTTGGCTCCTCGCTCTTTCCCAGCTCCTGCAGTTGCTGCCGCCTCTGCACCTCTGCCTTCAGGTTCTCCAGATCCTTTTGGCTGTAAAGCAACACACACACATATACACACAAAATCAATACTTGACTTCCTTTAGAGGAAATGTCTGGCATGGATTGAACATTTTACATTTTTTGTCCTTTATTTATCTCCTCACACAGAGATGTGGCGGTCACTCGTGAATCTATTAAAATGTACTAAAATCTACAGTGAAAATCAAAATAAATTGGATTACAGTCATCATTACTGGCAGAATCAGCATAGCATATTTTAATCTAATGAAATCCAAGTTAATGCAATGGCAGCATCCCCTCTTTATAGCAGTGCACTTTCACTCCTTTTTAACAAGTTACTGACTCAGTTATGTTGAACAGAGCTTTAAAAAAAAAAAAAAACTAAATATATGCCCAGCATTTTAGTAGGCTGAGGCACAACTACAATATATTAGTTTGTGTATTTTATTTCATTGATTTTCTTATATGATATTTTTTTTTTAATTAATTGATTGATTTTTTTTTGTCTTCCTTATTTACACATTTCTTTATATGTATTAAAAAAAAAACTATATTTTAAGTTAAATAAATTACATTTTTTCAAAGTCAATGAGTTAGTTGTAGTTGTAGTTGTCGTTCTTAATATGGAGCAATGAGGCGGGCAGCTCCACCCTGCAGGTGTTTGTCAGGTACCTGAGCGGTATGAAGATGATGCCGTTGATGATGTTGAGCTGCTCCAGGACGCTGGCCATGCTGGGAGCGGTGAACTGAAAAACAGGAGCAAGTAAAAAGAGTGGAATCAGAGATCAGCAGTGGAGAGGAAACAGATGGAAAATCCAAAAAATAATTACATAAATAAACAACACGTTGTGGACAGGAGCAGTCACCTTGAGGGGCATGATGCTGGCGTTGGAGCCGTTCTTATAGATCTCATTCATGGTTCTCTGCAGAGCGACGGCCTGCTGGGTGAGATACTTAAGGTACTCTGAGCTCTCCTTGGTCTTCTCATGTGCCTCGCCCATCTGAGAAAAGAAAAAGAGAAAAAAACAAAACATGTAAGATATCATTTCGTCACAAATGAGAAAAAAGTGTATGAGTTCCCAGCAGCGCAGAGTTGCTCACCTGGTTCTTGTAAATGGTGTAACCCTCCTTCTCGTGCTGCAGCGCCGAGCGGAACTCCGC
Source organism: Hypoplectrus providencianus (assembly GCA_028566105.1). NCBI lineage: Eukaryota > Metazoa > Chordata > Actinopteri > Perciformes > Serranidae > Hypoplectrus > Hypoplectrus providencianus. The sequence goes on along the minus strand of JAOWBC010001387.1, from coordinate 12,584,990 downwards.
CTTGCTCTCGTAAACCCTCGCAACCAAATGATGGCTGGAATAGGAAAAAAAAGCAACGCAATGTAATTCCTCATAAAAATGTGAAGAAACAACAGGTGATAAATGATATTCAGATTTTTTTTAAATTCTTTTTTAAAAACATATTTTTTTTACTTTTCTTTGCCTTACTGTATATTTATTTTTCTCAATCACATTGTTTTGTTTTATTTCTTTCTGAAACATTATCTTGATGTGTGTTTTAAATTTATTTATTTTATTTTATTTTTTTAAAGAAAAAGCAGACCTCACACTATTTAGACAATTCTGTGACTAAAGCTGATGATTAATCTCTCCCCACCTGAGGGCCACTTTAAGGGACCGGGGTCCGTGGTACTTAGTGTTGATGGTCAAGGCGTTCTCCAGGAATCTCAGAGATAAATCGTACTCCATCACTCCATGCAGCACCAGCCCAATGTTACTCTGGGGGAATGTTAAAAATGTTATTTTGCCTGGTGTAGGTCGGATTTCATTTCATCAGTACAGATGTATTATTGCAGAAGCAGTTCATATTTCTTTTTTATAAATCTCCTGTAAATGCTGTACTCACATCGAGCAGTGCCATCTCTGGGTGGTCCTCCCCACAAACCAACAACATGAGGTACCGGGCGCGGTAGAGCAGCTTCAGGGCGGTGGACAGCTGGCCGTTGGCAAAGCAGTACAGAGCCAAGTGCATCTGGAAACAGACAGACAGGTTAGAGGGGCAGGAAGCATCTTCAGCTGGAACTGAACCCTGTAAATGTTTGGCGCTGTGACTTACATATTCCTGAATGGTGTTGGGGTGCTCGATGCCGAGGACTCTTTCGCTCATCAGAACAGCCTTCTGCTGGTTGCTGAGAGCCTGCCGGTAAATTCACAAATGTCATTTAGGGATATTATATCCAGGAGTGGACTCAGTGTTGTACTTTACTAAGTTTTGAGGTACTTGGTCTTTACTTGAGCATTTCCACATACTAAACTTTAAATTATACTATACTTTCTCTTACTTACTCGTAAAATAAATAATTTAAAAAAATAACGCTATGGCAGTACAAAACAGTTTGAAGATTAAAATACAAACTATTGCAACAGCCAATGAAAGCCTTACTTAAAAACCTCAATAGAAGCTTGAATGTAAAATTAAAAAAATAAATAAATAAATAACTGTGTAGGAGACTAGGTTGTCCCCATATTTGGGTCTACCTCAGGATGGTCTCCCATGATGTAATTAAGGCGAGCCAGCAGGCGCAGGCAGGCACAGATCTCTACATGCATGGCGCCGTACACGTTGTTGAAGAGGTTAAGAGCCTCGTTGATCAGCTCACAGCCCTCCTTCAGAAAACCTGAAAGTGTGAAAAAATATAGTACGATTTTATTTTCATTCAGGGGAGATGCTACAGATGAATAGAGTTTTCTATTTTTCAAAGATAACACCAGTATATATATAAATATTATCATCATATGAATCAATAATATAAAATAAGTTTAAAAAGAAAAACAGAAGAAAATAACAAAGATGGCATTTTAAGTGAGAAAAATAGCCCAAAAACTCAAAATTGCCCAGTACATGAAATTAAATTTTTTTTTTACCTTGCTGTACTTTGGCCTGCCCGCTCTGGAAGAAGTGGAAGGCATCTGAGGCTTTGGGGTTGACGTGCTTCACAACAGGGAAAATATTCAGGATGTCCTCCTCTGTGAAGGCAGGCTTGTGGCGGCTGTCGAAGTTGTACTCCTTTATCAATATCTAGAATTAAATTAAAACCAGTAAGTAAATTTATATCGTGTACTTGGTTAAGTGCTACCTGAGGTCCTTAAAGACTAAAAACAAGTCTTACCTGAATGCCTGTTTTGATTGAAATTTCTCTGAGCAGCGTGGTTTTCTGGAGGCCATATTTGTCCACCACCTGGTCCACACTTTCACTGTGCAACAAAAATCTCATTTCTCAGCAATAAGCACAAAATGTGAGAGCTTAAATATGAGTCACAGCCTCAGACGGAGACTCACCACTGGATGGTGAAGTGATAGTAGCTCTTTGCCTCAGAGGCGATGTTCTTCCACAGCTCGCTGGGCGTCAGGCTGGCCCACGCCGTGTTGTCGCCGCCGCCGGGGACCCTGTTGCGACGCTTGCGGCTTTTGCGGCGTGACACCAGCTCGTCGGGAGGCAGGTGGGCGACGGCGTCGGGGAAGGAGCTCAGGAAGCAGTTGAGGAAATGGCTTACAGCGGCAGAGAGGGCAGACAACTCCACACCCTGCACCGAGAGGAAACATTCAGTAATCCAAAGACATGTAGGTTTGACTTTCAGACTCTGAACTCCAAACAGTTTCACTGCTGTCACATTTTACAATCAGAGCTCAATGTGGGGAGAATAATTTCCATTACGCAATATATAAAAGGTGTCATGCAATAAATAATTAAAAAAAATACTTTCTGATAATTTATTGCCAAAAATAAATTGTAAAAACAAATCTTTATACAAACAATATTTTAAAAATTGAAAAAAAAGACAGGCTTCACATGCTAAATACATTTATGTTTCTCTGAATTTTGTCACATAACTGATGGTCTCAGCTGAGTCATACATGACTTTCAGATTGTGCTGAGGAGTGCAGAATATTTTTTGTAGCACAAATGGGTTTTTTTTGGCAAAATCTTAAATAAGATGTGTAAAATAAGGAGATTGTGACATTGCCATTTTGAGCTTAGACTTGGTTATTTTCCCCAAATAAAGCATCCACTGCTATTCACTTTAGAACAGTCACAATAATTTATTTTTTTATATATTAGGGCTAAAATATTGGGTGTAATTCCAGCAGGTTGTGGGGTTCAGAAGGTTTCCCAACATCTTAAATATGGAGAAA
>JAOWBC010001387.1:12482511-12507338 GCA_028566105.1 Hypoplectrus providencianus | reverse complement strand
AATAATAATAATAATAATAATAATAATAATAATAATAATAATAATAATAATTTCTACACATCCTGCATTGACATTGGAGATGTATGATGATATCAGCATGTCATTAATAATCAGGGAAGCAATACCAAACACTGAGCAAACATAGTACAGGGCAAGTATTGATTCATTGTATATTTCATCTAGGCAATTCAGGGTTATTGTTGAAACACTGCAAAAGAACAAAAATTACTTGAGGTGCACCTGGCAAGAGTTGTGCAATTGTCAAGTATTCTTATAATTTGGTTGTAGTATAAGTACTAATATCATACTGTGGCCTACCTGGACATGTGCAGGATGCACCAGTAGCAAATGGTATAGGACTAAACCATTTTCATACTTACAAAAAGAAAAAGCTTTACTTTACTTTAAAACCAAAAAACACCCCAAAAGTATATGATACAAGAAATCAAACACCAAAGTAAGCATTCTGAAAGGAAGGAATAATAACCAGAGAGGCACATTGAAGAAAATGTCAACTAACTATCTTTAACCATCTTCGTCAAAAGATGTGATTAAATATCAAAATGTACTGCATGCCTTTAATTTTATTGTTAAACCCTTTGGAGCTTCACCTCCAGCACGACAGGGGGCAGTAGCACACCGGAAACAGAGTCATCCGGGTACTTTGTAAATTGCGCTTGTCCAACGTTTACGTAGTTTTTAACGTAGAGGCCCAACTGTTTTATGGTAAGACGTGCAAATATCCGGCGTACTTTCCGTCCGTGATTTCCAAGAAACTGCGTTCATCGTGTGGCCGCCGTTGGTCGTGCGTGATGCGGTTTATGAAGACAAATCAACACTGAGAGTCTTAAGAAGGACAATAAAACTCTGAAATAGAGATGTTATGGTAGCCGATTGTGTGCGGGACACGGCTTTCTTCAACGCTTAAAAATCACACGGGGAGTGGAGGTAGCGAGGTGAGTGGTGGTGCAACCATTTTTGTCTCAGTTATTTAACACAGTTGTTAGCTGCTATGCTAGTTATAGCAGTTGGCTAGCTTACCGCTTCAAGCACGTTTGGCCCAATCAAAACCACATAGTGCTATCGGAATTTGAAAACATGGGAAGAAATGTGTCAGGATGTATAGTTGAAACTTTTCAAATACAAAAGTTTAACGGACGGACACTTAATCTTAGACTTAAAGTCTGCTTTTCTTGAAATTGTACATATTGTTTCAGTTTGCAGTGCGGGAAGCCATGTTGTAAAGTAAGTTAGCTAATCGCTAGCCAGCTAGTGGACTGTAAATGTTAGCGTTTCTTCTCATTGATTATGTGCAATATATTTTTTAGGAGCCAAGAAAGTAGAAGCAATTAGCCGTAAACCAACAAGGTTATTTTTTATTATCCATAGCGATTTTTGATCCTTCGCATGGTGTTCTGTCGAATAAGTTATCGTTAGTAACATAACTCGGTGTCCCAGTGTGAGGGGAAGTTCACAATTTATTTAACTTTAAATGTAATAATATGAATATTTTTTGTGTTCTTTCTTGCAACTCCGCTTTTTGGTAACATACATACATGAATAATAAACGCGGGCAGCACATCTCAATTCTTTGTCCGATGTTTTTGTTTTCAGCAGTGAGTCGCCATCATGGCAGCTACGTTCCCCTACAGAGGGGTCCCTGCTGGGATGCCACCAGGTGTACCTCCTCCTGTTCCTGTTCCGGACTTCATGTCTGAGGAAAAACTGCAGGAGAAGGGTATGTTGATTTTACTTCAAAGCAGCACCGTTCAGTATGTGGTTAAAAAGTACAATATCATAAGTATATGTAATTCGTTTTCTCACTGTGTTTTAAATGTCTGCCACATCTACAGCAAGAAAATGGCAACAGCTGCAAGCAAAGCGCTATTCGGAAAAGAGAAAGTTTGGTTTTGTGGATGCACAGAAGGAAGACATGCCACCTGAGCATGTCCGCAAGATCATCAGGGACCATGGAGACATGACCAACAGAAAGTTTCGTCATGACAAGAGGGTGTACCTCGGGTAAAAATTATTTTTTTCATTATGAACAGTAATAATCTGCCAGTTAAGTTATATTACCTGACTTATCTCTTTAGATATTGTCTTTATAGACTGCAATGCCCTGGTTTAGCTTTAAACAGACACACCTTTTTGTTTTTATTTATGTTTTGCTGATTAATTAAGATTATTTGTGTCTATGTTTTTGTTGAACAGTGCCCTCAAGTACATGCCCCATGCCGTATTAAAACTGCTGGAAAACATGCCCATGCCCTGGGAACAGATCAGAGACGTTCCTGTCCTCTACCACATCACTGGAGCTATTTCCTTTGTGAATGAAATCCCTTGGGTCATAGAGCCAGTCTACATCGCCCAGTGGGGGTAAGATATAATGATTTTGTTGTCAATAGCCCTGATGCATTATACTCACCCCAACTGAATTCCAACTATTTGTATCTCCAAATATTCATAATCATTGGTATCCCTTGTTCTCCTCCCAGCACCATGTGGATCATGATGCGACGTGAGAAGCGTGATCGACGTCACTTCAAGCGGATGCGTTTCCCACCATTTGACGATGAGGAGCCGCCACTGGACTACGCTGATAACATCCTTGATGTTGAACCCCTGGAGGCAATCCAGATGGAGCTGGACTCTGAAGAGGACTCCTCAGTTGCAGAGTGGTTCTATGAGCATCAGCCCCTCAGAGACACTGCCAAGTAAGCCCTCATGTCATTTTTGAAACCTAACAGTTTAGGTTTTACATATTTAGCTCATTTGTCGCCCGTAGAATCAAACAATAATTATTTTTTGGCCTCTTCAGGTTTGTGAATGGCACTACCTACCGTCGCTGGCAGTTCACACTGCCCATGATGTCTACACTCTACCGCCTGGCCAATCAGCTGCTCACAGACCTGGTGGATTTCAACTACTTTTATCTATTTGACCTCAAGGCGTTCTTTACTTCCAAAGCCTTGAACATGGCCATCCCTGGAGGACCAAAGTTTGAGCCACTTGTCAGAGACATCAACCTCCAGTAAGAACCTCTCATACTTTACAAATAAAAGACCTACAGACTTGACTTTTTTCATTTTATCATATTGTTGAGAACTGTTGGGATTATCACTTCATGCAAATAAGTATAAAAAATGTTCGTTAGATAATCTTTGCATTTTGCTTTTAGAATATGCATGTTTCTTAAAGTTGTTTGAATGTATCACCAAACAAAACATGAAATATGTATAGCTTATAAATGTTTTGTGCCCCAGCTGATTGTTCTGTGCCTCCTGCAGGGATGAAGACTGGAATGAGTTCAATGACATCAACAAGATCATCATCCGACAGCCGATCAGGACGGAGTACAAAATCGCTTTTCCCTACTTGTACAACAACTTGCCACACCATGTCCACCTCACCTGGTAAGAAATTAAGAAATTAGTTATTTTATAAAAAATTGCAGTTCATTTTGAAGTTATTCCAATGAATAAAAAAAATATATGCAAGATTTGTAAAATTCCTTTCAACATCTTTGCTGTAAAAAAGATCTGTTTAGTCATGAGCAAACATTGACTTAAAACAGTTAGAAAGAAAAAAAACCAAAAAACATTGCGCTTATCTAAATTTGAGTTCCAGATATGGATGCTGACTCACTGTCACTCTCTATAGGACACTTGAATAGAATTGAGACATCATTTGTGCAATTAGTAATGCCTGTGCTGTTTCCTCCTAGGACAAGGCTTTGTTTGCCCTCATATCTTTGACAAAGACGAGGGAAAATGAATACTCACATGTTTGCTCTTGCAGGTATCATACACCGAATGTGGTGTTTATCAAGACAGAGGATCCAGATCTCCCAGCGTTCTACTTTGACCCGCTGATCAACCCCATTTCACACAGACACTCTGTCAAGGTAAGTGTGGATGTGGACATGTTATTTGTCCAGGCAGATGTGAAATTTAAATGTAATTCCCTCAAAACAAATTACATGTTAAGTTTTTGGAAAAAGTCCTCTCACAAAGGCGCACTTGCATTGGTCTGCTTGCCTGTGCGTAAGAACTGGAGGAATATTGAACTGACTGGTGACATATTTATTGCTTGCTGCAGCAGCAGTTTGCTGTTCATCATTCAGATAGTTCTTGTAATTGTTGCCCATCCAGAGTGATTTGTGATCTAACACTATCAGGAATGAAAATTATTGAGGCCCCCATTCTGTACAGTCAGCAGTGTTATTTTTAAGTCAGCATTCCTAAAATCACGCTCACATTCTTTGTCTTTTCCCTTCACCTGCAGAGCCAGGAGCCTCTCCCTGATGACGATGAGGAGTTTGAGCTTCCTGAGTATGTGGAGCCCTTCCTCAAGGAGACTCCACTGTACACAGACAACACAGCCAACGGCATCGCTCTGCTGTGGGCACCGAGACCCTTCAATCTCAGATCTGGACGCACAAGACGAGCCATTGATATCCCTCTGATCAAGAACTGGTGAGAAATAAACAAATTGTTGAAAGTTGATTTGTCTTTACTGATTCAGATGTAAAATGCTATGTTTTTAGAGACTCAGTGGTTCCTGTTAAATAATTCTCCAGGTACCGGGAGCATTGCCCTGCAGGACAGCCAGTGAAAGTGCGTGTGTCGTACCAGAAACTGCTCAAGTACTATGTGCTCAATGCTCTTAAACACAGACCACCCAAGGCACAGAAAAAGAGGTGAGCATCGCTGGACAACTTTTTTTTTTTTTTAGCTTATTAATGAGTTCTTTCCAAATAAAGATTTGCCATCTGTTTTCTTTCAGGTATCTGTTCCGCTCCTTCAAGGCCACAAAGTTCTTCCAGTCCACCAAGCTGGACTGGGTGGAGGTTGGTCTGCAGGTTTGCAGACAGGGCTACAACATGCTCAATCTGCTTATCCACCGCAAGAACCTCAACTACCTGCATCTGGACTACAACTTCAACTTGAAGCCTGTCAAGACACTGACCACAAAGGTACAAACTCCTGGGCAGACCCACCTGCTGTTTAGTGCCTGAATGAACAAAAAGATTGTAGGTTCAATTTGTCTTGAACAATAATATAACAAACCTTTTGGTGGAGGCTTTACCTAAGAATATACATGGATTGAAGTGCCACAGTTTGTAATTCCACAGTTCCCATAAGGGTTCCCATGTTGACTTGCAGCTGTGTTTTTTGTTTCTTTCCTACAGGAAAGAAAGAAGTCTAGATTCGGCAATGCCTTTCACCTGTGCAGAGAGGTGCTGCGTCTCAGCAAGTTGGTGGTGGACAGCCATGTGCAGTACAGACTGGGAAACGTTGATGCCTTCCAGGTTAGTTCAGCAGCAGATTTTGCAAAGCACATTCCATCTGTATCTGACACAGTCCAGACTGTCAGTCCAGCTGCTCCTCCTCCTCCTCCCATACCCTATTATCCTACTGACCTATTAACTATAACCACATCGATCACATTGTAGTTGATACATGTTACTGTTAAAGGGTTTTTTCTGCACGATGGGACTGCTCACACAGCTAACTAAACAAAGATGCTTTCTGTGACTAACTTAGAGGAAGGTTTCACTTCTGTAAAGTTGTTCCTCTGCTGTTCTTGAGAATGTGATTTTTTTATTTTTTTATTTTTTAACTGTTTTTGGGAGATTTTTTTTTCTATATTAAACATTTCATATTTATTTTACAAGTATGTCACACTAATCCAAGATTCTCTCCTCTTTATGGTAGTTGGCTGATGGGCTGCAGTACATATTTGCTCATGTGGGTCAGCTGACAGGCATGTACCGATACAAGTACAAGCTGATGAGACAAATCCGGATGTGCAAAGATCTGAAGCATCTCATCTACTACAGGTTCAACACTGTAAGTGAACAAACTTAAATACAATGCAAGATTAAATGTAATATATAGGCATTTGGCATCTATAGGAAGCAATTCACACAAACCCCACACCATGCTTTAACTTCACACAGAAAGTTAAATTTTCTGGGTTTTCCATTAGGGTCCTGTGGGCAAAGGTCCGGGTTGTGGCTTCTGGGCTCCCGGCTGGAGAGTGTGGCTCTTCTTCATGAGGGGCATCACTCCACTGTTGGAGAGATGGCTCGGGAATCTGCTCGCCAGACAGTTTGAAGGTATGCTTACACACTTTTTGTTGTGGATGAACATCAGAAGGGTATGAAGCATGGTGCTTTTCATTAATATCTATAAACCGTTTAAGCAGCTCTTTGTTTTTGATTTGTCCCAACAGGACGTCACTCAAAGGGCGTTGCCAAGACAGTGACCAAACAGCGTGTGGAGTCTCACTTCGATCTGGAGTTGCGTGCTGCTGTGATGCATGACATCCTGGACATGATGCCTGAGGGCATCAAACAGAACAAAGCCAGAACCATCCTGCAGCATCTCAGTGAGTCCTGGAGATGCTGGAAGGCCAACATCCCCTGGAAGGTCAGTGCATTCAAACAATAACTTCCACAGTCATGAATAAGGAGCCATCCTCTCAAGGATAAATAACAGAATCCTTAAAGCTCAGCTCTCAAGTGTTACAAGTAAATTGCCAAGTGCCTGAAGTGAGTCACTTCAAGGGCTTGAACGTTTTCATGTTGTTTAGACTGTTTAAGCATTCAGCACTTGAAATTGTATTTGTTTTGTATTTAATGATTCAGATAATGTAAATACTGTGGACAGCTTATCCTGAAGTCCTGGCCTACACTTTAGCTGTGGTTAATTTTTTTTCCTTCACCATACAGCAAATTCAAAATGAGAATATAAATAACTTACATATTATATATTCGTCATTCAAAACTTAAGTTGAGCTAGAAATAAAAAATGGATTCTTTTTGCTCCCATCATTCCAGGTGCCAGGCCTGCCCACTCCCATTGAGAACATGATCCTGCGCTACGTGAAGGCTAAAGCCGACTGGTGGACCAACACTGCCCACTACAACCGCGAGCGAATCCGCCGCGGTGCCACTGTGGACAAGACAGTGTGCAAGAAGAACCTGGGAAGGCTGACCCGTCTGTACCTGAAAGCTGAACAGGAGAGACAGCACAACTACCTGAAGGTAATGCATCAAGAAATAAAATATTGAAAATGTATATATATATTTTAAAATCCCTCTTACAAAGGCGCACTTGCATTGGTCTGCTTGCCTGTGCGTAAGAACTGGAGGAATATTGAAATGAAGGGTGACTTTGTATTTATTGCTGGCTGCAGCTGCAGTTTGCTCATCACCATTCAGATATTAATTCTGATCATTTAAACTTTGTTAGTTATATCTTCCACAAACACTTATTTATTTCTTAATGTTTCTTGATTAACACTAAATAAAGCTGCTGTAGGCAAGGTTCTCATTTTGCCTTATTTTGAATGAAGTGTGTATGTTCTGCCTGCAGGATGGCCCCTACATCACAGCTGAAGAGGCGGTAGCCATTTACACCACCACTGTTCACTGGCTGGAGAGTCGGCGTTTCTCGCCCATCCCCTTCCCTCCACTGTCCTACAAACACGACACCAAGCTGCTCATCCTGGCCCTGGAGAGGCTCAAGGAGGCGTACAGGTAAACACAGACACAAGACAACTTTATCAGTAAATGTTTATTCACATCAGGCTACACAACCTGCCAGAATGTTGTGATAATTATGATATGTCCTTTTAGTGTGAAGTCCCGTCTGAACCAGAGTCAGAGGGAGGAGCTGGGGCTGATTGAGCAGGCTTACGACAATCCTCATGAGGCGTTGTCCAGGATCAAACGTCACCTGCTCACCCAGAGAGCCTTCAAAGAGGTCAGGACCAAGTCATGCAGAGTTAAAAGTGATCTTAAAGCTGTCAAAGACAATGCACAACTTAAAAAGCTAGAAGTGAATGTTTGTCCTCATTGATTTGACTCATTTAAACAGTGATGTCAAAGGCATGATTGTAGTAAATCATTGCAGGACATTTTTCCACTAAGTGACTGTTAACCCTGAGTGTAGCTACTATAAATACATGTCTTACCCAACATATTTGTTTCTCTCCAGTCTTAAAAGTATTTCTTCTTTTGCAGGTTGGTATCGAGTTCATGGACCTGTACAGTCACCTGGTGCCGGTCTATGATGTAGAGCCCCTGGAGAAGATCACCGATGCCTACCTTGACCAGTACCTGTGGTACGAGGCGGACAAGAGACGCCTGTTCCCACCCTGGATCAAACCTGCTGACACTGAACCGCCACCACTGCTGGTCTACAAATGGTGCCAAGGTCAGAAGCAATACTGGGCTTACTCTATACAAGTCTGTGTACCACAGAAGAATTTGAGCACATATTAGACATCTTTTTAATAACATTCATCCCTTGTAAGTCGGTATGGGACTTCAGTCAAAAGTAAAATACATTTGTGTTAATCTCCCCAGGCATCAACAACCTGCAGGACGTTTGGGAGACCGCAGAGGGAGAGTGTAACGTCATGCTGGAGTCTCGCTACGAGAAGATGTATGAGAAGATAGATTTGACCCTGCTCAACAGGCTGCTTCGTCTTATTGTTGACCACAACATTGCTGATTACATGACAGCCAAGAATAACGTTGTCATCAACTACAAGGTAAACACAGAAAAAAATAAGAAATTTCTAGCTTGGTATATAGACATAGTTAAGTTATTTTGCAAGAACTTGAGGATGCAGTCAAGTTTTTACTGGCATATAATCTAAATGCTTTCCTATCTGTCTCTCTGTCTAGGATATGAATCACACAAACTCCTACGGCATCATCAGGGGGCTCCAGTTTGCCTCATTCATTGTTCAGTACTACGGCCTGGTGATGGACCTGCTGGTGCTGGGTCTGCACCGTGCCAGTGAGATGGCCGGCCCACCTCAGATGCCCAATGACTTCCTCAGTTTCCAAGACACGCCCACAGAGAGCGCCCACCCCATTCGACTTTACTGCCGCTACATCGACCGCATCCACATCTTCTTCAGGTGAGATTAAATCACCAGAAGGATGAAGATGGACCTAAAAATAATTCTTCGCTTTGAGAACAAGATTGGAAGAAAGAGATTATGGTGATAGATTGTAAGTCATGTGGCTTTTTTATGGTTCCGCCAGGTTCTCTGCCGATGAGGCCAGGGATCTGATTCAGCGGTACCTGACGGAGCATCCAGACCCCAACAATGAGAACATAGTGGGTTATAACAACAAGAAGTGCTGGCCCCGTGATGCCCGCATGAGGCTGATGAAACACGATGTCAACCTGTGAGTTAAATTTCAAGGTTGACTGAAAGAGATTGAATGTAATTCTGTGTTGATCATTTTGTAACTTCTTCTACTTGTTCTCTTCCCAGGGGACGGGCTGTGTTCTGGGACATCAAGAACCGCCTGCCAAGATCAGTGACCACTGTCCAGTGGGAGAACAGCTTTGTTTCAGTCTACAGCAAAGACAACCCCAACCTGCTCTTTAACATGTGTGGCTTTGAGTGTCGCATCTTGCCAAAGTGCCGCACAAGTTATGAGGAGTTTACACACAAGGATGGTGTGTGGAACCTGCAGAACGAGGTGAGCAACTTCAACAATGGTCAACATTCAGTGTCAAATTAAATGGAAAAAAAAATGAGTGACGAAACATAACAAATGCATGTAGATAGCCAATCTTCTTACTAAGACAATGTTGTTTTTTTTCTTTAATGGTTTTCTGTCTGTCCTGTTAACCCCTGTTATTTTCATGATCAGGTAACCAAAGAGAGGACAGCGCAGTGTTTCTTGCGTGTGGATGATGAATCAATGCAGCGTTTCCACAACAGAGTGCGTCAGATCCTGATGGCCTCCGGATCCACCACATTCACCAAGGTCAGCTGAAAACCTCCCCCCATAACCAGAGTGTATAGCACTTGATATTTAAAAGAAAAGTCGTTGTGTCAGATTATTTCAGTGTGTCCTGTTTTAACCTTTAGATTGTGAACAAGTGGAACACGGCTCTGATCGGTCTCATGACTTACTTCCGTGAAGCTGTGGTCAACACCCAGGAGCTTTTGGACCTGCTGGTGAAGTGTGAGAACAAGATCCAGACACGTATCAAGATCGGCCTGAACTCCAAAATGCCTAGCCGTTTCCCTCCTGTAGTCTTCTACACTCCAAAAGAGTTGGGAGGGCTTGGCATGCTGTCCATGGGCCATGTGCTCATTCCACAGTCAGACCTGCGGTAAGTCAGCTCGCAGGCTGTCTTGCACTCTTGTCCGTAAATTATCTTTATAATTCTTTGGGACACTGGCCTTCAATTCTTGTCCTTCTCCTCCAGGTGGTCCAAGCAGACAGATGTGGGTATTACCCACTTCAGGTCAGGAATGAGCCACGAAGAAGATCAACTGATTCCTAACTTGTATCGTTACATTCAACCATGGGAGAGCGAGTTCATTGACTCTCAGAGAGTTTGGGCCGAGTACGCCCTCAAAAGACAGGAGGCCATTGCCCAGAACAGGTACAGACTCAGTCAGATCAGCTTGTCAGTGGAAATGTGTTGTATTCATATGATCTGCTTTTTGAAATGGATATAGTAGTACTTATTTTAACATATGTGAGCTGAAACTAGACAAGGCAAATAGTTGTGTTTCCTCCTTTTTAGGCGTCTTACCCTCGAAGATCTAGAGGACTCCTGGGACAGAGGAATCCCCCGCATCAACACACTTTTCCAAAAGGACAGGCACACCCTGGCCTATGACAAAGGCTGGAGAGTCAGGACAGATTTCAAACAGTACCAGGTATGATGGCATCTGTACTGATGGGTTGAGGGGCAAAGTGCCTTTTGGTTACATGATACGACATGGATCACTTTTAAATATCAATATCACACCAAAAATCAGTTTGCCTGTAAATACTGACTTTAGTATGTTGATATACTTTAAAGTTGCATTTGAACATTTTGCATTTGACACCAACATTCACATATTGATTTGACTTGTGTGCAGGTGCTGAAGCAGAATCCGTTCTGGTGGACCCACCAGAGGCACGATGGCAAACTGTGGAACCTGAACAACTACCGCACAGACATGATCCAGGCTCTGGGTGGCGTTGAGGGCATCCTGGAACACACACTCTTCAAAGGCACTTACTTTCCCACCTGGGAGGGTCTCTTCTGGTGAGAGTGCCTTGATACTAAGACACCTTGCAGTGTTGGGTCAATACAACCAAAACACTTTTACACTTTCATTAAAAATGTTAATTTCCTTGAAACTGATTTGTCAAGCTGTTTCTTTGTTGAAGCATCAATTGTCTTTATCTCTGGTCTTTAGGGAAAAAGCCAGTGGCTTTGAGGAGTCCATGAAATGGAAGAAGCTGACCAATGCCCAGAGGTCTGGTCTGAACCAAATCCCCAACCGTCGCTTCACACTTTGGTGGTCACCCACCATCAACAGAGCCAACGTCAGTACAAGCAACATTTAGAAATATAGCTCTTCCCCAATCAATCAGTGTGTTTCAAATGTAAATAACTAATAATGAAACTGTTAAATAATTAAAATGTCCATCTGCACTTTCTCCAATCTGTCTTTAGGTGTATGTGGGTTTCCAGGTACAACTTGATCTGACAGGAATCTTCATGCACGGCAAGATCCCCACGCTGAAGATCTCCCTCATTCAGATCTTCAGGGCTCACTTGTGGCAGAAGATTCATGAGAGCATTGTCATGGATCTCTGTCAGGTAAGTCATCATGGACGAGCTTTTATCAGCATAATACAGGATGCTGAAGGTGAAGCTGAAATTACTTTTTGCCTGCTTTTTTTTTTACTAATTGTTCTTCCCACAGTCATAAAATTGTTCTGTTTTTGTATTCAGGTGTTTGATCAGGAACTGGATGCTCTGGAGATTGAGACAGTACAGAAGGAGACCATCCATCCCAGGAAGTCGTACAAGATGAACTCCTCCTGTGCAGACATCCTCCTCTTTGCATCATACAAGTGGAACGTCTCTCGACCATCTCTGCTTGCTGACTCGAAGTAAGACTTTTTGTGCTCTGAATTGGTTTCTTAAACTCATTGTGGATGCATTTTAAAGGCTTATTTATCCAATTTTCAATTAATTTAATGTGCACCTTCTTCTACAGAGACGTGATGGACAGCACCACCACACAGAAGTACTGGATTGACATCCAGCTGCGTTGGGGCGACTACGACTCGCATGACATTGAGCGCTACGCCAGGGCCAAGTTCCTGGACTACACCACTGACAACATGAGTATCTACCCCTCCCCCACAGGGGTGCTCATTGCAATTGACCTGGCCTACAACCTTCACAGGTTAGGACTGATATTGCAAACTTGGTTACATGTGCAGCCACGTAAATATTTTTGTTAAACTATGTGCTCTATAGAGATAACAGTTATATATACAGACCACAACATGGCATTCATTTGTTAATGAATTTGTGTTTTCTTCCTGCTTTAAAGTGAGTTAAAAAATAAAAGTGTCCTAGAATTGCTTGACAGCATTGCCTGGATTTTGACATCCACTTGTTTATGTCAACAAGTATGTTCTGCAGTAGCCTTTGAAAATGTCACACTGGTTTCCTAACTTTTTTTTACACAAACACATCTGTCTGCAGTAGGGTGTTATAAAACTGCTCTCTATCCCTTAAGTCTTTTTTCTGGGCATCAACAGCAGAAATCTCTGGTGGGAAAAAATCAAATCTGTTTCAACTTGTATATTTCAACAGTATATAACTGTTATTTTATCTCCCTAAAAGTGCTTACGGTAACTGGTTCCCTGGAAGCAAGCCTCTGATCCAGCAGGCCATGGCCAAGATCATGAAGGCCAACCCTGCCCTGTATGTGCTGAGGGAGCGTATCCGCAAAGGTCTGCAGCTGTACTCCTCTGAACCCACCGAGCCCTACCTGTCCTCACAGAACTATGGCGAACTGTTCTCCAACCAGATCATCTGGTTTGTGGATGACACCAATGTGTACCGTGTCACAATCCACAAGGTGAGGACTGACCCTTGTTTTGCCCTAACCATGCACTGTGTGTTCTGAAATTATTCTTTATATTGTGAATAAAGACATTATGTTGCTAAAGGTTATCCTTTTCATAAAGTCACATTTATTCTCTGTCTATTTCAACAGACCTTTGAGGGTAACTTGACGACGAAGCCCATCAATGGAGCCATTTTCATCTTCAACCCCAGGACTGGGCAGCTCTTCCTCAAGATCATTCACACATCTGTGTGGGCTGGACAGAAACGTCTGGGACAGGTATGACCCTGCCCAACCATTCCTCACCTTTTATTATTGCTAGCTTTGTTTTTTGTTTCAATTTATTAGGATTCCTTTATTTTTCACTAATTTGATCCCTTTTTTTAGTAGAAACTCTTCCTATAATTGTTAAGCTATATAAATATATTGTTGCTCCATTCCGGTGCTGAAGCCATTCATTTTTATGGACTGTAAAATAACCCCTGTTTCTCTGTAGCTGGCCAAATGGAAGACAGCTGAAGAAGTGGCTGCTCTGATTCGTTCTCTCCCTGTGGAGGAGCAGCCAAAACAGATCATTGTAACCAGGAAGGGCATGTTGGACCCTCTGGAGGTGAGACTCTCATGCTAACATCTGTAATAAGAATCCTTGAAGGATAAATTAAGTGTGAACATGTATTGTGCGTAAGCCAATGCCTCCCAGCTCTAATGCCATTGTTCTCCCTGTGCAGGTCCACTTGCTTGACTTCCCCAACATCGTGATCAAAGGTTCTGAGCTGCAGCTGCCCTTCCAGGCCTGTCTGAAGGTGGAGAAGTTTGGAGACCTGATCCTGAAGGCGACAGAGCCTCAGATGGTGCTGTTCAACCTCTACGACGACTGGCTCAAGACCATCTCCTCTTACACAGTGAGTTGCATTCTGTCTAACCAGAGACAGAGACCAGGGTTAAGTGGAAAATTGTAAATTGTCACTATGCATATTATAGTTTTTTTGTTGTATGTATGATTAGATTGGAGGATCACAATGTTACACAAAGCTATTTGAAAATACCTGGGCTCTGTTAACCACCACAAAGTATTACAAAACAAACTTGTTTTGTGGTGTTAATGCTGATTTCCTAATAAACCCCATTAAGCTGCACTTATTTTTAGGTGACATGATCTTATCCCCTGTGTAAGTAGTTTGTGTTTGGTGTTCTGCTCCGTCTCTAGGCCTTCTCCCGTCTCATCCTGATCCTCAGAGCGCTCCATGTCAACAATGACCGCGCCAAGGTGATCCTGAAACCAGACAAGACGACCATCACCGAGCCTCATCACATCTGGCCCACGCTCACTGACGAGGAGTGGATCAAGGTGGAAGTGCAACTCAAAGATCTCATTCTGGCTGATTATGGCAAAAAGAACAAGTAAGTATTATTCCGTGGGCTGATTATTTGCCTGATATAAATGGTGCTCAGGAAGTTCTTTAACTTAATAGAACAGAAATTCCAGACTTTTATTTAATAGCGTCTTTTGTTTTTATCCAGTGTGAATGTGGCCTCATTGACCCAGTCTGAGATCCGTGACATCATCCTGGGTATGGAAATCTCAGCGCCGTCACAGCAGCGCCAACAGATTGCTGAGATTGAGAAGCAGACTAAAGAGCAGTCGCAGCTCACGGCTACGCAGACCCGAACTGTAAACAAGCACGGTGATGAGATCATCACCTCCACCACCTCCAACTATGAGACCCAGACCTTTTCCTCAAAGACCGAATGGAGAGTCAGGTATGCAATTTGTGTTTACTTCTTTCGAGGCGTTTCTTCAAAGGTTTATGAACCATATAAATAGCATAATCACAGGTTATTGTAGTAAATGGATAACTAGGCAGTCCAGTTAATGATTAAATGCTCCTTTTCCCCCCTTTTAGGGCCATATCTGCTGCCAACCTCCACCTCCGAACCAACCACATTTACGTGTCATCGGATGACATTAAGGAAACAGGCTACACATACATCTTGCCCAAGAATGTCCTCAAGAAGTTCATTTGCATCTCAGATCTGCGAGCACAGGTACATGGAAGATATATAGTACTGCAGTTTATAGGATGCATAGTCTCCACCCGAGGGTCCCTCAGCACATTTGTGAAAAAAGCAGAAACGAAACTGTCTGTAGATACTGATGGTTTGTTATGTTGCTCTAGATTGCAGGTTACCTGTATGGCACCAGTCCACCAGACAACCCCCAGGTGAAGGAGATCCGTTGTATCGTCATGGTGCCACAGTGGGGGACACATCAGACTGTCCATCTGCCCAACCAGCTCCCTGGTCACGAATACCTCAAAGTAAGACATACATGCACTTTCATTTTTTATGATGGATACTCATTAGTTGAACTCAGGTTTGTAACGGGCCTTAAGTGCAATCTTATCCCTAACATTTGTTGTTTTGTTTTGTTTTTTCCCTTTAACAGGAAATGGAGCCCCTTGGCTGGATCCATACCCAGCCTAATGAGTCGCCCCAGCTGTCCCCACAGGACGTCACAACTCATGCCAAGATCATGGCTGACAATCCCTCTTGGGATGGAGAGAAGACCATCATCATCACATGCAGGTAGGTTTCACTTGTGCCGGCATACATCATAAGCACATGTTGATGGTGTTCGTGTAACTATGAGGAACTTAAATTTGTTCCCTATACTAAAAAAAGACACAGGACTTAAAAAAGGTGTCATACTTCAAATAAGTAATTGAATACATTTTCAACTACTGTACTGAGTCAGTATCTGCCTGAAAAAGTAAGACAAAGACTTCTTTTGCTACAAGAAATTGAAAACACTCGCTTGGTTTCCTTTGTTGTCTGCTTTGAGTGTGCTACCTTCATTATCACATGGAAAAAGTGATGGTTGTAATTAAAAGGTATTTAAATGCGTCTTGTGTCTTTTTCTAGCTTCACCCCTGGCTCGTGCACACTTACAGCCTACAAACTGACACCCAGTGGCTATGAGTGGGGTCGGCAGAACACAGACAAGGGGAACAACCCTAAAGGCTACCTGCCCTCCCACTATGAGAGAGTGCAGATGCTGCTCTCTGACCGCTTCCTGGGCTTCTTCATGGTCCCTGGCCAGGTGTCCTGGAACTACAACTTCATGGGTCAGTAGCCTTAATTTTATCTTCTATTTAATATTTAAACTTCTATTTTCTGCTTGTATTTAATGAAATCTTGCATTCCTCCTGTTATTTTTTCTGAATGATAATTACTTTAATTCAGTCTGATCCACTGTGGCTGATTCTGTCGCATTAACCATACTGCTTGTTTGCATTTGTGACAAATCAATGTCATATATCGATATTTCCTATCTGCCCCTTTATAAGCTTTATTGATTTTTCTTTCAAATAACATTTTCTTTTCTTGGATTGATACTGTATCTGCAATGGTGTTTTAAG
This sequence comes from Hypoplectrus providencianus, assembly GCA_028566105.1. Lineage (NCBI taxonomy): Eukaryota > Metazoa > Chordata > Actinopteri > Perciformes > Serranidae > Hypoplectrus > Hypoplectrus providencianus. The sequence continues at coordinate 12,490,998 of JAOWBC010001387.1, read as the reverse complement.
GCCATTGTAGGAAAAATGGGGTGAATTATCTGGGGGGGAAAAAAAAGAAAAGAAAACCTTTGGAATGGGAAGAGATTCAAGGACGCACAGACGCCCACAGCTGATAGCCTGATAAAACTGTGATTTGCAGTTGTATTTAGCAATGAGGAAATACCCTGGATTTTTAACCCAGAATCAGCATTTTAACATAAACATCAGGACTTTGAAAATACATTTCCTAGAATAAGGCATCCTGAAGAGAAGGGCAACACCATACTGATATGATTTATGTATGGTTTTTGTGCAGCAGGAATCACAATGGAGAAGGCACATGCAAGGATGTCTCTTTTTTTTCTTATATTTACCACTTTAATTATAAGATGTTTATTTTTCTTGTACATTTGCAGATTAAATATCAGAAATCAGTTTTTTTTCTCATCTGCAACTCCTTTATGTTTTATCCAAAATGCCTCAATCTGTTGTTTGACTTTATTGTAACAGAATACAGTGGACTTAGACTGCATACATACATGGGACTGGCAGAACAGATGATGTTCAAATAACCATTTTGATTGTCTTGCTTCAGGTGTTCGCCATGACCCCAACATGAAATACGACCTGCAGCTGGCCAACCCCAAGGAGTTCTACCATGAAGTCCACCGCCCCTCGCACTTCCTAAACTTTGCCTCACTGCAGGAGGGTGAGATCTATAATGCAGACCGCGAGGACATGTATGCCTAAGAGCAGGCATCGTTTTGTAGATAGCTCTGCCAGAATCATGTGGAGCCGGTCCACAACAGCCCATGTAATATTTCTGTTGAACACATGCAACTGTGATTTTTGGAAATTTTTATGTAAAAGGCGTTAGGAACTTTTTAGGTATGTGAATTTTTTTGGGATGTTTTCTACAAATATTTTGCCCCCACCACCCCTTTGCTTAAGTACCGTAACGCTTCTTCAAGAAGATGCAGTCTTGGATTTTTGTTGCTTGTGATACATATATGTTAATTTCTGTGTAGATTTCAGTACACAATACTTTTAGGTAATTGATTATTAAAATAGATTCAAAAGGCTAAAAACTTGCTTCCCCTTATCCCTTTGAGAAATGAAATTGAAAGTTGTATTTTCATGCCAGTACTACCCTGTTACTGTGTTCTACTGTACACCCTGTGACATTGTAGCTTGGGTTTAAATAAAGATCACCATTTTTTATAAACATTTCTCATGTGATTGTGTAATGTGCTGTTATTCTGAATGCTTTAATAAAACTGTATGTAACCAAAAAAGGATTGAAGCATTTATGTTTTGTCTGTATAGTGGAACTTATTTTGCTCACTTCCTTATTTGGAAAAGCTAGAGGTCGACACCGCCTACACTGAAGCACTCTCTCTGGTTTCAGTGAACTTCTTAAGCACACATCAGCAATAAGGAAACCAGGTACTTGGAAATGTGACCTAATAAATCATTGTTTTACTTATTTTAAGTCTGGTGTAATGAAGTTATACTGTAGTAGCCAGTGTGCGGTTTTTTTTGACATAACTTTTTCATTTCAGTTATGTGCATGACATTGATTGTACAGTAATAGCTCAGCATTTGTGAATGCAGATCTGCAGAGGAAATTCAATGTTCACGCTCTGGTGCATGCATCAGCATGCTCGACCTGGCAGGCGAGTCTCTGCATGTAGTTGTGTGTATACTCAAATTACATTGGTCAGAAAAGTAGGAGGACCCTGAAGTGAGTAGACTGCAGGAGTGCTGTCCAGCTTTGTACGATAGTTCATTGCGGAGTACTCGATGTTCTTGTATCTATTTGGTAGGCTGGGTTTTTAGCAAACATTAAAAAATCATGACGCGTTGTTAGAAGAGCAGCAAGTCCAGTCCAGGCGTGTCGGCAGCGTGGGCTCAACAATGTACGCAATTTAAACGTTACGCCTGCGCTAGTTTGTCGCTTTCACATTTACAGCGGCTTGTTTGTTTTTAGATATATTTTATTCAGGTCATGCCGCGCTGACAAGCGACTGTCGGTTTCGATAGCAGATAAGGAGCATGTGAAGTGAGCCCGTCGGACTCAGACATGGAGGAGGCACCTGAACAAAACTCGGAAACCAAAAACACAGAGGGCTGTTTTCAAAGGACCTTCTCAGCCCTGACCGTGGATGATGTGTATGAAATAGCCAAACTGATTGGCACCGAGGTGGAAAAACTTATCGACGGCTGTGGCAAAGAGAGCGTGGTGGGTCTGGTGCCCAAGATAGTGAAAGTGTTGGAGCTGCTGGAGAGCTTCGCGTCGAGGAACCATGCTCACAAACTGAGGGAAGAGGAGCTGCTCAAGACCTTCGAGACGCTACAGCTACAGCAGCAGAAGAAACGTGGGGTGAAAGAGGGCGACGAGGGCGGCGATAAACATGAAATACGGGTGAGAGACATGGAAGCCTTTAATCCTCCCAGCAGTTTGTACATAACCCAGAAATACCAATGCACTTCACCAACAATGTATGTTAAACCACCGTTACATCCCCCCACAGTACTGTGTACAGTGCTTCATTTCAACAGCAGTAACGGCTGGATTGTGTGTCGTGACCACCAGTGAAATAACGTTAGTTAGGCGGCTGAGCCAGTAGCTAGCTACACTGCATGGCCGACACCTCCCAAAATACAGCAAATATATAAACATGAGATACTACTAATTACTCATGTCCTGTGTGATTATCCGTGCCTGGCGTTTTCTGATATAAACTGCATTATTGTGCTTTGCCTGTCAGATATCTGACTAATAAACGTTAACAGCTAACCTGAAATACCAGCCCTGCCACTACGTGTCGTCAAGGCAACCGCAGACTGACAGTTACGGCTAAGGCCGTGTGGTAGCTTTGTAGTTAACTGAAGTTGATATTTATATCAATTCTTTAACATTTATATTCATATGTATTTTCAATATTTTTTTCTAACTGAGTGTATGTCAAAAAAATACACCAGAGGGTGCATGTAGATTAAATAATTCGAAACAGTAAAGATTTTAGCTATCTTTAGTAGCATAATGTGTTGTGCTTAACACTGACGAAGAGCTAAGAAGAATCTAACATTAGCTTAGTGGTCAGCAAAAGTACTTGCTGTTGGGAAACAAGTAAGCAGTAAATTAGATTCACTTGGTGTTATTCATCAAAGTTAAACCATAGTAGTCATGCTTTAAATATAGATGTGGATGTGTGATGATAAAAAAAACTTGAATGAAGATTTACTCCAAAGTATGATATCAGGAGTTAGTTGAGCCTCAGTTGCTCTTTTCTACCCTGGGGCCTGGAAGCAGGGTAATCCAGCCATGTGCATGTTCCACATAGGGTAATGTTAAAAACCTTCAAAGTAAACAACAACAAGGGTGTCAGATGCGCCCTACTATTTTCTACCAAACTTGGAATGTACACTATAAAGTGTCTTGACAAGTGTGAAAACCATGCTGTTTGAACTATAAAACATGGGACATAAAAATAAATATAGTAAAATGCTACTGTGACATATGTAATGTCACAGTATAGTTCATCTAAGTTGTTTTCTTTACTAACTGTAACTGTGTGTGTCATGGTATATAAACACATCAAATAACTTTAATGTTGTGAGGCTGTTTCACAACAAGTCTTTCGTATGTTGTTTTTTTTTGTAAAGAAAAATAAACTATTTGCACTAAATAAATTATTAATAATTTAATATATATAATATATAAAGATTATTTACAGTTCTTCATATAAAATATATTTCCTAATCGTGCTTGACCGGTATTATGTCTACTTTTATACACTTTATTTTGTAGTGCAGTGTACACAGGAAAGCGCTGTTTTAATCCATTACTGAAAAGTAAATTTAAAGGTGTGGTTCTGAGAAGTTGAGATATCTTGAGAATAATAATAAAAATACATCTGTGATGACTCTACAAAATGACACACCCACTTGGACCCAACCTAATCTGCTGCAGCCAAATTCCTACATGCTCAAGAGATAAGTGCACAAAGGACAATTGCATCAGATTTTGTTGTGGTTTAACAATCTGTCTCCCCTCCTGTTAAGCAGGAGCTACAGCAGAAGGAGCAGCAGTGGAGGAGGAGGTGTGAGGAGCTGCAGACCCAGGTTCAGCAGCTCCAGGAGGACAAGGAGGAGCTGCAGAGCCGGCTAAAGGGCAGCCATGCACAGGAAGGTGTGTCCCACGATTTGAAGGTTTAATGTGAAATATGATTTGGGATATCTGGACTGTTTGTGAAATGACAAATACACTCCTAAAATCTTCATCCTGAACACAGCATTTCCCTGTTCTATGCCAAATGTTTATGGTACTAGTGGTAACAGTTAAAACTCCACCCCAAAAAACAGAGGCATAATCGCATCTCTTTATAACGCCTAAGGGATTCCTGGGGATTTCTTCCACCTGAGAGTTGATTGGACAATCAAAACTTGAAGTGTAGGGGCCTTTTTAGGATGCCTTTCAATCCCAAGAACTGGTTATGATAAGTGTAGGATAACAAAAAAGTAAATAAATGTGGTTTTATAAGAACAATATAACATGCTTTATAACTCATTGCTTGAAAGTTAGATCTGACGTAAGGGCGAATGTTCCAATGATCTCAAGAACACAACCCATCTAGCTTTGCTGTTTCATTTGCTTATTGGTCATTTTCCTACTCCAGTTTGAAGATGCAAATGCATGTTACTGTACTTTCCATGAAATTGCTCCCCCATTCATTAGTGTGCAGATTCAAAGCTGTGGGTTAACAGTCCTATGAACTGAGGCTGAAAGCAGTTGAACTGGTCGTTGCTATGTTTATAGCACAGGTATTTTGTGGGGTGAAGCAGCAGAAGTCAGAGGTAGGAGAGGGCTCAGAGGCGGGCCATGTTTACCCTGCAAACACAGAGATGATGTACTGAAAGAAACACAGAAATACATTTAAATGAAATTGAGGAACACAAAATGCAGAATAGGATTGTTATAATGTCTTTCCTAAATCAGAAAAACACCAGCTTTGTCAACTGGAAAAGTGAAAATATCATTATCTTCTATCTTGACGTCACTGATAATGTTGAGTATGCAGAAAACTTACCACAGCGATGCGAGCCAGTGGGTGGAGTTGCTTTACTGACTCTTGTTGTCTTGTACTGACAGGAAAAACATGATGTCTTCATACTTTTGTGATTTATTTGAAAAGAGGCCATATGCCAGAGGAATGTGATAAATGTGACTGCTGTTAGGTTCCCATGCTTCATGTAGCTGATGTGAAGCTCCAATGTGCTGCAGATTCTTACAGTTTATGTACTAGAATTTAGTTTGAAATGACTAAAGTATATGGTTTAACTTTTTTTTAGGACCACTATTTCTAAAATGTTAGTTTATCCAAATCATAAAAAAAGATCTTGCCCTGAATTGTATCTGCCTTTGCAATACAGCAAAAAAATGGGGTTTGTTTGCCCAGGTTTTGAGATTTTGAGATTTGCCCATGTTTGAGATTTCTCTCTTCACGTTAGCACAAAAGAGGGACTCATATGCATTTGTGGTATGTCTGAAACAAAAGAATGCATCTAGCAAGCTCAACATTTTTTTCCAACATAAGCCAATCTAGATAATCCACAGACCTAATTTTGAACTGTCTTCCTTTGTTATTAAAAAAACTGTGCAAGGTGAGTTCTGTAGTTTGCTGGCACAAAATGCATTTTTAGAAGTGTTTTTCACAGAGTACTTTTAGATTTCTTTACTTGTATTTCATATTAATTGCATTTTCTTAAAGAGAATTCTTGAAGAGAATTGATGTTTGACTTAGTTCCTTGAAAGTGATTTATGAGTCTTTAAAACTGCAACAGTTCAGATTACTAAAATAGATTTATTAACCATTCAATTACTAAATAACGTAAGAATCCAACACTGCCTGTTCCAAACCTGTATTTTGTCACCAGTTAAGGTCCTTGCTCTAAATTTCTATCAAGAATCATAGCTAGCAGTGTTTAAATGATTTGTGATTAGGGCCACTGTATCCTGAATCTGATCTGATGTTTTTGTGCTTGTGTCCAGACCGTGTCCAGCGACAGGAGCGAGAGGTGATGTTAAAGCTGAAGGGGGTGGTGGACAAGCAGAGGGATGAGCTGAGGGCAAAAGTACAGGAAATAACCACCATCTCTAGAGAGGTGGAGGCGGTAAGCATGCACAAACATTAAAATGTTTAAGACAAGGCACTCTTTTTTTCACACAGTTTTATCATTTTCTTGATCAAATATCTGATGGCAGGTGGGGGTCATATAGTTTCAAGCCTGAAGTGAAGAGAGAGAAAGCTGTCATTTTCCCTGATGTGCATGAAACCTTTAACACTTAGACACAAAAACACTCTTGTAATATTTATGGCCTTGGCCTCAAAGGTCGATGCCTTCACATAGAAACAAGTGTTTCTTTTCTACTGTCATGCTTTGATGACATGTTTTTGTAATATTATGTTATGCAGTCATTTAATGTTTTGTAATATACGTTTCACAGTCATGTATCACACACAGCTTCAAAAACAGAGTCATAAACTGCACCTGGAAACACGCTGGATGATCAAAGTGTGTCAGAGAAAGGGGGAAGATTGCAGAGATTATCCACATAGTTACTGGTTGAGGATTAAACTGCACTGCACATGTCTGGGCAAAGTTTTCATCCCCACAAAGCCAACATGTGTGTGTGTGTGTGTTCCTGTATGAAAGCTGGCATGTGACTGTGTTTGTGTTAAAGTATGTATATCACGTGATTAAAATAGCAGCTTTAAATGGGTGTGTGTGTGTTTGTTAATGCTTTGCTCTTTGCCCCCAGTCATTTGACTTGAGTCTGAAAAGAAAAACAGCTCATGGTCAACTAAACTAGTTTCTCTGTTTTCTCAAATGGATGCCTAGAATGTTTTTCATCCTTAAAATGAATGCTACACTTGTGTGGTTTCATTCCTTGCCCTCTCCCCCAGACCTTTGGTCCGAATCCCATGGACACATTCTCACCCTACGCTGAGATACGGATAGATTGTCTTTTTGGTTCAGCCATGGCTTGTTTATTTAAGGTTTAACTATATTTGCATCTGCTGGAAAATATAAAACCTGTCCGTTTAATTTTCAATCCTGTTTAGTATATCTGCCTGTTGTGGTTTCATAATTAAATGTTTCAAGTGAATGTGTGCTTGTGTGTGTGCAGCTCCAGGAGCAGTTGGAGCGCTTCATGAAGATGAATGCAGAGCTGCGGCACAAGCAGAATGTTATGCAGGCCCAGCTAAAGAGCACCGTGGAGAGGAAGGCTGACATGGAAGCTGACCTTAAGGAGAAAAACAAAGAGATAGAGAACCTCCAAAAACTGCTGGACAGAGCCAACAGCAATGGCCCTGTATGCATGACTTTTATATATCCTTCATTTAAGCTTGCTATTTTTCATGTCCAAAAAGTGCATCAGTCTAGTTATCTCCTGTTAACCCTTCAAATGTCAGTTTATTTACATAATTACACTGCTACTGCTATAAAAAAAAAAAGCACCACCAGAAAAAATGAATTATTGTCTGTATACTAAACGCCAGGAGATTTTTTTAATTAGCAACATGTAGAAAATACTTAAAACTATTATATCAAGCTGGAGCTTTAGATGCAAAGCCTGATATAATCAATTGTATGATATCTATTCCTCAATGTCAAAATTTATAAACGTATTATTATTGAATGTTGAAAAATGTTCTGGACGAGGGCCCAAGAAAAGTGAATATAGAGCCTCGACTATACTAGTCAAACCAAAACAAGATTTTCCTCCTCTAGCGAGCCCCAGACTTTGACTGTAGTTTAGAAGTGGCTCTACAGTCTGTGTGACCTGATCTCTCGCTGTTCTATTATCAGTCTAGTCCAAGCCAAACACTTCGTGAATCCAAGAAGTCATCTGACCAGAAGGATCCTGATCAACCATGCTTCACCAAGAAGGAGGTGCGTGACATCATTTTTGAGAGGAATGAGCTCAAAACCAACCTGTTCCTGGTGCAGGAGGAGCTCAACTACTATCAGAGGTAAGTCTGCCAGCAGTGTGTGTTTTGTTTTGTTTTTCTTCTGAGAAAAGGTTATAGTTGAATATGTTCAGAAATTGCAGATTTAAAAAAAAAATTGAGGTCAGTTTGAATGCGTGAGTGTGTTGGGTGTGGGTAAAATAGTTTCCTGGCAACATGTAAATAAAAATGATGTGGTTCTGCAGGGAGATCCTGAATGAGGAGAGGTGTCCAGGTTTTCTATTAGAAGCAGTCCGCTCTGCCATCCACAAAAAGAGAAAGCTCATTAAGGCGAAGATGCTTGGGATTCCTTTGAAAGACTGCAGCAGCAGGTATCCCTCTCACATCCAAAACACATCCCCATATCCGGAAATAAACAGCCTGTTTAGTTTTTTCACTGTTTTCATGTTCTTTCCAGTGATGAGGAGGAGAGGAGCTCTCTGTTTGGACAGACAGAGGTAGATGGCCCTGTGACCGACAGCACTGACGGACCAGCTGA
>JAOWBC010001387.1:12426649-12479288 GCA_028566105.1 Hypoplectrus providencianus | reverse complement strand
TGTCTGTTCGTCTGCCCTGCGATAGGCTGGCCACCTGTCCTGGGTGTACCCCGCCTCTGGCCCAGAGCTGGCTGAGACAGCCTCCCCGTGACCCGGGATTACCTGAATGAAGCAGTTCGGAAAATGAATGAATGAATGGTTTAATCCTCAAAAATGAATTTTATTTAGAACAATGTATATTTGTAATACAATTTTGAAAAGTAATCAGTAACTGTAGCAGTCAAGTGTATTGGATTTAAAAAGTGTAATATTTCTATGATTATCTTTATGGAAATACTCAAGTAGAGCCCAAGTAGAAAGTTTAAATACTTTCTCTTTCCACTGTATCCCTGTGTGTGTTTGGATGTTACCAGGCTGTCCTCCTGACTTCTGGGGCTCAGACTGCCGTCAGGAGTGCAAATGCTTCCCTCACGGCCGCTGTCACCCTGCCACCGGTGAGTGCACCTGCAACCCCAACCGCTGGGGCCTGCTGTGCCAGAACGCCTGTAAATGCGCCCGGCATGGCCACTGCCACCCCGTCTATGGAAACTGCACCTGTGACGAGGGCTGGTGGACCTCAACCTGCTCGAAGCCATGTCAGTGCCTCACGGGGTCTGTGGGCCCCAGCTGCGACCAGACCACAGGCCGGTGTCAGTGCCGCAGGGGCCACTGGGGCCTGAAATGTCCCGTCAGCTGCAACTGCTACCTGTCGCAGTGTAATCAACGTACTGGGATGTGTGAGTGTGAGGAAGGCTGGTGGGGACCCAGCTGTGACCGGCGATGTAACTGTGACCTCACACACAGCAGCTGTGACCCAGCTAATGGGCAGTGCCTGTGCCATCCGGGGTACCAGGGTGTCTACTGCAACCAGCCCTGTGAAAGCGGGCAGTATGGCAGCGGCTGTACGATGAGGTTAGTGTCCATAGATACATTTATTCATTTATTTAAATATCTGTGTGTTTCTGGTAAACTGTTGTCTCCTGTCCTCAGTTGCGGTTACTGTAAAGAAAACCAGGTGTGCTCAGACACTGATGGCGCCTGTGAGGCCTGTGAGCCCGGCTGGAACGGGACACGGTGTGACCGCCCCTGCCCGGCTGGATCTTATGGTGATGGCTGCCAGGAGAAATGTCCACACTGCAGGAATAACGAACCATGTGACCCAAAAACTGGCAAATGTTGGAGGTGTGACCCTGGATGGACTGGACCCAGGTGTGCATGTTTTGGTTATTTTGTTGTACTTAAATGCTTAATATGTTATTTTCTGTGAGTGATCCCTCAAAAAAAACAAAACATAAATAAGTATTGTTGAATATGGAATTCCTCAACACAGAATTAACTGAAGACTTCTCTGTTTGATGGAAGAGGATGTTCCATAGTGGCTACCAGCTCAGTTGCTGCTTTATTTTGCTCAGCTTGTCTCTCTGATAATATCAGATTCAGAAACCAATAACCAAAATCCTTTTTTCCCCCTTGAAATTTATAGCTAAAATGTTGCTTATATTGTAAAAATACAATGTTGAAATCACTTGAAACTGTTATACATGAAGTGAGGTGAAGGTTTAGGTTTCAATGTGAACTAATTATTTGTGTCCTTGTCGTTGCTCTGTGTCCCCCAGGTGTGAGGAGGCCTGCTCTAACAGGACGTTTGGAGACGCCTGCAGCTTCCCGTGCAGCCCTTGTTTCCATGGTGAATGCCATCATGTGACAGGAAGATGTGTCTGTCAGCCAGGCTTTCAGGGAGAGAGGTGAGCGAAAATCAAATTATTTTATTCAGATTTGGGTTGTAGTTGAGCCTGACACATGGATACAATCCACAGTAGATTGAGGAGTTAATTTGTGGAATTTCTTGCCTTCTTAATGTGTTTGAGACCATAAAAGCAAAAGCTGGCTACTTTGAATAATCTTAAGCATAAAACATATTCAGATTTGTTTCACACCTAACACTTGTTTACTAAATAATTACATATGCATTCCATCTTAATTTGATGTCGAAGATTAAATAAAAATTAAGCAAGCCATTTATTGAGAAGGTGTGTATTAAACTTTCCACTGGTGCTTTATGTGTACTGTGCACTGAAATAGATTATGATTCAGTGTTCATTCACAGGAGTTTTTCTTCACTGTGGTGATGTAATTGCATGACTCCATGTTTATTCCAGCTGTAATAGCAGCTGCCCCGCCCTGCAGTTTGGCCTCAACTGTTCCTCCGCCTGCGACTGTGGTGAGGGGAACGGCTGTGACCCTGTCACTGGTGTCTGCCCCAACAGTACGTCCGTCCATCCATCCATCCATCCATCCATTCATCCATCCATCCATCCATCCATCCATCCATAGCTCTCTGTATATTCTCGTGTTCTCATTCGTGTATGATCCTATAGGAAGTGTGTGTGTGTGTGTGTGTCAGGTGGCAGAGCTGCTCTTCTAGCAGGTGTGCTGGTTCCTCTGATCCTGCTGCTCCTTGCTGTGCTGTGTTGCTGTTTGTTTTGTGGCGGAGGTCCTGTTAATGGCAAAGACAGGTCTGTATCTCACTTCATTTTATTAACCGTATGAGCGCTTAGCGTACTGTAGGCTAAGAGTGGGGGCAAAGTTGAAAGGTCAAAGTAAGGGAATATATCGCATCAATACACAAATGGCAAGAATTGACATTTTTCAAAATGGCTATACAAATGAAACGTTTTGGTGCTAGCACTAAGGAATGAAATCAATCACTTTTTGGATGGTGCATAGTTGAGTTGTACTTAGATTTAGAATTAAATTGAGCAATTTTTTTACTTCCAAACATCCTAGTTGCAGAAAAGGAAGCATGACCTTGTTTGTTGAACTCACTGTTTTCATAATTTATAGTATGTTGGTGACAGTAGGAACAGTTCAGTTTGACAGGTGCATATAATATTTTTGACGGGTTTTTGTGACCGTGTTGGTCATTCAGTTTGCCTGAATCAGAATCAAGGGTGAAAAGTCATTCAGTACCCAGATTTGAATTGTTGTGATTGAAGCATACAAGTGTAGATTTAACTGTAAAATGAACACATATTCATCTGTAGCACTGTGCATTAATGTCAAATACTTACAGTATAACTCTTTTTCTTCCAGGGCGACTGTGGCTGACGGAGGCTGGTCAGTTCGGATGAAGTACCACGTGTACAGTGTCCTGGCTAACATCGGAGCTGCCCTCCCCTGTATCTCTGACTGGTCCTCTGGCCTGCCTCGTGTCACTGGTCAGTCCTGCAGCAACTATGTCTACTGTAAAGCTTCACAATATATTGATGTATACAAATTCCTCACCCCAAGGAGTTACACATATATGCCAAAACAAGATGAAGCATTTTAAATTCACCATGAAGTTCTTATTCTCATGAAGTTGCATTGTGCATCATGTTCCCCTCATGACTTCATGAATTATAAAGGTTATATATGTGTCACGCAGTGTCTCACCATGACCCAGAGTTGACGTTCAACCACAGCTTCATTGAGCCTCCGTCCTCTGGCTGGGTGACTGAGGGCTCATCCTTCGACAGTGATGAGGAGGAGGGAGAGGCGCTCTACTGTGTCCCTCCAAGAGAAGGTAGGAACAAAGAAACAACAGACTTTACACTGCCCTCTTCTGGGGAATCTGCAGAACTGCCACTGCAAACTTCCTCCTTATGTTTGTGGACTTCTTTGTCTGTTTCTCTGGCAGACATCCCTGCAGTTGCGGGTGGTGAGTTTCAAGAGATGAGTTCAAAGTGCAACATGTTCCTGGACCCATCCGGCTTCAGCACTGAGGACATCACCTCGCCCTTCAACATCCCACGCACCTCCAGCATCGCCAAGTCCAAGCGGCCGTCCGTCTCTTTTGCAGAAGGCACCCGCTTCAGCCCCAAGGAGAGGCGGGGCTCGGCTCAAGACCCTGCTGCTCTTCCTGGGAACCAGCGTAACAAATCCAAGTCACCTTGGGGGGTGTTGATGCTGTCTGCCCTCCAGAGCCAGGGAAGTTCATCTAGATCTGGGGAGGAAGATGGAGCTGAGGGCGAGGAGGGGGATGAGGAGTCAGATGTACAGGCAACAGACAATCAGGAATCGAGCTGTGAGGCAGGTGACCAGGAAGCAGACAGAACCCCTGCCCGGGCCACCCTGCAGGTCCCCGGAGCGTCAGGACGAAGGAGGACTATGTCCAACACAGCTGCTCATAAAGGGACCCAGCTGCAAACATCTGGCTCTGATGCTCAGGTGGGGGTCTTAAATAAGGTCACCACAGTGTATGTGACAGTGGGTAAGGCAGGAAGGCCTGTGTCCAAGACAGAGACGAGCTCTGAAGGCCCCGTTCAGGCCATGCTGCGACGCCTCGGCAGCCTCCAGAGACAGAAGGAGCAGGAGTCCAGCAGGCCTAACAAGCCTAAAGGAGCTGAAGGGATTACAAAACCCCCCAGGAGGAAGCTCGGCGCTCGAGCGAGTGTGTGGGAACAGGGAGGGCCGCCAGCAGGGGAGGTTGGCATTTGTAAGCCAATCAGGAGAAAGCTCACCTCTCCCGACACAGCTGGTGATAATGACACTCCATCATCAGAGAGCGGCACTCCAAAAAGGCCTCTGTCGTCCATTCTAAAGAGCGTGCCGGAGGTGGCCCCAGCAGAGTCAGGGTCAGGCCTGGGTGGTGACGCCAGTCCAGGAAAAACTGAGAGCACCTACCTGACTGTTGGACCAGCAGGAGACGCTGTGAGCCTCACAGAGATCATCGCCAATGAAGGCGCAGTGATCAGCGTGAGTGATGAACCCTGCTATGAAAATGTCACCATTAAACACGCATAATCCCTGAAAAACAGCACGTCAGCAGGACTGATTCAAACACATCTGCATATTTATTATTACTCTGCGATTATAATGTTACAGGCACAAAAGGAAAACTCTTGAAGTGTGATGTTATTTGTTACTTGGCGTACAAGAACAGCATGCATTTTAATATGTACGAAGCATTTGTAATCAAAATACTTTATATTAAGACTAAACCCAACAACACAGATGAAATTTATATTTTGGGGGGAAAGGCGCAGAGGAAGGAGCTTTTTTAATTATGGTGTCAACTGTTATACAATGTATGTCTCAATATTGATATTTAAATGTGTCAAAAAACAAACTTTCACCTTTAGCCTAAATTCTACGATAATAGATGAAGGAAAGATGGCAACTGTTGCATGTCTGCTCAGTATTATCTGTCTGTTTTTACTCCACGAGATTATCACGGCGAAAACAATTCGCAACATGACGGGTAATTGCCTTGGACTTAGTTTGAGTCTATTCGAGAAAAAGTGCTATATGACAGTGCATTAAGACGGTGCAGAAAGTTTTTTTTATTTTATAAATTAAGATTATGTGTGAAGGTGCTCAGTGAAGAGATGGGTTTTAAGTATCCTCTGAAAGTTTGAAAGGGACTCAGCGGCTTGGACGGAGTTTGGAGCAAAGTGAAAGTGGGGGGTTGTGGACGCTAAAAAAAAGGAGTTTAGAAAGTAAAATAGTTGTGAAACATCATTGAACGGTGCTCTTGATTCTTTTATTTGACATGAATAAAAATACAAGTAAGAACAAACTTTAACAGGGTGCAAATATGCAACCAAATGTGACTCACTCTGAATCAGGAACATAGAGCAGGTTCAAGCTTTCTCAGTGTTTTAGAGTGTAGTATATTGTGTAAGAGGCTGTTTTCAGATCTCTGACCTTCAGTCATAGTCCTGCCTGTCACTGCTCTCTGACCTCAGCTGTAACAGTCACATGATGCTGCTGTCGGGTAAAAAAAAAAAAAATTCTTGCAATTTAGGGATTTTCCTTTATATTACTCAAGAGAGAATCTGTACGACAATGTGCCACATTTTTATAAGCCATTTGTGGATGAAAAGTCTCATTAACTCTGTTTTGTGAAACTATATTTGTTATTCACTGTAAATATGCTTATGATTAATAAGTAAAAAACAACCATTTTAATGACTGCCTTGTGGGTCTCTATTAGATGCAATCCAACAAACTCCTCATTATTATGACACTGAAAACCAAGAAACGACAAGCTGTGACTCTGTAAAGCATTAAACTTTATTACTGCTGCAAATAAGCTTTTTTTGTATGTTAAATATAAATGTAGCCTGAAATTGACTATCTGCTGACAGTTTACCTCTGCTGTCTCAGATCTTAGACTGTTGTTGAATGTGTGTTTAATTAAGTAGGTCAGCTGATGTTGAGAACAGATAACATGACCTGAATCAACCAGCTGAACTTTGGCCGCGTTGAGGCAACTGTAGAAAGCAGCTGCCATTGATCTCCAATATCTGTTGACCATCAGTTAGTAACATGCTGCACGTTTTTAACAGCCTGTTTTGGGTAACAACAATTATCTGTTATATACAGATTGAATCCAAAAATATTAAAAAATATATTTCAAACTACTTTTCAGCCCCTGTGGTGTCTGTACAGCCGAGCCAGTACTTGGCGATGGATCTGGGATATGGAGGAGAGGCGGGGTCAACTCTCTTGGTCCTGAGGTCCACTCTGTAGTACCTGTCTGGAAAACACAAAAAACAACACAGTTTATTTTTTTCCCTCTCTGGAGCAGCTCTTGGCCGTTCCAAGTACAAATTTCTCACTCTGTAAATCAACATAAAAGTGATTTGGACCTCAAAACTGTCAGCATTTATCATTCATCAAAATTTTGACAGCATTAAAAAACAATGGTTACTTTCAGTATAAGGAGGTTATAAAATTTGAAAATTTGAGGTTTTAAGTCATAATCTTCTTAATTCAATATTTTAAAAGAGTTTCTCAACTACCCTCATGACTTTTCATCACAAAGATAAGTTTTCCTCTCATTTCTCTCTGTTAATGGTGGAAATGTGCTCCCATAGAAACATACCAGAGCTGCAGTGATGCTGGGCATGTGTTTCTTTGTCATGTGGATTACAGCATGTGAAACTAGTTATAATAGTTTCACATGCTGGTAAAATTAGTCAAAATGAGTTCCTGTCTGCTCCTCCAGCAGACATCTGTGACTCATCTCTCAAAGGATTTTTCTTTCATTAGTGCGCTGAAACCATGACATCATGTTCCTGGGGTTAAATAAGTACTCTGGCTGCCTCATTAGATAAAACACTAAATATCATGTGAGCATAATTATGTTCCGACTGTTATGAAGCTGAACCACACTGCTAATGAATCTGCCCCGCTGTGTTACCTCCTTTGAAGAAGTAGACGGTCTGTATGGGCTGATTCCTCTGCACAGACTCCCACAGCCACCTGTTGTCTCTGGAGTCGTAGTTGCCTCTGTTGTTCTGGCGGTAACCGTCCCTCCGTCTGTCCTGGTCCCAGTCTTGATCCCACCGTCTGTCCCAGTCTCGTCCGAGCCTCTCCTCCATCTCCATCCTCTTCTCTGCCAACCTCAGACCCATTTCCATCCCCATTTGTGCAAAGTTCTGTCCCATGTTCATGCCCTGCTCGGCCATGGACCCCCAGACGGGTGAACGGCTCTGTCTCCTCCGACCCCACTGCTGGTCCCACTGCTGTCCATACTGCTGGTCCCACTGCTGTCCATACTGCTGGTACTGCTGGTTCCACTGCTGGCCCCATTGCTGGTCATTTCGGCGGCGTGTGGGTCTGCGGGGAGGGACGTACATTCTGCCAGCCATTACAGCATCCACTGGAGACTTGAGGCCCTTCCAGTCTTTGTCAATGAAGTGGTGTTTGTCGTGATGCTGAGGCACTGGAGAAGGATAGAAAAACATTTGGCTATTCATGTGAAAACACCTGCCTCTTCCCGAAAACAGGTACAAATGATCAGTGACACATCAACTCACAGTTAGAGAAGAGCTCGCTAATGACTCGTTCATAGTTATTGTAATAAACGTCTGTGTAGCGTCTGAACAGGGTGGACGGAGACGTCTCAGTCATGGTGATACACTCCTCATGGGACGGCTGGTGCAGAAACTCATACGTGTAGTACTGATCACCTGGGGAATATTTAAAGATGAATAGTAGTTTCCATATAATCACAGTATCACTAAAACCTTACAGACATAATATATAATTTCCGGCTGTACCTTTGAAAAAATAGACCTTCTCTCGCCCATTGTGACCTGGAGCAGGCAGAGCAAATGCTGCGTCCACATGGTCAGGGATTTTATCAAAGCCCACGCTGATATCTCGTGGATAGTCTTCATCCAGCACACCGTTATCAAACCGCCAGTACTGGTTTCCCTATACAGTGGTAATGTTTAAGTCATTTGAATATTAAACACTTATCAACTAGGAATCTGATATACACAATATACTTGTGCACCCCTTTATACCCCCCCCCCCCCCCAAAAAAAATGTCCACATCAATATGTATAAAATTGCAATTAACATTATCCTTTTATTTATTATATAATAATTATTATTATTTTTTTTTTCATTGTTTTAATTTTACAAGTTAAAATGCCAGTTGTTAACATATTACCACTGTTACAAAAAACACAAAATTGTATTACTTTTTAGAAACTAAATGCTTTGGGCATTTATATCCTGATCATTTAAACATTTATTTTGATGCTATACATGCAAATTTCTTTACATAATCCCATTGTCTGTCTTTGAAAAAAGACAATTATTTCCTGTATACATTTTTTTTCAGGGTACGGGATATGTCAATAATTGCAACAACACTGACAAAATGATGGGGGGGGGGGGGGACAATAACAAGGTTTTAGTCAAGGATTAATTTATGTGATTTTGCCGTGCCCTCACCTTGAAGATGTAAGTCTTCCCCTGACAGTTGACCCGGGTGAAGGCAGCATCGATGGGCCCGTCGATGCCCCACACGTCCTTTATGAGCTTCGGATAACCAGGAAGCACTGACTTCTGGTCCAGCTCAAAAAAGTAGTCCCCTACAACAAACACCAGTTCATGATTCCCCCACAACAGACAGGTGTTAACTTTATGCATCAAGTGTTGCTCTTTATTAAATGCCAGACGTTTGAAAATCAGGGGGGTCACTCACCTCTGAATGCGTATATGGAGCCATTTTTCTGCTGCATGAATGAGTCAAAGGGCCTCCCGCTGCAGGCCACCGCGTCCGGGTTGGGGGCTGCAGTGGTGGCCGGTGTGACGGGGACACGGGTGGTCTCAGCTGCGGTATCAGTCGGAGCTGGTCTGGTTGTGCTGGGGACCGTCTGCGTGGGTGGGACTGTCTGAGAAATGGCAGTTTCCTGAGTGGCGGTGATGGTGTCCCTGAGCAGAGGGGGTCTGGTCATCTGCAGCGGGCTCTCCGGGCGTCGCTGCGGCCTGCGACCGAAGTCAGAGGTGGGCCGCTTAGTGGGCCTCAGCTGACGGCCGGAAACAGAGGCTGACCCCGCCTGTGCTGAGCGTCCAGGCGGCGGGGTGGTGTCTTCATACAGCGCATCATCATCGTCCTCCGCAAACACAAACGTGTCTCCGCGAGCTGAGGAAGGAAAACGACATCAGTCACCAACTTTCTCTGCCTGACCCAAACACCTGGAGCAGACAGCGGGGCGGCCCTTACTCGTCATGCCACAGGTGACCTCGAAGTCGGAGCAGCAGCTCTTGTAATACTTGCACATGGAGTCACACTGGCACTTCTTCTGAGAGTCAAATCCATTCTCACAGCGGCCCATACACGACTCTGAAGACAAGACAACACACACTTCATTTGTTTGTTCTTTACACCTCTGACCGTTTCAAAGCTTGGAGAATAAAGTCACGTTTTTTATGACATTATTATTCATTGTTTCTTTTAATCGTTGTATCCAGTTATTAGAGGTCTGTGTATTGCATTTTGTTTTTGTTCTTAATAGCTTCTAAAATAATTCCAGATTATGTAAAAGTGAGATGGTGACATGTGGTGGTCTGGAGAGTTTGAAGTATATTCTTTTGAAAAGCAAACAGAAAGAGTTTCTTTACATCTGGAACGGATTTATGTTCTTCCTGGAAACTGCTACAGACTCAAAAGAAATCAGATAGATAGGGCATCCAGGGTTGATGCATCTGATTGATTGAACCAAAAAAAGAATTGAAAATGTTCTTTATTTTTTTCCTGCTACGTTTGACACACCGAGTCAGCTCATTATATATATCCTACTGAAACTTCATACTATATTAAGGTTCAGCTAAAACAGCAACACTGTTTACTCTAATAAAACCTTTTTCTAAACTCTAAAAGTGATTCTTAAAATTGCACTCACCCTCTGCAGCAAAAGCGTGAGCGAGCAGAGCGAGAAGCAGGCAGGCCCACAGCTTCATGTTGCCTCTCTTCTGTTTGAGGACAGAATGAAAAAGTAATGACGGAGCGTGTGCTCACAATCATTGGAAACATGTGTCAGTCACCCCGCTTCCTTGTTTACTTTAACCTCATTGGCAAATATATTTCTTCTCAGGCAAAAAAACAGAGAAACACAGAGAGAAAGAGATCGATGACACACAAAAGCTTAAGCAATCTGACCATCCTGTGACCTCTGATCATGTTATTTTTACATTTACAGTTTGAGTTATTTGCCTCAATCAGCAAAATCAGCCTTTGTTATTTAATTACTTGTTTAAGAGGACGGGACAAGACATGAATGTAGTTTGTATCCGGATGATGCTGTGGGGCCTCAGTGAAGACAGAGAGAATCAAAGTCCCAGCCTGCTGTGTTATCCCATAAATCAGTTAAATAGGCAGTTTCAAGCTCGTAAAGAAGATTATAGAAGTGACAAGGTGATGACACATATAATTCTTTGAGCAGTGGTGTTATTTGTCATCAAGACAAATTTCAAGCACACAGACCTGTGGAAACTATAAAAAGTGTCAGTGAACAGGCCTACTGGACACAGACCCAAGGACCTGTAGGATGATGGGACCCTGGACCAGAGCGTGTGATTGACATTGCTTTCAACATTTCTTGTTAGGAAGACATTCAAACAACAAAAAAGTCACCCCAAGGAACGTCATTACAACTACAAAGAGACTCAAAATGACTCACAAAAATTTTTGTTGTTATTTTTTTTATTTTGCATTTAATTCATTTATTAACCATTCTTAGTTCCTCTTCATTAATTATTTCATGAGGCAAATTTTAAGTCAGATAAGGTCTGGATCCTTTTATTTTTTCTAAAAAACTATGATGATATTTAAACTTCAAATCTTGAAATAAAGGCCAAAGTTGCAGTTTTAGATGATTTCCTCATCTACATAACATAATCTACATAATTAATATTATTTATTATAAATAAGCAAGCAAGCATAATTTCTGTTGAGATTCTCTATAAATGACTTTCGTGTGTCAGACAACACAAACGTGTTTTTACATCTGATAAAATTCCCCTTAACAAAATAATAACCGGCTTTACAGAAACTGTGTACAGCACATTAAACCCTGATGGTGTGTATCTGAGTGTTTCATCCTCTCCACCAGCAGAGGGCCTGCAGTGTTTACTGGCACCCTGAGCATGATGAGCTCTGTGATGCGGAGCAGGAGGAGGGGCTGCTTTTCCTCCTCTATCCATCCCGGCTGTACCCGGAGCCGGTGGGCGGTGCAGACCCCTGAAGAAACAGGCAGCCTGCGGATGCTGACCAAAGGATGCGATAAGTGGAGGGCTGCTGCTTAGAGAGCCGTGACATTTTTTGTGTTTCTGTAGGAAGAGGAGCCGCTACGGAGCAGCGTCAGATAAGATAAGGTGGGAGGCAAACTGTAGCCTATGAGAAGAACTCTTTGTCCTACAAAACAAAGACAACAATAGTCTGTTTTCTTCTCCGGGAAACAAGTGGGATCTGCTCTCTGCGTTTTCACTTTCCTGTCCTGTGTGCAGAGATTTTTGCCTCTTTAAGGACACTTCTGCGGTCAGATTGTGTTATTTGCATTAAGTGCTCTATTGGTCGGTGGGATAAAGAGACAAAGCAGCAGCTGGTGACTATGCGCAGACACACTGTGACCTGCTCAAGATCTGCTTATGAGTGTTCATGTGCTTACAGCCAGGGATGACATCGGCTAGAGAGAGGTGATGCAATTTGCTGAAAGCTGTCACGTTTGATTTACAGCAGTGATTTGTAAGTGAGACCTTGCTTGGCGCACCTACAGGCTGGAGATCCCCGTAGAGGCCTCAGTAAACAAACACATCTCAGCCTCTGACGTGTTTCTGCCGGTAGATGCTTTTTTCTCTGACGCTCTTCCTGTGGAAGCTCTATCGACATCTCTCCATCATGTTCAGCTCAGACAGGCTCACTGTCCCGGAATATGTCAGCCGGCTGCAGAGAGGGAGGAGCGGCTCCGGCTGCGAGCCTAAAGCAGTCTCTCCAGGAATCAGTGCCGACGTCCGGGCGATCCTGGACGGCTCGCTCCCCGCCCTGCGCTCCGCCATCAGAAGGCTGAAGTCCTCCAAGGAGACCTCCGACTCAGACGAGACCCGCAGGGCCATCGCGGAGCTCTATCAGCTGGTGGAGGAGGCCTGGGTTTTGCCCACTGTAGGCCGTCAGGTGGCCGAGGAGATCTGCAACAGGATCCGGCTGGATGGAGGCCTGGAGCTGCTGCTGCAGCTTCAGCAGACACCTGCTGTGGAGATCACTTATGAGTCTGCAAAACTGCTGGAGCAGATACTGATCTCTGAGAACAGGTAGGGGTGTGTCAGGGTGGACAATAAACGTAAACACTTAAACAGCAGCTCTGCGATGGGTACACAAGTTACTCAGTTGTTAAAATTGTGTGTTTGTTCTTTTAGTTTTTGAGGCCTAAAATATGTTTTACTTTAAATGCATGCCATTAAAGTATGTTATTTTGTACAGGGGAAGACAAAACAACAAAAGCAACTGACTATATCTTGCAATTTAATAAAGTTAAGGTCTCTGCTATATGATCTAAACCAAGAGAAGACTTTACCAATAATGCTCCAATGTTTGAATATGATGTTGATGAAAATGTTGCATGACAAATAACTTTATTCTTTTATTTAATTATTTTTCTCTTAACTGTGTAATCAGTGAACTAATCGTTGCAGCTTTACTGACCAACATAGTAAGCTAAGCTAACAACATAAGTTATTGTAGGCTGTTTTCTATTTTGGCCTGCTAATGTTAAAGAAAGCACTCATGTGTTTGTGTCCACTCCTTATAAAACATAATAGGACATCCTGAAATGACTGGCTTAGTGCCTCCAGCAGCCCAAAACTGAATTATATTTCTAAACAGTGATATAAAACAGAAGTGCAGCACAGGACAGGATGTTTTTCTGTCTCTGAGGAGCTGGTAACAATAACTGTCTTGTACTGTGAATAACTTAAATGAACTATTTATCAAAAATGTAGTAAGTCTAACTAAGTTTTGTCACCATATGTTTAAACTTGTGTTGACAGAGATTATGTGGCGCGGATAGGTCTGGGGGTCATCCTCAACCTGACTCGACATCAGGAAGATGCACAGCTGGCTCGGAGTGTCTCTGGGATCCTGGAGCACATGTTCAAACACACAGAGGAGACGTCTATCCGCCTCATCTCTGACGGCGCCCTGGACGCCCTCCTGTTCTGGTGCCGAGGCACAGACCCCACTGTGCTGCGTCACTGCGCCGTGGCACTCGCAAACTGTGCCATGTATGGAGGCCACCGCTGCCAACGATGGATGATTGAGAAACAGGCAGCCGAGTGGCTCTTCCCACTGGCCTTTTCCAAAGAGGATGAACTCATTCGCTTCCACGCGTGTCTGGCCGTTACAGTGTTGGCCGCAAACAGAGAAATTGAGAAAGAGGTGGTGAAATCTGGAACCCTGGAGCTGGTGGAGCCATTCATTGCATCTTTGGATCCAGATGACTTTGCCCGAAGTTTATTGGACAGTGCAGACTGCATGCAGGGTAAGACAGCAGCTGACCTGCAGCATCTTTTACCTTTACTGGATGGCACCAGACTGGAAGGAAAGTGCATAGCAGCCTTTTACCTTTGTGTTGAGGCCAGCATTAAGTCCCGTCAGCGTAACACGAAGGTATCCCCACTGTCCACTTTCATATAGCTCAAATTTTAACACTATCTTGTAGTTTTGTTGTGACTGAGTTTTCATTTCTTCTCAAGATATTTCAAGAGATTGGAGCAGTGCAGAGCCTTAAAAGAATCGTCATGTACTCCAGCAATGGTACAGCCTGTTCCCTTGCCAAGCGGGCACTGCGCATGATGGGTGAGGAAGTGCCAAAACGGATCCTGTCATGTGTGCCCAACTGGAAAACCTGTGAGGTGCAGACCTGGCTGCAGCAGGTTGGCTTCAGTGCCTACTGTGACCGTTTCCAGGTATGTTTAGCAGTTTTATTACTGAACAGGGTGATAAACACGGGCATAATGTCTCACATATCTAAAAACTCTGTTGTACAGGAGCTCCAGGTTGATGGAGACCTCCTGCTGAACATCACAGACCAGGAACTGAGCACTGATCTGGGCATGACTGCTGGCCTGACACGCAAGAGGCAAGTTGTACAAACGCTTTAACACATGAGCATTATGACCCAAGTCCAACCAAAACCTCTGTTCTGTGTCGTCCTGCAGGTTTTTGCGAGACCTACGTGTGTTGAAGACTTATGCCAACTACTCCACATGTGACCCCAACAACATGGCTGACTGGTTAGTTGAAGTTGACCCTCGTTTCCGTCAGTACACATATGGCCTGGTCCAGTCAGGAGTAGATCGCAACAACGTCCAGAGCCTGACGGATGTGCAGCTCCAGCACGACTGTCACATAGAAAACGGAGTCCACAGAGCCAAGATACTCTCTGCAAATCGCAGGCCGTTAAAGCCGTGCTACACGGACGCTCAGCCTGCAGGGCCCGATGTGTTCATCAGCTACCGCCGGACGACCGGCTCCCAGCTGGCCAGGTCAGAACTGAAACAAGAAGAATTCAGGGAATTAAATTGGATCCAAAGCACTGACAGACGGCATGTGTACTAAAACTGTCTCCTCTCTTTTCCTTTGCTGTCGAAAGCCTTCTGAAGGTGCACCTGCAGGTTCGAGGTTACAGCGTCTTCATAGATGTGGAGAAGCTGGAGGCCGGTAAATTTGAAGACAAACTGATCCAGAGTGTACAGCGGGCACGCAACTTCATCCTGGTCCTGTCCGCCAACGCGCTGGACAAGTGCATGGGTGACACTGACATGAAGGACTGGGTGCATAAGGTGACATGCTGTTCATTCTTTGCATGCGACAGACTCCGAGAAGTGTCAACACTTATTATTATTATTGTGAGTGTTGGAAATATCTGCTGCAGTGAATACTGCCTTTTCTCCAGTTGTGGAAATATAATTCGGATCCCTTACTTACCAGTCCTACCACTCCTGTATTCAGAAATTTCAATTGCCCCATTCAATTTTTTTATTATTCTAAATATGTCATCAAATTTATTCTGATGCATTTGCAGAGAGAGCATTTTACTATGGTCCAGCTAGGGCTATAGTATGACTTATAGTTGGAAGCTAAATGTAGTGGAGTAAAAAAATAACAAAATTTGCCCCTAAAATGTAGTGAAATATACATATAAAGGTAAATATGTGCATACTTAGCTACATTCAACCACTGCTTTCTCAAATATTATGGAGCTAGATGAGACTATGCTTATGTTGCTTAAAGTCTCCCAGCCAAACAAAATAATAATTAAAAAAACAATGACTTAAACCTCAAAAAACAATGTCCAAAAATAGTACATTGTTCTTCTTAATGCTATCTGTTTCCATCATATCTTCTTTTTAAGCCCTAATTAAAATATTCAACATTTACTTTGATACAACAGCTTGTTGCACTGAAATTCCCTCACTGAGATGTCATACATATTGTAGCCGTAACAATGGGGTAGATGATGTTTTACAACTGTGCCTTTACACGTGTGGATCTTTGAATATTTCATAGACTCAAAAGACTTCTCATTAATCTTGCAGGAGATCGTCACATCCTTGGCTGGTAAGAAGAACATAGTTCCTGTCACAGATAACTTTATGTGGCCCGACCCCTTGTCTCTGCCGGAGGATATGAGGGCAATTCTCAACTTTAATGGGATCAAGTAAGTAACTGTACATCTGAGTTTATTGAAAGATGATCATGTAAATAACCCTAAATGTAAATATATTGTATATTATATAGAATGGAACGCCTGATATTAGTTCATTTATTTACTTTTTTATTTAAATTAAATTTTTCCCCTATATTTTTTTTGCTTTATGTTCCTAACCTACGCATCACCATGTAATATATACAACTGCAAAAAAAGTGAGAAAAAAAAAATAATAAAAGCAAAGCTTTTCTGAGGAAAAAGAACATGTTGTTACTGGTTGGCATATCTGTAAAACAGTCACACACATTATTCATCAGTTTGTGGTTCTGTGACATATCAAAACACAATTTAATGCCAACACCTTTCATTAGAGCTTTCATTTCTTTATGAATTTTGAAGAAATGAATGTAAGAGTTTTCTGTTTATGTTTGAAGCGAAGCAGAACATCCGATACATACACAGAGACAACCGATGTTGAACTGTGATTTTTTTTGTTGGCACAGATGGTCCCATGAATATCAGGAGGCAACGATCGAGAAGATCCTGCGCTTTCTGAAAGGACACCAGGACCAAATTGATGGTACAGACGCTGCCAAAGGGCAGAAAAAGAAATAAACAGTTTGATCTCAGCTTTATTAACTTTAAATGATGCCAAAATTCCACATGGCCTACGGTGATCAGGCTGGCAGCTTTCCCCGCTCTGCCCAAATGCATGTGAACTGGATTTAGCTTACTTGCTCACAAAGACCTGATAATAAATGAATATTTAAAGGGGGATTCAGAGTGTATATAATAAAGTGTAAGCCTTTAATGATAGCACCCTCATACTGCTGTATATGTGTAGTCAGGTACAGTAAACGCCTTCTGTCTCTCAGGAAAAGAACTGTGATAGATCAGCCGTCATCGGCATCCCAGCAAAGTGATACATAGCAACTTCTGAGCATCCACCAATCACAACGGTTATATGCAATCATTTAACTCATTAACTGTACACTCACAGGACCGAAGCAGGGTCCCATTTTACTGATATGTGTGTATTTATGTTTGAAAAGAAATGTATTGAATTGTTTGTGAGCAGAGTACCCACGGTGGGCATAATCTAAGCTGGAGGCATGATAGGATGTACAGAAATAACAAGCTACATGCTGTATAACAGCACTCCGACTTTCACTAAATACAGAGTGATGGAGTGTTCAGGCGACTTAATATATCCATGTAGTATTCAACTTTTCCTTCCTTCTGTATAATGAATTGCTGTACATGACTTTAGGTTAAAAACTCCTTAAATAAAAATTATTCCATCCGTATTGAAGAATGTCTTGTTGCTACATCATCATATAATACATTAAACTTTAATTTAACACAGCTGACTCTGAGGTTTTATTCACCAGAATGTTTAGGGAATATTTCCCCTCAAAATTATCATTTGTATGTCAATTACTGCCTCTGTGTACCAGGAATTTAAAGAAAAGAGAACTTTATTTCCAAAAATGATAAACTTTTCACACAAAGCTAATTTATTCAGTTGTATGTTCAGTATTTTCACTAAAATCTGGAGGACAGTTCGTGTGCCTGCGCAAACATGAAACTTTCTTTTAAATAATCATAATTTCAATGAATTTTGAAGCTATTCGTGCAAGATCATTTTATAGTGTATGAAGTATTTCTCAAAAGCCTGATGTGTCTGAAATTATTTATTTAATTGGCAATACAAAATTCATAATTTTCCCCTCAGTGTATTTAATAGAAGCAGTGAGGGCAGAACTAAATGAAAGATCAATGTATAAGATACATTAAGTCATTAAATAAAAGATAAGACAAATCAATCAATTAATCAATTATTAATCTCAATAAAAATTTGATGAAATATTTGTAACTTGTGTGTGAAACCAACCCATCTTGGTCCCTTTTATTTGAAACGTGACGAAAATAAAAGGCGCAGTAGAAAAAAATTGCAGTGAAATCTTTTATTTGAACTTCACTTAATCACATGTGAAATGTAAACAGGAACAGATTGAACCGTCATCTTTATCACAAACTATCCTCAATGATCCAGTTCTATTTAAATAAATAAAAAGATTGCAGTTTATAAGTATTGCAAAGCTGATTTTGTGAGTCAGTTTGTTTGACACAGAATATCTTAAAATGGCTTTGATGTGGATCAATTCACAGTCGCACACTTAATACTTCATTTAACCTCTAAACTTCCCTGTGTGCATTTTAAAGCTGATCCAGCAGCTTGTGTTCCCTCTCTGTGCATCCAGGACCTGACCTCTGTGTGCATGTTGGTTGTGGGTCTGTGCTCTGGGACTATCCAGTGTTGTTGGTGGGGGTTGGAGGGGGACTGAACTATCTGCTTAGTGGAAACAGGAGGTGGAACTCAGTTATCACGTCAACCCGTATTTCTGCTACTGTTTAACCCTCTCTGTCATGGAAAGCTGATAGTTGAGTTTGGGTGTTTTGGCAAAGATGATCAATCTGTATATTGACATAAAATGAATCGGAGGGACTTCCACAAACAGATCAAGGATAGCCCTTTGAATAGACAGACATGTTTAAGTAAAAAAAAAAAATACTGCTATGAATGTAATTCTAAAACTTCTGGTAACTTCCCTTTTTCCCTCTTTGAGCACAGTAAGTTGCGCCCTTATTGATATGTTTAGGAACAATTGAGGGTTGATGTGCAATAAGAGCTATTGAAATCAAGACATTTCAAAGTTAAATAAAAGTCACATTCTTTGGCATTTATAAAGTGGCATTAAAAATGTATCAAATCATTACATAAAATCAAGAATAGAAGATTGTGCGTTACACCATTTGAATGAATGTCATGATGGAGCATCAGGTCATGTGATACAGATTTAGACAGGGGAGTCACATCAGTTTTGAGATTGATTCTTCGTCCTCTGGTCTTGTTCACTTGATCACTAATTAACGTCAGTCAGCTGCCTCATCAGATCAAAAGTCTCTCCCTGCAGGACAGACGGACGTCTCTGTGTCAGAGCTGCTTACCTCACAGACTGAACTCTAACTCTGACAGGTTGCTGAGGGGTCCCTGAGCTCTCTCCTCTGGTCTAAACACTGCAGGGCCCTGAAAAAAGGGTGTGGATATATTTATTATAGACTTTTTTGTAATGTGTGTGATGAAGATTTTATGCTTTGAAACCAAACAAGAACTAATGAGAAAACAACACAAGGACAATGATGCTTCACCCAGGCCTGTCACTATTACTACTACTAATTATTGTTTGACATATACAATGGAAACAACAGTTTTATTATGGACACAATAAACTGTCATTTACATGCAACATTTTTCTGAGTGGTGCTGCATCTTTCCCTATCATGTCAATCAATATTCTTTAAAATTAAAAGTCCACTGCTCTTCAAAAGGATGCACTTATTAGGCACATTATTTTATCAGTGGCCTAACATGGCTTAAAATTGCCAACAATATTACTTTCATTTATCCTGATATTTCCTGGAAAAATATATCGTCCTAAAAAACAGTGGTAATGTGAGAGGCCTGCACTCACCCAATTATTCCAGCAGGGATGAAGAGGATGAAGGCACCAAAGAGGAAAGGGAAGCCCTTCATGAAGTGCAGCGTGGCTGGGTACAGTGAGTTGAAGAGGCCACTGCCCACCAGAAAACACAAGCTCTCCACACAGGCAACACAGGCAAACAGGGCACCTGGGAGAACCACACAATTATTTGCAACACAAGCAGTCCCGAGTGACAAAAGGAGAGTACTTCAGATTCAACCTCACTGTAGCATCTTAATAGTAATTATTAATTCATTAATTCCTTAATCAAATTCGGGTTGCAGGGGGCTGGAGCCAATCCCAGCTGACATTAGGTGAAAGGCGGGGTTCACCCTGGACAGGTCGCCAGACAACAATTCACACTTGCATTTCCACCTACAGGCAAATTAGTCTAATATACACTTAGCTGCATGTCTTTGGACCTGGAGAGAGCTCACACTGATCTAATAAAAAAACTACATTTCATTAAAGCCACAGCTGACACACTGAGCTAGCTTTCATATGTAGAAGTTTTCTGACCATTTACTATCATTACAAAAAGCAGAATAGGACGATATACATCTTGTCAATATGATCCAGAAGACACGAGTAGTATCTGTACATGTGCAGTGCCTGACCTTGTTCTGATGGGTCCACCAGCTTGGACAGCTTTGACCTGAGCACAGGCGTCGCAGCCATGAAGAGGAAACACAGACCATAACCTGGTGGCAGACAGACAAACACATTTTAACTCTGATACACAAGGAAGAGCTCAAGCAAGTGAAGTTTCCACTAAAGAGTACTTTACCTCACAACTTTACAAATATTGACTTCTGCTAAAATTATTTTACTGTTTTACTACTTTTCAGCATTTGATTATACATATTCATTCTTATTTATGTCATAAATCTTCCCCCACAATATTGTTTAACTACTTTACAAAATCTGAAATCTTCAATACACTCCAGATAAACTTTAGTGGATGTTGTTAATTATTACCAGAGGCTCCACGCAGAGAAAGTGCTGAGTTTTTATTGTCTGGTATCATAGGTAGCCTGTTAGCACAAGGCCTGTTCAGTCTGTCACGCCTGCTGAGCTGGACTCATGACAGCATCTGCCTGAGAGTATGAGATCATTTTCACCTGTGGCCGAAGAAAGCATGCTCGCTTTCAGAGGGTTTAGTCAAGCTGGGACAGCGCAAACAAACGAGGATGATGAATATATTAAAAAAATTCTTGTGTTGTATGAACTCTCAAATGTACATGGCTTTGGATAAAAATTGCTAAATGACATTGTAGAATTTCAATGTTTTTAAATGGTCAGTTAATGGATATAATCTCAAAGCAAGGTTTAACACTAGGAGGATTTTTATTTGATATACCGTAAATATGCTTAATAATTACTACACAAATACCATTGTTTGTAGAGTTATCTCACTTTTTTGCATGGCCTTACTTTTGTCTGCTAACAGAAATCTTTTAGACCGAAAACTTCAACCACTCAAATAATTTTAAAAATATCTGTTTAAAGGGTTTCTCACCTGTAAACATGAGCTGGGTGGTGTCAGCGACAGAGAACACCATCAGCCCGATGACATTTGAGGCCAGACCCACGAGAGCGACCCAGGAGTCCTCCATGCAGCGCTGCATGATCTTCAGCCCCAGCAGGCTGCTGAGGTAGGCCAGGTGCTGCGCTGCTGATCCGTAGCCAATGAGGGCAGACCCCCAGCACAGCGGTGAGCTCAGCTCATACAACACATACAACTCCCTGCAGCCGAAGTGCACAGTCACCACCACAAAGAAACACAGCGTGTAAAGCCAAAGCTTGCATCTGTGAAGGCGTCCGCCGGCCTCACTGGTGCTGCCTCCTGTTGAGAAGAGGTGCCAGACAGTCTTATAGTGGCGGAGGGTGAAAAGCCTGGCAGTTGGGTCAGGCAGGACAGATTCACGGACAAAGAGGAAGGCGTACAGAGCCGAAGCCAAGTTTGTGGCCACCACCAGCCAGAAGGGGTTGATGTACCTGAGTATAGACATAGAATTTAATTTTAATGATTACCCATTCATTCATCCAAGATTTCGATTTTGAGCAACGTGAAATGGTATGAATGAGTGTGAGTATAGGGCTGCTTGATTATAGAAAAATCATAATCATGGTGATCTTGATCAGTTTTGAGTTGACAGGTATTAATTCACTCACTTTGAAACAACATGCATTAATTATATTAAAATACATACAATTATATAAACAAAAATATATTCAACCAAAAGCCCTAACCCTAACCCTAACTGTGAATTCTAACTATGTGCAACATAACACATTTCTTACCCTTGCGCCCGCCTCCACTGTCCTCCAATGATGCTGGCCATCATCCCTGAAAGGCCCAGACACGCCTCCAAGATGGCCACCCTGAAGGTGCGAGACCTTCTGTCACTGGTGTCAGCCACATATGCAAAGCAGCCAGCCAGGATGGCGTTGAAATCCCCTGAAAGGCCGCTGAGCAGCCTGCCCAGCAGAAAGTAGACCACAGGCAGCTTCAGGTACATCACCACCAGGTAAACCACTGCTTGGACGGCCATGCCCAGGTTGGAGATGATAAGCACGCGTCTGCGACCTGTGAGGTCACTCCACGAGCCCAGCAGAGGCACCACCAGGAGGCTGACGGAAAAGCCGGCAAGACTGATGTAAAGGTTCCAGTGAGCTGTCAATGTTTCCACCTCCTGCACAGAAAGTAGACATTTATCAGCCAACAGGAGTTTAGGAGATTCAGATCGAATTTATTTGCATCCTTAGTGTTATGTTATCCCTAACAAATAGTCAGGGCTCTGTAGAAATGAAGACTGAAAACTGCTGATGTATCTAACCATGACTAATGGTTCTGTTTGATAAGCACCAGTGAACCTGGTGAAATTGTGCATGTTCATCATTTCCCTGTTGCTTAGTTTCAACTTGTGACTGCTGTTCCTCTTTGTGGGAAAGGGTGACTATAAAACACCTTACCTAGTACTACTGAGGAAAAACAGCATTTTGACTTGAGCAAGACCAATCTATTAGTCAGCAGATATTACCTGCAAATGATGGCCCATAATAGATATAACTGTCTATTGGTATCGCCGTTTATGTTATTCAATATGCATCAATATTATTTTTTCCAGAACAACTAATACAGAAAACAATGTTCAAGAAAAGATGCATGGACTTATAATATCTAGAGTTAGCTGAGGACCATTAGTGAATATTATTAAAGAAAGTTATTTGTTTAAGAAAGCAACCTTCTCCATAGCCTACCTTTGCAGAGCTATTGGTGCAAAATTGGTGAACAATCCAATTATTATAGATCTGTTATTTATTTGAGATCAAAAATTTATAATTTATAATTATAAACCTATCATATCTGTAATGTATGGACTTTTCCCATATTAAACACCATGTTGTTCATGCCCCGAATTATGACACTGCTCCTGTAAATAAACCAATGAATCAAGTACAGAAATTTTACCGATATTTGAAATGCTTGGAATTGTAATTCCTCAGAATTTAGCCAACTTCTACAGCCCGTGCAATTTGTGAAATTTAGGAGTTTTGCTGTCCCTCTGATGATCCACACCTGCTGGTCTGCATGTAATCAACGTATTTGAGATGACCCGGAACTGGAGCTGCTCAGTGGGTCTGATAAATGAGTACAGCAGCAGACAACTGCGACGGTCTCGGTACCTCTGAGCAAGGCACTAAAATGAGAGTTTATGTCTAACGGCAGCTGAAGTGTGACTGCGACACTGAGTGTTTCTGAATAGGCGGTAAGACACGTTGACTACCGTTTGAAGGGGGTTCGGGGGCACGGAGCCGTTACTGCACTCCGACCTCTTGGAGCCGTTGTAGCCGAGGTCCTCGCTAATGCGGTCCCACAGATACTGCGTGGAAAGAGGCGCCTGGAGGGCCAGAGAAAACATGGAGAGGAACAAAACTGGCTCCACCGACACCGGCAGCAAGCAGGAAAACGGCGGGCGTATGGAGCGGCTCGTCGGGACATCTGTCTCCTCTTTGTGGGCACTGGTATCATCGTCAGTTGATGTGTCGCTGAGCAGGTCATTAGGAAGGATAGCCGCCGTGTCCGGTTCGTCCATGTCTAAAAGACTTACCTGTAAACACGAACTGTTGTAGCCTAGGTTTCTTACTTTACATTGAGTGTTTCTCAACACAAGCGAAACATTAAATTCCTTTCTAACGCTACTTAGTTCTGTAAAGATAGCTGTGTGGCTAACTCGCTCATCATGCTAACGCTAGTTTGTTTTTACTGCTTTCTGGTAGGAGAAAGAAAAACGAGCTTAAAGGTAACTTATCTACCAGCTCAGCAGGATAAAGGAAGCAACACTGAGACACAACAACCAACACGGGAACTCAGGAGCCCCATCTGGACAAAGAGGTAAATTACACTTTTCACTTTTCTGTTACTAAGACTAATGACTGGGTGACTGTGGATGGCCATCCGAATTATTACTTAAGTAAAAGCACTGATACCACACTGCAGAATTACTCCACTACAGTTTAAAGTCCTGCAGTCGAAACGTACTTAAGTAATACACACACACACACACACACACACACACACACACACACACACACACACACATATATCCCAAATTGGGTTCTCATTTTTGATGCAATGCTTCACTTCTAAATTGTAAGCCTGTAAAAAAATCTGTGGTATGTGTTTATTTATTTATTTATTTTTTTTTTTTTAAATATAAACAATGTTGAACATTTTAAATTGGTCATATTTTTTCATTTTTACTTTTGTACCTAAGTAAAGTATAAGTACCTCAATTTTAAGTACTTGACTGCCACTGGAGTCATTTAATATATTTGTTGTATGGCCTCTTGACTTTGCATGTTAAAAAAAAAAAAAAAAAAAAAAAAAAAAGCTTGTAAATTTTAAACAGGCCAAAACAGTTGTTTTGGAAGCTTTGCATCAGATTAGGTGAGGTTGGGAAAGATGGCAAGGTGTGCCCTAAAAGAATACTTTCTTGTTTTATTGAATAAATACTGAAAGAAATTACGAAACCTCAGTGACTGTGCATCAAACGGCTGTCTTGTGTGGGTGATCACAGCAGGGTGTGCAGCAAGAGGATGGTTTGACTGCTAACCTGACTGAGTAGCAGTGCATTAATTTTTGTTGTACAATGGAATTTCGTTGTATCTGTGATTAAGCTGATAAAGTTTTGAAACATTGCTGTTTGTCGTTGGCAAACAAGGCTACTTAAAACTAAGGAACACAAACTTACACTATCAAACAGATCCAGTGAGGATTTACAAGTGCTGCGACAAAACTTGTTATAAATTTCCCTGGTCACTACTCAACTGGCCTCTTTCCAAGCTAAGCTAGGTTAGTACGACAGCTATTTTTTTTTCTAGGGCTGTGAAACCAAATTTATAGTATACCATTTTGGAAGAGCACATTTTTGGCAGACCTACGAGTCTGCTTGTTAGAGTCCATTGAGCAAGGAAAGTGATGGGTGATCCTTATTCTACCTTACTCAGTTAATACAAAAAAATCCCTGTCATTCATTCATACAGAATCTGTCTCATAAAATGCAACCCTAAGAGCCTTTACACACTCAAAAAGGTAACATCAACCCTTTGATTTGGATTTTTCCGGAAAACACTTCCACACACTTCACTCTCTGGTGCCCCTTCCTCCCATACACCCCGACTTGTTGGGCGCAGAGGTGGCACAGACATCAGTGAAGTTGCCAGTTCAAAAAACTGGCAAAAACAAGCCATCTCTGTTAAGCAACATCTCCTCCTTGGAATACCACATAATCATGGTTACTATTCCAGATAAGTTTATCTTGGTATACTGCCTACCAGAATGTCAACTGGATTGAGTCATTAACTAAAGGCTAATTTTTCTTGCTCACCAGAATCCAATCCTAGTAACTTGAACTAATAACCCAGACACACCCAAATACACAAAAGAGGTACTTTGTGATTCTTGGCTCGAGTTTTGTTCTTTATGCTAGAGTTATTATCTGCATGTAGATGAGTAATTCTCTTTTGTGTTTTAATCCTCAACAGTCTAGAAATACACCCAGATCTAAGAATCTGCCGAGACAAAACATGATATCCAGCAGTTGATGTTTGAAAAGTGTTATCCATGCTTGTATGTGAGGGCAATTTTATTTCAATTGGGTTCAATATGTGAAGAATGCATGAGACGAATAATGAGACTGCAACTTACATACAAAATCATCATAGGCGTAATTCTAGTTGATGAATATTGTTCAAAGGATCAGGCAAGAGTATGTGCATGGAAACACAAAATAATGTCTCTTCACACTGACTTTTTGTCCTTATTTATATCAATCTCTCAGATCCTTTGACCAGTTCTTCAACCATAAACACCCACTATGTCTGATCCCTAAGCAGGGTTCTTACATCACAATCCCAACCAGCATATTTCTTTTTTAAGTCACATATACTGAAAACATTTAAATGAAAGTCATATTGTCTTTGAAATACTTTTAACACTGTTTTGGTTAATCATATGAAATCTGTTTCTTTTCCTTTTTCTTTATGTAACGTAAATTGTAAATGGTTTACTTGTTTTTGTTTTTTTGATTTGAAGTATTTTCCCTTTGCATAACTGTCATGGATTTGACCATGATTCAAAACAAACTCAGTGTTGCTTCAAGCAATAAAACATCAATCATCACATTCTTCACACTCACGCACAGGAGGAGGGTGATCTGGTTTGCCTGCATTTCAGCCTTTGATAGACTTTTCTTAGGAATCGCAGCGCTGCTTTTTCCAAGTTACGCCCACAGGACTTATTTACAGAGCCATTAACCATGGTATCTAATGGAACTTTGTTTTTACAGATTGTCTCTGCAGTGCACAGTAATCTCTTTGCAGTTCTACTATTGATATTTACTAAAATACTATAATATAATATTTATGATGGGTTAAAAAAGTTTTCACTTACTCAAACTGCAGGTAGGCATGAATCCATCTCTGTAAGAACATGCATACACATATATGGAAATTCTGAGAGGCAAGGGGAAACCAATTCTGTTGATCCATTTTCAAGTCTTCAAAGTCCTGCTTTGTTATGGCTAGAAATGTATATTAACCGTGCTAGCCTTACCAGCAAAACATTTGTCTTTCCACAGAATTTCAAGATTTTCATTTGTTTTGCGTCCCCTCCAGCTGATGATTGGTTTCATGGGCACCATGGCCTTTCTGTCCATGTGGATCATTACCATGTCCTCTACGGCCATGATGCTGCCCATTGCCAATGTTGAGCACCAGCAGCTTTGTGACACAGAGGCCAACTCTGAGGAGAGAGATTATAACCACTTTGGACCCATTCCAGAGGAGTGACACCAAAGAGAGCAAAGAACTCACACCAAATGACAACACCATCAACTTGGGTGTGTGTGACAGTGACGGTCTTCTTTTCTTGGTCATATTTTTCTTGTTGAGCCGAGTTAACCTTTTGTTCCCTGTTTTCCACTGTTGTTGCTCCTACGGTGTAATGCATGTGAAGGTAAAGATTGGTAGGATTTGTAAAAAGGAATATTACAGTCAAAATGTTTCAAGAGAACTTGGAGGTTTTGGAAAAAAACTCAGAAAGGACAGATCCAATCTAGTCGTGGTTCTGTTAATACAGTTTGTCATGGAAACCAAAACAATCTATGCTACATTCAGCAACCAACAATTAAGGTGATTTTCAAAAAATCTGACTGCCTACGCTCTGGTCCCCTACAGGTTTGCAAGCCAAGTTTTATTGAAGAGTCTTAAACTCAAAATCAAACAATACACCCAATTATATTATTTTCATCGTAGTCCGATGGGCAAGATGGACATCTTATTTTCATGTTAGTATTCAAGTTTGAAGAATGTTTTTGGGTGAGACACAAAGAAAGATGTTGAAAGACAGGCATACCAGGTAATCAAAGGTGAGTACAAAAAGTTGTGCAGGATGAGCTTTACAGAGAATTGTTGGCTGATCTATCGTTCTTCATGTGGCTGGCTCTTCTGTGGTTTTTTTGTTCATAGCCAGCTGGGTGTGAACCAAGGCTCCTGGGTATGAACCAAGACTCTAACATAAGTTTTTTTCTGTTTATCACTAAATTAGCCTCAAAATAGTTTATTTGGATTTTTTTAGAATGATAATTTTTAAAAAAGGAGATATTTTAAATGTGTTTCTATCATCAGGTTCATCATATATAGCACTGTGGCCATTTAATGCCATCACTGCCAGATCAGCTGGCATATTGCTCATAATTTGGGGTGGGAAACTGGTGTATTTTTTAACATATTTTGTTGTCATAAAAAATGGCGCATTAACTAACTGTGACCTTTTTTGAGGATTCAAAAAACTAAAATATGTATGGCTTGCTTATATCAAAACACCTAAAAACTTGTTGCTAACTTTAATAGTTCATTTCAATTATCATCTTAATGTTGTCTGTTTGTTGTGCAACATTGATAAAGTTCTGATGAAATATACAGAAATGGAAAAAAAAAAAAAAAAAGCTTTTAAAGCAGAAAGGCAGGAAGCCTGGCTCTTTTGGCTCCAGCTGGGCATGTTCGGACAGAACAAAAAGAAAGAGTTGATTGTTACATCACATTTTATTTTTTGCAGCCTAATAAATGTCACATGAAGACAGGAGTGCAGATTGATAAGCACGTCTATCCTCTATATCTGTGTTCTATGACCGACAGGGACACGGTCAGTAAGTTTTACTGCCTGCGACACCTCATCTTGCTAATTCAGGGCTTTCTAATAAACATTACACAAACGTCTTCATGATGTGTAGCCTGATAGCCTCAAGGTCAAGCCTGTACAACAGCATATGAACTGTTCCTCAGACAACTTTGATTTATATCAACAATTTTTTTTGTCACACTTGGTAACTTAAGTCAAGCGTATCATGCTCCTGCTCCAAGTACAATTGGGGAAAAAGTGAAAGAGCATTATGTTTTGTACACAGAACAGAGTCAAGATGGTTAAATCACAACAGGATCTAAAGGCACGAGGTAGACTTTAAGGAGCCAGGGGCCATTTCTCACATATAAAAAGATTCAAAATAATGAACTCACTGAAAACTACACATTTTATCTTTACTTGTTTATCACATTTTCCTTCATCCTTAAGGAGCACATCAGTGGTCACAGCACCCCATCTATAGCTGATCAAAACTCTGCTTATCTAAGGTAAACTATCTTAATGTAAATGACTGAACGAATAGTTAAAAATCAACTGTCAGCACTAATGTTTCCCTCTGTCTCCTTGTTCTAACAGAGGCATCTTCCAAAGCCCCTATAACTATGATCAAATGGGACATCATCATCATCATCATCATCATCATCATGGAAAGAAGGTTTACTTTACCAGCTGTGTCTGCTGGGGCTGTATTCACCAAAAGTCACCATCTATTTCTGCCAATTCTGGCCTCCATGGTGAGCATTCCTTTTCTGTTACATCTCTCTCTGTTTATGGGTTAAACAAATAAGAAACAAGTTGCTTATTAAGCATGAAACGTGTTTGTACAATAGCAAGGCTTGTTTCCTTGCATCATCACTGTCACACTGGCTTTAATGCTGCCCGTAGCCGCTCCACCCACTGGTATCGCCCTCTCCTATGGCAATCTTAAAGTCATAGACATGGTAAGACCTTTCTTAAAAAATACAGAGACGGACCTACAAGAAAGTGCGCTGCATGCATGCAGTGTTTGGATAAAAGCCTATATCTAATGTGAAGATAAGCAGCTTACATTAATCTTTCTATCTAATCATTATTATCCATTTGCATACAATATCCTCAGTATTACAATGAAAATAGGGCTCTTGGAAACTAGTCATTTAATTTTGTATCTCCACAAATTGGAATAATAGCTATTTAAAAAAGGTGTTGAAACAACTATATGTCTTGTACCCGTGTCCAAATAGCATTCTTGTGTTGTTGTGTTGATTTTGGCCAAAGCTGAATTCTGAAATTTCCCTGAGGAAAAAACATCAACATCGAAACTAACACGTGTGATTGTTTCTTAAAAAATGTTACTTAACTTTCAAAGTGTCTTTGAGTATCCTGAAAAGTGCTCTGTAAATAAATGTATTATTATTATTATTACTATTATTATTTACATGTGTTCCAGCTGGAACCACAGTCAATTTTATGTTCTCCCTTACTTGGTGAGGCTCTTCACAAACCAACTGGATAGCCTGACCGAAAACATTGGAGCACTTTCTGTTGAACTTTTACCTGAATTGCAGAGTTCCATCCACTTGGATAAAACAAATAGTTGACCGAGCAGTTATTTTATTATTTACAAACAGGATATTTGAAAACAAACTTAAAAGATGCCCGTCTCGACTGCAAACAGAAGTCTATTGTGATAAAAATAAGACTTGTTGTTGCATTTGTTAAGCAATGTTTCACTGTCATAATTAAAGTACAAACAATGTAAAGAAAACAGTTTTTGTTTTTGCCATTTGCAAAGTATCATTGTATGCTTTTATCACTATTTTGTACTGGTATTATTAAACATTAGTGTTATTTAACCTTCTCTGTTTTTATCATATTTAACTGAATATTTAAAATGTTAAATCCAAACACATCATCTTGTACTGGGAAAGTAATTTCTCACTGTTTTCAATAATTAATTATATTAATTAATTGATTCAAAATTTGCAGTTATATATAATGAGTTACAATTGTAATTTGAGGTTTTGTTGTTATGTAATTTGATCTCTAGGTAAAAATGGTTAGGGTGAAGACAGATATCTAAATCTGAAAATTCTTTTAGCTGCAACCAAAAAGGCAGTCACTAGGAGGTGGTGTAGGGAGGACCCTCCTACTCCGAGGAACTGGCTGGACACTGTGGAAGAGATATTTTGTTGTGGAAAGACTCACGCATAT
Source organism: Hypoplectrus providencianus (assembly GCA_028566105.1). Lineage (NCBI taxonomy): Eukaryota > Metazoa > Chordata > Actinopteri > Perciformes > Serranidae > Hypoplectrus > Hypoplectrus providencianus. The sequence goes on along the minus strand of JAOWBC010001387.1, from coordinate 12,448,872 downwards.
ACTGAGACTCCCACAAGCTGAATTCATCATAAAATGGGACAAATGGTCAGCATATAAATCTCACAGCAGAGATAACACTGACAGTGCTGAATGAAACCTGAGAAACATAGATATACATTAAGAAGCCGTGTATTACACTGTCTTTCTCTTACTGTTGTTGCTTTTTGCTTTCTAATGTTTAAAATCAATACAATTTGAGGGTTTTTTTTCAATTTGCTGTTAAATCCCTAAACCAAAGGTAAACCAAAAATGGTTAGTTGCAGCCTTAATAAACATAATAGATTGTTACATGTGTAACTAAGGAGCATAGAACAATGATCTCAGCTGGTTACTGAGAGCAAGTTTAAAATACTGCAGTTGTCTATTAGCAATGAAATGTTCAGCTTCCAGGAAAATGCATTTTTGTAATAGAAATGCTGCGGGATCAAAAGCTCACTGTAGTTATTGAGACTGTAAAATTAAATGATGGAATCAAATCTCATTACCATCCATAGGATTAGGACCAATTGATTCAAAAAGAGCCAAGATGACAGGACAGAAGGCAAATCCCTTCAAAGGATCAATGTGGGAGGAATGATTGAAGGTAAGGGAAATCAATTAAAGGAAACTGATTGAAAACATTTCATTGAACTCTTTGGCAGGACTCCGTATATTTGCTGTATATTAAAAGGAAAAAGGATTTTAAAATGGTAAAACTACAGTAGACTAAGGTCAAAAGAGAAAGCAGTTACAAAATCCAAAACATCTCTGCTTAATCTGGTGACTGGTCTACTGGTAACGACTGAAAGACTGAAACATTCAAAAGGATAAAAGCCCTCCTGTTAAACTGGTTGTTACACAAATGGAAGTTAATGACAGTGTGATGGATGCCAGTTACCAGAGGTAAGACAACTTTTTGTCACGATATGTTCTTTTTTATTTAATTACTTTCTTTCGTACAACGTAAGTCAGTCATGTCCCGGTATGTGTTTTGTGACTTTTAAATACACATGCAGGAGTTTAACACTTTATTTTCTGCCTCAAGCTCAGGTGTATTTTTCATGTTTGCTGATTAGAATTACTGTTTAATAACTGTCCTCAGTGAGACTTGGATCAGCATGATGCATTATAATGTCCAGTTTCTCCTGTCTCCGGAAAGCAATGCCACTTGACCATTTTTAATAAACAACCTGAATCTGTAATGCGACGATAATTGGGAATATAACATACTGAGAACGTTTCTGAGTCGTTTGTGGAGACAGCTGCACATTTTATTATGAAGTATCCCTGGGACAGGCAAGTAATTGCTGAATTTATATCACTTCACCCTGAAGCCAAAAAGTGAAGTATTCATGATAAAGCTTGCTACCTTGGGTACTCTGAATGTTTTCGTCTGAGGTTTCAAAAGGCACTCATAAATCACAGTTTCTGATGACATAAAATATGGAATTAGATTTTTTTCATAACTTAATATTTTCTCTCATCTTTTGGTCGATGAAGACCTTTTAAAGGAAAAGTGCTGACAACTGTGAATTAAAACAGTTAAATGGACCATTTAGTTAAAAAAATATTATATTTATACTCTTAATTTCCTAAGAAATAACGCTTTGGCTATCAGAAAGAATTCTTAAACTGATGATGGAAACACAGTATTGTCATCAGACAAGTGGCTCATAAATAAACACCAATCAACAACGCCAAGCCAGTTGCTATGTTGTCATAATATGCTGACAGTTTATCTGCAAACCCAAGACTAAATAACTGACAGTGGTAACTTCCAGGGAAAAGGTGCGCAGCTTCACATTGTGCGTTCTCTCTCCGAGTTGTCAGTTTTATACGCTTGGTTGACAATTTATTAGTTGCACACAGGTAAAACCAATGCAGTCTCATGAAACCTTCCCCCATTTAGTTTGCACTGTTTAGATGAACTTTTTCACTCTAGAGACATGTTGAGGTTGTAGTTGCAGTGGTGCTGTCAACTGTGTTTCACTCTCTTTCCAGATTTTTTTCTGATTGCTTCAATACAATTTGTTTTGTAAATTTAGGCAAAACTCAAGAAAAATTACCAAAACTGTTACACACCTGCCAAAACAGTGCTTTTGCACCAATACATTGCATTCAAACCATCGATTGAAAAAGCACACAAAGCAAAAATGATGCACTGAATGATGCAGAAAACACACATACACACTAAATGTCTAAATGTGTGGATTTGCAATATATAGCATAATATATATCAATATGGAAGAAGCGTTTTCTTTTTTTTCCCCTCTAAATGTTGTAACACTCCTCATTTAACAGCCATGTAGATTTTGGCCTCTATTGTAGTCCAAACCTAATGTTTGCCTGTGGCTCATCTTTAGGGCTCACACTCCAGAACCACAATTAAAACAAACTTATCTGTAAAAATATAAATATAGCAGTAGATAATAAACACAGAAATTAATGTGAACTAAGATAGACAAACATCCAATAGAATTATCAACAAATCTTAAGTTAATTGGGTGATCTTGCTCTGTCTCCATCAGCTTAGGGATCCCAAAATGTAATAATGTTCTATGATGTATTTTTTTGTTTTGACTCAGTGATTTACTATTCTTGAATGGGCGTTTCCTTTGCTGGCAGCCATTATGTTAAATTAAGATGTGAATAATTGTGGTTGTAAAAACTTAGTGACTAATGCGAATGCAAAACGTGATACTGAAGCAATTATTTCCCAGAACACAATGAGACTTTTTACTGTGTTGCCCTCTGGAATCTGTTCCCACATTATATTACACCCTTCTCAAGAACTCCATCTCTGGCAGAAAGAGCCTTCGGCAGAAACTTCACTCTGCAGAGGCCTTGCACTGTAACACAAGAGTTTATTCAATCTGTAATTAATCCTCTATCTCTCTGTCATTCTGCCTCGCCCTCTCACTGAGGACAGGGTTTGTTCAAGGTATAGAAACCAGCTACGTTTGCCACTGCTTTCCTGGTTCACTTGGGGGATAGGATAGGAATCTACCTGTATTGACATACCTCTGCTCTCTCTCTCTCTCTCTCTCTCTCTCTCTCTCTTACTTTCTCCGCCTTACCTACTCTGAGTTGTCACTATAATACTTTCAGAAAGGAGCTCAGGTGTTTTATGTTAAAGAAAAAGCCTTAAAAATACGGACCCCATGGAGCAACCTTAAACGTGCACCGGAGTTGTCTGATGGTTCTGAGATTAGGGTGACTTCACATCCTGCCTTCCAAAAGATCCTGATTGGCGGGTATGTCCGGTAATTATGACTTTTGGCATAATCATAAACTGAAATTTCCAGATTGACCACCTTGTTTACCAGAGTATTGCTTTAGTTCACTTTGCTCTAGCTGTAACTTTGCATTCTTCAAATGCACATGACTATACCTCTGTTTACTTTTGCACATGATTGCTTGCAAGTGCAAGAGTTAAATGGAACTAGATCACATTTAAGACAGCCTTTGCCACGGGCGAGCTCAGAAACCAGGGCGCTGTGCCCGCTCTCTGCCACTGGCTGTGATCAGTAGTGTATCTTATGTCCCGTTCAGACAGGTAACTATTCAGTCAGGCAAAGAAAGACTGATGGAAGAAGGAAGAGAGCGCTGCAAGCTGCCAATGATTGCACCAGTAGATGTTTTGGAACCTGTTGCAGCAGGTTTTTCTTTCTGTATATCTTATTCCTCGGCTAGAGCCTGGACGGGGGCCAAACACATACGCACACGCACATGCACAGAGAATGAGGATGATAATGAGCTGCCAAAATCTGAAACCAGCCCATCAACCATTTCCATACATATTTAGACAGTCAATCTAATAGAAATGCTTCACTGTGAGGGCAGAGGCACCGTGAGGTGTACACATCTACCAGCGATAATGGGCTCAGATATCAACAGATTTTACACGTCTGACTGAGAAAATCTGACTGAAACTACGATTCCACAAAGAAGAGCGGGCGCTGTGATTGTTTGCAGAAGGTTGGGTGAGTAAATGTGTTTTCCAATATGTAAATATTGGAGTGATCTGCTACAACTGTTTTGACCAGTTTTACCCTCTTTCTACCTCTATGTTTATGTGTTAGCGTAACTAACAGCGCACAGTACTGCAGTGAAACTGTTGGTGCTGCTGCAGGTGCTGAATGCTGGTTAACAGCTGTGGACTCTGAGCCACAGCACTCTCATGTCAACGCTGCTGACAAAAAACTGTCAGTATTTAATCCTGACTGCTTGACGAGCACATGTACCTGCTCTCATCTTGCCTTTACCACAGACCTCCTGAGTGAACGCTTCTTGAATTCAGGGTCACTTTGAGCTGCTTTGTGTGTATTTGACTTACAAGCACTATACTTCTGTTGCACCGCGTCTTAGCCACTAGTATTGTACTTATTTATTATACTTCACTTTTCTGATGATTTTAAACAATATACTTCCAAATGTAGATCTTCTCATTTGCAGATAAATTGAAGGATGAAGTTTTCATTTAAGCTGAAAAAATGTATTGCTCTTTAACTAAATACACTCTTTAAAAGTTCCCTACGATCAGTGGAATATGCGGCGTCCAAAAAGGTGAAAACAAGCTGTCTTTCTTTCAAGGGATGGGTGATTCTCACTGGACAGCCAGCCTCTAAACATATGATCTCCTATGATTATATGAAGGAGAAAAACCTTAAACATCTACCGCAATAAAGGCCAACATACACATTAATGCAGCCATAATAATAATAATAATAATAATAATAATAATCATAATTAAATGATTAGTAATGAATAATAAAAAACATGACAAATATCATCTATAATATTAATATAAAAAAAAAAGACGGGTCATTTTACTGTACAATAAATACTTTTGCTTTGCTTTTGATAAAACCTACATTAATACACAGCAATCTAAAAACACCGTATATGATCATTTGTTAATCATTTGTAAAGTCTTTTTAAATTGAAAACTGTACAAAGACAATACATTTTAAATTCAAACATAATATTTATTTTTTAAATATACACCCTAAATTATGAATTTAATGCTTTTGGTTTTTATTCATCGTCCCAGCTGTTTGTGAATTGGGTTGTACAGTATTTCTTGTACCACTTTTTTTCCTCACTGCTAAATTAATTAATACACTTCTCTACAATTTTTAAGCACATTTTAAAGAGTTTAGAGAAAAATCAAACTTTCAAATTAAAATAATTTGAATTGAAAAAGATATTTATCTTTTACTGACACTATTGTAATACTGAGCATCACAAGCTGTTTTAGATGTTCAGAAAAGGCTCCCTTTCTTATTGTTCAAATAAGCCAAAGTGAGTAGTTTATGCAATATATTTACTTAAAATGTACAGAATACATGTGAGCATGTTCATAAATGTATTAAATAAATTGAGCCACATCCTTTTTCTATAAAGATTATTAATCCCGGGAGGAGGGGCAAAGTATAATTAAATAAAATCACCTCTTAAAGACCTTCTCAACTATTCCCAAATAAATAAACAACGTTCAGTTATTCTATTTTTCAGTAAACTGCATCATCAGAGTTGGATCCAGTTGAAGCAGTTCTATACATTTAAAACCTTGTCAGGTGAAATCACTATCAAACACGTCTCCGTTGTGATAAGGTGATAAGAGAAGTTTGTAGAGTCACAACCTGACATGAGGTTCTTAAACCCTTTTAATGTAAGTGGAAACAATGTAAATAATCCTGCTGTACGCGGTTATCTTGATGGTTCATTTTGATTATCAAGACCACACCTACAACACGACTAAATGTCATGGAAAATGTTATGATATGCAAATGTTATCCGTTGACTTATTCATACACTGCAGTCCAAATCCTACATATCCACAGCTGACACACTGCACTATGATTCAACTTTATCCTACAGGCAAAACCACAAACTTTTGTTCATTCATACAAACGATAAAGATAGGATCTAAAATTGTAAAAGAAAAAAACACTTTGAGGAGGTAACAGCCAACTAGTTGTAGATAATGCACTTACTGCTTCTTCTACGTCTTGGCATTGGCATTGAATAAAATAGTATATAATTGCATACCAGAATAAGGATTATTTCTTGCATTAGGTAAGGGAATGAAGGCGGCTTGTGACATGACTTATTTTATTTTAGTCCTATCATTGCCCTATCAGCAACACATCAACTGAAATTAACATTGTTGAGAAAGAAGTGACTCTATTCCATGTTTTATAAGATGGTCACATGTCAGTGCGTGTGAGTCACAGAGCATTCCCCGCATATGCAAAAGCTTCGTCCACGCCATTGTAGCCCATTGCTACATGCCGCCACCCTCTCTTCCATCCTATCCTCTCTAGCTGCTTTTCAAAATACAAATAAGAAAACAGCGAGGCGCCCCAACCTGACCAAGCGTATAATTGTCGAGTTGGGAAGTTCTATGGAGGCAATTTGGCTGAGTCTCTGAATGTTGTTTACAGCACCTTTAACGTCAGTACAATTTTGGCAAAAGTAATTATTCAAGTTTGAATTTGACCATGTTGTCTATCAAGTCAGAACGTGTCTGTGTAGATCAACACCAGGGGGCCCAATTCAGGCCCCTGGGCTCGAGCCCATAACCATGTCCAGTTATCGATCCGAGCATATATACTGTGGCCACGTCTGCGTATGTAAGTCAAACCGTCTGCAGCCATGGGTCATCTCAGTGGCTAAAACGGCCTATAAATGATTTGTTTTCTTTTAGTGGCTTCAGTGATGAGAACGGTATACACACACAGACACTCACACACCGCTGCTGAAGTTTCGTCTTCTCTTTCTGTAAGTGCATCCGTTCTGGCTGGTGGCAGCGTGTCTGTCAAGCAGATGAGAGGACTTGTTGCCACAATGGTTGAAAGGCCATCTCTCAACTTTCAACCAGACACTTAAGCCCCCTTTAATGTGAACAGAAAGAGCTACGATTGCTACTTCCTTATCTCTAACACACACACACTGCAGCAGAGGTGGATCCCACTTTCTCTGCCTCAGCATTATTTGGCTTTACGTGACCTATAGCAGCCATGGTTTGTTGGCAGTTTTAATGAGCTTGGTTTATGTCGGGCGGTTGAGGTTACCTTTACTGGAACCTGGGCCACGTGTCTGTCACCTCCGCTGGGATCAGATAACCCCCTGCCCCATGCACATCCACTAATGTCAAACTTTGTTGTTTTAAAAAGCTTGCACTGAAAATCACACCTGCACTCCTGCTGTCAGAGGACACAGTATAGTGTATCTCACAGATTTACAGTAAAACAATGACTCGGTAGATATGATCTCATAGGATCAGTAACAAGAAGTGCTTTGTCAAAACACTTGAAAAAGGTTTCCTGCCAACAGCAATATAAATCAAAAAAAAGAAAACAAGCTGTTTGATTTTGGGCCATTTCTATTAACCTCTGCTATCTGAGTCAAGAACCCGATTGATCGAAGAACAAGATTGTCTTTAAATTTTGTTTTTTTCACTTGTTTTGTTTCTGTTTCTGCCAAATACAAAATAAGATAACACTCTGTCTGTTATGGTGCCAGCAGCTGGTTAGCTTAGGTTTTTTTTTTTTTTACCTTGAACACTATCAGGTCGTCTGTGTGTTCGCCTGTTTCCAGCCCTTATACTTAGCTAAGCTAACAAGCAGCTGGTGACAACTTCACTTTATCCAGCAGAGAGGGGTGACTAGACTGGGGCACAAAGACACCCATGGTTCTCTGCACTAATAGACTGGTCATTATTAAAAGTTACACTGTGTATTAATTTAAATGAATGACTACCAAATGTCTAACATAAAAATCCAATGCTCTGATATTATTGCTGTTATAGTATCTCCAAATAACACAGAGCAAAGGATGGATTATGAGGAAAATAGACCCTCACCATTTATTCTTCATGTGGTCTTCATTTGTCTTTTTCTGGCCATTTTGTGGGTAGGATTTTATATCCTTATGTGGTAATTTTGCATCTCTATCTGGTCGTTCTGTACAGTTTTATTGGTTGTTTTTCATCTCTTTGCCAACCCCCTGAGCAATGCATCAGTGGTACTTTATGCTAACTACCTGTCACATTCTGACTCTGAAAAGGGATGGCACTGAGGGGTGCCAGTCTGATTTTAGCAGGGCCCTGAGTCATCCCATTGCAACTGCTGTAACACCAACCGTTTAAATAGCGTTTGGTGTTGGTGCAGACTTCAGAGTGCAATCAGTCTCTTTCCCATTTCCCACAACACCTACAATGTCTTTGAGAGTGTTACATTTATTCAGATGACAATTAAAACAACTGAAACATGTCATTGTACTGACTCCTGATTGGTCAAAAATTGCCAATGACTAAAGATAGTTTACAGTTTTTGTCCTCCTTCTCAAATTAAGTTTTCATGTCTTCATAGGAGCAGATTTTGGTGCAGAATGTCAGACTCCCCAACATTTTCCCACAGCGGTGGGAAGTCTCAAACATCAACCCCCCAGGCCAGCCTACACACCTGTGAGCCCTGTGGGACCTCCTGCCAGCACATGGCAGAATCACAGGTACTGAACAGCCTCAGGCCTTTCTGTTTTAGCCCTGAAATGGTTTAGAAATACAAAATCTGACTGAACTTCTGACTCTGCTTGTACATGGACACATGGCCTTTGCTTTTCTAGAACTGTTTCAACCTGCCATTGATCAGTATTTCACCTAGGGACACACATTTCCAAAGGAATAGTATTTAATAGTAAATGTATGACATTAAAAAAAATACATTTTTTTGCATTCTTGCTGAGAGGCAGATGTGTTTATTTATAACATGTAGCAGCTGATTAGCATAGCATTAAGACCAGAAACAAGGGTAAAGGCAATTGAAGCTCAAAATGATTGTGTACTATCTCAGTTAGTTGAAGGCGTACTATGCATGAATTGTTGCATAATTCAACCTTGGTCCCTCCTTGCATCATCAACAAAAAAAATGAATCCCAGATTCACTCTCATTCTGGAAGAAAAACTTTGCCCACTAAATTATTTGCTTTGATAAAATAAAACTATAAAATACACTCAGTGGGCACATTCTGCAGATACAGACAGCAACGAAAAATATTAAATGTACAGTCAGAGATTATCATGAGTGATGACTTTTTATGAAATAATCCATAGTTTGTTTGTTTTTTTAACTTCTTTTTTTTTAAATTTACCACACTGCTTCTGCGTGGAGGCCTTCTTGTCTTCCCTGTGCTGAGCTCAGCTAAGCAGCTGTACGGTTTAGATCTTACAAATGAGGTGATAATGAGTGTTTCCTAAATTCTGGAACCAGTCCTTTAAGCAGAAGCTTAGATGCACTGTATGTCATATGTTTTTTGTTTTGTTTGCCAGAAATAAAGGTCTTTATTTGAATGGTTACCCAGTTTGTGGTATGCAGTTTGTGGTTTAATTACAGTGACAAGAACTTTTCTTGATAATTGCCTCAGGAGATTCCTAGTAAGCTGCTTGGCAGTTCAGGGGTGGAGCTGTGCTTTATACACTGAACCCAACCCTGTCAGCAGTCATTAATTGTGTTTTATATCTTTCCTGATTCCACCACAACGATGATCATGCCACAGTCAAAAGTTGGCAGTGGCATCTGCTTCAACCAGCAGGAGAGCAAAACCTTCAGTTCGAGGGCTGCACCTTTGAGTCGGAGGCACAGCGCGGATGGCACGAGCGGTTCAGTGTCAGGATCAGTACCAGGACGAGGTCCTGTAGACTTGGACCGCTTCCATCCGTACCTTCGACAATTCAGCGATGGGGCGGTACCAGCTGCACTGGGCCTCCAGCAGTGCTCCTCCTCCTTCAGCTGTCTGCAGGAGGTGTGCAGCCCAGAGACTCAGCTGCAGGAAACAGCAAACAGCTTGAGCAGCGAGGCACCTGCATCCTGGGACCAGTTCAATGGCAGAGTTCAGGTTTCGAGATTAATGGTACTCACTTTTAATAGTTTTATTTTCTAGTTCCTAATGAAAAAAATGGGCCTGGGCAAAATCCCTGATATTTAAATTTAACAACAGTATGTTAAACAAACAAAAGTGGGCTTTTGTAAGTTGTGTGGGTATGGAATTGTTACAGTGACCCCTGAAGTGAAATGCAACATTTTTAACAAAACAAACTCACAAAATGACTGTCTGTGTGTTTTCAGTCTCCTATGACATTGTGAAATGTTTTTGTGTTTCATAAAATGTTTAAATGTTTTATAAAATACATAAGTTGACCCTCAGAGCTTAAAAGTTCACTCATGTCAATGGTGATCATAGTTTGTTTCTGCTGTACTCCACTGACCAAAAGAAATTAGTTATCACTGACAAACTGGTTATAAAAAAGAAATTGGAAAATAAATTGAAGAAAATAAATTGCATTACAAGTTGTACTTATTAAAACACAGAGTCTAGAAGGCTTCTCTGAATAACTTCCGTTAATTTTCTCATTTTTGCAGAGTTCGTACCCAGAACCACCATCTGTCCCAGTAGAGCCCTCCTGCTACCTGTCTCAAAGCTATCCATCCTACAGCTCACCGAGCTCTCTGCAACAGGTGAGTGAGATGAATAAAATCATGAATGGATTATGTTTATGTTTAGGAATTGAGGGAGTCACAAAAATCAGTGCAAGAAGCCTTTCATTGGTTTTCAGGCTGTGGTTTCTGCGTGTGTCCTCCCTAGGTCTCATCTAGACTGTACATTAAAAACGAGCAGACCAGCTGCTCAAAATATTCTCTGCAAAGTATTTCTCAATCACACCAGGAGGGCTCCACACAGTCTCTCTTCCCCAAGCCCATTTACTCATACAGGTAACATTGCATTCCACAGCATTTACATTTCTGTCTACCTTTTCATTTGTTGGCCTGCACAACAATTTATAATTTTTTAAAATCAAAATGGAGTTGTTTTTTTTTTTAATGTTATTACTTTGTTTTTGTGGCAAATGTAACATATAAAAAAAGTGTAATGTTAAATATGTTTCCCTTCGTGACTGCAGCATCTTGATCTTCTTGGCATTGAAGAATAGTACAACAGGAAGCCTGCCAGTCAGCGAGATCTACAGCTTCATGACTGAACACTTCCCCTATTTCAAGGTACCATTCATATTTTCAGATCAGATGCTGAATTTCACCCACGGAAGATTAATTAAACTGATGTTCGATCAGTACTCTTTCTATAGTCAATGAGTCAGACATTAATGGGGAAGTTCTGTATTTCTTTTTACCCTGACTCTATTTTCCCTGGGTGCTTGTTTTTGCCATTGAGAGACTCTGTTGGTTGTTGGTGTCAGAAGCATTATAGAAAGGACTCTGAAAGCTAAAGTTGAGGCAACAACAGAATACAGGCATGATCTGTTGGCAAAGGGTCACAGCACCGCACAGTCTCCGTAGCTTTGTAGCCTTGCAGCAGCTGCTCCAACCTCTTCTGCTTGCTTAATCATCTCTCGCACTTCTCGTCTGCTCTTCAATATGTAGGATCTTTTCACCCATGTGACCACCCAATTCAAAGACTGCATGCATGTTATCAAAATCATCTAAATATTCAGCCTTGAGATTGAAAATCTCTGCATTCTGGATCCCAACTCAACAAACTCCTCTCTCAAACTCTCACCCATGTTTCCACTGTTATCACAGGTTTCCAGAACCTCTCCTCTCCTCCTTTTCTGTAGGGTCCATTCAATAATATTGCCAGACACATATAATAACACTCAGTCAGTGACAATAACTGCCACTTAAAGAAAACACTTAAAAATTGCCTTTGCAGCCCGATGGCTGCTATGTTCTGCTCCTTACTGGACGGATTTCAAAAACTGTTGTCCCCAGGTTGAAAAAAATGGCAGAGTTTTCCTTTAATACTTTCTAATGATTAATGACATACTGAAAGAATCAGTACTACACCTGCAGCTCGGTGGCCCTGGACCAGCTGGGTGGAAGTAACCTGTCAAGGCACGAGGCTGGCATGAGGAGTTTAATGAGCAGATAAATTCTATCTGTTTTATTTCTGCTGTACGTGTCTTTTACTGTGTGTATATGCAAGGGTGTTCATGCTTCTGTAAATCAAATCTGATGAAAAAACCAAAGAGATCATAATTGTACTGTAGATTAAAACTTTATTATTGATAAAATGAGGCAGCTGCAGGGTTTGAACCTCTGCTTGAACTCTGGGTCGTCACAAATACTGTACATTCTTCAAAGGATTGCAGCTATCTACAAATCAAATAAATTCAGACTGCTCTGGAAAGAGCTCAAAGACTTGTTGCCATTCATATTCAGGCACCTTATACATGGCTGCTTTCCAAACAGCTGCCTGTAACATAAAAAACAGGCTGCAGGGCCAGAATGATCAGGGATACGTCAAAGTATTTTGTTATTTTTAAATACATCTTAAAACTTTAGAATATTTTATTGTAATTAAGAATTGTTTTTATGGAGATGTTCTGTTCAGTTCCATTCAGTGAGCTCTTATTATGATATTAAACATTGCAGATGGTGGAAAAAATTCATGCACACCATCATGTCCCCTTCAGGCAAGGTTATCTCTGTATGTGGATATCACTGAGTTTCATCAGTCATAACATTTAAGAGTTGTTTAATTTCACACAAAGACACTGAGACACAGTCTGGCTGTGGCCAAGAGCTGGAGTGAGTCTCCACCGAAAAATAATGACTTTTAATACAAAGAAAGAACAGAAAAGACATCAGCATCATTATTATCTTAAAAGTGTGAGACAAGTTCAAACTAAATGTATTTTTGGTGGGAGATTATATTTTACTTTTCACACTTTTCTCGCATTTTATATTGAAAATTATATGGAGTGGTTAGAACACACATGTAGCCTCTCATTTAATATATTATATTAATATTCTTTTTCTGTCATGATGAAGTATTCTAAAATGAAATTATAAAGTTTAAGAATACACCTGGTGCATTTGTCCTACCCTCAGTCAGCCCCTGATGGATGGAAGAACTCTGTGCGGCACAACCTCTCCCTGAACAAATGCTTTGAGAAGGTGGAGAACAAAAATGGAAACTCGTCCCGCAAAGGCTGCCTTTGGGCTCTCAATCCAGCCAAGGTGGAGAAAATGCAGGAAGAGCTACACAAGTGGCGTCGCAAGGACCCTGTAACTGTTCGAAGGAGCATGGCAAGGCCAGGTGGGACCATTAGTTGGATAGTTAGGATAGTTTGATAATCAATCCACCCTAAAAGATATTCATGAACATACCAAAAGATGTCAGTGCCCCAAAACAGAAAATTAGGGGTTAAGGTGTAGAAAATGATGATTGATTTTACAATGAATTTATAATTAAAAAATCTGCATTTACTGCACAGATATTTTATATTTTATTCTGATCTGACCATTACTCCATTTCAGTATTTGATTCAAACTTTAATCTTTAATTGATCTTTTTGTTTTTTTTTTTGTTTTTTACAGAAGACCTAGATCGTCTCCTTGGAGAGAGGCCAAACAAGCTCAGGGCTTTGCCTCCTTACACCATGCCAGCTTTTTTATCCCGTGTGGGCCCTATCTACAGCACCTCCTCTACATCCTGCATTCCAGCCCAGCTTCGACCACCACCGCCCTGCGTACCCACCAGGCATCAACAGTATGACCATGTTCACCCTCAGCAGGCCTGCTGCCTTCCCCCTGGCGCTGCTCATCCCAGCAACTCATTTGTCCTTTCCTCGCCCTGTGGACAGCAGCCTGCAGCTGGCATCCCATCAGCCACTGGGAGCTTGCACTCCCCCAGGGCTGGTAAGATGCCCCCTGTTTACAGCACCGCCCTGCAGGCAGAGTACAGCTCCAGGAGCATGCAGGACCTGCTGCTGGAGGGAGATGTCACTTATGATGTCGACACACTCAATCCCAGTCTGACTGACCTGCAGCTGCAAGGTATGAGGAAAAAGTACAGGCAGTGTGATGGAGGAAAAATACAATTTACCTTTTTTGCTTTCATTTTCAAGGAGTATAACATCTGCATATGTTTTATAAAGTAAATGTATCAAGGAAAAGGTCTAAATATGTCCCCAGTGAGGCTAAAGGGTTAAACCTTTGTGCTATTATCACACCTCAGCACACATTGTCACATCAAAGAAGCGAGCATTTTCTTTTTGTTATTCTGCTTTGTTGTCTCACCTTTTCCACAGAAGACATTTGATTTGCCATAATACCACAAGTGTTACTCATAACACCAAGGATTGCTTTGTTCTATTCAGCTGTCACCAGAATGTTAATTATATTATTTTCACCTGTGCTTTTCTTGCTGTGACAGGCCATAAATATCTTACATTTTTCTCAGGTAACTTGTGGGAGGAGTTACAGGAGGACAGTTTTGTGTCGGATCCACAAGTAACCACCAGGGTCCCGTCTACCACCTCCGCCCTGCAGGACCACCACATCCAGACCAGCTGCCTGCAGGCTATGTCACCCATCAGCCAGACGTCAGAGGTGACCGCCGTCAATGGGCGGGAAGCAGACCATGAACATGAAAACACAGCAGGTTCAGACTTTGAGCAGCAGGGCTGTTTGAATGGACTGCATCCTGCGCTTTACTCAGGGGTGGAGAGTCTGGCTGGGTATCTGACCTCCTGCACCGCGTCCGTCTCCTCAATGTAAATGTAATGTTTGGCCCTAACTCTCCCTGATCACTGCTGTACTAAGTGAATTTGGCAACAAGCAGCTTCATGCCTCATTATTAGCTTGGGGGCTATTTAATCCATGTAATCCTCTATTTACTACAGTGTGACCGACTGAGAAACACTTTCTTCCTTTTTTGCCTTTTCAAACCACATTTCTACCCCCCCATTTATTTATATGACAAAAGTTACTCTTGTCTCATGAATAATAATTAAACAAGGAGCCACTTGAAAAATTCCTATTTTAAAACTAAATTTCTAAATTTTATAATCTATTTATTTTCCATTTAAAATTTCACATCACTGTGGTATTAGTTCTTGTATTTTTAAGTAATTTAAAAATAAGTGTTCAATTTAATATTATTTACATAAATTGTCATTAATATTTGCCAATTTCTTGCCATTTCTTTTTATGAGCTCTTTATGTGAGTAAAATACAAAACTTTCTGCCATTTGTTGGTCTCTCCTTCAAATCAGCAGGAAAAGTTGGAGCATTGTTGAAATTGCAGTTTGGCCTGGTTGGAGATTGAAACTGGTAAATAAAACAGAATAACGGAATAAAACAGTTTCATGCTGAAAATCTGTGTTTTTCTGTTGTTACTGAGCAGACATAATTCTTCTTAGAGGGATATCCAGATATGTCATGACAAAATCAAGCATTAAAATCATTTCTTAAGACTGGATAAAGTCACTTTCTGGCAGACAACCATAACATTGATGCAGCTGTAAAGAGTGTCTGACTTTGTTGACTTATGACCAAGTAAGACTAACTTTTAACTTTTAACTTAACTTGTTGCAGTGGACACGGGTTGGAATCTGGCCCCAGGTCCCGAAATAAATAAATAAATATATGAATAAGTTTAAATGAAATATGGATTTCTCCACATCCATGAAAATTGCTGGAAACATCTTTGATTATGTAAAAAACAAATCAAAATATATTCAGCATAAGTGGATCTTATTACATTTAGAATCAAATAATGCCTTTTTTCATTTCCATGGGTTTAGTTCATCCATATTACAATAAAAAACAAACAAACAAACAAACACATTAATTGTATTAATGCAGGTGGTTTATGTCTTTACATTGATCTGGCAGTAACCTGTTACATGTTCTGTGAACTGATTTAACTGGTTTTGTATGTTATCTCAACATCTCACTGAATATATTCAACATAATCTAAAGGGATTATTTTCCAGGCAGTGTTCTGCATATTTTATCCACTGTAATATTGTCTCAGAGAAAAACTGTTGATGTCCGATAACTCTTATCTGGCAGCTGATCACAGGGGTTGTCATGGCAACAGTGCAGTAAGACTGATATCACAGGAGATGGCAGCAAAGACGCTTTGTGACCTGCAGTTTGTTCAATCTGATGCAACATCTCTAACTTTCTGCATAAAAGGACGTGATAAACACACCACCAACTGTTTTATAACAGGAATTATTTTAATGTTTATTCAGAGTTTCACTGTTAGCCGCAGTTTTTCTGTGTAATCAAACACAAACAATGAACCCTAAGAATCCCACATAGACTGATGTTTATTAGATCGTAGACAGGAAATATTTAGAAAAGACACACATCCTCTTGATGCTCTGGGTCCCTAGTTTGTGATCTTAAAGTTTCATGTAGCTCTTGTCCTACAGGTCACAGCAGCTCTTTTTATTCTTCTTTCTAAAATACGCTCACTGCAATGAACTGCCTACTAACATCATTAAACATAAAAGCAAGTGGGCTCATTGAATCCAAAAGAGTTTCAGCTTTCCAGTCACACCTCATTTTATACAGACTGTCCAGGGGCATCAGTAAAAAGGGATATTCAAATACACTTTAAGCTTGGGTAAAAAATACCACATTTGTGCTGTATGACAAGAACTACATGGTTCTTGCAGCCTTTATTCAGCTATCCTGAGGTCAAAGGTCAGAGCGCCGCTCTGGAAATGGCCATGCCAGTTTTCCCTTCTCTCTGGCTGGATTTTAAAATGAGATTTAAACCACTACATCAAGTAACACTGACATTTTTTTTCAAAAGTCAGGCCAGCAAAAGAAATGTGATTTTAAACAAAAACCTACCAATAAACTATATATCCTCACCTCTGGATTATACTATTTTTGTTATGATCCCCTCCTTTTTAAGCTTCACAGTATTGATAATCTATATCATATTTGAAACATGTATATATTGTCTGCTCAACATGATTTAAAGTGTCCTGTTTGCTAACTTTGTTCAGTTTCATCTTAAGTGTAAAACAAACAAACAATTCACATCAAGATTTCGAAAAAATCCCATATTTATTGCAGTGATGGAATTTCCGCTGTCAAAACTTTACATACTTTTTAAATTTTATACTTAAAACATTTATCATAATTAAAGTATACACAGTGTTCAGTACTACGGAGAACGTACTGGATATCAAAATTGGTATGGTATAGGTTTTCTGACACTTCGAAGTGGCTATTTATTTAGAAAATACTCCTGAAGTAGTAGTACTACATGAAAACATACAACAAATGACACACCCACATAGACAAAAGTACACATTTCTGTTTGTCGTTCATATGAACAGAATGAATCATTCAGATGAGTGCTACTAGAAATTTAAGAAACTTCAGGAGTAGAAATGTAATGAGCTTCCTATACAAACTATATAAATGTACATCTGAATGGATAAATTATTATTAAACTTCCTAGGGTCTCTATGTCTCATGGTCTGTTTCTGACTCACTGTCGCCCTTTTCTCTTCATATTAATAGCTATCAAAACACACAAAATGCAAATGACTGGTCCTGATGATCAAGTGGAACCCACATATACAGACTGAAATCAACAGTATGTACAGACACTGCATGTGTTTACTGCCCACACACACTCGCTCACACACTCTGATGCACACTGATGATCGAACTGGCAGAATTCGATGCTCCTGCAAACAGGCAAAGGGAGGAATCTATTGGTCTGGCAGCTGAATACCTGAATGGAAATTAATGGAGTTAACAAGAGTGAGACATGGGTGTTTAATGCCAGCAAATTGTCCATGAGTTCATCTGTTTCTGGTCCTGAAGGGGTGCGTGGAATTGTCTAGAACGGGGCGGAGTGGAGGGTGGTGGTCGGTGGTCCTATGGCCCTCCGCTGTAGGAGTAGTCTGCCTTGTTGTGCATCACCAGCTTGTTGTCCACAAAATAGAAGCTGTCAGACTGCGTCTCATAAGGGTGCAGGATCATCTCACGCACTGCGAGGGAAAAGAGACACACATCATTATATCCAGTGAGATCTGATAATACGTCTCTGCGTGGGTGTTTGTCTCTTGTGGTTGCGTGTATGTGTGTTGGTGTATTGTGTGCGACACTCACTGATGTCCTCGGACAGGGCGGGGAACTCGTAGATGTGCTCGCACGTGTTCTTGCTGCTGGGCATGCAGAAGCCGAACTCGAAGTCAAAGCTCTTGAGCAGCTGATCGCGGAAGTAGTGTCTCTCAATCATGCGGAAGTTGTTGATCGGTGTGTCGCCCACTGTGAACTCCACCCTGCAGAAGCACGGACAGGAAACTAACTAACCAGCTCTTAAAAGCTTCATCCCCTTTATTTGTTATAATTGCATTAGTTTCTTAAATGATTGCTGATGTGGTAACATCATTGCAAAAAAGTCAATCCCAGCATGAAAATCTAAAAGTCAGTTGATCAAAAATGATGTAAATAAGCAAACAGTTGATCCAGATCATGTAAACACTGATTTAGGGACAACCTATAAACCATCCCACTCACTGATAATAATGGATAGCCATTTGGAGAGTTTATCACCTTCACCAGCATAATGGAGTTAGAGTTGAGAGATGATATCTATAACTGGATTGTTTCTCTGCATATGACTGCATATTTTGTCAAAATGTATGTACACAGGGTGCTTCAGCGGATTTATATATCAAAGAAATATGTATTTATTAAATCTATTAATACTGTCTAAGTTTGCAGGGATGATTCACAATAATAAACAGCATACAATTATATTTCCCTGCTCTTTTTCTTTCTTTCTTTCTTTTTTTTTTTTTTTTTTTACCTGACTGGAAGAAAACAATTAATTACAGGTCCTGACGAGGGTAAAACCCGACCCTAGCAGCAGGGGGCGCTGTGGTCGCTGTGCCACGATAATTCTCAGCTGCACGTGCACGAGCCAAGCGGCTTCCTGTTGCTAGTAGTAACTGCAATGGCGACTGCGACGTCTCTGCTACTAAACAGCAAATGAAATGCCTCTAAAAACAGGTTTGAAAGGCTGGCGCTCACTGGAGCCCGATAGACCGGATGTAATGAGCCAGCAGGTGTTGAAGGACTGAAGGGAAACCGAAATCAGAGGTTAGTTTGTCTTAAACACCGTATGGAGAAACTTGTTTAGAGATGGAGCCTCAGTTGACCAGGCTGATATGATACAGGTGTGTGTGACTTAAAACAGTAAAGGGTTAAACAGGAGTTGACTTCCCATGTGTCCACAAATGTTTCTAATTTATGTAAGTTTATACGACTCTTTGATTTTCATTTCATTTCAATCATTTAAGAGGCAAATATTTAACTTTTTTTCTCCATTTCATTTAGCTGACAGCTTTAGTTACTTTTCAGGTTTCAGGTTAATATGAAAAAGATGAATCAATATAAAATGATTAGACCTTTTATTGTTATTATGATTAAATTACCTAACACAATATTAAGTACTATATTTAGAGTATATAAAACAAACTGAGTGGGGCCATTCTGCATTACCATTATTTGAAGCTTTGATTGAAGCATGTTTTGATGCTGATACATCTAACTTGAGTAATGTTTTAATTACAGGACTTTTACTTGTAGTGGAGTAATTTCACTGTGGTGTTCACATTTTTACCTTCTACCGGTGTAATATAAACAATAATATACAAAAGAAAACTACTATCATATATCCTCATGATAAAAATAAATAAAGCAGCTGGTAAAAAAAAAATCCATTAAAAACTTATTAAGAAGGAGCGACAATTCAGACGTTTGTTTTCCTCCCCATTCCTCTTCTCGGTTGAAAATTTTCTTTTAATGAATGTATTTCATTCAAAGGATTATCATATTATAATATTACTTTGTTTATATAATAATTTCTCCCCCATGTACACAGCTATGTAAGTGCAGCAAATATTGTTTCAGCATTTAAGCAACAAAACTCAAAATTATCCCTATGAACTTGACAGAGGAAACTGAATTAAATAATTAAGAATTATTGCTGTTTTGCTACCCATTTTTACGGTAAAAGTTGCACACAGCATTCCCTGTAGAGCAGCAAACAGCAGCTCTGTGCTGCTTCACATTTAACAGAAGTCATATATCTTATATACATTCAACAACAACTATGAACACATACATTATAGTGCAGAACACACTTCATATCAAACATAGACTGAGCTTTTGCATTGTGTTTTGATGATGTTGATGGGTAGCTTGCTGTCAGTCTGAGTCTGATGATGATGAACAGCACTCAGGAGCACTGACAGATATTTGGTGTGTGACTCAGCAGGTGGGCCCGCCGCTCTGTATGTTCACACTTCTCATCGTCAGCCTGCCGTCCCACACTGACGCCCACACACCGCCCACATCCGGTATGTGTCTTCTGTCCGTGCGGCTCGGATCGGTGGACATTAATGCATCATTCAGCTTTTCAGACATGTCTTTCTCTCTCTGTCCTAAACTATACACCTAATGTTAGAGGAGACATATTGAGCCTCTATTGCACTTTCATTCTTAAATTCTTGCCTGTCAACAGAAACATGTTTACATTCTTTACTGTTAAAAAAACATATTTCTTCTCACACTGTCTGTCTGAATACACCTGTATTGATTCTCAGTCTGATACACTTTGCTTTTAGCACATTTCTCACTGGTTTGAGTGTTTTGATACCTTCATAGTATTCACATAGCACTTAAACCTGCTTTATAATAAAAAAAGATGCAATATGGGATGTTTACTTACGTGGCTCCAACCTGCCGCAACTGCAGGAAGGCTGGGGTGAACTGGTATCTGACAAAACGGCCGGCGTTGGGGTCGCAGTGCTTTCTGCCTCCAGCTAGAGAGGAGACATTTATGAGAGAAGGAGTAAGTTAGTGCCTGACACACAAAAAATACATTATCACATAACATCTAATAGGACTGTACAGGTGAAAAGGGTACTCTTTTAGCCTATAGATATCACCATGGAACGTCCCCAGTTTTTTTATATACATTAAGACAATATCTGTTTGTGTCGCAACTTTTCTGAAAAGTTATGTTTAGATGCTTAGAGGCAAATGATGCATTGGCTCATTAAATATGTGCTAATTTGCATATTTTTCCTGGATACCAATCTAAAGACTAGATAAAGCAGATTTCAAAGTAATTAATTTATTTTGTTGGTATATAAGTTTTAAAATTTTGATGGAAAGACATTGGGATATCTCTATAGTTTGTGAATCAGAAAATGGTGTTGCTGGAGTTGAAATTTATAGCTCGAAGCATGAGGGAAAAAAAATTTTTTGAGGGCATTTAAAGATTTCATACATTCTTAAAGGAAAGAACTATCTGAAGATTAAATATTGAATCTCATGTCCCCCCTAACAGTGTGATGCAGGACTTTGATCACCCTTAAGGGGGCGCCCTGCATTAAACATTGTCCCTCACATATCAAGTCCCTGAGGTCTGGAGCTGACCTGGTGTCGGGGGTTTCGTAATCTCAAACAGGACCGTCCCTGTTTCCATGTCCCGGATCTTAAACCTGGTGAAGTCGATCATGTGGACGTTTTCTTCTGGGGAACAAAGATAATCTGAAAAAAAAAGAAGGAAAACAACCTTAAGACTGCATTCTCATCCAGACATATCAAACCGTCTGTTCTCATAATATCGCTGAGAATAAAGCGAGCCTTTCATGTGAGGCAGCAAGCTGTCAGTTAATGAGAAATGATCACCTCTGTCGCTCTCTGCCAAGATACAGTGAAATCTGTTGTTCCAGACAAGTCTGAACGGATCTCATTCATACGCTGCTCCGTGCTGGATGCATCGCCCTGACCTTTTTTTTTGATTGCTCACCACTTCAACCGCACAATAAGGCACAGCAGATGTTTCCCTGTGCAGCAGTAATAAGAACACACGCTGTCAGACAGGTTTTGTTTTGTGGGGCCAATTTGTGAAATGAATGAAGAATTAATCCTAATCCTTATAGTGTTTGTGAACCACATTTAAGGAAATTGCGTCACATCAATTAGCACCAGAGAGGTAAATTAAGACAGGGCAGGCAGTGAGGTTGCCGTGGCAGCAGTATGAAGAGCAGGCCCTTTAAAAGCAGTGTTTCCATTTAAGTTAGAGCATATTTTGAAGTGAAACTTTAAGGGTTGTATTACACTTGTTAAGGATATTTCCATCCACTGTTTAAAGCAAATAAACATACGACCACAAGAAAAAAGTCATCAGGAATTGAATTCAATTGGCCAATCTAATAATAACAATAATAACAATCTAGTAATCGCAATGACAAAATGGACAAACAAGTCCAAAATATTTTATAATATAGAAACCATAGAAAGAATAAAGAATGTGTGTGTGTGTGTATGTGTGTGTGTGTGTGTGTGTGTGTGTGTGTGTGTGTGTGTGTGTGTGTGTGT
>JAOWBC010001387.1:12411747-12424071 GCA_028566105.1 Hypoplectrus providencianus | reverse complement strand
GTGTGTGTGTGTGTGTGTGTGTGTGTGTGTGTGTGTGTGTGTGTGTGTGTGTGTGTGTGTGTGTGTGAGTGTGTGAGCATGTCTGAGACACTCCCCTCCCAACGGGGCAGGATTAGACCTAAGAGGCTTATTGTGTTTTATCATCACATGGACCGGCTGGTTGGGAGAGGACTGTCTCACACAACCAAACACACACACACCCACACACACACACACACACACACACACCCACACACGCACACACACCTACTATCTCATTAGGGTTATGGTCAGGGCAGTTATTATTAGCAGTTAATGTTGCGTAAGGGTTGAAGGGTCTTTCCTGTGCTGGACTTCAATAAACATTTAAAAGTAGTGTAATGACGCAACAATGAAGATGACAATATGATAAACACAAACACACATCAACATTAGTGTATGCATGCACGTGTCTACACACACACAGTGACACAGTGCATCCTCCACTGCTTCAGAGGGTTAGAGAGCAGATGGGCCACGCAGGCTTTAGCCACCTGCTTGAAGATATTTATAGAGCTTTTCATAAAGTACAGTAAACTATACCTGACACCTTGTCTAAAAATGCCTTTCTGGTTAAACAGACTATTTCCAGCAGTGTTTCTTCAAACTCTTATGGGGTGACACCAGTTATGAGCTCATGAAGCTGCTTGAAAACAGGCTGAACATGTGAATCAGCTGAGTTTCAGCACAGATGGACTCAGACACTGATGGAGAGCTGAATATCTCAGATGTCACCAGACAAATAAAGCTGAAGCTGAACACCGAACTTCCGACAGAGATGACACAATATCAAGTGTCCTCTTAAATTATGGTGTTTTACAGTAATTGCGTAGACAGAAAACATGGATTGGTGAGAATTTAAACTAAATGTACTTTGTAAATGGCATTTGACAAAGCAACATTTTTTTTAACCAAAAGAACTTTGCAATAGTTTGTGACATTTCTCCTGAATGCTGATGTAAAACAGTACTACTACATTTAGGCACCAAAACCTCTTGGTTAGGGTTAGGAAAAAAAGAAGATGGTTGATATCAAACAGCTTTAAATACCTTTTTCTATATGTATGTACATACTAACTAAAAGTTCAAACACCCTCTTTCCAAAATCCAATTTCGTTTGAGAAATTACTCAGTTTGCCCTGAAGTGATTTTCTTGGTTATCATAATTATTCAGCCACTAGAGGTCGCTGTGCACCAACAAACGCCGCCATGATTTAAAATAACCTGTGACTCCTGGCTCGCAATTAGATTAGTTATATACAACATATAGTAAGTATCCCTACCAAAATAAAAATGAATGACAAGGGCCTGGGGTCTGCACAGTGTAGTGTTTTAGTAATGCTAATTATATGTGCATCACATAATATGTGATAAGTCATCTGGTAAATAAAAATTTCAGATTTCAACTTTCAGTCCTAATCAAAATCTGGATAGCAGTTTGTACAAATCCAGTTCCCCTTCTTCCTTCTTTGCATCTCTGTGCACATGCACTGCAGATTGCATTGCTCGTCTTTGCAGTAAACTGTATCACGAGAGCGGTCAAGACATGTCCATGTAAAGCTGCTCTGGCTCCAAAACTAAGTCTCTTTATGTTGCCTTCCAAACTGCAGTAAGAGGGTTAGAGAGCTGCGGTTTGATGCAGTGCCCTCTAGTGACAGTTCATTTGATGTGAGGCGCTTATCTGCTCTGAGAATATTACTGTAAGCCTACTGTTTGTCTCAGATTGTGTTTCTGCTGGAGCAACAGCAGGGAAATGCTTTCACACTCTATTTACAGAGCTCTTGCATTGTGTGGCCTGAAACTAAACACTGTTTGAGATGAATTCAGATCTTGACTAGGAGACAAGGTTTACCACTGTTATATAATACTATGCAATAAAAATCAATTTAACGATTACATTTTGTTCACCACTTGTACGGCAGTTAATGCATCTACAGCATGACTGATAGCCAGCAATACTTTATTACTGCTCCAGTTTAATATGACAGCAGATGAATGATGTAATGCACTTGAAGATTTGGTCTGAGGCCAAGTGACTGACGAGTCAGGGAGGAAGTTCGTTTGTTTCAGTATGCTGAGGTTAATCCAAACTGAGGATTTATGTAAGATGTTAAATCAATGTTTGTCTGTGTGTAACACTGCTGACAGTGTGAGTGCAGCCTTGTTCTCATGCTCTACTAACAACAAGTGGCTTGTAGTCTTTCCATATCATTTTTTACATTGTAATGTGTAATAAAAAAAAAAGGATTAATTTAAAGAAGTTAATACAAGTGTTAACTTCTATTACCAAAATGTGTGTAACACACAGTGACTGTTCGGTCTTAAAAGCAGACAACAAATATACATAAATCATATTATAATCAGTTATTTCATTATTCCCAACATTATTTAAATGTATAATATGCAACACTTATTAAAATGTCATAAGACTACTCATATGAACTTGTAGTCATGTACTTGTTATATATACATTTTTTTTCAACAATGTATAGACAGCATCACTGATGTTGTCTAAGATGATAAATGGACTGCAGATGTAAAGTGCTTTTCTAGTCATAGCAACCGATCAAGGGCTTTAACACTACCTGTGAGCATTCCCCCATTAACACACACATTCACACACAGGTGGCTTCCCTACATGGTGCCACCTGATAATTACCACCTTCACACACTGATGATGCAGCAATTTTGGGATTTGGTTTCTCGCCCATGCAACATGTAGACTGGGATCGAACGAGTGACATTCTAATCAGTGAGCGCTCTACCAACTGAGCCAACAGTTCAGTAACAGTAACGCAGCATTTTTCCAGAACCAAGCATCGTTTTCATTAGTTGCTGCCATTCTGCAACACAATCATTCAGTAGATATATTGATTTATGTATATATTTTTTTTAAAGTTTACCAGTTTATGACGAAAAGGGGCTCATACCAGCCATCAAGCTGATGCATTGCTCAAGTTATTTTTGGGCTGATTCTCTCTTTTGTAATTGTATGATCGCAGCTATTTTATTAGAATAAAATGACATAATAAATGTTAAAAAAAAATGCATTAACTCATGATGAAACAATATTTCTGAGTCAAATCTGAAAGATTTTAATCAATGACAGTGGTTATTTAACAATGAACACTCCAATGCCATCAATGTTAATCCCTATTAACTAGTGATGAATATTGCATACTGTATTCAAAAACCCCAACCCTATAGTCACATTATATCAGTAGATGTAACTCCCAAGTAGGACTGGAGTAAGGCTGGAAATAAGGTTTCTAAAGGCTAAAATATGTGTCATCAACTAAATTTATAATCCCTGACAGAAATATGACTTCTTTGAAAATGTGCTGGCAGAGCGCTCTGATACATCTTGTGTCTCTGTCGCTGAGCGCCTCTCTTTGTAGGCAGATGACCGATAGATGCATTTTGTGAATCAGAGTTGGCCTGCTGCCAAAACCTGCTGAAAAAGACAGATGGAGCATTTCATCAGATGGCTCAGCCGGTGAAATCACTTTCACCCAGTCCACTGCAAGTATTCACAGATACCCATGTCACTCCCACTGTCGTGTTAAATCCGGAGAGAGAACTTTGATTTCACAGCCTCTGCACACGGAGCAGCTTGACTGATGACGCCCGACTGTACTGCCTCTTAGAGATTTGTAGGAGTAGTAATAAAAATCTTTTCAGATGCTCACTGTTTAGTGACAACACAATGAAGTGTGAGCTGTGGGAAGAGAGAAAGGAGCAGAATACACAAACTGAGCGATGAGAGTCATTTTCCGTCTGTGAGAGACGGGGGGATAGATGGCGGAGCGGGGTGGAGAGAAAGACAGACACATGGAGACAGAAGATGGTGCATATTTGAGGGAAAAAAGGAATTGCATCTTGACTGCTGTATCTGATAAATAGAGCCTCTTTTACAGCCTGTAATTTGTCTTTTTTTATGATGATCCAGGGCTTTGTTTCACAGCAATATCAGATGTTTAGGCTTGCATTTACAATATTTAGGATCATCGCATAAGGTATTTCCTTTTTTGGGGCAAAACCTTCTATTTTCAAAACATGTAGAGAGATAAATATGCACATGCCCCCTAAGAGTAACGAAATGATATAATTCATACGTAACAGTGGTCTTGACGATACAAAATGCACGTCTTTGCACACAAAGTGCCAGGTGACAGACTTCACTATAGAAATGATTTACTGGGAGAAAATCCTAAATAGCCATTTCTGAAGTTTCCTGTAAGCATTCACTGCCTGCCTGTTGTCCTGTGAGCATAAATACTTCATAAAACTAATACATAATTTGATGGTGGTTAAAAGTAGGTGAACCAAACTCAGTTATAAAACAAGGAATATTATTTGTACTTTCAATAACAGGCTACAGCCAGCGCTCAGTTAGCTTAGCTTATCTCGGCCTGCCCATGAAATAGTCTGGCATATGACCCCCTTTAAACTTATCGTTTTTGCTCGGATTAAACAAACGAGATATGACGTGTTAATTAGTGAGCTTTAAAGGTGCAAGTAGGCAGATTAAGCCTTTAGTTATAATGCTAAGCTAAGCTAACCAGCTGCTGGCTCCATTTGCATGTTTGTCATGCACACATCAGAGTAATATCTATCTTATCTACGCCTTGACAAGTAAGGGAATAAATGTCTCCCTCGTAAAATTTGCTCTGGCAAGTCCAAGTCCAGGCAGGCATTTTTTTTCTAACAATATACAGTAATGCTGGGCAGAAATTTCTCTGCAGTAATATCTATACAAAGAGTGTCCTCCCAAAAATATTGGTGCCCTTTTCAAACTATTTATAATGTATAATCCAAAGTGCATGTAGCGCATATGAAATGCATGCCCAATATTTTTTATTTTTATTTTTTAATGCAGGCAATTGTCTTCTTCCAGTGTCTCCAAATCATTTGTCCCCTATTAACTCAGTGTGAGTGTTGTGAGCAAATGCAACGATAATCTATTTAACTGAGCAGGAGCACTGGTGTGCAGTCGAACTGAGCGCATCCTTTAAATAGCACTAAAAATATAAACTGCACCATCGACTTTAGACCCTTTTTTTTGATAAATGCCACAATCATTATGTGCTGCCACCAAACCCCCCGTGTTTGGAAATGCTTTGCTGACTCAGTAACTTCTTAAAAAAACTGCCTAAACGGACTTCTCTAGCCTCGCTTTCATTTAACGTTTTCCAACATATTCATTTTATTCTATTCCATTATATGCTCTATTCAGTCATTCTTTTACCTTTTCATTTTGTTCTTTTTATTTAATTACTTTCCCTTGGTATCTGAGATTGTCTTGCAATGATCTGATGCTGTCTTGTATTTCTTTTATCTCCCTTGTGATTGACTACTCTTGCTCAAAGCACTTTATAAGCTGTTGTTTTTAGAAGGTGCTATAGATTTGAGTTATTATCAAAAATACAACAACGTGGGTACATTTGCTTTATATGGACATAATGTGACACGACGTAAAAACTAAAACTATCAATGATCGTTGTGCCGTTTGGGTATGACCTGTACTGTCTTCTATACAGGTCCTCTATACTCTCTAACAGTCAGCTCAACGCCTTTCAGTCATGACCCGGGGTTAGGTTTAGGAGAATATCGTGGTTTGGGTTTGTTGCGTAACTTGTGTTAGTTAACTACCTGCGTTACATAACACGGGACACAAACAGCAGGCTCCTGGGTGAAAGTCGTGTGTTAGTTTGACCCAGTCTTTCTCCCTGCACGGACTTTCTCGCTCTTCGTCAGACTTCCTCCTGCATGTCCTGGCTCACGGCTAATGATTATATGAGTTCAATACCAGTTATAGTACGTTACCTTTCTTAGGTGTAGGTAAGAAAAAGGGAATGAGAACAGCCGGCTTGTGAACCATAATACATGTTCATACCTCAGTTCTTTCTTTTTCCTTCTGTGTATCACACACACACACACACACACACACACACACACACACACACACACATAAGTGCTCCACTTCACTTCCTTCAACACCGTCACCTAGCAACGCTCCTTCTGATAGCGTGCCAGCTCGATTAGCCTGTCTTTTTCCTTCCCCTCATCCACCTGGCTGCTCCGCAACAACAAGGTGCTGCAGCGAATCAAAGGAGAGTATCTCAGGTTAGGCATCAGTGGTATGCAAATGAGATGTTTCACGTCTGATAAAGGTATAGACCCGAGACGTCCTCCTATAGTCGGAGGGCCTCGTTTTGCCCGATTGAACAAGCTGGAAGCAGAGGAGGAATCAGGATCTGATGCAGAATATTAAGAGGGTGTGTGTCAGCAATGACTTCAATTACAATACAACATGATAGATTACAATTTGCTTCATTGTTCGTGCGACGAAAACACGTTACTCAGGTGATCTGCCGTAATTACACTCTCGTCTTTCTGCATTCATGTTATTGTGATTTCCTTGTATCTAATGTTGTTTTTATCCTTTATAAAAGGTTTTTCTGTTTGGTTATCTCATCTTTGCCAACACACATTAGTCACAGACTCACAGAGTGACAACAGATTCTTGTTAAACATAATCATTCTCGCTCTGCTGGAATACGAAGGCAATACAGTCCTGAAAAGATCCCTCTGGCAGCAGCCCCTCTAAAGAGAGTAAAATTAGCACCAAGTCTTGAGTCATGCTGTGCTCCTGTGTTCAGATACACAGAGCCTGTCTGACACCAAAGTGGCATTCATAAAGAGCAAGCGAGCTGCCATTTATAGCTCCCTAATCCCCAAGATTAGCCTGGAGTTACAGACTTTCAGCCACAGGGATTGACTTCACATGCCTTATTCTTTCCATTTGACCCTCTGGTCTCCGATCGATCCGTAGGCCGCATGTCGAATTAATCTCACGGCAAGAGTGGGAACAATGCAGACGTGTTTACTTGTCTTCAAGTTATAATAATCCATCGCCGACGGCAGCGAGTGACATTTTCCTGATGTTCACATGGTGATGTACAGTGCACCTGCATGGCAGGCTGTTTCATGTCTCCTGGTTAACAGCACCTGTAGGCAAACTGGCAAACACTGAGGTTCGTCGAGAGGTTGCACTCTGAGCAGCTGAATGCAGATGAGATTTTTTTCCCTCCTGCATTACCGAGTGGAAAAAAAAATTCTTCTGTGAGAGAGTTTTATGAGGACATACTGTGATTAAAGCTCACTGAGCCACGAGGACAAAAAAGATATACTTTGACATTTTTAGATATGCTTACTCACTTTCTTGTTGAGACCTAGATCATAACACCACTCCCATATTTGTCCGGTTGCTATAAAACCACAGCTTGTGAACGGTTAGCTTAGCATAATGACAGGAAACAGAGGGAAACATTAGCCTGACTTTGTCTGAATGTGACATAACCAGCCACAGGGCATCTGTTACACTCACTAATATTAAACAAACAAGGTATAAAGTGTAAATTTGTGAGCTTCAAAAGTGCAGGAGGATGGATACGGTTAGCCTTGTTAGCCATTTCCAGTTTTTGTAGCCCATAGACATGAGACAGTGGATGATACTTATAAAACAGAGAAAATGAGAAATAGCCTCGCTGTAATATTTGCCTTTTTATATTAGGCCTGGCACCTTCTCTAGTTGAGGTAAATAAAAGCCCTGTCCACTGTTACAGATCTTACGGGAATCAGCCAGCTTAAGATGTGCTGATAGTCGGATTGTGTTACCTTCTGATAGAGTCAGTTTAGCTTTTCCCCTCCGTTTCCAGTCTCTGTGCTAAGCTAAGCTCACCAGCTGTTGGCTGTTTACTGCTAAGACGAGAGAGGAAGGCTTCTCATCTGTGTGACTCTGTAAAGCAGAAAAGCATATTTCCCCTAACGTTAATACATTTTCCTTCGAGGGGAGAGATTATGTTAAATTGGAAAAATTGCAAAATTCAAATTAAATAGACAAGTTTTACACAGAAGATTTGGACTTAAATACGCATTGAAGTAAACAAGGGCCAAGAGGTTTTATATTCATCACACTATGGTTACAACATATATACTGTGCAGCACACCAGGTATGAATGTAGTCATTACAGAGTATGATTTAACCTTTGTCTCACCAGGCATGTGCACACACATACACACACACACTGCCATTCTATCACATTTGGGGTCAGGCTGTGAGAAGAACCTGATGGGACACTAATGACTTGTCTGTCCTCCTCCATCTGATCTAAAAAGAGTGGACAGTGACAGTCTGTATCCAGAGAGGTCTGGAAAAGAAGCAAATAAGAGTGTATCACTCAAATTAGAGCATCAAATGAACTTTCATACAATCAAAGCTTTATGTACATTAGCTACCATTGTAATATTTGAGATAAATTTACCCTGCAAGTTACCCTACAAACAAATGTGCTTGAGTGATTTAAGCTAACTTTGCCTGTTTAGGTGAGCTCTCACACTTTTGAACATCAAGTTATTGGAAGTTTTCTTTGAATGGTAGGGAAAAAAATATGACTCATTAATACATTAGCTAAGAAATTTGCATGACAGCAGACATGAGCAGTGATGCTTACGCTGATTTATGTACTGGTGTGGACTGGCATCACCCAAACAAAACAAGTTTCAAGAATATTTTCACACCTTTACCTTATTGTCAAACATTTTAAGCTTCCACTGGGTGAACTAAACCTTTTTCTATGCCCTCAACAGTCAATGCCAACCAGACTGCAATCAAGAAAGCTATCATTTTACCCCCCAGAAAACAGCATCATATGGTCTACCCTAAATTTACCTTATATACATTTTTATAGGTGGCAACAATACATTTTGTTGTTCTCCCTGTCCACAGGAGCAGATTGTTTAGTTTCCCTGACTGCCATCTACTGTAGCTAATACACCGGAGGGAAGTGCCTCATACAACCTCACTTTACTAGCAATCCATTTTAGTTTTTTCTCTCTCTTATTGGTAGAAAATAGGCCTTATTTGCATGTTTGTCTGAGCTTCTTTGATTTTGTACCAAAATCTGAAAGAACAGAGGTAATTATGTACAGTGGAAAGTGCAAATTATCTTGTTTTTGGCAGCTAAAATCTAAAATGCACACAGATGGAATAGTGTTGGACTTTAAAACAGAGCTTCAGCTAGAAACATGAGCAGCAGCCAAAAATCTCTGAGTAATTGGTATTGATCAATAACCTTTCAAACCCTACAGGACAGTGCATTACATAATGCATTCTGAATGTGATAACATCTCCAACGTGGAGGTAAAATGATCCTCAGAGTGGTAACAGCTCTCTGATTCACAGAGTAAGCACTAGTGACGACGGCTCATGAGATCGCGTTGATTACTGATGTGGATGCAACAAGCCGTCTCTCTCCATGTCAAATCACTCTGAAAGAGTAACCTTGTGACAGCTGTGCATGGGAGATTAAGAACCGGCTGCACCAATCAATTTTAATTAAAGCTGTATCCATTGTGTTGGCACACATCACAGAGTGGAAATCCCGCCCGACGTAGATAAAGCACTGCTCTGTGTCCCAGACTTATTAAGGCCAAATAATTGATCACCCATTATTGTAAAAGGAACCGGGCTGTTCTGAGTAAATCATGTGGATGGAGCAAAGTTATGCATCAGTGTCTTTGAGTCAAAAAAATACCCGCAGCACAGCCAAGGATCCAGCGTGCTCAAGCTCTTATATCCTATTACATAATTTAACATACTTTATGAGTTCATCTTTAATCTATTTTTAAATATACTCACTCTTATGGCAGGCATCATAAGGGTTTTAGAAAGACACCAAGATTTTTTTTGATTTTTTTTTTAAAAGAATTATAGGAAGTTTAGGATTCAAAATGATATCCCAAACTTTTAGACACATAATAAACTTTGCAAAACCTCTAAAATCCAAAACAGTTTTACACTTGAAACTAACTCAGCACTACATCTGAGTTGCACAACACATTTTGTCCTCTGGAGGGACTGGTCCCAGGTGTGAATGTGAGCGGAGGCAGCAGTGAAGCAGGTGAGCTGGGATCCAGGCTGTAGTCTCTTACGTGCACACACCTGCACGCTTGTCAACAAGCTGTGTGACATGGGACTGCAGATGAGCCAGCACTGCATGGATAGCTGCTTTATGTTAATAACATGGCTGCACAAAAGCAACCCCAACTTAGCTTAGCCTTAAAGCTAGCAGGCCGGGTCATCTACTTTGCAGGCTGCCTGAGACTCCACATTGCATCACCGCCTCCGCTGAGGGAGCGAACGCCGCTGGGAGGGAGCGAGACTCTCTGTGCAACAGTTTCTTGAGGGCGGGATCTCAGTTTGGGTGTAGGTCTAAATGTTTTATTCTTTTTTTGTACATTTTTAGACGCTGCAGCTGCACCGTTGGATTGTGGTGAACTAAAAAAATGAGATACAGTGCACTAAAAGGTACTCTTAACCGAAGGAAGTCAGGTGGTTGTCTAATGAAGAAAACACAATGAAGTGCACCTCAGGGTGGTGCTGATATTAACATGATGTAATTCCACATAGGCTGCCTGACATGTTGGAAAACTTTCTGTGCACTGGTGCCCTGTCAAATGTAACAGTTCTCCATTAAGTTTCATAAAAATCTGCCCTTATCTTACCTGCTGCATGTATAACAATGCAGCCCCTTGTGATTTTTCTTTGCAGGACTTATTTTCGTCTGAATCCAGTTTAATCTCCCTCAAGATAGGCCAGGATCTGGAGCTCTGAGTTTTCGCTAGTCCAACTGAGGTTTGTAGTTCTTAAATTCACTGCTCACAGTTATAAAACTGAAAGAGCTTATCCACAAAGAGGCATGTTTTCACTTTTTCTCAACGGGAAATCCACCGTCTCCTGCCCTGATTTCTCACTCCAGAGTACTTTACATGAAAACACATTGTTGGATGGGGGAAGGGAGCACAACAGAAAAGTAAATATTCTCAGAAATGCACTGCATAAAACAGTTATATTTACGAATTTTACGTGATAATTCTATTCCTTCTTAATAGGTCACAATAATGTCAATTGCAAACGCTAAAAACCATTTCTGTCTGCCTGCCTGCATATCAAAAATCATCCATCATGTAAACAGTAAACTGATAATGTGCCATTTTTCATATCACAGCAGCGCTTCTCTACTGCCTCCTGGATTATATTTCTTCTCCTCTGTCGCGCCTGTGTGACAATGAGGCGCTGTGCCTCGCTTATCAGCACTGAACCACCGTGACAGACTGGAGCTGGGCTCCCCCAAAATGGTGGCATTTACCTCCCAAAAGCACAACTGGAAAAGTAATTTACACTGCAGGCTGAGGCATTTTCTGCTTCCCTCTTTTTACACTGCGATTTTCATTCTCGTGCAGCAGAAAATGATAGCCTGAATTGTGCGGCACACTATGCTTTTCTCTGTGGTACGGTCTGTCGTTTAAAATGATTGGGCGTTGGAGGGGCATTTTTGTGCTCTGATCAGTCAACAGGAAACAAGGAAGCAGATTCAGCATCCCTTTATTTGTATAAAAAACAAACATCCAGCTGTGTTTAAATCCACATATCACTTACGACAGATAATAGAAGCTATCTCTGACCGTCACTTATGTAACTTTGAAGGTATTTCCATGCGTGAACCTTTCTATCACAGTTTGCAGCTGTGTGAATGAATGCTTAGAGAGCTGAAGTCTACTATGTACACAAACTCACTTGCGCCTCAGCTCCAGGGTTATTAATTAGCTGAGGTGCATCACGTCATCGCTGCGTTACAGCCCTCCTGACATAATCCAGATTACTTAGATGTCAGTGGAGAGCGGAGCTTACTGCACCATCATGAGTGATTTAGGTATAATTGCACTGACGGAGCTGGAGTAGTACTTGTTCGTTTACGGGACTGCAAATGGACGCAGGAGTGATATTCTGAGAACGGAGGTCACATTTCTAAGGATTTTGTTTTTTTTGAAGGGGTTCTGTTTCTACTTCCAGTGTCAGTCACTGCTTTAAACACAAACCAGTGAAAATGACAGCATATGTATCTCTGAGAAAACATTACTATTTTTAAAAACAACTAATTCCTTTGGTGTTTTTAGGACATTCAAACAGCATTTATTCAAAGTTAATGTAGGCTTGTAATCGTGTCAAAAAAGACATATACTATTTTTTGGGTGAGTTAATATGGGCGTTCTTCTTCCAAAAACGTTTTGGAAACTTGTTCTAGGTATGAAATGAGACACTGTTTAGAATATAATTTTATTAAATTCAATAATAACTTTTGCAAAAAAAAACAAACAAACTGACACACAAGACACACTATACTAGTTTTTTTTTTAACCATCTCTTAAAGTCTCAGATAGATAAATAGGGCTGGATATTCTC
>JAOWBC010001387.1:12367874-12411647 GCA_028566105.1 Hypoplectrus providencianus | reverse complement strand
CACAAGACACACTATACTAGTTTTTTTTTTAACCATCTCTTAAAGTCTCAGATAGATAAATAGGGCTGGATATTCTCATCTGTGATGAAACTGCTGATTGTTTTCTTCTTTAATCATGAAATCACTTGGATATATTATTTATGTTTTGCATGCATCCCTTGACAACCAGTAGATAATAAAAAAAAGTTGGTTAATAGTTTTATGAAGTATGGCTCAGTCTAACGATTGCAACTTCAGTCTAATGATTAGTCTGCCCACATTCACTGATGAAGATTTTGATTGATGTATATGATTTCTGTCTCGTAATTGTTACTGCCTATCACTTGGCCTTCCCTGACTGGCAGCAAACAGACCTGAAGAGCTTTTATTTACATTTCCCCAGGCAACGTTTGGCTGTGAGTATGCTAGCCATCTAAAAAGGAAGCATAAGATTTTTCTATTGAAAAGAGATCAGCAAAGAGAAAAAAAAAAGCAATTGTTAGGAATTGGGAGGAACAAAAACACTGAAAGGATCAATGTTGTGTCAAGACACAAGTCAACCCCAAGTCAGTCATTCAGCAGGTTTACCAATGCATTTAAAACTGATGTAATAATTGAGCCTCGTCCTCCTAGACAGGAATGTTTTATATATAATATATTTTACTTATGTAAAAAACATTATGGGATGTGTTTGTACACCAATGACCTAAACAGTGCACTTTGATTAATTACAAATAGGTATTTTACCTCATCACCATGCATCCTGAAAATAGCATTTAAAAGCAGTTGTGTCTTTTTTTAAATTCATGTTTATTTTAATGCACCCACAGCCAGATCCTAATCTTTATGACCAAAGGTGTAAGTGCACATTGAACCACTACTGCTTTTGTCCACAGGGGGCGCCAAAATCAACACAAAACAAAAGTTTCATATAGCTGCTTTAACATTTCAGTCTCACTTTAACCCTCAGCAAAATAGCAACATCAGCAATCATATTATCTATATAAAAATAAATTACCCCTGTGGTATAATGTGGTACTTGTGAAAAAGTTAAAAGTTTATGAAACTCTAATACTAATATAAGGGCTTGAAACTTCACTTTCAACAGCCCACACAGTCCTGAGTCTATGACATAATCTGGAAACAGTCTCTGTAATTTGTTAAACAACAGGCTGATAGTATTTGTTCCATCTGAGATGAGCTATAATCAGTGGATCCCATCTCCAGCCACCTGTTACCTCACAGCCACAGGTGTCTTGAGGTGAGGATGTAGTTGGAACCAGATTATTTATTTGCCAGCAGGATTTGGGAAGCAGACCAGGAAGTACATACAGTTCTCTCTTTCAATGCCTACACACTTAGACACAGCAAAGAGATGCAAACATCCACAACCATCAATACAGGGACAGAAAACATACTGCTTCTCAGCTATAAAAAAAAAAAGCAAGTTAAAGAAATAGTAAATGCCCTAGCTTGTAACTGCTCAGAAAAGTCTTATTTAAACCTAAAGAGACTCTGAGCTCTCCCCAGACTGTCGCTGTCCATGGTATCTGTGTCTAGTTCCTCGAGACGAAAAAAAAAAAAACAATAAATGAGCGCATTGAGTGTTACATATATAGAAAGACACAATGAACACGGAAGCAACAGCATATGGGTCACTCTAATCTCCTCTAAGGCTTTAACTACTCTTCCTATCGTGCTAATTACAGCAGCAGGTTACTTACTCTTGGTGATCTTCTGTAGCCCGAGCACATCATCGGGCGTTATTACGGTATTTCTGCGCAATTCTTCTTCAGTTGTAACCGGGATCCCCATGTCTGACGAGTTGCAGCCTTGCTGCACTTTCATGTCCAACAGAAGAGGTGCTGTTCGGTGCGCAACCTGACCGGAGCTGAGGCTTTCTGATGCTCTCGGCGTCGTCGCCGCAGGAGCCGATTTACTTGCGTCGCAGCCTTTAGTTGCGCGCTGGCTAATACACCGTGCAGCAAACAGGCTCTGCGCTGCTACAAGAATAACTCATTCTCCGTGCCTCCTCCCCTTCTCGATCCGGTAAAAGATAAAAATCAGCCCTTAGCTCCCTCCCCTCCCGCGCTCAAGGCTCATCGGTTCTCTCACAAGCTATTTAATCCAAATCCTGTGGCTTTAAACCGACCAGTGGTGCGTGGCTGACAGACTGCGCGCCTCGTCATCTGCTGCTGATACACCAGTGCGTGCATGGCTTTACTCAGGAGCAGTAACTGATTACTCAGTAGCCGTTTCTCACAGCAGAGATGAGCTCCTACATCCGGTGAGGAAGAGGTCCACAGGTGTGAGGAATAACATCCTGAAATGATATTTTGTTTGAGTGTGCTGTTACCACTGTGTGAAAAACAGGGGCTGCTAACAGATCAGCATGTTTGTGTTGCTTTACAACTGTTTCTGTCCCAATATCGGTTTATGCTCTGCATGCAGCTAAATACAATATCTTAGTTGTCTCTCTCTTAGTTGTCAATCTCAACAGTGAGGATATGAGGATATTATCACGTGAATTGTATTCAACAAGTGTTAAAGAGTTGAGGTGTAGCACAAAGATCTGGACCTCATACATGGCTAATCTCTGTGGGCCACTCTTCACATCCACAGCCATTCATTTTAGCACATCATGGCCCTGTTTACTCAGTCCCCATTCTCCACTGAGTACAATGTCCCTGGTAAAGATATTGTGGAGCAGCCTTCATGGCTATGCTGTAATCTGAGCTTCTCTGTGCTTTACTTTGGCAACAAGCTGGCTATACATGCAGGTGGATCTGATGCGTGTGTGTGGCCAGTGCATTCACCTATTGGCCAGAGATACTCGTGCTTTAGTACAACATCTAGTGGTTCTGAATGTAAACACATAGAACCCCACCTTCTTTCATTATGCTTACAAATGCTGCTTCCTATCCAGCAGACAACATTATTATTTATTGCAAAACATGCCTCCTCATGGATGCAAGCTATACTCAGTTTTTAGCTCTGTTTTGGTCTCCACCATCTCCTAAAGGAGATATCTGACACTTTAGCTGTTAAATGCATGAGTTGTCTATATATTTGTCTGTGCTGCTCTGTGGCAGTGGGTTTGTTAGAGATTTCTTTGCTGGCTGCAGCTACTGGAAACCACGTTGAGAGTGGAGTGACTGAACCAGAACAGTAAAGTTGTGGGCCAATAAAACAATAAAGTCTACAAGCAGATATGCAGAATCTGCAGGTAACATGACCTGATTTTGCTATTGGACGTGTTTCTGAAACTGTTTTCAGTCCAAGTAGTATCAACCAATCATGTTTGAGTGGGCTTTGTCTGACTGCAGGTTAACAGTCCAGCATTTGGAGAGCCTGAGAGGCAGGAGGTATTGGCCTACATGCAATGTTGGAACCCATCTGCTATAATCAGACTTGGGATTAGCTTTTTATAGCTATTGCAAAAAAAATGCATGTGCATTTATAGCAGAGGAACAATCTGTTCTCACGTCTCAAGTTGCTAATCGGACTGTTAACACTGACTGACAGAGATCTGGAAATATTGGCCATTGCCTTCGAGGCATCTGAATTGTTGTCAGACTAATAGCTGATGGGGTTAAAGAAAGACTGAAATGCACAAATGCTCTTCAGAGTTAGGACACACTGCAGTGTTCACATTGCATGCATCTTGCATCTATTGTTAATAAAATATATTAAATAATAACACTTTAAAGAACACCCGAGTACTGGGCCATTATTACCTTAGAGGATGTACAGAGGGTTAAAGATGAAGATGAGACAATCTTTCAGCTTTATAATATTTTTATTTCATTTTTTTTCATTGGAAAGTTGCTTTCCAGATGCCAGCATCCCTGAGAAAGTGTAAAATGCAAATCTTCTGGACAGCCCCATCAATGAGCTGAAAAGGGCCAGCCAAAAGATATTCACATCTGCAAAAACACAACCCTGTACAGCCACCTTTCTCTTGTTTGATCACAGACTGGCCGGTTCCCTCTTCCTTTCAGTGAAGTGAGCCCTTTGCTTTGAGATGAGGAGATAGTGCCTCCCTCTGCTTGGCAAACTTACTGCAGGGCATGTGCAGAGCTGAGAGCTGTCCATGGTAGTACATTGTGAGGAGTGATATGATTGTTTATCCCTTTACTCTCTAAAATCTGGGGATCCCAGGAGAGGGAGAGCGCTTCAGTTAACAGGCTTTTTGGCATCATGTCATCTTGAAACACATAGGCGAGTAAATAAAAATAAAATAAAAGGGTTATAATAGCATTGAAACAAACTAATAAACACAAACTATCATCTAATCCCCTATAATCCCCCTTTCATAATCTTTCTGTGAGGTCTGTAGACAGAGAGCATTGCTACAGTTTTTACCAGTGTTACAGTAACTCTGGAAATCTGTGACCATCAGAACTTCTCATTCGCGATGCCACAAACAACCAAATCCTACCAGTAAAAGCATAACAATATTCAAAAGCCATTAGCTTATGTGGCTAGGTGGCTGTTGAAGAATTTCCAAGGGATGGTTAGCAGCATGGCAAGCCTGACCCCTTTGTCATTCCCTCCTGTTAGCCCACTGTGGTCTGCTGGACTCCTCTCTATGCGGTCATCTCGAAGCAGCCCCTGCGGTGTGTCTGCATGTCCCTCACCCTACGGATGGACTGGATCTGGGGGTGGTGGGCTCCCCACTCGTTCCAGTGCTTGAAGGGGCCCAGCTCGAACACGTACTGGTAGCCACGGTAGCCAGGGTACTGGTAGCCCACCCAGCTGTGAGGGAAAGTCAAGACAAAAACACGTAAACCAACAAATTCTATATTATATTGACTGGCAGCTTCTAGCTGGACAGAGAAGACTTACGTTCCGCCGGTGACCTGAATGCTGGCCACGCGGTCCTGGAAGCCGTAAGACCACAGGCTGGGGATATCCTCATCGCACACCTCCATCTTACGACCCTCAAAGTTTGGACATTCATACAGGCAGATCTTGTGGTCCTGGGGATCCTAAACGACACAAAAGTAATTTTTTGATTAGTAACTTCGGATCACTTCTTATATAGATACTGGGAAACTTGTAGATCCCAGATTTA
This sequence comes from Hypoplectrus providencianus, assembly GCA_028566105.1. Lineage (NCBI taxonomy): Eukaryota > Metazoa > Chordata > Actinopteri > Perciformes > Serranidae > Hypoplectrus > Hypoplectrus providencianus. The sequence continues at coordinate 12,406,591 of JAOWBC010001387.1, read as the reverse complement.
AGCAAATAGAGAGCATTGGAAATGACCCACTGTCCTGTTCTCTGCAAAATGCCAAAAGGGATTTTTTTTTATTGGACTTTAAGTTTTACAGAAAAAAAGCTCAGTGGTAAACAAAAGTGTATAATATGTACATGTTTTGCTCACATATCTTCACAAATGAATATAACTTTGCGGTTTTAAAATGTATATAATTGCCATTTGTTATCAGCCATCTCTCTTAACACATTAAAAGATTCAAATATCACAAATTTGCTGTTTATTTATATGAAAATCTTATTTTACCACAGACCTTATGTCAGGCTGCTGATCAAGAGCCTAGTCATTCACTTAGTGAACTTGAAGTGCAAACATGCTAACTGATTTCTGGGTTTTATGAGTCATTTCTAAAACCTTTTACAGTGATTTGTAAAAACAAAAGTCCTGTCAGGATCGCTGAGGTTAGATGACACACAAACGAGCGTGATTACAAGAGTTATTGCTGTTTTAAATAGAAACTCTCTGGGGGAAAAACACTGAATTCCTGTTGTTGTTTCCAGTCTGAACATCCTCAAAATGAAACATAGTGGCACAAAAATGTCAGCTAATAAAAGCTTCAATCCAAAAATACTGGCAGTGCACTGAGCCTATAAATATACGTATAACTGCATCCATAAAAAGCACTTTCCCTCGTGCAGTGGAGGATGCATGAGAGCTGCAAATGGAGCTAGACTAAAGTGATATAAATCAGCACTTGCAGCCTCAACAGACAGGATGTGCGATGTAAAAAAAAACCCCAACTCACCATCCTCAGGGGCCTGACTGACATTAAGCGGTCACACCTGTAGCTGTTGGACCAGGTGTCCCAGCGGGGATACTCTCCCTTCTCCAGGATGAACATCTCGCCAGTCATGTTCTGCTGCTCATAACCCACCCAGCTGCAAAAACACACAGACATTGTTACTCTGGAAAGATTCACAGCGCTGTAACATATATTTTGATGGCCTGTGTGTCCACTTACGGTCCACACTCGATCCTGATGGAACCGATTCTCTCGAAACCCTTCTCAGCCAGGTTACGGTTCTCTCCAAACAGGTCCATCCTACGTCCCTGGAAGTTCTCGAATTCATAGAGGTACATCTGAAAGGAGAAACAAGCTGAGAGCATTAATGTGTGACACACAAACACACTTAAAGGGCTTAATGTAAGGCAAAAATAACAGTAGAAGTACCTTGCTATTGCGCAGCCCAATGGCAGAGTGGCTGCCAATGCTACCCTGAGCACCTGAGTGAGACATGATCAGATCTAGAGGGAGAGAAGAAGTCGGTCAGACATTTTCACACATCGCTGTGGGGCTGTAAAGAGGCTGATTACTGTTTCTTAACTGCTGGAATACAACAACAAGAGTAGTGTGAGAAACAGCACGCGTGTAGAAAGTTCATTCATCTGTTTTCGTCTAAAAGGAAGCTATTATTTTTTCTCAACGGCATGTCCTCACACGCTGCCTCTTTCATTAATGTCCACATAGCTTTAAAGCAAAAATAAGAAACTGGCAAATATTGCACTAATATTATCCGCCTCAAGACGTAATCACTTTGACCCAATGGTTTGTGGACTATGGTTTTGAAGCGTCACATTTGGTCTTTTGAAATAATGAGTGACTACATTTATAAGCACCTCATTTTTGGGAGATAAACCCCCTTTGGGGTGTTTCAAATACTGTCAGGATGTATTTTGCAATAAAGCCCTGCTTGCTGTAATCGATCCCTTTCTTGCTGCTCCGTATAACTGAACTCTTTTTTGTGCTTGCATGCTCCAATGCAGCTAATTTTTTTTAAAATTTGTTTTTATAGCTTAATCGGATTCTTCCCTCAAAGTGTTGTTTCCGCTATAAATTTCCTAGAACATCCCCTGTGGTTTTGTCCTCTCCTTGAAAGCAGGAATACTCATTAACCAGCCACAAAGACCTAATCTCTCCAAACCTGCCATGATTCATTTTAAAGGATAAATGATTCGGAACAGCCTCCCAACATTCTCATCCCTCTTACCCCAAAGAAACATAAAATCATACACTGCTACAATTTATATCAATACTCCATCTACTCAGTCCAAAGTTAAGAGAATCCTTGCTTCAGTCTAAAGGTGAGCAGACAGGAAAACCTCATGTCCACTGATTCTAGCAGATCTCAAAGAGTTAGAAAGCCTCAGAGTGGAAACTTACAGTTACAATTGCAGGTTGAAACGGACCGACCTTTGAAGAAAGTGATGGACGCAGGCGTTGTTAGCGGGGATATATATATACATTCACATCCAGGTTGAGTCTATAGAGGCTGGATTCTCTCTTCTCATTGGCTGTGAGCTCTTTGGAGCACAGTGCGGGGTCAAAGGTCATGCTGCTTATCTGCAGGCAAGTCGTGCTGACTCTGCTGCCTGTTTTGTTGTCCGGCACCATTGTGGGGGGACCGCGGACAGTCACTGCCATCAGCAGAAACTTTGCACACACACACACACACACACGCACACAAGCACACACACACACTTTTGCAGACGCTGCTCTCACATTTTGTCCTTCACTTTCTTTCTGAATACTTTTTCTTTTTCCTTTATCTCCCTCCTCTGTCGTTTCCTCCACTTTCTTTGTGATGTGTTTTTGTCATTCATCTCCATATTTTCTCTCTGTCTCTTGATCCTTCATGCAGCCGGCCCAAGCCTTTGAGCCCTGCGTGTGTAATGTGCTGACTGCGGGAGAGGCATCCATCTCTCTATTGTTTGGACAGAGCAGTGTTGGAAACTCTTTTGCGTATTAATGTGCTGGACAGTCTGTATCCATACATGCACATCTCATACAGCCTCACTCAGGGCACAGGCACACATGTATTCATGCATCCCACCAACAGAATATGTATGACAACAGAAACAAGTAGCGCCGATGTGACCAAAGGCCACAGATAAGTGTCTATTAAGTGTCCTCTTCGCAAAATAAAGAGGACATTTAATCAGAATAAGTGTTGTGTTTGTACTGTTTTTTAAAGACTGTGCATGTCAATTATGGGGTGGTTTTATGTGTGTGTGTGTGTGTGTGTGTGTGTGTGTTTTGTTTTTTGCAAGATGAACGTAAAGCACACTTATAATTTTAAGAATATATCTTCATGGATGTCTTCAACCTGTAGCACTGTCATTTTTAAATTGCAGTAATAATTTCAAGCAGACAGAACACTGTGGTTTTTACCTGATTATTGTCATCACCTGTCATTTTTAGATCTTGATGCAGCTGTTAGTTATGTTGAAAGGCCTGTGGGCAAATGTTCACATCATGGATTTATAAAATGAATTAATAGAGCGGAGAAAAAGATCCCACAGGAAATGTCATCTTTTGTTTAAAAGAACAGAAACAACTCACTCAGTTTTACTCCTATTAGGAAGTTTCAGACTGACTCCACATGGACTGAAATTTTTCATTCCTGTGTGATCACCAATATGTTTCCTGTCCTGCATTATTATTTCTGCAGGCCTGGGGCATTCAACCCCTTTTCAAGACCCGGATTTAGGTCTGTTTCTGAGACGAATGGATTTTGAAGTTATAATTTATTCATCACATTTGCAGTTCATCTCATCATGTCTCTGGTAAATATGAATTCAACTTTATATCATTCAAGCCATACCAGTGTGGTAAAATATAGATGAATATACTTGTTGTGTTTTTAATGATTGGTTAATCATGGTTGACCTCAACCTCAAATAACTTACTTAATTTAATTTAATAGATTATATTGCATTTTATTGTTTTGTGAAAAAGGAAATATATCTTTTGAATGGTTCTTATGTGTTTAAACTGCAGTCACAATGCCTGCCTGTTTTTTTTTTTTTTTTTTTTTTTTAATTTTTAAGTTTGATTTTGTTGTTGAGTGTGAGCCTATTTTATTATTCACCAACAATACCTGACAGTCCAAGCACCTGATGGGAATTAAAAACAGAGCAAAAAGTGTGAAGCATGTGGTCCCCTTTTCTTTGTTCCTGTAGTGTAGTTTATTAGTGTCTCTGAGTATCTTATTGTAGTCTGGGACTTTGAATTTCTTAATCTGTGCAAAAAAACAAAACAAAAAACAAAACAGCCCAGCAGTGTTGGAGCATTTGCTGGAGCTGACTTAAGTGTAGCTGGAGTTGAACTTTGAAAACACTGATCTACAGGAAGCATGTAAAAGTGTTTGGAAGAATTTAAATTTTGTATGAATGCAACATGAACACACGTTTGCAACATGTTTAGGTTTGTGGCTGTTGTAATTATTATTAGATGTTTTTGCCACCACAGCGAAAAAACAAGGTAACATTTAAAGTTGAATGGTGACTCCAGGGATGTGTGTGAATTCTTTTGTATGCTGTGAATGCATGTGTGACTGCATGAACAGGCCTCTGCATGCCTGTCTCTGTCCATGACAGTGTGTGTGCATGACTGAGCATGTGTGCATATAGGAGTGAGTGAAAAGGTGAAAGGATCAGAGATGTGGGGTCAGTGGAGGTGGACGTGGCGTGCAGATCGGAGATGGAGCGCAGCACAGTGTAGAAACAACTCAGTAAGTACATTATTTAAATACAGATTTATCTTTTTTTGGTAGACACCTTTGTCATGTCAGCTGACCTTTAGGATGCAGAATTTAAACACAAGTATGAATAAAAGTCAAAATGTTCTGTCTGCCAGCTGCCATTTCTGTTTTTTTTTGCTTTACACATGATCTTTAAATGTGTTTTCCTTCTGCACCAGAATCACTGGCAAGGCTATCCACATCTGTGATGATCTTTTTTCCTGGACCAGGCTGTGCCAGGACCTGGTCCGGCCCACTGGTCATGGACCATTTGCAACTTGCGCTTATCTGCACTGGGCACGGTGCCCTCAGCGCAGTCCCAGTGGGGCGAACTAAAGCCCGGCAGCTCAGAGCTGAACAATGACTGGAGCAGCAATGTGCTGACTCCTGCCCCGACCCACGGGCCCAGCTGCTTTTCAGCACCAGCATGTATAAATAGGTCCGTTTACTCCGGGGTCAGGACATCGTTTTTGTGGAGCCCCCTGTGAGCACTGCACTGCTATTCTTTGGGGCCTGTCAGGTAAGCCCTTCATCTCGATCCATTCATCCTATAGACCTGTGCAGACCATTGTCACTTTACATTTCTGTGTCTTTTGTCTCTGTAGTTTCTGCTGAGCCACGTAAATGTATAGACTGAGGTCAGACACGCACATGCATACACATAGTGACTGTGCTGGGAAAACAAACGGCATTGTGCCTACAGCAACAGCTGCATCATCAAGTGTGAGCGTGTAGTCAGCTCCAAGAAGGGTTTCATACCTCAACACGTTATGTGCAGAGGCGGATGTGCCCTTTCACATGGTGCAGATTTTTTCTACTGTGTGAAACATGCAAACACTGAGAATATGAATGAGAGCCTGAAAAATATATGAATAAGCTGATTTATTGACTACATTTTGGTCTGCAAAAAGTAACATTATTCACTGGTATTTGCATGGATGTTTTTTTATTATAGCCTGATTTAAAATGCAGAAAGCTATACCTTGGATGATTTAGAAATGTTTATATATATGATATATTTCTTTTATATTTTCTCTTTTAAGAAAAGATTCAGTCTTTTTATCAGATATTCCTGTTCAAATCGTTGAAATGGTAAAAACAAGCAATATATCCGTAGTGTTAAACTAATTTATTTTGCCTCATAGAATCAGCATAGATATTGATCTCAAAACTCCCATATTGGTTACAATCGGATACAAATATACCACCTACATGGGTTAACAAACATTAGCTCACAAACAGTGTAGCTGCTGCTGAGGAAGTGACATGGCGTGTCTGAACTGTTTGATTCTTTCTTCTGATATTATCATATAAATATGATTTCCCCTGCTCCTTCCACTGAAGGTAAATCAGCATTGAGACACACAGTAGCATGGCTCTGAATAATCCCAACCCACTGGGACCATGGAAGGTGAGTGTGATGTTTCGCCACGGATGATTAACAAAAAGCAGATTACTTTCTTTTTAATTTCATGCCTGGCCTGATGATGTCAATGATGTGTGTGTGTCCGTACACACACCAGGGTGTGCGTGTGGCATGTGCATACTACATGTATGCATTTGTTCCCTCTCCAGATCACAGTTTATGACCAGGAGAACTTCCAGGGGAAGCGTCTGGAGTTTACCTCAGCCTGCCAGAACATCATGGAGTGTGGCGTTAACAACATCCGCTCCCTGAAGGTCGAGTGTGGAGCGTAAGTCCAATTTAGAGCTCTGCAGAGCACTGGTGCATCACAGGGCCCCTGGGCACAGACTGAGAAAGGCCCCACCTGTTATGCTACATATGAACAGGGCTTTTTTGTGGCTCTTTCTAATTTAAGTGTTTTTGCAGTCATTCTGTGTCATTTTCCATTTTTTTTGCCAGTTAATTTTTTTTTAAAGCCACTTGCTTCTTTCTGTGGTTGTTTTCCGTCTCTTTGTGGTTGTTTGGTGTCTCTTTCAACTGCTTTGCATCTCTTCATAGCTGTATTGGTCCCTATTTAGTCATTTTATATTTAAGTGTCATTTTTATGTGTCTCTTTTAGTGCTTTTGTATAGATTAATTTCAAGGGGGCACCTAACACTTTGGAGCTGTGTCCTGAGACTAGTTAGATAATAATAATTATATAATTTATCTGTCCATGGTGCAAAATTTTTCAAACAGCGGAAGAAAAACTACAGTAGACAGATCAACCTATCAGCATAATTTTGTCAATTGATTGAAGCAATTGAAATATTCAGCAGAACTAATATCTGATAACCATCATGTTTTATTGTAGCTATTGTAGCTTTATTTTATTTAATGTTTGTAACGTCCTTAACATTTAAGTACACAGACTAAAAATGAGTATACAGAAATACAAAATGTACAGATTGCATGAAAAAATACCTTAAACAGAAATAATGGGCTGTGTGAAAGGCCAAAGATCTGAAACATGCCATGGCAGATCTGTTTTTTTTTTTTAAGTCACCATTCTGATGACCATATCACCATCAATCACAGCTTGTTTAGGCGCCACTGCAAATTTCCTATCATTTAACATGCATTATGCTGATGATATGTTGGGACTGCGCTTTTTGTCCAGGGGGCCACACATAATAGGATTATAGTTAACATCAAACAATAAACCAAGACCTTGCAGGAAGGACCAGACCTCCACTCTATTAGCGGTCTGTTTTAAGACAGTGCTAATAGTCCTGCGTGTTGTGAACATGTGTCTGTCTGCTTGCTGGGGACAGCTGGGCAGGATATGAGCACTCCAGCTTCTGTGGACAGCAGTTTGTGTTGGAGAGAGGAGAGTATCCTCACTGGGAATCATGGAGCGGCAGCAACGCCTACCACATTGAGAGGATGATGTCCTTCCGCCCCATCTGCTCCGCTGTGAGTCTCTGTCCCACTCCAAGACTTCTGTTTCCACTCTATCACTTCTCATGCGTCTCCAGCTTCGTGTGTGCTGTATGCCAGCATCTGGCTGTTAAACATCACACAGTCTGATCTTAAGCACTGTAAGAATTTGGACTTCCCAAACAAAGTAGATGAATATGGTGAATAACTTTTTCTGGCATAATGTAACCATAGAACCATAAGGAATCCAAGATGGTGCTGTTCGAGAAGGAGAACTTCATGGGACGCCAGTGGGAGGTAAACGATGACTACCCCTCTCTGCAGGCCATGGGCTGGGGCAACAACGAGATTGGATCCATGCAAGTTCAGAGCGGCTCGTAAGTCTAAACCTCTACACTCGGATAGATTAGAGGCTCCTGATGATTCAGTGATGGCATTCGCCAACATCTTACATTTAAACTCACAGGGCACAATATGGCAGATAACAGGAAAACTGGTAATGATCACTGCATGTGTCCTAGGCATATCTTTATTTATAGCAGTATCTTGTAAGGGTGACCCTAAATAGTTAACCATTTTACAATATATCAAAGAAGACTGATTTGACCAATCTCACAGATCAATTGTCAGTATGGCAGTAAAAAAAAGTTGCTTATTCAACGAAGGATGATTCCATTCTGCCTACATGGGACTTCTGACTGCCAAATTTTTACACAGAATTTCATGTTTCCCCCAGTATATTATGGTATGGTTTGTTTTGTTGAAGATATTAGCCTATTGTGATATATTTAATAAAAAACCCTAACCATAACAGAAGTATCAGTTCAAGTATCAGTTTGGTGAATACTAGTCAATTTCAGCCAATGAGTAAATCATTCATACAGGTAGAAAATAAATCAAAGAATTTTGTAAATATGCACACACTGTCTTTCAACAGTCTGCAAACACAGACACCTAAACTACGACCCTATAGCATTCCTTAGGTGCAAAATATATTTTCTTTCTTTATTGCAACTTCATTTTGTCATATGTCTGCATGTTAGTGTCTCAACAAGTGTCAGATTTATTACATCAGGATAAATCCCTTAAAATGCATAATTTCTTCTTAAAGGAGGTCCCTGTATGGTGTATACTGCATTGCAGGGATTTGTAAGGGCCCGTTAACTGACAGGGGCCCTAAAAAAACAACAAAAACATTCAGACAGTTTTTGTTTTGCTTTCTGTACAATTAACAAACTATCAACATTTCAAACATGCAAGCTATACATTTTTTAAAACTTTAGTCTTTTTTGGGGAAAAAAATAGTTGTATTATATTTATTCATACATTTATGTGAACATATTTTACTAGCATAAAATGTTTACATTAAGATGTCATTAAAACTGTAACATATGGCCTAGCATCCTTGTCTACACTGTGTAATATTTTCAGGTTGGGCAGTGGCTTGTTTCTGTGTGATGTCTTGACTTATATAGCACAAATACAGAAATTAGATTTTGCCATTGCATACGTTTAAACTGACCTGACAAACCGTCTCCACTCGTCATATTTCACTGTTTGAAAGGAGTCGTGCTCACAGTGATAGTATAGAATTTAATCACTGCCTTCTTCTGACATAGATCTGAAGTGTGAAGTGTTTTCTCTTCTCCCTCCCTCCCTACCTCTCTCCTCCTCCAGCTGGGTGTGCTACCAGTTTCCAGGTTACCGTGGTTACCAGTACATCATGGAGTGTGATCGTCATGGCGGCGAGTACAAACATTACAGAGAGTGGGGCTCCCATGCTCAGTCCTTCCAGGTGCAGTCGCTGCGTCGAATCCAGCAATGAGACCTGCAGCCTCCTCCTCCCAACCTCTCACTCTTTACCTCCTCCTCCTCCTGCTCCTCCTCCTCTTCCTCCCTCCTTCACCCAGTCATTCCAAGCTTCAGCCAGCTCTGTCAGGCCTCAGCGAACTGAGGCCGACACTCTGCTGGTGCTTCACAATTAAGATGTTTACCGCACTTTTGTTTTGTTCTGTTGCCAAATGAAAATAAAATGAAATGGAAAGGATTGAAGACAAAAAAGAGAAACAGTCACTGAACCTGACTGATGCCCCACTGAGGAGAGGAGAGGAGGTGGCATCACTCAGAGTCATTGCTCCTCATATATGTGGGTAAAGATGCTGCAAACTGTGATCATTAAAGAAGCGATGGGCAACATAAAATAAACAGAAATACAAGAGTCTGCTGCTAACCTCCATAGTGCTCAGTTGTGATTTATTTTGGATTTGTTGTTGTTGGAAAGTGTTCGAGTGGAGTACATGTACACAAAGGCATCTGTGAGATAATCCTTCATTACTAACATCGTGGGCAAATTTGCAGCAACTTGGGGGATAGTTGTGCAACAAGTCATCAACAAAAGTAAAATATACATTTAAAGGCAAAAAATAAATTGAAAACACAAGAATATAGGTAAAAAGCAAAAAAGCAAAACCAACAATAAAGAGTTAAACACACAAGAAATAATTGTGAAAAGAAAATATAAATACAAAGACTATTAAATACATGAAAGAAAGCTAAATATAGAGTTAAATGTAAAAAAAAAAACAACCCAGTAAAGGACAAAATATAAAGCATAAGAAGACAGACTGAATGGCTTATTTCATATTATTGTAATCACAAAAAAAATATTGCAAGTTAAAAAATGGTGTATGCCTAATAATCAATATGTAAATAAGTCAGTGCTACTGTATTAGAAATTAAGGTCAATCCCTTTTTTCTTACTGTGGGAACACCATCCTCTGATATCAGTGTAACAAAGGATAAGATCTTAATGGCATATTTTTTTTAAATGCAAACATGTTGGATGTATTATGGTTGCTCCACCCATACACACAATAAAAGCATCACATAAAGGTTACTGATAACAGTGAACAGCCTAACAGCATTGATAAACGACAGAATGAAGTTCATTTTTACCAAGGGCCTTAATGTTTTGTTTTCTTTTGTTTTTTTTTTTTAATGGAAAGATTAGTTAGAAAATATTAACTAGATAATCTCTCACAAATAAGACAAAGCTAAGATACCCATAAGATTAAGTGTTACAGACTTTCTGCTATGTTGATGGTAAAAATGTATTAGCTATCGGATCTTTATGGCATAGAGAAACTCTCTCCATTTAAAAAGTGTTCTTTAAGGCAATAGGAACATATTTTAACAAATTAATGATCCTCCCTGTCTCATTGCTGTCTGTCAGCAAACAACAGAAAATATCTTAAAGCTGCTGTCTGGTGAAATGCACTACCTGCAGGATAAAAGATTAAATCGGACAAAATTATCTTTTAAGAGGACAAGATTTGTATACACTCTTGATATTAGCTGGTACAATGGGGAAAGCCTTGCCATCCTGAAACCCAGTATGTTTAACGTTATCTTGTATGAGGTGCATTTTTTTCTGATAGTTAAATATCACAAGTCAGGTAAAGACTAAAATAGACTAAAATACTGTAAAATAAACGAAAGCATTTGTCATTGTAAGGTGCTGTGGTAAAATGTGGATACTGAGAAAAGTTCTTTAGTGCCGAAAGCCAAATTGTCCTTTCTAGTATACATTTAGTGCTTAATTAAACACATGATATTCTTTAGTCAAATTGTTTTAGCTAGAAACAGGCATTTTGGTAGCGCTTCATACTATTGTGTACATTATCATACCCCCCCATGGTGGGCGTGGCCTGTGGAGAATGACGCGTGGCGCGTTGACGCTTCGTCCACTTTTTAAGCGTGACGTCACACCGGAGTCCTGCCTCCGTGAGATGAGCGGAAGTAGATGGAAACAGGCAGGCCAGACTGGCTCTGACAGCAAAAATACGCCTGTCGCTGGGGAGCCAAACTCTCCGGATTTGGTGTTTGTTCTTCAATTTGAAAGTCCAAATGGTGTAGAAGTAGAAGATACGTCAACATGTTAGACATTTGGCAGCATCTCTCGACGACTCCGAAACTCCGGGTGTCACTTTTCGCCTTTCTTCTCCTTCTTGTTGTCTCCCTTGGTGACGCCAGGCTGCGGCGGACACGAAGCGTCACCCCCTCGACGGAGGAAACGGTAGAAACTTACGACAAATACTACAATTATGTTCAGCTGACCGCTCGTTTACAGTCGTTAGCGCAGAAATACTCTCACATAACTAACCTGTCGAGTATCGGTCAGTCTGTGGAGGGCAGGGAGCTCTGGGTTATGCGGATCACCAAGGACCCCAACATGGACTCACCGGGGAAACCCAAATTTAAATACGTAGGGAACATGCATGGCGACGAAACCGTATCCAGACAGGTGTTGGTGTACCTTGTGGAGTACCTGCTGACTAACTATGGAGAGGAACCCCGTATCACCGAGCTGGTGAATACCACGGATATTTACATCATGCCCAGCATGAACCCAGACGGCTTTGAGAAGTCCGTGGAGAGAGACTGCAGTGGCGACAACGGGGGGCGAAACAATGCCAAAAATATGGACCTCAACAGAAGCTTTCCTGATCAGTATGATGGCGCACAAGTCAATCAAGATAATATCCCCGAGGTTAAGGCTGTGATCAGATGGATCCAGGAGAATAAGTGAGTCACTCCCGTCTATAAAGCACGCAAACACACACCACTGGACCTCCAGTGTCTGGCTGTTTGGGGTCTTGTTGCCCAGAGCACTGGCTGGAATTACCTAAGTAAACTCAAACACATTGTGGTCAATGTTTATCTCAGTTTAGGATTTGGAAAGTGACAAATCCCTGTTAATGAGCAACTATGTTCTTTGTGTCCTTTTTTACGGCCTAAGGGGGTGACTCACAATAAAGTCAAGAACTAACTGTGTTGGGACACTGATGATATGATGTGAAAGACTGAGGTGCAGTTGGAAGCTGAGTAGAAACAATCTGCAACTATTTTTTTTTTCATTTATTGTTTTGTGTTTTTCAGTTGAAATTTTAAGTTTACAGAAATTCAGTTTCTATAGGAGGAAGTTTTTTTTTTTAAACTTGAATCATGATGTTTCCCTAATTTCAAATAACTGTGATCTCAATATGAACCAAAATAAGCGTGATTATTGAGCAGCCCTAACTGGTAGTCAGATAAAACAAGCAATTTCACCCAGGAACTTTGGTTGTCATTGATATTCATAGTTTTCTGACATTTCATTGACCAAAGGTTAATCACTTAATCCAACAACATAGTTGAGCAGTCACCCTTGCTGATATTTTGGGGGCAAATCCCAGATTACTTCCGGCCACATTTTTGCACATTGTTTTCCTCTGTTTTCTTCCTTGCCAGCCTCTATGCTGCCAGTCTCTAAACAATGCTACGACTGACAACCCCTCCAAAGAAACCAACGGAAAATATAGGTAGATTAATTGTTAATTAAAATGACATTAGCTGCAGACCTTATTCAAACAGTGTCAGCCAGTAACTCAGTTCCCATTCAGTTGCTGTTCATAACAGGACTTCGTGACTAACAGGTGTGACTCAGACTAAAGTCAGCAAGAACGGCTGTCCTGGAAAACCATAATGACATGGTGTGAAAGACTTGAAAATCTCAAATCCTGCATGTTTACGAATATACATCCAGTTAAATTGGTCCTTTTGGCTCTAGGTCTGCAAAACAAAAAATAAGTTCCCTCTAAGTAGCTTCATTAAACAGAATTGTTTCCTTATTACTCTTTTGTCTCTCCAGATTTGTGCTCTCAGGAAACCTGCATGGTGGCACTGTGGTAGCAAGTTACCCTTTTGATGACTCAGTCGGCCACCAGCGGCAGGGCCACTACAGCCAGTCAGAAGACGACAGCCTGTTTCGCTACTTGGCCCTGGTGTATTCCCAGAACCACCCTGTGATGAAAACCGGTGAGCCAAACTGTCCCGATGCCCCTGAGGAAACCTTTAAGGATGGCATCACCAATGGGGCGCAGTGGTATGATGTGCCTGGTAAGATGAGTCATTTTACTGTGTTTTTATTGCAGATTTTAGTTGATATTGTTGTAATTTAAATTAAATTATTATTGTTGAATCTTTTGAGAAATAGGCTGCAACAGGTTTTTTTTGTTAACCATCATCTCCTGTTTTGGAGGTCAGGATATCAAGCAGGAAGTCACATCCTTTAAGGATCCTCAGTCTGTTCTCAAAATTTGTTGTAGAGCTAAAAGATGTCGAACTCAGGAGTGAGACACATAGGGTAAGGGGTTGCATTGCTGATGGCTTAGTGGATTAGTGTTCTTAATATTTCAGTAAAGACCTATTGTTATGGAAGGGGGTGTTTTTTTCTTCCTGTCATTGTTCTCTCATTTTCTTCACAGCTGTGTTTGTTGTAGAGAGCAGGAAAGTAAAAACTGTATTGTCCAACCTGCCTTGCTACATGATATCTCCCCATCTGAAACTGAAGAATGAACTTTAAGTTGTGAGACAGTTTGCAACATGCTGTATATCAGCTTGAGCAAGTGGTATGCACAAGCTACAACCTGTGTGAGGAGAAAGGAAAACTTGGTTACAGTTTCCTTCACACTTTGTGTAGCGGAGATTAAGCTCCTGTCATGACAAGGTTTTGTTCCCCTGCAAAGGGAAAAAAAATCTTACAAGTAACTAAAGTTACATTCCAGAGAGCAAATTAAACCACTTCCTTTCTAAAGCTTCTTATAGACAGACTCCAGTGGCTTTATTCCCTCATTTAACTGGCAAGTTACAAGGAAACATGAAGCAAGGTTTATTTTTGGTGTGAGTACGGTTTCACATCATATATATTCCATTGTGTAACTTGTTATAGACAGTTTAAAGGGTACATATTACTTATTTAAAGTTTTTAATTTTTTTTTCTTCTACAGCATGTTTAAAGAATTTTTTTTACCGTCTGGCTTTATAAACCTGTTTAAACCCTCTGTCTGAAATGCTCTGTTTTAGTGCCTGTCACGTCTATCCCTGCCTCCTGAAAAAGCTCACTTGCTTCTAATTGGTCAGTGTTTTCCTGAGCCTTTGCAAGTGTGTTTTCTGTGTGTCTGTGCCATCATTGCATCCAGGGCACGACACAAACTTAACTGCTGCAAAACTCTATCATTAAAAATGGTACAGTTGTGGTGTCTAAATCTTAAGGAAGTCCCAGCTATGCCTTTTAAAGGCAGAGTTTCTGAAAACGGGCTGTGTGCATTTCTCTTTAAAATATTCTTTTGAAAGTTTGACTGTATTTATACAGTACACAGGCCTCTTTCATAAAACAACCCTCTTAAACAACCCTGCTTAATGATAATGACCAGAAATAATTTTGGTTGCATACGTAAGTCACTGAAGCGCTGAATATTTTGGCCTGGTTTGGGTCTACAAGGTGTCAAAACGCTGAAAAACTGTAAGCACTTAAGCTCAGAGTGCTCTGCTCATCCTATTTTCCTGCCAAACCTGTAATTACTGAAAGTGTTATAGCAGTAGACAGGTTGACCAGACAGCTCAGTCTGAGCTTTTAAAGTCTACGGACTGTTAGATTGAATCTTCTGACTCATCCTTGATATGTATGCAGAAGTGTATTCTTGTTCTTCTGACTTGTCTTTTCACAGCCCTTTATAAATGCAGAAATTGTCGATTCCTAACCTTTGGCCCATTCCAGTTCAGAAAAAGGCTGCTCTCTGTATCACTTTGGCAGAAACTTGATCAGCACTGTTTCTACTTTTGTTTTGTTGGTTGTCTGGTGGGGTAGGGGGGTGGTGATGAAATTCTCTCCAGCGTCAGGTTACCACACTGCTGTTCCTGTTGAGATGTGCTCTGTTGTAATGGATTTTAGTCAAGGATAAAATGTCTTCCTATTGGCGATTTCCCATAGATTAGCATTTTTCTTGGTCAGAACTACTACGTTAATTTGTGAGAGCCCAATATCTAACCATATGCTATGAAATAGCAGTATAATGATGATTATGTTGAACTACCAGTTTAACATCAAGTTTTCAAGATTTCTTGAAAAAATAGTAATTGTTCTACTGCAGGCCCCAGTCATATAAGCTCAGTAGGCTAACTGGGATCAATAAAGTACATCTATCTAGGACATCTATCTATTACAAAAGTGTTAAGAATACATTACTATATTTAACAACCTAATGAAATATGTGACAATTTGCATTTTAGCACATGTATTCAGCAATCTTTGTTAAAACACCACATAACAGTGACCCTCCCAACATTGATAGTGGCTAAAATCACTAGATTGGATTTTGAGGGGAAAAATTAGTCTTCCGATAGAATCCATCATCCCAAACTATCATGTCAATGCTCAACTGAACTTGGAGTGACATACCAGTAGGCGAAGAGTCTCACGACGAGTACTGTAGATAAGCAGCTGTGTGAAAACTATTAATAAAAAGAAGCACAAGTATTGCTTAACTGAGTCATGCATGGGGCCACTTAGTTCTTCTTTTAGGACAGAAGAATACATTAAGATGTCCCGTTCAGGTAAAGGGTATTCAAACATATGTATTATTATCAGCTTAGTGGTTTAGGAGAGGGGCAATAAAATTGTACTAGTATCAGCAGATAGTGTTGTTGTATCAGAAGAAATGGTATTTGAAATGTTACTTCATGACATGTCACACTGTCCTTTTTCAACCAGGAACAGGAGCTGATAATCATTACCAAAGCCCTGAGCACACACTTTTGAACAATAGTTAGTTTCCAAATTCTTTTCTGTGTAAATATTGACTTTAATTGTCATCAGTAATAATGACATCAATCTTTTCTGAATGGTGGTTTAAGCTGAAGATGACCTCTTTTATTAAGGTATTTAGAAGTACAGGCTCTAATTGAAGCCAGATATTTTTTTCAGTGAGAATGATGTCTTTGTCAGTGTCTCAAGATGAAGACAGACAGCAGACAGGAGAGTAGATAGTGCTTGTATCTGTCTCAGCGGATGAAATGAAACCGCTTAAACTGGGCTAATGGCAGATGATGGAAACGGTCAGGACATTGTATGACATAATGAGTGGCCTAGGCGAAGAGCCAGGTCCAGGAGTCAGGGACAGGAGGTTTTTTTGTGCGCCAGTCGGGGCTTGAAATAATGATTGAGTGTACCATGTTATCTTGACTCATAATCTTTGACACAGTCTGGTCTCAGAGGGTGTCCTTTACTTTTGAGTGCATGTAACTCTCGGCACAAAACTAGGCTCTCTGCTGTTGTTGAAAGAGTGTTTTGTTGACTGTGAGTCTGTCTTTTGCTTTTTGACTTGCACAGTGGCCACTCTGTTGTGTAATTTTTCATGGATTCAAAGTCTTTTCAATTTTTTTCCAAGATGTAGATTTACCTAGGCTGTTATACTAAACCAGTATGTGTTGAAAGATACTTGTCTCTGCCTTTAGACATGCAGAAAAAACAAGGTCCAAAGTGTCATTTTACTGTATGGAAATACAGCTTTATTACTGTAATAATCTGAGACTGTGGATGTTCAGACCTCAGATAGCTGTACGTTCACACTGTGTCACTGTTAACTGCTGACAGTCAGATGACTGCAGTGCTGTCTGTCTGAAGAAAAATAGTTCAATATGGCATTTTATCACTTAGTTATCTTACGTTACAAACATCCCTGTAAGCTGCTCAGTCAGTTCAGCTTCCACACCTTACTTTGGCTCCATTGTCTGGTGAGTGGTTTCCTGTCAGGGTGTGGTGCCGGATCCGGTACATGGACAGGATATTTAAGGGTGGGTAGTCCGTCTGTGTGTTTGCTATGTTTGCTATTAGCATATCAACAGGTTTACTAAAAGTACATGGCATATGACGACACCCAACGTCTTGTGACCAGAGAAAAATTATTTGGTGTTGTCTGTGACATGGGTGTGACCTTGTCTTGATTTTCACAAATTACCACAGTTGAGGTTAGTGTTATTTGTCCATCATTAGCAGGTGAGATTTAGTCAGTGTTTCATTTGGTTTGGTTGACATAGCACCATGCTGTCTCTGCGGCCCCCACGGGGGTAAAACCTCTAATGAATTATACCAACAAACACCTCTCCACATCACCACATTCAACATAAACTCAAAGGCATTGTCCCTATTGTCCTGTGTTGATGTTTGTACCCACCAGCCCAGTAGTGATGCATCACTCTGGAGCATACAATGTGGATGTCCCTCCTGTATTTCTTCTCATGGGGTGTAAATCCAATCCGACTCGGAGCCCTTTTCCGTATGTTTTTCCCTCTCTTTCCCCCTTTCACTCTGTATTTCTTCCACTATCAATAAAAGTCTTAAAAATGGCCAAAAAATTACATCTCATAGTGAAATGTGCACAGACATGTCTGAAACTAGTCATATAAAAGTTCTTTACTTCTTCTCAAGTGGTCTTTTACAGTTTCCAGTGTGTGGCCCAGCAGCCACTCAACCTCGCCAAGTTTTAGACAGCTGAACAGCTGCTGCTTGACCAGGGTTGGCTGGGAAGAGCCTGTGTGTGGTGTATATTTTAGTATTAGTAGCCGTAGTAGCCAAACACTTGTACCACATGACAGCCTGCAGCTTTTAAAGGATGCATTGTAATTTTCTTTTAATACATTTCATTTAATGACTTCAGGACTTATCATCATGCAGTTGGATTTAAAAATGAGTGGAAGAATGATTCTCTCAATGGCTGTATAGAGATAGGGCAGTGTTTGCTTGTCCAACTTTCATAAAAGCCTTGTTTATACATTTATATGGGTCCCTCAAAAACCCTTGTTATGATTGTAAGATTGTCAGGATACTGGCATATAAAGATGTTACAACCAAAGATGAAGAATCCAATTCCATTTTTTTTTTCAGTCGGAGGCTATTTTGTAGTTTTTTAAGATAAACTGTTACCACATGTTTAAAATTATTTAAACATGTAGTAACATAAAAAGGATCAACACTTTTGACAACTGCCACTACTTTGCTGCTTCCTAGATACTGAAGGCCATTATTTCCTGTCATGGTGCTTCTTATTCAGATTGGTTGAAGGTTGATTGCTTTGCTGAAGTTATTTGCCAGTTTCTGCTGTGTGAGCCTTTTCACTTTGACCGTTACAACGTGGCAAAAGGTGGCTGATTCACTGGGTTCCTGCAGATACCCAGCAGGCTGTCATGGCAACCCTCCAGCCAGGGAGCCTCTGGCTGCCTGCTGTTGCTCCAGTGGGATGGCTAGCCATACAGCCTGCCCTTCTGTGCACATTTCTGTTTGTCTTGCTGCAAATGTCATGGCTTGTTGCCACGTTAAACACTATCTTCAAACTGTGGCATTGAAGAGACAAAAACGGGTTCAAGCCCTTCCAGACAGAGTGTCCTTCTTCGTTAATAAGTCCTGACCCCAGTAGGGGTCAAATTCACAGAAGCAGAGGATGTTTAAGAAGTTACTTTACCATTGCATGTTGTTCACAGCAGTTTCAATCCTGGATTTAGACTAATCTGTGTCTTTTATATAATATATAATTCAATGTGTTATGCCATTTCTAGCTTGATTTGCTAATGAAATTTCTGGCTTGTTATCCAGGGGGGATGCAGGACTACAACTACGTCCATGGAAACTGTCTGGAAATCACCATGGAGCTGAGCTGCTGCAAATATCCTCCTGCCTCTGAGCTCCATAAGGAATGGGATCTGAACAGGGAATCTCTACTGGCCTATATAGAAAAGGTAGAGTTCAAAAAGGAGAAAATATATATTGGCATTCACTGTAATGTAACTCCCTCTTTTAAAGGATAATGCTACAGTCGAACCCTGCATGATTCCTGAATGGTGCGCCATTTCCAGTTGATCTCTTTGATATTTACAATAATTCTGTCGTCCAGATCCATATAGGTGTCCGTGGATATGTGAAAGGAGCCGTCAGTGGTGCAGGACTTGCCAATGTCAGCATTATGGTGGAAGGTATTCGCCACAATCTGACCACAGGAAAACATGGAGACTACTACCGACTACTGCTCCCAGGAACATACAACATCACAGCTGTGGCTCCTGGGTGAGTCATATGGCTTAACATTGCTTTCTAGGAGCGAATGGTGATGTGGGTTGAGAAATAACTCTTTTTTTTAATTTTTAAATATAATTAAAGCTTGATATGAAGAATATACCTGCAAATTACAAAGTGGTGAAAAAATATAAAAAGTACTTTGGTGTTTTATTTTTTACCTCTCAATCTTGACATTTAATGAAAAATATTTTTTACAAAAGTTACTGAAACATTGATTAGTAAGAATACATTGGGTTTACAAGATATTTTCTTAATGTTAATCAGTAGATGAAGGCATAAAAGGCATTTTTGGATGGATGGGGAAAACAACAGTGAATGGAAATCCTACTGACCACCACAGCGAGTGGTGCATTCATCACGGCTTCATATCAGATGTTATTGGGCTAAGCTAGATTTGTGATTTTGCTCTTCCAGAATACTTAACAATGAAGCTCGTTGTTCATTTCCTAGCCAGTTTACCCACAAGCTCTGCATGAAAAGAATGCATGACATTTCCTTGCTGACACTTCCTTCATTGAGTAATAGTTTTGTAACTACAATGAATCATTGGTTAAGAGGTTAAAGGAAGCTGCAGTATTTTTTTTTCCTCCTTGTGATTTTAATGTGGAACTACCTAAACAAGAGTGTTTTTTTTCTGTACACAGGTATGCACCAATGACAGTCCACAGTGTCCAAGTCGTGGAGGGCACAGCCACAGAACTAAACTTCACCTTGGCACCTGTGGTAAATGAGGCTGCAGGTAGCATCACTGTGACTACATACTCCTTGCCATCCACCAATGATCTGCACCTTTCCACCACCACAACCACCACCACCAACTCTTCTGACACCACCCAGACTCGGGTGCCTCCTTCTGAGGGGAACAGGAGCAGCCCTCCTGTACTTCCTGAACTCCCTACAGAGAATCAGCCCATTCAGCCTCAGGAATTCCGTCACCACCACTACGCCGACATGGAGCTGTTCTTACGCAAGTACAACAGCGAGTTCCCCTCTATCACCCACCTCTACTCAGTTGGCCACTCTGTGGAAGAACGTGCCCTCTATGTGATGGTCATCTCAGACAACCCCACTGTTCATGAGCATGGTACGTTCTAGATGTTTCATTAAAGGAACTCTGATACTTTTGCTAATCTGTCAGGAAAACTTTTCTTTTCTTTTTCATTTTTATTCTTACCTCCTGTTTTGTTTCCCTGTCAGGCGAGCCAGAGTTTAAGTATGTGGCCAACATGCATGGTAATGAAGTGGTGGGCCGAGAGTTAATGCTCAACCTCATCGAGTACCTGTGCCGTAACTATGGTACTGACCCAGAGGTCACTCAGTTGGTCAACAACACCCGAATTCACATAATGCCTTCTATGAACCCGGATGGCTATGAGGTGGCCACTGAAGGTAAGGGACAAACTCAAGGACAAATTAAAAGTTCTTTCAAAAGACTCACAAAGTAAAACGATCTGCAAAGCCTGAAATAACAACTTCAAATGTTTTAGTAAACTTGTGTTACAGCCATTTTTTACAGAAATCTGTCAGTTGTGTGTCTCTCAAAACAGATGCACTTTTATTTTTATTAAATGTAATAAAACACATTGAATCTGTTTGATGCATGTCTTTCGGAGACCCACTGTATTATTGTACACTTCGTTGGTTTTGGTGAAGCATAATCTGCATGAACAGCTGTTTTTATCACACATTTATTTCTCCATAGACTATTTGTATTTTGAACATACTTTTTTTTTTATTTTGAACTACTGTGTCTACACTGATTGAACGAGGCTCCCAGTCTGTCTGTTAGATTGAAATTTTCACTATAGACAGAGTCCCCTCACTCAGTGCAGTATGGGGAAATATTATCGATGAATCAAGATGTACAAACAACATTGATTGCTTCCCATGAAGTGACAACTGTTTTTGTTCAGTACATTTCTGCTCCCAGGCAGTCTAGTGATGACAGTTTAGCAAGTTGCTGTTCACTCAGCTCCTGAGAAACTGCTACTGACAGATGGCTGGAGGGAAGAGTGGTTCATGGAAGCATCAGTGTATATTGGGTGACAGAATACCTTTGTGCCACTCTTGTCTCATTTTTATTAGGGATTCCAAGTTAGATATTGCTTTTGATATCTGAGAAAAGATGTGACATTACAGGATTTGATAGTAATCTGATCACTTGACTACCATTCCTCGAGTGAATGCTATCAAATATACGGGCAGTTGTAGGTGAAACGGGGCCTGCAAAATCACATTCTTGGGTATGGGGAATCTACAAATATTTAATATTCCCTGTTTTCATTAAATGATACTAGGGTTATGTAAGGTACCATAATAACCATTTTAAATGACTATTTGTATTTTCATTGTGATGTGGAATATCCTTGTATGCCTTTACATTTGTATCCTTACATACTGCATACTTGACTTGAAATGGCTTTAGTACTATGGTCTTGTTCTTGACAACACTTTTAACATACAAGAATTCTCTTTTTGCCAGTATTTTTTATTTGATGGTTGCTAGGATGTGTAATAGGAAGATAAGGGAGGTGAAGCCAAGGTTGTGTATATCTAACCAGCATATACATGCAGCTGTAACTGACTATCTACTTGTTTCCTCACAGGTGATGTAAAGGGCTACAAAGGACGCAACAACAGCAACAATATCGACCTGAACCGCAACTTCCCAGACCAGTTTGTCGCCATCACAGATCCCAGACAGCCAGAGACTGTAGCTGTGATGAACTGGATCAAGAGCATCCCCTTCATGCTCTCAGCCAACCTCCATGGAGGTATGTCTCGCTTTGAGGTTTTAAAGCAAATATGTTTGACATTCAAAGTCAGTGTCAACAGTTAATCAATCTTTTTTAGTCTCTTAAGGAGAAGGCCAAAAAAATATTTTAAAGTGACTTCCTTACTCACCTCAGAAGATTTTTACTATGATTTATAGTTTAATGTAGAGGCTAGACTAGATCATGAAAGGTCAACCAGTTATAAATGGTGAAAGCTATTGTTACCATGAATTGAATTGTTTTTCTACTGGTTTGTCTTATCTTTGTGTTGTGGGGACTTTAGGTTCTTTGGTCGTCAACTACCCCTACGATGATGATAAAGAAGGGATGTCTCAGTACAGCCAGTCGCCTGATGATGAAGTCTTTAAGCAGGTGTCACGAGCTTACTCACAGGTAACTTGACACTGTTGGATCTGTTTCAGGCCGGAATAATGTCTGAGTTAGGGTTAGGGTTTCAGGTTCTAATGAAAACAAAATGTGGAGTTAGGTAGGATGAAAGTCACTGGCTTTTTTGTGTGAGAGATCTGATCTAGAGAGATGAGGTTCAAAAACCTGACCACAACAGTGCTCATTGTTGTGTTCTCACTTGTGTATCATGTGCCTGCAGGAGAATCCCTTGATGCACAATGGACACCCTTGTGAGGACCTGTACAAAGGCGAATATTTTGAGGATGGCATCACCAATGGTGCCAACTGGTACAATGTTGCTGGTAAGCCTCCATCTCTCATCCTCCTTTGTTTCTCACCAAAATATATTTTTATTTTTCAATTTTGCCAATTTGTTTGTCTGCAAAAGTTGCATTCTGTCAAAAAGTAATATAAATGAAGTTGTAGTTGCAGATTCAGATTTACTTATTCTCCAGTTGTGGATACAATATTGATATTAAAATCACGGACAGTTAAACCTGCTGTGTGGAGATTCTGTCTCCCCCTTCTGGCAGTGAAAAGTCACCACAGACAGACAAATGAACTCTGGTAACTCTTGAAATTTTTAATCTCTAAAATGAAGTTTAATTGACCCCTTTATGCACAGAATCTGATTCTGCTTTTAAGGAACAGTGTGTACAATTTTAAACCAACTGAATGCAGCAAATTTGATTTCTGCCAAATCTCCAGTTGTGGAAATTGAAAGCTTTAAAGTTTGAGATGAAATTTAACATTAAAATTTTTTTTTTCTCCAGGTGGCATGCAGGACTGGAACTACTTAAACACCAACTGTTTTGAGGTCACTATCGAGCTTGGCTGTTTCAAGTACCCCAAGGCCAAGGACCTTCCAAATTACTGGGAACAGAACCGACGAGCCTTGCTCAAGTTTATACACCAGGTAATTAACACAAATCTTTACATTTCCCAAAGCCTCTTTACCCCTTAACTCAGTTTTGCATCTGCTCATGTTTATGTGTCTCTGTAGGCTCACACTGGGATAAAAGGCACAGTCTCTGACATTAGGGATAGCACAGGAATTCCCAATGCCACAATTAGTGTGGAGGAGATAGACCATAACATCACCACAGCTCGTACAGGAGATTACTGGAGACTGTTGATCCCTGGGACTTACTCTATAACTGCATCTGCCCATGGGTAAGATTTCTGAAGGAACAACAAATAGTTTACTGTTGAGTTTACATGTTTTTACACTGTTATGTCCCCTTATATCCAATGCTATTAACTCTTTCTGTTTTCCAGTTACAAACCTTTGAGGACCTATGCCACAGTCTCAAAGGATGCAGTTGAGGTGGTGGACTTCCGGCTGACACGTTTATCAGACCTGAATGGCCAGTCTCCCAAGGGCCCCCCACCCACACAGAACCCATCAGAGAAGGAGTTCAGGAGTTTGATCAAGGAGCTCTCTCTGGGTCAGGGTTTGGAGCAGCTTGTCAGGAGCACAGCAACAGAAAACAGCTTTCGCTACAGACGCTACAAAGAGCTGTCCGGTGTTCTGAGAGGCCTCACACTTAACTTTCCCAAAATAACATCTCTACGCAGGTAGGCAAGCCTTATACTGCCCTGAGCACTGTCGTTGAGTCAGCCATCATCCTTTCCCTTTCAATATATATGTATGTTTGACATTTTTCAGTCAGTGAATTTCTATGCACATTTTGAAGATCTGATGAGAAAAAACAGTAAACGCAAGAGATGGAAACACTTTTTTCCAAATAATGCTGAGTAGTGAACATTTAACTAACATAACTGATCAGCTGCTTCTGCTTTGTTGGTCAAAGACAAGCTGACATGAAAGAACAATTATAAGTTGACCAGTAGAATCCAATTCCTGAAGACTTCTCGTTATTTTTTGTTTGGGACCAAAGTTTTCAGATTAGCAACCTCTTTTTTGTTGTTTTCTCTCCCTTGGCAATCTTTTCTTTTTCTATTGTTTACTGACAGATTAGCCTACAGCAATACATTATCCTAACATCTTCTGACCAAAGTTGGTTTATGCAGCTTTGTTTATTTGCTCTAAACCAGTTGATGGAAATGTCCCTAATATGGACTTTCTTTACTGCAATGTTTTGAACTTTTGCTCCAAAATTCACCTTGAAATACTGACATATATTCTGGTTTCTCTTCTTCTGCCCAGTTTGGGCCAAAGTGTGGAGTTTCGAACCATTTGGGCTCTGGAAATCTCAAACAAACCAGAGGAAGCTGAACCATCTAAGCCCAAGATCCGTTTTGAAGCAGGGATCCACGGCAACGCCCCAGTGGGCACAGAGCTGCTGCTGGAGTTTGCGGCCTTTCTGTGTATCAACTATGGAAAGAACCCAGCCATCACCAGGGTGAGTTTTCTTGGTCTCAGGAAATTTTGCTTAAATTAAAAAATAAATTGTAATACTCACAATTATTTTTTTATATCCAGTCCAAGTACAGCATTGGATTCAGCCATGTCTGTAATTTGTGTGTCTCTACCGTAGTTGATCAATGAGACCCGGATTGTTATCGTGCCTTCTATCAACCCAGATGGGCGAGAGCAGGCTATTGAGAAGCAGTGCACCTCCACCCAGGGCATGAGCAATGCTCATGGAAAGGATCTGGACACAGATTTCTTTGGTCAGTTCTATGCATTTTTTCTGTGCAGTGGAGTAGAACCAAAAAAGTATCAACCTATTCTACGTACACTTTCCATAAAATGCTTAGCATGTTTCAACGTTTCCTGTCTGTCATTCCTCCTTTTTAGGCAATGCGTCCCAGCGTTTGGTGGAGGCTGAGCCAGAGACCAGAGCCATGATGGACTTGATTCTGGACAAAGGCTACACTCTGTCTGTTGCCCTTGATGGAGGCTCTCTTGTTGCTACCTATCCTTATGACAAGCCTGTACAGTCTGGTAAAACAAACATGATACAGAAAACTGCTTTTTGTCTGAATATTTATTGAAGAAATGGTTAAAAATAGCCTGTGCTGTTAAATCATTTATAGTGGATTGCTCATCACTTCATGCAGAGAGAGTATTTCACACTGAACCACTTGTTGATGCACATTAAAGGGTGGTTTAAATGTTTTAGGGGAATTGTTCAAGGATGTTTATTTGTATGGACTTGACAAGCTGTAGTTATAAGCATTTTACATTAGACTGCGGCAATTTGCAAAGAGTGGTACAAATAATTCACCATCTCAACACTGAGATTGGCTGTCTGTTTATTGTTGTCTTTTTCTCCCCAGTTGAAAATGAGGGCACATTGAAGTACTTGGCAAGTGTTTATGCCAACAACCACCCTAAGATGCACCTCGGGGACACTGGATGTTCAAACAATGGGCAGAGTATGTCATTTTAGTGCTATGAATAAACCTTGTTGACGTGCTGGAATCGAATCAGCCATTAATAACTTAATGTAACCTTTCTGAATCTCCAGTAGGCAACATCCCAGATGGAGTTATGAGAGCAGCAGAAAGACAAAGTCACATGGGCAGCATGAAGGTAAATCTTTCTGTTAAACACTTTAGGTAGCCTGAATATTACATATACTATTGGTTTAGAGCTATCAAGTGAAAAGCTAATGGAAGTTCAGAAATGGGCTGCAGCCCCAGTACTGTCTCGTGTCGTCTTGTGTATGCGTGTACTTCCAGGACTTCAGCATGGACTTTGGCCACTGTCCAGAGATCACAGTGTATAGCGGCTGCTGCCTGTTCCCTTCTGCTGAGCACCTGCCCACGCTCTGGGCTGAAAACAAGAAACCTCTCCTGAGCATGTTGGTGGAGGTATGATGCAAGAATCTATTTTATCAAACATTTGATAGACTAGTTGAACATTTCTACAGGTAGGTACTAGATGAGATATTTTCAGAAAAATACACAGCAGTATGAAAACATATTAGAAATTGTGTAATATATAGTCCTCAGATCAAGGATTTAAGATTTTTCAGTGACACTTTTGGGTGATTCATATACCCATTTCATTATTCACCCCTTAATCTACCATGAACTTCTACCCTGTCCAGGTCCATAAAGGTGTGCGTGGCGTGGTGAGGGACAAAAGTGGAAAGCCTATTGTTGGAGCGATCATTGTACTGAATGGGGGAGTGAGGGTCTTTACAAAAGAGGGCGGCTACTTTCATGCGCTGCTGGCTCCTGGAAACCACAACATCGAAGCTGTGGCTGATGGCTACCAACAACAACGTCAAGAGGTACACAGTTCCATACACAGCATGTACTAAAAACAAATCAGAGTGTCTAAAATATATTTACTGTAATGATTAGAAGTCTACGTATGTGAACGTCAGATTAAAGAAGGAAACATGAACCGGGTATTTGTACTTTTGACATTAAACATGTCAAGTCTGAAGAATGTGACTTAAACATTTGATGTGTAGTGCTGAGGATAAGAAGAGGCTTAGAGTGTCTGGTTTTGAGTAATGGCTTTTTTGATAAAGTTTTAATCAGAAGTCAGCAGTGTCTTTGTTTTAACCACGTGTCCTGTTGGTCAAACACATGTACAGTACAACAAAATCAGTAGAGCATGAGACTCAGTTAAGGCAGATACAAAATCTGAATTAAATATGAAGCATTCACAGGTTGGTGCTTTATTGGCTTTACTTTGTCCTTCATGATTTGATATTTCTTTTCAAATAACATTTGAAATATAAATCAAGGAAAAATAACATTTTCTAAATGAAGTATCAAGAGAGTAGCACACTTATTTCAATGAAAGTCAATGGGAAAATATTACTATGGCTCTCCAATACTGTCTATATCTATGAAAGGTGTAGAGCGGAGCACACAAAATCTCTCCAGAACCTCCACCTTTCCATTCGGCTGTTCTGAAATTTGAAGTGTGGGGTAGGCCAGCTCTTTAAACAGATGTTCCTTAATGTTACGGCCCAGCTTCAGACTGTAGGCTGCGAGCTTCCCGCAAGGCCCAAACAGCAGAGGATCCACCACTGAGTGATACGTCTTCCGATACTCTGGCACTGTAAAGCCATGGATCATCGGAGGTCCTGGCTGGCAGGCTGACACGCTGCTGGAGGTCCTGTCTTCAGTAATGAGGTCGCTGTGGTGCTGTTTGAGATCTGGAAGAACAGCAGCGTTCCTTATGTACCTGTCAGCCAGCAGTTTCCAGGGTCCTGCTTCACTCTGCTCACATTCAATGTCCAAATCATAACTTGGGGCCAAGTTGTATGTCCTCTCTTTAATAGTCTCCCCATATTTCTTAGGACATCGAATACTCTGCCTGAGGACATATGGACGCATTTCATTCCTCTGGAAATTAGAGTGGCATTAGTTTAAGTTTAGGTTCTTCTGTGTCTTGCTTTCAAAAACAACCAGCAAATAATTTTATAATCAAGAAAAGGGAAGAAATCAGGATTAAGAGGTTAATTTACCCTGTGATAGCAACACTGATGTGTTTTCAGTCCACATTTCCTATCTGAGCTTACGGTCATGTTTCCCCATTTTAAACTTCACTTGAATAACAATAATCAAATAACAATAACAACAGCTTGCTATGGAGAGAAGTCAGGCATGTTGCTGGAAGTTCATTCTGAGATGATGGTAGTTTACTTACAGAAAGTAGCTGTGTAATTTAGGATTTTTATGAGCCAGCACTCAAAATCTATTTTAGACATGCAAGACAACCTGCACCACATTATACTAAGTAGTCACACCTGCAAGTGAGGCTTGCTAATGAGGTAATTAACAACTTCTGCAGGGAGCTTTAGCAGACAGCCTCACGCCTTTTACCTCTCATGCTGACAAACAGCCAGAATGGATGAGATCATGCGGTCGGACTCAGTGTTTCTCTCCTTGATGTTACATTTTGAGTGTTTGAATATAAACGGTTTTACTTCTTAACCTGTTTTCAGAGGTTTAAACACCCAAACTAGGAAGAGAAACGAATTTCAGATTTTAATGTGTTTGATGCAGTACATGCATGCCATGTGTTAGGAATGCTCAGAGTTTTTTTTTTGCTGTGTTGCAGGTGGTGGTGTCTTCCTATGAAGCTGCTAGCTCCATCATCATCGAGTTTGACATGGACAACAGTATATTTGGCCTGCCCAGAGAGTTTGTGGTGGCCAGTGCAGGTGAGCATGTTTTTAAAACAGCTTTTGTCTTCACATAAAAATAGAACCTGTATGATATTATTATTTTGGCTGCTGAGACACTGAACTTGCAGTTTCATTTTAACCCAGTTTTTCTTAAGCTATAAGATACAGATGTTGGGGCTAACAGTTCTTCTCTTAAATGGTGTCTGATTCTTACAGGAAGTTTGCTTCGTAATGATTTTTGACACAAATTACTTGCACTCAGTAACTGATTCTCTGCACTGTTTACAAGTCAAAAGAATTCCTATATAACCATATAGCCATTTTAAAGTTGTCTTAATTGAGTGCTTCATTCACAATAGGGCCTGACTTGGAATATCAAAGCAAAATGTGTTATCCTTATTTCAAATTAAAAATCAGTGATGTGCAGCCATGCTGACTTTTGTATTTCTCTTCCTCCTTGCAGCTGCCTCCATGACGGCGCTGGTGGTGACGGCATGCATCATCTGGTGTGTGTGCGCGGCCAAATCCAATCGTCAAAAAGACGGCTTCCATCGTTTACGCCAGCACCGAGATGACTATGACGATGAGATCCGGCTCACCTCCATGGGCTCCAAGAAATCTCTGCTTGCCCACGAGTTTCAGGATGAAAGTGAAAGCGATGAGGAGACACTGTATGCCAACAAAATCTGAGGACTGCTGCATCGTTTGGCTGTTGGCCCAGTATTTTATTTTGATCTCCCCCTTAAATTTTACCAAGAAACGGGTTGACCTCGTGACAGCATCTCTGTCTCTTGAAATATAAGTGATAAAAGACACTTTGTTCTGTTCTACCAACAAGCTCGAAAGATACCCAGTCACTCAGTTATTAGAGCTACTAAATTATTACTTTCAGAGCATCCTGCTGGTGTCTGGACTGAAGGGCTTGCTCCATCTCTGCCTGACTGGATCAGGAGAAAAGGACAAAGAAAGTGCTTAAAAAGAGGGTGAGAGAAATAAAGGATTGCTCCACTGTGGCCCTCATCTGTCCTTTTTATCACAGGTTTTGAGTTCCAGAGCTTTTTCATTTCCGAGCCATGCAGTAGTGCTCTTATAAGACCACTACTTGTCCTGCTTGGCTGAGGTGATCCAGCCAATAAATCCAAATAAACTCTTGTTTAGTGGATGTGTAATGAACTCTGAATGCAAGTGCTTAATCTCCCACAATCTCCCCCCTGATATTCTGAGTTTCTTTCTTTTATCTGAGAAATTAGGATTTTGTTTCTTTTATCCAAAACAGCATTGCCACATTGAAGTGTCCAAGCCTATGGGAGACTGAATCCAACACTGTGCCTTGGCTTCTGTGAAGTTTACAGTCTGTTCAGACTGTAGTATGTGACAGAAAGCAGCAATGTAGTGAATATAGTATCTGATCCATCCTATTCTCAGGCAGTAGGAAAAGAGAGAAATCTTGCTGAATTCCAGTGTTGCACTGTGTCTACATGGGTGATTCTAGGCTGGTTGGCATGGGTTCAGTAGTTTTGTATTTTTCCAGCGAGTCAATGTTGTGGCCAGAATCATCATAACCATCCTCCTCATGGGGGTGAGCTTCTCAAAAGCTTTAACCATCAGGGAGAATCTGTTACCAATAACATGATTGAATGAAACCCTTCCCAGTGGGTGCAGGGGGCTCTAACGGAGGCTACTTGCACTAAATGCAAAGCAACTATCATTGTCAGTGTCATTGGCCAAGAATCCATGAATCTCTAAATATGTAATCATGAAAAGAATGTATCTGAGTTTTCCTTTTTGTTTTAACGATAAGATGTTTTCAAACTGTCTGCACATGGCAAGTTCAGTGTGTGCCCTATTTTTGTTTGAGGATATGCATACTCACCTTGTTGAAGCTAATATCAACTGTTTCCATTTGAATGTGTTCATTCTCCCACTACATCAAACTTTGGAGTTCAAAATGTTTGTCCGTCCATTAATGATTACCGCTGGCGAATCAATTTTCAAGCCACAACTACGTGATTTAAAGGTCCAGTGTACAGAAATAAGTGTTTTCCTAACTTCTTGGAAAATAAAGAGTAAAAGGATCATAATCCATTTGTTACAGATTTGACAAAGCAACAAAAAAGCTAGCAATGACAGAGTTTAGTCTCACAAAAGCTTCAATTGTAAATATAATATGCACTGTTAGATATTCTATTTCATCCAGCTCTCAGGGTGCTGAAAAACAGGCTGCTGACAGATTGCCTTAGCAGCTTCAAAGAGTGGTGCAGTCTGGTGTGAAGTGATACCAGATTTACCATTTCTCTCAATGTTAAAGAGGCTAATTTGTCATAGGGAGCAGGTTTGTATGTACACATGCAAATAAAGTGGAGCAATATTAGAAGTGAGACCTCTTTATTGGTAATCCTTTGCTAAGCATCTTCTTGTGAAGTGGGTAAACTGCCAAAAAAACAAACAAACTTGTATTTCTCGGGAATAGAAGTCAATTTGTAATTATTACAAAATAAATTGATATCAATGCACTGGATCATTAAATCATATTCCTTAATTTGGAGTTACCATGCATGTTTTTTTGTTGCAATTTCTGAAGGAATACACTGTTCACTGAAGAGTTTGCCTTGATTTGCAGTTACATTGAGATGTGATTATTTCTTTTTGTCTAAACAAATGCAGCTGTCATGTTGAAGCTGATATCTGTGTGGCAAGACAGTTTTGTATATCATTTTTCTTTCTGTGAATGTGTGTGTATGGATTTGAAAGCTGAGCGTGTCAGACTCACGCTGTGTTGGTGTGAATATTTTATATCAACTGGACTCGAGTGTAAATAATGTTTGCCAATTGTGAATGGGGAAAATAAATGCAAATCATGTTAACAATACAACAAAGCATTGACTAGAAGAACCCTCTGTGTAATCATGACATGCTATTTTGCACAAAACCCCCAATAATACCTAATGGAAAAAAAAAAAACACCTCACATGCCTTCAGTTTTGTGTTGCATTACACAAGCTTAAGTAATGCCATAGCTTCTGGGACAAGGCACTGACTTTACTTGGACTTTAGTCTTTTGACTTGAAAACACTTGATACCTTCCTCTAAGCCCAAAGATTAAAACATGCTTTAAGTATAGATAGACAGAGAGATAGATAGACCTTAATTATTTGAGTTTTAAAGAAGCATTAACAGAATGAGACGAAATATTGATGGATGTATGGAAGTAACAGAAAGTAAATCAGAAAAAAAACAAGTAAATAGTAAGAAGTAAGTAAGTAATCCATACAAAAATCTGCAGTTTTAAGCAGTTCTGACCAGAGGCAACTATTAAATAACTACAATCTAGTATAATGCTGGACATATTGTGGATATATATTGTGGATGTCCCAAATGTCCTCTAGATGGCGCTGTTTATATTACTGAGACTGTAACTTGTAGAACCCAGGGTGTTGTGATGCCTGAAAGTCTCAGCTGAGGGCGATAAAAACTCTTTCTTTTTGTTTTACTGAGTGAAACGTCTTATGCTTCACGTGACGCAACCCGGAACTAGGTGACGTCGCAGGACAACAAAGATGGCAGGTATAGGAGGCAGCAACTACTGGGAAGGTAAGGTAACGAAATTAAACACGATTTAAGGAAACAGCAGGAAAAGAAATATGTAGAACAAGTTTTATTGTGCCAGAAATTAATTTGTCAGTGTCACTGTCGGCGCGTTTGGTTCTTATCCACAGTCTAAACACATACGTGTCTCTAAAGCGACCAGCACCCAAAGAGCTAGCTAACATATCGCTATTTAAATGACATTATTCCTTGAGCTCTTAAATCTGTGTCGCCTCTCTAAACGGTTTATCAACAAGACATATTGACAGCGCGTTGAAGCGTTGTGTCAGCTGTTACACCCAATAGAAGGTAATTCGTAGAAACTGTCTTTTTTCGGATGATCTAAGTTAGCCCGTTTAGCTCACTCCAGTGGCACAGATGGTCCATAACGTTGCTTTGGCATCTACATTTTAAGTGTTTAAATGTTTCTCTTCCCTCCCCTGCGTGTCCCTCTGTTACAGATCTGCGAAAGCAGGCCAGACAATTGGAGAATGAACTCGACCTGAAGTTGGTCTCCTTCAGTAAACTGTGCACCAGCTACAGCAGCTCCAGGGATGGACGTCGAGGAGACACGTAAGAACCGTAACACCAGCACAGTTCATAACCGCCTAAAGCAGAAGTACTTTATTCTCAGTCATACAGGTCTGATGTCGTGTTAAGAAGCTGTAAGTCAACTGTCACTTTATGTCACTACACAGTTAACTAACAACTCCAAGTACCCCCAGCTTGTCAAACTGCCACTCAAGGCAAAAACCTGATTGGGATAGATAGGTCTTAAATGCTTACTTAAATGCTCTAGTTGAAATACAAATGAAGAAAAAAGTATTAATCAAGTAGTTGATCAACAGATAAATTGTATTTCAAAAAGTGATTAATAATTCTTAATCCATTTTCCCAATCTTTTAAAGTAAGAATCTCCAATGTTAGGATATGCTGCATTACTGTTATAGATATCATAGTACGCTGAATATCATTGGATTCTGTTTTGATGTTTAGATCAAACAAGGCCTTTTAATGGGCTACATGGTGGTGTTGTATATTGGTTCGGTAAGACTCCGGTTTGTGGAGTGGCTCTATGTGGAGTTTGCAAAGTTTTTAATGTGTCAACATTCTCTAAGTAATTAAAGCACCCCTTATTTGTACTCACTAAGGGATGCATGGCAAAACTGCACATCCTTCATTCATTGAGAATAACCAAAACACTACAAGACAATAGGTATTTTCTGATCATGATTATCCTAACAGTTATTTGACAGTCTCATCATTAAGGTGCAATGGGAGCCTCAGTCGTAGTGGTCAATGTGCCTGGATATGTGGGTGGTGGCTTGCCAGAGCAGGAAAGTGTTGGCTGCAGGAAGGAAGTCTCCATGAACAATACTTTAAATACATACTGACTGTAATATCACAGATTGCAGGGAAGTGAAGAATTTAATTCCTTTGGAGACTTTATTATCAAATACCTTGTTGTTTCATTGGAAAATTACCTGAAACTTTAGGATATAGCAGATTCTTTACTGCTAAGTCCTGCTGGTTTGACGTCCTGTGTAAGAATCAGTGTACAATTATACTGCTGAATCCTTACATAGGACATTCACTCAACCAGTACCAGCTAAGAAATCCTTGACTGCCCATGTAATTTAATCTGAAATGTTGTCAATCACACTTAAGATCTCTGTATGGAGGGAGTGGTGTATTTTTCCAGAGAGGACTGTCTCAGGTCATGCCTACTTTGTGTATTACTAAACATGGATCATGTTAGTAAATACTTTACTTTAACATTACTCATAAAAGGTAATTATGTAATTCTTGATTCAACTTTTTGTTTGTTTGTACTCACATTCATTCATACACACACACAGTTTTTCACAAGCACAAACGAACAATTTCAAGTCCTCTTTGTAATTGTTCCTCATTTTTTTCTTCTGCTCAAGGTCAGACACCACCCCGCTGCTAAACAACTCTACCCAAGACAGGATGTTTGACACCATGTCAGTGGAGATTGAACAGCTGCTGGCCAAAGTAAGTAAATTCTCATGGATCAGTAGTCCGTGAAAGGCCAGCAAAAAGACTGTAATAAGAACAGCACTGGATTTATGTCATCGGTTTTGTCTTTCATCAAGGAAAGAACAGACTGCATGCTCTTTTTTTCCACATGGTTTGTATAGTGTGTTCATCTATTTTTCTCACTTTAATTAATAAAAAAAGAGCCATTCTTACATTGCTAATTGGATGGTCTGCAGGTAGACTCCACAAGCAACATGAGATCACAACGAGTAGATTTTAATAGCATTAATTTCAAAGATAATGACACAATTAAAAAATATGTAAGTCACCATTAACTGGTACATAATAGTGCTAGTATTAATGTGTAGTTCTGATCTTAAAAGGGTCCAATGCATTTCCATGTAATGTGTTTTTTCACATGTATGGCATGAAAGAAATTCTTTAGATTTAAAGTGTACATCCTTGAATAGACACAACTTGTATTTGTGTTAATATGTTTGCATATGTGCCGTATTGAAATTTGATTATTTGGGGGTCTTTTACACCTTATCTGCTCATCTCTTAACTATTAACTCGTTTTCCATCCCTCTGTTAGCTGACTGCGGTGAATGACAAGATGGCAGAGTACACCAACACCCCGGGTACAGCTTCCCTCAATGCTGCACTCATGCACACGCTCCAGAGACACAGAGACATCCTTCAGGTTTTGTCATCTCTTCTTTATGTATTCTATTTACATGTTCTTCATTGTTTATAACAATCTGCAAATAAGGTAACTAAATGTCCTGCAGAACACAAGGGGTTTTCAAGGAACACTGAAGCTGCTTCATGTTAACTTTGATTTGTTTTCACTGCAGGATTACACACATGAATTCCACAAAACCAAAGGCAACTTCCTGGCCATTCGGGAAAGGGAAGACCTGCTTGGATCTGTCAGGAAAGACATTGAGTGAGTACCTAGTCACACCACCTCATGGCCATGCAGCTAATATTCTAACAGTGTACCAGGTTGTAGACATATGGACTCCTGCTGTAAAATACAATATAAATGCACATAACTATGATAACTCATTAAATACATTGAATAGTGACAGTGCAATAAATGGGTAGTCTGAGCCAACACACATTGTCTTGCTCACGTTGAACTATTCATTTTATTGTGTACAAAATAAATGATATTGCCATGTGATGCATGGCTTATACTGGATCTTATTAGTGTTGGAGGAATAAAAACTGCCAAGCATTATTCTCACAGGTTCTATGTTGTAGACCTTACTCCTCAGAGAGATAGTTGAACCTTGACTTCCACTTGGCGCACTCTTGAGAAATGTTGGCCATTAAAACCTAAGAAGATTCATGGCCTCTTTGGCCTTGTATTGAGAAAGTGTGTCCTCCACTTAGATTGGCTCAGTTGTGAGTGATTGTATTGAAATGAGATGGAGGCTCCCCCAGACCATGACTCTTGTCGTTTTTCTTTTTGTAATGCCTTATTGATCTGTAAGACACAGCAGTGAGCATACAGTGAGCACTGCAGGATTCCTATTGATCCCGTTTCCTCCATCTGGTATGCAGATCGTCGGCAAATGCCTTATACAGATCCTTAGGCCCCACTGTCACTCTATATCCTGTTAGATTTCAGTCCTTATGTAATTATATGACCTAATTTCTCAAATTCTCATTGTTTTTTTTTGGAAAAATATTAGGCTATAGAATTGTAAGTAATAATAAAACAATGTGTACACATTGTATTTGGCTGAATATATAACAGGCTGTTAACCGTTGAACACGAGGTAGTATTACCTTTTTTACTCTAAATAAATTTACACTTCTTTTTTCCACCATCAGAGTCGCCCCTGCTGGTCATTTGAAATAAAGCAGGCTTAAGGCAGTTTCCCTTTAGCTTCAATTTTAAGGTCCGAAGACTCCCCTTGGAAGAAACATATTTCCCCAGACATATAATTGTCTGTTGTGATAGTGCACTGTCTCTTATTTCAGAAGTAATTGTATTTGTTAAGTTGGCCTATTTTTAAACTAATTCTATCAATGTACCACCAAGCCATTAATGCCTAATGATAATTTTGATTCATGATGCACTCTAGCAATCACATTACAACCGTGTTTCTCTTCAGTTAGTACCATCACATAAAGTCAGCACAACATGCAACTCTTCCTTCAATCTTCTCATTAAATCACATTACTAAGGAGTGCCACTGACCCGTTAATAGTCTTGCTGCTGATGAAACTAATGCATAGAAATGAGCCGGTCTTGTTGACCCATTGCTCAGGCTAACGATGACTAATGTGCCCAGGAGCTGCTAATGAGGGAACGTTTGAGCTTACAGGTAGGGGAATTACTACGGCTGCTGTTGTGGCGCAGTGTAATGAGATGTTGAGTCATGCTTTACATGAGATAGTTTTTTTTTTGAAGAGCAGTTTGCTCCTAACCTCCCTATTAACCTTTGCAGGTGGAGCATGGGAATGTGATACGAAAGAACTTTAGAATATATGAAAGCAATCGATCCTAGACAGCAGGAAGGCGAGCCTGTTATTTTCCAGAATGTAATCTGTGGAGCTGCCTTCACTGTAATGCAGCGTTTGAGGAATAACAAAATTGTGAGCTAACTTAGTTTTACCCACACACGTTTTATCTAGTATTCTTTCCAGAGTTGAGTACAGAGAAATCAGTTTAAGAAATTAACACCCAAGGTGTGGTCTACAGTAGTAAAAAACTGCAGTGCCAGAAATAAAATCTAGAAACTATTCCACCCACATCACAGAAGCAGGGGCCCAATGTTATATTTCTTTATGATTTTTCTTTGTTAGAGCAGCATTATTTAGAACTTAGATTATATAATTGTGATGTGTCATTAGCAGGGTCGGGAATGTTTCTTTTGAAATGTAATAAGTAACATATTCCAAGCTACCTGTTAAAATGGAATAAGTAAGGTAGCAATTTTAATAATTACAGCAAAGTGATGTAGCTTATTGCATTGTAATACTTTCTAAGTTATGTCTCACCTGTAGTTTCTTCAGGTTAAGCGCCAATGTTTGGTTAATTGTTTTGCATTTTTTAATGCCATTGTCTCCTGCCTTGTTGTGGTAGACCACCTGCAGACATGGCAGACTCCACTGTAATGTCATCACATGACCCAAGTAATTACTACTCCCTTGATGCCAGGAAGTTTTCACAGTTTAAAACTTTTTATAAATATGTTGTGTCTATGTTAAAAAGCAAACTGCTCAGACCAGTTTGTCCTGATTTGTGCAGGCTTTCATGTCATCGCTCCATTGATTGATGGTGTTTCTGCAGCAACATAGCCCCTTTCATCAGCCAGAGGGCAGTAGAGATCTAAGGCTTGTAGTAAACCTGCCCAGGACACTGTTAACTGTAGATTTTTATGTGTATCAGGGTTGTTTACACTGCACAAAGAAATAACCATATTGATTAAAGAATTGGCGCATTTATGCCAGCATAGAAATGAGCAGTTTGACATTGTGTCAAAAATTGTGTCAATATCTTTCAGTGTGCTTGCGTATTCTGTCAGCACAACATATTCTCATACACGCACAGACCATTCATGCACCATTCATAAGTGTAGAATGGAGCTGAGCTGAGACCTAGCGCTCCCTCTTCTCCTGCTTTGATTCTAAATGTCAGCAACAACAATGACAGCTCGCCTGTGATTTACATTGGTGCCCTTTTAAAAAGCCTTGCTGGAGTGATGAAGCTGGCTGTCAGTACAGGCAATTCTTGCCTCACAAAGGCATCAGCTCTGCTCTGCTGGTGGGGCAGCCAGCTCGGGCTCAAGGCAGCCACTGTGGAGCGTGCTGTGTGTGCACTGAATATAGTATTTCCATTCAGCGGCTTTGGATGGCGCACTGGGGATGAAGTAGGCGCATTTGTTCTCTGACTGCTCACAGTCAGCTGGGTGGGGTAGGATGTTTATGGTATATGTGAGTGTGCATACTCTTATGTTTCACAGTTTCCACCTCCTCCCCGGCTCTTTATCTCATTGTCACCCAACAGGAGGGTGGGGCTGAGTTAAATGACCAGAAGCCCAGGAGAGCCCTTGGAGTCAGCTGTGCAGGGAGGCTGATAGCTAGCGCTGCATCAAGTATAGGGAAATGGGTGTGATGCGTTTCCTTTGAGTGGTTTAACAACACATCCATTACCTTTGACAGCTCTGCTACCACATAACTTAGTAATAGGGCCCACCACTTCATTTCTGCTTGTTTCTAACTGAGTTATCACTGGTCTCTTTTAGAGCTTATCTATAGAACAGCCGTGTTTGCTGAAGGCTTTTATGAGACTGTGGTGGGTGAACATATGAACCATCATGATGTGTTGGGTTGCATGCCCCGCCAGAGACTTTTTTTCTCCAATAAATTGTGTAAAAAATCTGTACCATATGAAAAGTTGAGGCAAACTGGACTATTGTGAACAGGTTAGACAATGGGGGGCTGTCACACATCATTTTGGCCAGATGGGGCTACAAAACCGGCCCAACCACCTGTGAATGTGGAGAAGAGGACCAAACGATGCAGCACTGCCTT
>JAOWBC010001387.1:12344556-12366591 GCA_028566105.1 Hypoplectrus providencianus | reverse complement strand
CAACACTGCAAAAGACTGTATAAAGAAATGGGAAACTGTCATCTGATCAGCGCTTCAAAGACACGAAAAGAAGAAGAACAGATCATTTGTGGAAAACACTGGAATAGTGGGCCTTTTTCAGTTGCTAGTAAGGCATTTTGAAGCTCTTTTGTTTCATGCAAAGCTGTGATTTTAGGCATTTCTGGTTATGTGGTGCCACCTGGGGATCGGATGACCATCTCTACCTTTCCTTGTGCTGTTGCTGTAAACTTATCCATAATCATGCTTCTTCCAGAAAGAAAAATAGAATTTGCTTTGTTAGTCTTTCAGTATTATCGAAGTTGCTGTGTAATGTATGGTTGGTTGTTCAATACATTAACAACGTTTTTCTGATCTTCTCTACTACAGAACAACCATTCTGGTGCTGTATTTGTTGTGTTAAGTCACTGCTAATGTAAACCGAATATTTCCCGCTGCTGCGTACTTCACATTAAAAGCTTTCCATTGTTGAACCACAGGAGGGCTTTTACTGTAAAGCAGTAAATGCAGCGGTATTGGCGCCGCCTGCTATTTGATAAAACCGGTCTACACAGCAGTTACACCAGTGCTTCATGTCAGTGGATCAGATTAAGTATTACAATGAATAGTAAGTAGCCTCACTGTGCTAGTTAGATAGGCCAAGGCCCTTCACCCTGCTAATAGGTCCCTAATGTTGATTGCGTTACAGGTGATTTAAAAGAGCTGACGTAGACAGAGGCTGACAGTCCCCTCACTTAGCAAAACACACTTGCAACCCATCTCCACCCTGTGGTCTTTTGACTGTTAATGAGGAAAAGAAAAAGTGGCAGGGGTGATGAAGACCTAATGGGCTGCCATTTGGATAGCTCTTTCTTTGAGTGGCTCATTCTGATGCCCAGTGCCCTGAACATCTTACTGCCAGTCATGCTGCAAACGCTACAGCTGATGGTCAGGCTTCAGAGCTGTCAACTGTCAGTTAGCTGTCAGCTTAGTCTGTCAGGACCTTAGACGTATCTAAGGCATCTTGGTACCTTTTGGTACCAGGTTGTAATGCATATAAAACACAACACTTTCTGAAACTTTTTATCAGAAAACAAAAAGAGGAATGTCTGCATTTTGCCAATTGTTGTTGCCAAAGTGCGTGATGTAGTTTTGGGGACTCATAACGTTAGGCCCTAGTCTGCAGTGATTTAACTCCACGTTCCTAAATTAACTAAAGAGGTTAAAAGTGCCTCTCTCTCTTTAAATGTGCTTTTGCATTTAATACAATACCAGAATGGAAGGTCTTTAGAACATACTGCTGTCTTTCTCTATGTGTTAATGGAATGGTTAATTCAGGAAATATTTCAATTCAAGTTCAATAGAGTCTCGTAGATTTATTTGTTTCATAGTCAAGCACCTGCAATTTGGAACTGGAACTGATACTGGTGGTACCTAAAGAGGTACCAGCTATTAGTTCAGATCTGCAACAGTTGAGCTGATGCTGTGTAAGTGTGGCATGGATGCAGAAAATTGCAATTCTCTCACTGCTTTAAAGTTTCCTCCAATCTGTCCTTATTCAAAGTGAAAGTATTTTTTTTGACCAGTTTATCTGTCCCTGTTCAGGTCATACAAGAGCGGCTCTGGGGTGAATAACAGACGAACAGAGCTGTTTCTGAAGGAGCACGAGCATCTGAGAAAGTAAGTGTCCACCAACTTTCTTTATTGCATTTGAAGTAATCAACAATCCAACTTTTAAATTCATTTAGAGCTGACTTTTTAATGATATTTATTACTTAGTCATAGTATATATATCCCAGCAGTTAGAAGTAGAATATAGTTGCTTTTATTTTTCCAGAGCTGTAGAGCCTTTGCTGGCGAAGCGATAGCCTTAGCTTCCAAGAAATCAACTCTGGGATAACTCATCTTCATGGTGCAGCCCAGGCATTTAAAACAACACTGGAATTCATTGCTATTACTGATGCTTGCTTTGTTAAGCTCTGGCACCCTCTGGCACTCTGTCTCTTTTTGCTTTTACTCTCTCAGAGATTGGAGGCCACTTTTTCATCATGTCACATTCATTAATCTAGAGTTTGTTGTATAATTCAGGATAGTAAATGTGCTTTGGATTTGAGTGCTTTCCTGGCTGGTGGAGGCAAAATCTTTGTGCTTTACTTAATGTCCATTGTAGAAACTATAGGCAG
The DNA here is from genome assembly GCA_028566105.1 of Hypoplectrus providencianus. Classification (NCBI taxonomy): domain Eukaryota; kingdom Metazoa; phylum Chordata; class Actinopteri; order Perciformes; family Serranidae; genus Hypoplectrus; species Hypoplectrus providencianus. Next base: position 12,364,411 of record JAOWBC010001387.1, on the reverse strand, counting down.
ATAGAGACAGGTTTACTTCATCGTGACATGCTGCAGAGTAAGGTAATCCATTACATCACTTCTCTGTTACACATCTTAGCATCTTAAAGCTGTAAAAAGTTCAGTGTACTTTTCATACTGACACAGTAGGTCAAACCAGGATCTGCCAGCAACCTCATTAGTGTCCTACTATTATTTGGCTGACTTTCACTGCAGAACTGCATGAGGTAGCAAACTTTGTGAAATCTGTATGTGTGCCTGTGTGTGAGCAGTGAGGGGCACCCTGTGTGGAAAGTAAAATTAGATGTCAGCAGGGCACACACATGCACAAACTCAAACAAAGCACAGATGAAATACAGAAGAGCAAAACACAACCCACGTTTGAGGATCACATCTGATCATTTGAATATAGCAAATACAATTATCTCTATGACTAAATATTTGTCTCCTCTTTCAACCTCTCAAAGAATAATTACTCTGTTATTGCCCTCCTCTACATTGCACAAAAGGCTTTACCTGCTTTTCCTGATTTGACAAGGCATGACTAATGTTTATTTCTCAATTTATGAAATGAAGAGGGGTTTGAAGAGTGACTCATATACCAGAGGGTGAACACAACAGCATGAACAACTTTGCAATACAGAGCAATATAAAATTACAAGAAAATTAGATAACATACATGACATGGCATCTTCTAAAAATAAAATTGAACATTAATTTGATTTGTTGTTCTTGTAGAAAGTCTTTTGCCAAAGTTGTTTTGCTATATATACTATACAGTTTGAGACTATCTTAGTACCACAATTTACAGGGTTGTTTAAGTATTTTTTTCTTGCTCAGCATATCAACTAATTATAATTAAAGCAATGAATACAAAAAACAAACAAGCGGTCACTCATTCCACATTAAACTTGCTTTCACATATACATTATGTGGGCGGGTGTAGGTAAACCCATACATTTATGTATTTTTATTGGTGGGATGGGATGATATAAGAATCATAGCAGATCACAGAGGGGGGTAAGTTTGATATGGTTATAAATGTTTATACTCAGATCAATCAAAATCACTGTACAGCTGTAGTTTGATAAAGAATGTGACCAGGCCGCCATTTTCATATTCAGATGCATTTAAGTCTGTAAATAGTTGACAATGCCCCTTGGAAATAGAAAAATGAAGTAAAAGGTTCCAGACACATTTGTGAATTAGTCTGGCAGCGTCAGGCTCTTCATAAGAAGATCAGTATACAATTTTTACTGTTCATTTTACAAAAGAGAGAGAGAACTGGTCATAACTGTTGACAGTATCGACAGATAGTTGATGTTCAGGATGAAGAGGATAGCAGTTTACCAGGAAGTGATGCAGCCAAAGAATGTTTGTGTTCATTTATTAACAAAGTTTAATAGCAGTTGCATTCTGTCAGTGTGGTCATGAGTCACATAGACACTCCATAGACACAATACAACTTTTCCACGTTGTATTGTGATACTCACTATCGCCCTAATTTATGAAATCAACTTAGGGCGGAAAAGATCTTACGTCTGGTCTCAGCCTGTGTAAAGAGGTTTTAGTCAGCTTGGAGTCCTCATGTCTGTGTGGAAACTCAGAATTTTGAGCTATTGTTTAATGCCTGGAGAGAATAAGTTGGCAGTGTTTATTTTTAGATAACGGTAACAAAGCCTAATATATATAATTTATCATTCAAACATTAAAAAAATCAAATAAACCCTGCAACTGCAAAATTCTTTATATAGAAAACTACTCTAGGCTATATTTTGGCGTGATATTGTAAATGACGCTTGTTTCCAGCCGCCATATTTATCAACGCCAAATCATTCTTATGCTGTGATTGGTGAGATACTCAGGTTTCATGAATCACACGTGAGCTCTATCTTAAGTTGATTGATATGCTCGGATCTATTCTGGTTTCGATGTTTGATTGATAGAAGAGTGCCTGTGAGTCTACGAGGAAAGACCCAGGTGAACACCTTCATGGATTCATGTACTGAATCAGGAAGAGGCAATCTTTCTGTTCTGTCACTGAGGGAATGGCCCTGGATAATCCATCTTACAGTTATTTTTCTAATACCTGAATACATTGATGAAAGAAATGAATATGAGTCTGTCTATCTCCTCATTCATTCAAACAGGGCTGCAAACAACCAAATTGAATACTGATGCTGAAAGCATTGTGAAGTGAAAACTGGATTGGCTGGTGATGCTTGTGTTAAACCTCCTCTGTGTTCCTGCAGCCACTGGTGCCGATCCAACACAACTGATCTGGACATCGATAATGAAATTATCTTATTAAACCACAACCCATATCAAAGGGCTTTCCCAGACCAATGACCAAAGATGGGAGGGGAAGTTAGAAGATTGGAGATGAGGATCGAGTTACGCTTGACTGATCCTATTAAAGCCATAAAACAGGAAAGCGAGCCTTAAGAGAGAAGGACTAAAATGTGTTAGTGGTCAGAGAAGTGGTCTGAAGTCTCACTGGCAGAGGCAAAGCATGGATGTTCAATAAAGATTAGAAACTTCAGTTGAAATGCTCATTATGTTTTCTATGCTTCCCGGCACAAACTGAGAAGCTCTCCTTCATAAAAGAAAGTTTTATGAACAATGAGGTGTATCTTCTTCTTCACTGATGTTTCATAATTTAATTTTACCACTTTGAAGTGTCAGTTGGGTCATTTTGCAGCTCAGCGTGTGATTAAATGCTACTTTGTACCCTCAGTTGTTTTTTTTTTACAAGTCAGCCAACAAGAGGACTCAAATATTCTTCTGTCTCTACACCAGCTTTAGACGATGCCATGTTTGATCAATATGCATTTGCACAAACAGCGTAGGAGGCTTTGTATAGCAAATGTGTTTAAGTCTATAATATATATTGGCAAGGTATGGTAGCAACATTGCCAAACTGATCAGCTAAGACTAATCACTTTCCAAAGAATAGAGAGAAATCAGGTTACTTTGAGTTAATCTACTAATTTCTGCAGTGAGTGGAGTACTTGCCAACTTGCATTCATTGTCAACAATCTAATAATGCTGGCATACCCACATTCATTTTTAAGAAAACATCCTCTTTAATTCTGGCTGGTATTGATGGGCTTTGTGTAGTTCCTCATCAGTCTTACCTGCTATACATTATGTTTGAAAAGTTGCTGCTGCAGGGGACAATGATTTAAAAAAAAGAGTGAAACTTCAGCTGTTTCAGACAGTAAGCAGCAATAGCTCGATTACGCAATGGGTACAGATCCATGAGCACGATATTTCTGGGGTTCACTTGACCTTTATCCACAAAACTACTACAAACATACACAAAAACATCAATCTAGACAAAATAGACACAAAACAATAAAAGAACCATAACAACTAGACATACGACGTGTACAAAGAGAGACAAAGAGACAAAAAAAAAGACCCCCACAACGTTTCATGCCTCTTGTAGAAGGGGTTTATCAATTTTTTCACTGCAGGTCGCTGTCTGACAATAGCAACCATAGAAAAACCATGCAATGAGATAATTCTAGGTGGATCGCAGCATCCTGTGGTGTGCAGGCTGGTGGGATTATAGGTGTGCTCTGGTGCTGCTGATTCAGAAAGAGACAGAACTATTTTACCAGAAAGCTCTTTTGATACTTTAGCAAGTATTTGTAATGTCTAACTTTAACTTGATGTGGTACTTATTAGTGCTACAATTGGTACTGTTAAAGTTTCTGTCAGCTTATGCTCTTGGTCTTGTTCACCCTCTTTATATATCTGTTTTTCCATCTCTCTCTGCCATAAAGGTCAGTGCTCATGAATAAACTAGTAGGAGGGAGGGGCAGGTCCATTAAAAGTTCATATAGGAAATGCTCTAATGGTAGTGGTCACTCTGATAAGGACTTCCTGTCAAAAAGAAGATATATTTTGACTTAGCAATTGTATCAGTATGAAGTGAAATTTACACAATGACAATGACACACAGTTTTGAACTTGATAAGAGTTTTGTTGTTCTTGGAGTACTTGGACCATGTTGCTTGTTGAGGGTAATATGACTTTGTTTGCTGTCCTACATCTAAACGTTTTAAAAATCTAATTCAAATGGCAAATGAAAAAATGCTTTTTAGCTGTGTGTTAAATTACTTTCAAATAGAATGTATCCTCCATAGTTGCTAAAATGGTCCAAAATGAAAGTAATTTAAAACATAGTGTATTTCCCCAGAGTGAAGATCAAATGGTGGGTTGTTTTTTTTTTGTTTTTTTTTTTAGTAGTTTTTTAGTGGAGGAAATAAATTGTTTCCGAACCCTGATGGCCTATATGTCCAAAAAGAAAAACTTTGCTTAAACACAATGAAGTCAAAATAACCACTTACTAACTTGGGGAATGGGACATTATGAGGGGCACATGAATGGACCAATGACTTTGTTGGGGGTATGTGTCATTCAAGTGCCATTCTCATTCCTTTCTCCTGTCTCTTCTTGTCCCCATGTTTTCTGACCCTTATCTTTACTGTGCTTGGATTGTTGCCCATTTTGAGAAGTTTGAACTGAGCTGCCAGTTCCCTGATATGCTAATGTTATTACTGGAGGAAAGCTCTGAGGATTCAGGATGAAGTGCGCCCCAGCTCTCTCTGGCTCACCAAACACATCCAAATCAGTTTAGAAGGCTTTGAGGCTCAGTCAGTGGTGTTCCCCAACAGGAATGTTAGTATATGGTCTAAGCATTTTATATCACTTAATATCTTTGTTTTCAAGGTGATTATCAAGCTCCTGGAAAAAAAAAAGCTTGATCTGAGTGCCACAGTGATACAGCTTTTGTGGACCATTTTATAACAGTCTATTATGATCAATTACAAGGGCAAGTTCCTCTAAAAGCATTCTCAATATTTGGATTCTGTTTCATTTATTGCCACTGAAATAGATAATTTTTCCTAATTGATTCCAGTGGGTTTGGAGTGTTTTGCTGCTTGTTTGTACTCACTGATTGTGCTCTGGGTTCTCAGTGTTGTATTTGGCCAATTTGAACAATGTTTATCTTCCTGAGCTGCAAAAATGTTCTAAACCCTCCCAATGTGTAGGGCAAGTCTCTCCAGCTAAACTGCTGACACCAAAATATGGGACTAGTTAGTAGCGCTTCGTACTGACCACACAAAGCAATATATTCAATGCAGGTTTTTAGATTTCTGCTACTTTTAATTGTGTGGTTGCTGTGATGCTGATGGGGAAAATATTTTAGAGTTTTTTCCTTTTCTTTTTTTCAAGATTCCAACTTTAAAAAAGGGTCCCAATTCCAGTCCCAGTTTATTACAGACTACCAAGGTGTACCAGCATCCTATAATTACTGGCCAAGGCTGGTTAATGGCAGCCCTGCTGTAAAGACCATCTCTGTGCTGGGCATTTAACTCTGAGCTTTGATTTGTGACCATTTTTCCTATTTGCTGATGTAGTTTGCTGTCTGCAGCTGGTGCCAAGATCTGCCCGACTGTTTTTCTAGGCAAAGTAATTAAAGTTTCAGGATACCTGGCTGATGGTACAGTTGTCTCATATTGCTCTAAAAGCCAAACTGACAGAGCGTAACTCTCAGAAGGCTGCTGCAAAGCATTTCCTTTCAGAATACTAGTTGAATGATAAAAAAAGATGAGTCAACACAAAAGAGATTGGTTATTATTTTGTTTACCTATTGATATTTGTCATCATTTAGACTAGGAGTGGTAACTCCAAATTCTGCCAGTGCAGGTATAATCTTTTTCCATTGGTTGCTCTGGTTTTAAAAATCTGCGTTTGAGCTTTATGCAGCCTGTGCGTTCCTGTGTGTGTTTGTTTGTGTGTGTGTAATTTTGCTATAGAGGGCAAGGAAGCATGTGGGTGAGGGTTGGTTAATACATCAAACTTGGAAAGGCAATTAGTTTAAAACTAATGAGCGATATAATGACTGCAGCAAAACGCCACTGACCAGAGGAAACGGAAAGATCCCACTCAAAGCTGAAACCAAAGAAGGCGATGTATACATAAACGTGATGGCACAATTAAACTCAACACTACAGATTTGGCCTGATGATGGAGGGAACAAAGCATAAATCTATGTCTGCATAAAAACACTCAATAAATCAAGACTCACCTCAGCCCATGGCCACTCTCAGGCTAATGATTTACAAGGTGAACACCCTCAACAGACTGACTGGTCCAGGTTTACTTTTCTCTGTCAGTCATTTGTCAGTTTGCCAAAATGTTTTTTCTTCCATCATTTAAGACTTATGTCATGTGGCTGTCTGGCCTTCACCTAAAAACGTTCTACTTTACTGCTGTGGCACTGAAAGATTGCATGTGCCTTATAAACAAATAAGCATAATGGGTTTCTAAGAGTTTTAACCTGGCTTGACAGTTATCTTAATGGTTGCCATTGTTAACCTATTTTTGGTCTTTGGTTGCAATCATTGGTAACCAATTTTTCATATGTAAAAAGTAGAGACGGTGAAAAAGCAAAATGTGGAATCTCTTCAGCAGTATTTGAGAGGGGATTTGGCTGTCTGAGAAGATTCAAGACAGAATCTGCATCAGCACAAAGGTCCAGGGGTCAAAATTGAATGGCAAAGAATAGTTGCCAGAATGTATAAACAACAGAATGCTGCAATTTGCTAATTCTGTCAAACATTCAACTGAAATTTAAGTAAATACAATTTATCTAATGTCCTAAAACTCACATTCAACCACATTCAAAAGTGAATGCCAGTTGTTTTAAGACTGAACTGTGGAGTAAAATTAAGTAGTAGCCTGTTCATTGTTTTGTATAGAATCCACTGTGCTTTGTGTTTAACCAACCAATAATTGGAGTATTCTTCGCTTCGCCCACCTGCTCCCACAATCTATTTGTGCCAACCTGACTGCCAGCTTTCATTACCAACCCATTTCCCCAAATGATTTGATTCCTCTAAATGATTCCAGTTCGGCGTGACTAAGACAACAGATATATTACAAGCCTCGGCCAGATAGCAGTTTGGTTCATGTGTGCGGAGCAATGATCCAACAACAGAAGGCAGTGCAGCCCACACCATAACTGCAGATTCCTTGCAGTGTCCATTCTCATGATCGACACTCTTGGGATTACAACAATTAAATGCTTTCTCTTTTAGTTTTCAGTCCTGTTTTGCTACCAGCAGAGCAGAGAGAATGACCCTAACATTACAGGTCATTAACAGGACCGATTTCAAATTGATTACACCAATATATAATCCAGAACACAGTCTCTCCCCTGAGAGATCAGTTGGTCAATACTTGACCACATAGGTGACCTGGACAAGGTCACATGTGTGGCCCACAATTAAATTAGTCAGAATCTCTTGATGGCACTGCTTGGTTTTGTCTACATAAGTAGCAGCAGTTGAGGTGTTTTTCTGTAATAGTGAACATGCTTTTCTTATCGAGTTTATTAGAACATCCATGAATTCATCATTTTTGATAAACTGGATCTTTGAAACTCCTTTGAGGGCTGCCCACCATCTGCTAGGTGGGGAAAAACTGTTACCTCAGCAAATGTACTTGCCAACAATGCATGCGCACATGCAGAGCCACATGGCATGTTTTCCCTCACTTTAAAGGAAAACATCTGCAGGACAAAGAGGAGCTACCCTATTGAACATAGCATGACTACAGTTTCATCTGTATTTTTCTGTTTGCCATCTAACAAAATGAATGGAAAATACCTGTTACCATATGCAAGTTAAATTATGCGTGTCTCACTCCAAAGGTAAAAGAAGCCTAACAAACTACATAAACATTGCATATGCTTAGAACAAATCTACAGATTGGGATCAGTTTATTTCTGTTTGATTCTTCTTCTCAAACTAGCAACTTTGGTTTAGGCATGAGATCAAACCTATTAAGACTTAAAATGACTAAGTCACATTATAAAGATAATACTTAGATAAAGATGGTGATGGTTTGTGAAGTGTTATGTTGGATTAAGGCAAGACAGGACTCCTTGAGAGGCCATTCCTCTCTTCCTGTTGTGCTGGTTGGATAATACAGAGACTAAGAGCTTAACAGCAACCACACATGGAGCTGGACAATGAGGATGTGGAGTTGTTGAATGGATGTTGAACTATGAAATACAATCCCTGCAGCTTTGTTTGTTTGGTTTACTTTTGTTCTCTGAAACATTATCCAAATTGATTCCAATTAGGGAATAAACCACTGAGAGCATTTTTGTTTATGAGCAACCCGAGACACAAAACTGGTGTTACAACAGAAGAGGTCTGTGTTTGTGTGTGGGGGTGGTATTCTCTGTAGGACAGAGGCAAGCCTCTGACACTCCCTGCTTGATGTAAGCCCAGTATCTCTCCAGTGGAACCCTCCTCTGGGTCTATATAGTCCAGTCTCCCTGTTGTTGAATGGGTAATCCATAAGGGGAGGATAAACAATACAATGACTCAGTGGTCACGTTATTGGTGAAGCAAAGTGAACTATAGCAAAGGAGCTATTTCTGTCAATTGGTTAGGACATTGGAGTGTTTTGTGTGATAAATGGTATCCAATCCTTGTTCACTGTCTCTGTTATTTCTGTCATTAACAGAAACAACTCAGAAACAAGTTGTACACACAGACGGACATGACCACACTGATGTAGTGGGAGGATTTAAATTCTATTATGCTTTGTTATCATGTGGGAGTTAATAAGATTGATACAAAGAGAAGAAAAGGAAACACAGTCCAAAACATCATTAAATTCAATTCAGTTTGCTGTCTATCTGATGTTGATACCAAATATGTCTCCCACTCAATTCGTTTATTACCATTCCATGTTTTTCTGCACTGCCTCATATCAATAACTAACCAGTGTCTTCATCTTTCTCCCCCTCTCCCCACTCCCACTCCTTGTCTACAGTTCTGACCGACTGATGGATGACACAATAAGGTAAGTCGAGCTTTCTGTCCTACGCTGATGGGAAGACATATATTTACATATCTGACAACTCCCAACCCCCCTCTCCTTTGTCTGATTTACCTGCTAAACCATCAGTAAATAAAGACCCCTAACGGAGCAGGGACATGTCCAGCTTCACAGGTCCTGCTGAGCTTGTTCCACAGACGTATAGAAAGATGATTCTTATTATATATATAGTACTATGTTATGGCAATTGGTTATATACTGTATATCTTAATTAATTTTATGAGATTTTTTAAAATGAAATTTCAAGTTGTTTAATGGGACATATACATCAGCATACAGATTAGATAGAATTTTTTGCCCTCACACAGTCTTACTTTCACACAGACAATAAAATTAATCTTGACAATTACAATAATAACTTTATCACTAAAAAATAATAATAAAAGAGTATAAAAGAAGTGAAGTAACTGACTATTTAATAAATCTGTAAATAAATAGAATTAAGTTGTAAATTCAATATTTTTACTGTAGCAGTATGGACGAAACACCTGAATAGAAATGCTGAAATAATTTAATCCATAATCTGACAGGACATCGATATTTTACACACAACAATCAAATTCAATTCATCACGTTTACGGAGCAATAAACAAGTTTGTTGTTGTTTAAGTAATGGATGTTTCTTCCTGTGGTGCTCCTTTCCTCTACAAAGTGTCCGTGTAAATCGTTTTGGACCTTGTTTTTTTTTTTTTAATCAACTGACTTTTCAGTGCTGTTCTTCGTGGTATTTGTGATTCAAGTGGGGGAGTTTCATGCATCAAAGCTTTGGAAGTGCGCCAGCTGCTGGTCACAAGATATCGTATGTGTGTGTGTGTGTTGTGAGCCCAGAGTAGGTCCTCCCAGTTCACTGATTTATAGTTACTATCCATCTCTCAGTCGTCCCTGTTCCTTTCCCTTCCTGCAAACCTGCACAAATGACAAATATGTTGCTTAGGATTTACCCTCCCTCCTGCCAGACTGCTTTCTCTCATCTTCCTCCCTCAGCTCTCTCCTACCGATTGCCTTTTTCCATTTCCAGTCCTTGCATCTCATAAACTATGCCTACCCAGGGATTGGCTTGGACTGCAGGCTGATTGGTGGATTTTGTCTCTGAAATGTTGGATGATGCTGTCTGATATCTGTCACCTTTTGTTTCATTACTTTCCTTCCTCTAATTGCTTATTTTTAATCAACCTGGATTATTTAATAAAAAACCAAAATAGCATAACAGTATGATTACATTTCTTTATTCTAATGCTTATTATTATTATGGTTATTATAGATGCTCTGTAGATGTTTTAATCTGGAGTGCACAAGTGAACATGCCCATTTTATTAAGCACACAGCATAATTCTGGCGTCCATTCACATTGCAGTGTGGCATTACAGAACCTTGTGGTAGGACAACGTAGTTGTTTCTAACAGGGAAGCTGTAGTATGTATAGATTCTACATACTCAATGAAAGTTGTTTTGGCCAGTTGCACAGGCAGCGTGTTTGTGATAATGCAGTCCACTTCCTCTGTTAATACCCGAGTGTGGTCACACAAATATCTTGGAGCCTCTGCTGGTTCACATTGATCCCACCTCAAACTGTTGCACTAATTTAACACCTCTGTCACTAACTCTGAAGCCGGTGCAGAGCTGGGATCATTTGGATCCCCGGTTATGCCTCTGGGACGGGCAGACTGTAGGCAAAATGCGTAAATATCGCAACTTGAAACGTTACTCTGAAAGGGACTTCTATTTATGTTAGAGGTTGTGTTTTTATTGAAATGGCTTTACATTGAAGGTAGGGGGTTAAATATGTTGAACATATGAAGTCCTCTGAGACAGATTTGGGGTTAGAATTCAGCTTGACAGGTAATTCGACAACTTGATGGTTTGCAGTGTGTGAAGGGAATCCTTGTCCTCCAGCTCTGATTCTCATGAGCTGGTTAATGTTGAGATAAAGGCTCGTCGAGGTTGCTGGTGTCAGCAAAGTGTTTCTTCCTGACTGAGGAGAACATGATCCCCAAAACACTGCTCCAGGCCAAGACTGCGGACTGTCAGGAGATGCCATGACCTCACCCACACACACACACGCACACACACCTAAATATCCCTGTAGACCTGCTGCTCATCAGCTTTGCCAAGAGTAAACAACCATAGGGATTTCATTTACTTTGTTTTGCCCTGCCTCCTATGGGGCCCAGTCACTGTGGGATGGGAGTAGTGTGTCCCCTGCGGCCACTGCTTACTGGCTGTCATCTTGCTGTTCAACAGAAACATAAAGCTGCGGTACCACCTGTGTTTGAGCATGTTAACACTGTCCTTGACACAGTATTCCTACATTGTCCAATAGTTTTTGGGAGCTGATCTTTTCTGTGTGTTCACTGTGAAGGGATGGATGGATCGAGGGCTCAGCATTGATTTCTGTGTGTAACAGATGCCACAGAGGGCAAACACAGAGCCTGAAACTTTTCCTGCCAGCTGCCCAGCTGCACTTTCCTGTGCTGAAAGTTGCTGAGGCCAAAGTTTAGCAAGAGAGCTACAATATCACAGAAATTCTATACCTTCCTTCGACAAGTCAAGGCGGCTCACACACACATTGTAGGCACCCATCTACAGCTGAAGGAGAGCGTGATGGGATGACTTATGTTTCACCCGCCCGATGTGAAACAACCATCGACTGTATAACTAAATGTGCAAATGTCTGTTATGTCAAGAGATCCGTCTTGACAAAACAGACATTTGCATATTTAGTTAAACAGTCGATGGTTGTTTCACATCCCATGACTGCATGAATTATTTTACATAGAGGAGTTTGGAGTTTGCATGTTGAGACGATGCATGCAGTATGGAGTTTTGGTTGACAAAATAATTGTTTACAGGGATGTCCCTTGCATTAAAGGGTGACACAGCACCTGCACAATTTAAATTGACTCTTCCTACAGACGTAGTTGTGTGGGTGTGTGTGTGTATATATATATATATATATATATATATGTAGTCTTATATTATTGGAATACAAGTTTTCCTTCCAGTGTAGCCCTGAAAAAAAGTCCAGGGACTTAAATGATAAAATTTATGGGGAATTAACGTCATGCAACTATTTCTGTTTCTGTAAGTAATTTCTTTCTTTCAAAGGAGAAAACAGGTAACTGAAAGTTATACTCCAAAAATTATTATAAACTTTGGCTGTCAAAATAAAAGTATCTGAAAGTGCCCCTTGATGAAAACATGAGGAACGTTTTCTCTTTTTAACTAGATGCTCATTTCTCCAAAAAACATCCCTGGATGTTATTGAATTTCTATCCATGTGTGCCAGTGAAAGGCACGAATGGGTGCAGTGTCTTGCAGTCTATTGTCACTTTTTCACTTCTTCCTTCCTCTTGTCTCTTTAGTATTGCCATGGCGACCAAGGAGAACATGACCTCCCAAAGGGGCATGCTGAAATCCATACAGAGCAGAGTCAACACACTGGCCAGTATCCTTTATGATGCCTTGTGCATGGATGTGTGTGTGTGTGTGTGAGATGACTGTAGATTGGAAGCTGAAGGTTTGTACAGATGGTAAAGTCCCCCGAGGCAAATTTTGGATTGGTGATGCTGGGCTATAAAAATAAAACTGACTTGACTTGACAAGCGTGCCTGGTATGAAATAACGACTGATCCTTCATAAATCAATGCTCACATATTGCTTCTCTGTGATGGAAAGTGCGTCTTTGTCATCAAGATTTATAGGGAGGCAGATATTAGTGGTTGGGTCAATAACCCGAATTGTTCTCTGATTAATTTGAGTCTAAATAATGCAGAAAGGTCCAAGTACAGACAGTTTCCCTTATCCCATTTGTGAGTTTAGTTCAGCACTTGGGTTCTTTATAATTTGTGCATTAATGAAATGTTTAATTAGTTATACAGTAGAAGCAACTACATCATTAGTTAAGATTGTAATATCAATACTTTGTACACCAGATAGTATTAAAAGGAAAAAAAAAAAGAAAAAGAATGTAATTCACTTTATCATTGTTATTCTTAAATGTACAGTACTAGTAAATGTTCGGACACACCTTCTCATTCAATAGTTTTTCCTTTATTTTTCTTACATTTCACATATGATCACATCTGGAATCATGTAGTTAAACAGAAGTATTTAACAAACAGAATATTGTTTTTATGTTTCACATTATTTAAAGTAGCCACTTATTGCTTGGATGATGGTCTCAATGGTTTCTTAAGAAGACAAGAAATTCCAAAAATGAACTCTTAATACGGTGCTCCTGTTAATTTAAAACCATTGCAGGTGATCACCTCATGAATCTGACTTAGAGACGTGAGCATTCAGCATATTCTGGTTTGTTTTACATGTCTTTTGATTAAGTGTTCATATTTTTGATGTCTTTAGTTTTAATCTACAATGATGAAAATAATAAAAATAAAGAAAAAACACTGAATGAGAAGCTGGGTCCAAACTTTTGACTGGTACTGTGTGGGTCTGTTGGTGAATGCTCACTGACTTTTTCTTCTCCTGCAGTGTGTGCAGGTCCTCTGTGTGTAAATGTATGCATTTGTGGTGATCCTTGACTTTTTGACTCTTTCTGACCGTTTCCCAACAATCAACAATCTCATCCAGCGAATCAACCTGCGGAAGAGGAGAGACTCTCTCATCCTCGGCACAGTGATTGGCGTGTGCACCATCCTGCTCCTGCTCTATGCTTTTCACTGAAACCAGACCTGGTGACATCTTTATAGCAGCAGGGACAACCTGCTCTGTGTGACGCGGGATCCCCAGGAGACTGAGCTCAGTGATTGGAGGACTCGGGAGGCTCCTGAGCAGGACATTCAGTTGGTCTGGTTCCTGGACAGGAACAGATTTGGCCGACACGAACTACTGAACTTGTATTTAGCAGTGGGACGGATGGAGGGCTGCCAGCAAGTGAATGGAGACCAAAAGTACAAATAAGACTAGATTTTAATCAATGATATTGATAACTCACTTGGAGAGAAGCTGAGGAAAGTGTGAAGAGACTGAGGACGTGTGAGGCATAATTCATTTTAACAGGTGGAAGGATTTTAGTTGAATGGACCTTTTTAATTGATGACGTCGGATGGGTGGTTCATTGTGGGCTGTAAAATGTGAATTAATAAATTATTCATATAAGTATGTGCATACCGTGTGACACTTCTAGATATTGAACATTTAAGACATTTATTTTTCAAAATATATCAAGTGAACTCTAAGGAAAAGTGTTTTGGGCATTCTCATTTCTGAGCATGTTAAGCTGCACACAGCAGGCATCGTTAAACATTTCTGTATCTCAAAAATTCCAAAGCATTTTTTAAAAATTATTTTATACCTCTCGTAGACAGCTGACACTGAGGGAAATAGATGAGGGGGGACATTAAAGAAAGTTGGCTGTATTGGAACTGTGGACGTTACTCCAAAATATATTACTGGAGTATTATTGTTGATGCAGGTTGAAGATTATTGAAGTTAGGGCTCATTTTAACTACCTAATATAATATACTATAATGATGCTTTATTAATAAAAAAGTACATATTTTCATGTTAAATCTGACCTGAATAGGAACTAAAGGTGTCTGCTATATGTTATGGACTAAAAGGTAACATTTTTGCCTTATAATGTAGTGAAGTTGAAGTATAAAGTTACATAAAATAAAAGCACAGGTAAAGTACAAGTACCTCCTAGCTGCTTATAGTAGAGAGAGTTGTTGAGGTCACATGCTGGTGGCCTTGGCAGAGTAATCAGGTTCATGTGAAACAGTTAAATGTCTTCAACACCAAAGTGGACCGTTTTGCTGCCTTAAATGTGCGGCTTCTGGGTTTCTATAGAAGAAAAATGGAAATGTGCTTCTTTGATGCTCGGCTGTTTGGGGAGTTACCCATTCTGCATGTATAGTGTGCCTAGCGGGGCCCACGAACCTTTATTTGATTTCCCTCCACCTGAAACACAAAGTGACGAGAGCATTTGACTCATTAGATTAAAGTCTTTGTCTGTGGGTGTGTTTGAATGTTAAAGCGAGGCGGCTGTGTGAGAAACATCAATGTGTTTTTGTCTCACAGCGTCAGGCTCACTTCAGTGGACTGAAGTGGATACATTTGGTGTCTTGTCCTCATTGCCTCTGTTTGATGTCGTCCTCGCGGAGAAAGACAAAGTAAAGAAAACAGTTAGCCAGATGAACTTTGTCATTTCGCCCTGAATATCTCACTTCCTCTAAGAGGGGAATCCTGTGCTGAAGTCTAAATTATGTCCAGACGTGTACGAGCTGTCGGGAAGCCTGCAGAGGTGCTGAGGCATTGAGCTCCTGAATATTTCAGCCTCTCAAACTGAACGCCGTCCAAGCAGAACTAAGCGCCAGATCCCCTCACTTAGAAAGGCTTCGCTACAGTAACTTCTGACAAGCACAAAGTCTGTTTGTCCACAGCCGCCGTGATGTAACAGAAGTCTGGTCGTCTGTGTCTGTGGGAACCAGACGGCTATTTTAGGCCTTTTGTGAACATCAGGGATGCTTCTGTTTGATGACACAATGGCCTCCATCCCTTTTTTCTACAGATGGATTTAAAGGCTTATATAGTGTGAAGTTCAAGATAAGTAGAGGTTGAACTTTTTACATTTTTTGTCAAACCAGAGAGCAGACTGTCTGCATCTGAAAGCCAAATATAGCCCTCAGTGGCTAAGTGAGGATTCAGGACTGTGGTGATGTGAGGATTGCATCAGGCAGCTCCCCTGCAGACTGTAGGTGTTGGGAGTTCGCTTAAAAAATGCAAAATCTGTCACAAATTCTTTACTTTCAGTTTTTCCCTCCAGAGCCAACTGTAACCTAGAATCGTGGTGGCCATGATAAATGGTGCTTGTGTGCCCTGAGGTACAATGGTGTATGAGGACCTGCTCTATCTACAGGGTCTCCATTCAGTACAGCAACAGCTGTGCAGTACAGTGTCATCCAATACAGCACTGCAGAGTTCAGTCCAGCTCTCTGATTCAGTGGCATTTTAGAGAACATTTGTGGTGGAAGGAGGTAGAAGTACTGATACCACGCTGTGAAATTACTCCACTATATATATATATATATATATAATATAACTGTAACTACAATCATTAAAATCAACAAATTCTTAAGTATTAAACGTTCTGGTAATGCAGAATGGACCTGCTCAGATTGTTTTATTAAAAAAAATATAACATTTATTTTATATGAATTGTTATTATTGTTGCATTTGTCTTTGCATTGTTTAATGGTATAAAAGTAGGGCCCATTTTAAGTACTTAATAACCTGTTTTTAGATTTAATTTATAAAAACAGATCATTTTAAACTGATCATCTTAAATCTCATCCTGTCAGCAAAATGTAGTGGAGTAAAAATGACAATATTTGCCTCAAAATGCAGAGGAGAAGAAGTATAGAGTAAGTCAATGGAAATACCAAAGTGAGGAGAACCTCAATGTTCTACTGAAGTACAGTTCTTGTGTAAATGTACTTACAGTCCAACACTGACAATAATACAAAGATACAAAGGTACAGGTGGGGCTGTTCCAGTGTTCACCCCTTCATGTATGTGAAAGAAAATGTGCCTCCGTGATTTTGATGTTTCTACCTCGTTTCTGGACCATTTTCACTTCTTCTATAAAATGTTGTCTTTATTTTTTGGCATGTTTCAGCAGCCAGGCCTCATTTGGCCCGCCTCCGCTCCACATCTCTGCCCATTTTTTAGATTAGCCAGGAGTTACGAGGAGTCAGGTACTGCCAAGATGGCCGATGCCAGATCCAGCACACTGAACTTCATAATGGCTCATCACAATCTATCACGAAGATACCTTATCCAGCCTGTGCTCCGGCGTTTATTTAAAAGTACTGCTATGCCTAAATTCAGCTTCAAAGAGCTGCAGCACAACAGTGAATTCTTCTTTTTTTAGTCTTCTTAATTGGCTGTCAACACACAAACCCTCATAAACAGGAACATCAGAAGGCAAAAACTTGGACCATGCATGGTAACATTTATTCCAGACATGCAGAATGTACACCACAGAGATGAAAACTGGCACCTACAGTACACTGGGAAAGAAACAATTCGGAATGAAACGAAGACTTGAACTGTTTTACTGACAGAGCAGATCTCATTGGCTAGACAGTTGGCTCTTTAAACACCAGATTCAGCGATGGAAATGTCTATGTTAGAGAGCGACAATAGAGCAGTAAACTCCACTCAGTGTGATCTACAGAGGTTACACACGCTGGCAGTAAAACCTTCAGCTTGTGATTTAGATTAGAATGTGATTTTTATGTACAGCTATGAGCCAGCATGGAATTAAAAACAGCACATTATGCACTAAACATTGTACATTATAGTGTTTGAGCTCATGATGGATTATGAGACGAAGGGCCACTGGACACAGACACGTTTCATGAACCTTTGTTATCAAAATGTTTTGCTAGATATTTTGTGGTTGTTTAGCCCCTTTTTTGTCTCTTTAAAGTCATTTCAAGTCTTTTTTTTTTGTCTTTGTGTGTCTCTTTGTAGTTTTCAAAGCAGTTGCGAGTCTCAGTGTTTTTGCAGCTGCGCATTCGAGGTTATTTTGTCTTAGTCGTTTTTGTTTGTGGTAGCTTTGCATCTTTGAAGTCCATTTGTGTCTCTTTGTTGCTGTCTGACCCCTTTCATAGTTGTCATGAGTCTCGTTGAGTATTTGGCTTTTTGTGTCTTTGTAGTCATTTTGTGGCATCTAATTAACCTTTTTCAAAGTCATTCTCCAATTGTAATCTCTTTGTTGTCTCTTTGTGTATCTTTGCAGCTGCTTTGCATCTCCTTCTGGTCGTTTTATCTTTCTTTTTGGTCGTTTTAGGAATCTTCCTGGTTGTTGTGTGTGTCTTTGAGTAATATTAATGAGGTGGAGGCCAGGGGGCGCCCCTGACACCTTGAGTCTGTGCCCAGTCTGCCTGTTCAGTAATCCATCCGTGTAAACTTTAAAGATTGCAGTTTTGGAACTGATGAAGTTCAGTTGAGGACTTAACCTCTTTAACTGTATAGTCTGATACATTTCCTCACAGGTCTAAATTTGCTGGTGTTTCCTATTCAAGCCCTTAAACAAACATTTTCCCACTTTAAAGGACCTTTTGTCCACATGAGTCCTGATGTAAATTGCACAAATGAAAAAAAACAACAACAGCAAAAGAAGAGCAGTTGATTTAAATAATGCTATGTGTTCTTACAGTGATGTCGCCTGTGCTTGGAGCATAATGTGTCAATATAACAGTCCTGTGTACCCACAGGGGACGTAAAACAGTGACTTCTCTCTGATAAAGTGACAAATACAGACAGTCTGTCGTGCTTGGATTTGAAACAAAGGCTCTTTAAATGCTTTTTGTTGTTACTCAGTCAAACTTGTAGGCCTGTTTGTTTACAAAAAATACATGTGTAAGCCTGTTTGGCCCATAGCATGCGTACATATTGCATATATATTTTCCCATATAAATACATTTCATACCAATACAAGGAGCGGAAAAACATTCAGTGAAACAATGGCATTTAACAGTCAATGTATAACAATGTAACAATGGTACGGGGAACTGGGGAGCTATGGTGTAGAAAGGTAGTATAAGGTAATGTGTAAAATAGATGTTGGGGGTCAAAATGAACAGACAGAATCCAATAAAAGGGGTTTTAGGGTGAAGAATTGGTGAATGTGAAAGAAAAAGGTGGAATTTTTCAAGGTTTGGCATGCGTTTCAGTCTCTGCCGGAGCAATGCAAGGTTCAAGAGGAGACAAAAAGTGGGGGTGTCACAGTCCTCACTCATTCTGCAGTGGCTGGACTCGTACACAAATCACTCTTCCATGTGCAAACCTGTTTGCCTCTCTGACTCCTTAATAAGAAAAGAGACAACTATTAACAGTCAAAACGAAGGCAGAAGTTTGGTTATCTACATTCAGGCATGCAGTTGGTCTCTTTTTTTTTTTTTAGTTCAAAAAATGATAATAAATAACAAAACTTAAAAATGTGTTCCCTGCCCCCTTTTCACAAACCCTCCACTGATAATCCAGGTGCTGACAAAGCAGCCATCGTGACAGTCTTAACAAACCCAGCACCACTTGGCATACAAACATTTTATAAAATGGACATCTATATATATATTCATACATCCATATTTCAAATATATTTGTAGCTGTATATGCTTTGAATGCAAGAGGTTCAGTAAGGAATATATGAGGATTATATGCAGCTGTCCCAGGTTTTGAAGTCTGTTTTTCAAAGACATAGAAAACGTCGATCGTTCGCTCTTCTCCTCCGGATCATCAGCTTCGTTTGCAGAAGTCCATTATTCCGATAGAAACATGTATGAGTCCTCCTCCACATACAAATCTGCATTTTCTTTTCCTCTGTTTTCACCTGAACTCGGTTTTACGTCAGGTTTTTTCTTATTTTCGTCAAGCAAATGTTACTGGTTTCTAGTGCATGCATCTCTGATTTTTCTCTGAAGGTTTTATTTGTTTACTTGCTGCAGGACCTACTGTCATGAGTTGCCTATTTTTTGTTTGGTCATGATGTAATTACAATATGGCATAAAGTTAGGAATTCTTCTTTTTTTGTTTTGGAATGGGACCTCCCCTCCTCTTGCTGAATCCGTGGATTGGCTTTCACGGTTCCTTTTCTTCCCCCTCGGCTCTTCCATGTCAGTGGGTCGCTGCCAAAGAAAGAAGAAGAAGAAGAAGAAGAAGAAGAAGAAGAAGAAGAAGAGAAGCGTGGGCTCGTCAGAGAGAGTCAGGTCAGACACAAAGGCAGATCAAACTCTACTCTGAATGGGGCAGCTCAAGTGTTGGAGGCTCTCAGCAGCAGGGCAGAGCCGCCCTTGCAGCACAGTCAGCCCACTACGGTCACTGCAGTGCTAAATCAATCTACACACACACACACACACACACACACACACACTCGGCTTGGAAATGTGCTGAGTTAAGACATAGAAAAACACACATC
>JAOWBC010001387.1:12313384-12323624 GCA_028566105.1 Hypoplectrus providencianus | reverse complement strand
CACAAATCAAACACCCCCACAGGTGAACGCTGGCTCAGCCTGACAAGCTAAATGCTAAAATGCTAATGGTGGATCCTTCAGTGACGTGTACGAGGGGCTTTCAACGATTTGATCATCATGGGGAAAAGTTGAGGCGTTCAGTGGGTCAGAGAGGCCACATGGATGGGTTTTATTGTGGACTGAGAATGAAGGCGCAGACTATAACTTGGCATGGAGCAGAGGGAACTTAACGTGCAGAAGATAAGTAGGTGAGTCCTTAAATTTTCTCGTGCCAAAATGTGCTCCTCTCTTTCTGCTTGGGTTTTTGGCTGCAGCCACTAGAGTGATGTTCATACGTCTCTGTGTTCTTTTAGATGTTTATTCTGCAGTCTGTTGCAGCCGCCGTGCTGTCTCCTGTTTCCTCAGTTGTGTGTCCTCACTTTGTGTTGTGTGACTGATGATCAGTTGCCTTCAGGCTACAGAGTGTTGGTTTGGATCTACAGTAAGGCCTCTGTGGTGTGACGTGAAACTGGTGTAATGAATGCTCTTTAATTTCTCGCCTAAAATATGTTTAGGCCTCTCAGTTTAATAGGTATATCATGTGAAACCATCAGCAAATGTATTTCTTTTTTACATTTGCCTACCAGCAGGAAAAAAGATGTCTTCTTTGTGTGTTTTAATTGGAAATATACAAGACATTGCATATAACCTGTATCTCAAATGATGGAGCACAGAGACTCAATGTCAGCTATGCAGATGGAAAGGGTTTTATCTCAACAGTTCACTTACCAATTTAATGACATGCTTAACGAAAGAAAAATAATCCATTTAAAAAAAGATATACGTTGGAATTGTACAATCATTGTCACAGTAACTGAGCAAAAAAAATAGAAATATATATTTACTACCTTCCTTCTTAAATTTTAAATCCCCTGCTTTTTATTCTGAATGCACGATCACTGTACTTCCTGTATGAAATTGGCGTTCTCTGGCTAACTTGCTGCATCTCATGTTAGAGCAGGGCAGTCTAGTGGAGCCTCCTCCTCCTCCTCCTCCTCCTCCTCCTCCTCCTCCTCCTCCTCCTCCCTTTCTTTCCCTCTTCTCAACATCAGCACCAGTGGTTTATGGGGGAGAGCCAGCAGCAGATTGTGCTGCTATGCAGAATTTACTGTAGCCCTGTGTTTTAGCCCGGGGCAGGCTTTCCAGGGGCGCAGCTCAGCATCATGAATCAACTCTTTCTAAGTCCATTTTCTAAATAGCCCTGGTGATATTTAAGTTGAAGATTAGGGGAATGCTTTCCTGGATCTGAGAAAAGATAAATTGCATCTGGTCTCTAATGAGAGTATGAAACCCCAGTTTGTCTCCCTGTTTCGTCGCCTCGCTTTAGGCAGGAACTGCATCAGTAGAGGTGGTTGTAAAGGGCTTGGTGCTGTAGCTTGAATGTTTAATCACGATCCTCTGTGGGTTTTTTCTTTCTTAGATCTGCTCCTATTGATTTTCCTCATCATCTGACTGGTGCATTAGCGTCGGCCTCATTTCCCTGAGTGACTGCCACACTGCACCGTGACCTGTGGTTGTGATGAGTGGGGTAACAGTGCACATGGTGATGAATGGGGATTCCCTGAATGAAGCTGATCTCTCTGCGTGATGTCATACTATTGATCTAATACCTAATATTTTATGTTGGTGCACAAACATAAGTGCATCGAGATGTGTTTTTTAGTGCATTTCCCAGATGCCTTAGTCATAACTCCCCCTCCGCAGCTCTCTCCGCTCTCTCTTTTTAAGATGTACAAAGGCAAAGAAAGAAGGGAAGGAGACGAGCAGTGGATAGGATCCAGATCATTTATTTTTATGAGCCCCTGGACTCTGCATGGAAATGAGAAAGCTGCTGATAGGCTCAGGATTATTTCCCCCTACAGGGTTCAGGTTGAACGCAGGAATAATTGTGGTCAGAGCCCCACCTTGTGGAAGGCAAATGTGCCTACAAGAGCCAGAGAATTTACATTTTTAAAGAATTACTTTAGTTCTTCTGCATTGTTTTGGGGAAAATGGTGGCCAAGTGTGCCATGTGCCTTTTGGTGGTGCTCTTGAAATATTTCAAAAATACTCCAAATGAGAGCAGAGGCTTATTTGCCATTTTCAGAGAATTAGGGAAGAACACTGATTCTACCCTCATGTCTTTATGGTATGACTGCTGATGGCTAACATAGCTTAGCATTAAGAATAGCCAGCTGGGCTCTGTGCAGTGGAGTAGTATCCATCTTCATATCTAACTACCAGCAAGCAAGCGAATAAGCTTAATATTCCTTTAAATAGGCTTTGTAATCATTTATTCCACTCACATCACTGGAAACATCCATAACACACACCTTCTATAAATGATAACTGAGAGAAAAAAAAAAAAAAAAAGAGAAATAGACATAATTACTGTTCAGTTAATTCCTCTCTATTAAAAAAAATAGACAGCTTACTGATAAATCCTTGACAAACCCTTTTTGCAGATAATATATGTCAGGCTCTATTGCTGAACATGGAAATATAATATAAATGCTGTAATAATATCCAAATTCAGTCAAATAAATCCATGAAAAAATGAACCACTTAAGTAAAATGGTAAGTGTTCAGGGACAAAAGACACAGGGCCACGGGGGTGAGGCTTACAACATTCTGATTTAATAAACCCTCATCATTTTATTGGACCTCTGTTAGCTCTTTTGAAAGTCAGTGCAAGTAGTTCGGTGCAGGGATTAAAGGTAAAATGAAACAACATCTTCTTTGGCCTCTCTGATACCCGGACCTCTCCGACCTGTTGCTGTGTCTCCAGGTCAAAACATGCCTTTGTATTTGTCCTTGTCCTCCTGGTTCTTCTCCTCCATGCGCATGCTGAGCACAGCCAGCTCCCTCTTGACAGCCTTCTTCATGCCAGGGTCCAGATCCAGCGCCCTGCTGAAGTCCTGCCGAGCCTCCGCCTCGTTCCACACTTCAGCGTGGGCCTTCCCTCGCAGGAAGAAGGCCTTCACGACACCTGCAGGACAAATACAAACATGTTTGACTGCATCGATCATGTGAGGGACATATGCAGCCTGTATGGACCAGATGAGTGGAGCTAGTTCTTAACTGAAGGGAAGTATTTGCAGCAAATGAATCATTTAATGTTTTTTACAGCTTGGTTTGATCACATGTACATTTATGAACATATGCACAGTTAAACGTGTGCATGCTGCAGTTCAGGCACCAGACCTTTTTATAGGCTCAGACATTCATGGATGCATGAAACATACATTTACAGCTGCCATAAAAACTGCAGCATGAACACACCTAGCTTGTTAAAAGCCTGAATAAACTGTGAGGCTGTAATGCTTACACAGCACGACCATCTTTCACACTCCCTCTATATCAGAATCTGATCAGCTACTGAGCACAAACCCAGCCTCTGCCTTCTGCTTTACAAATGTCCACACAAGCCCTCACTCCCACATCACATCGGTCTCTGTCGGTGCAGACCTGGGTGCTGGTTGATGATGTCAGTGGTGTGCTCGATGACCTCGTAGTACTCCTCCATGCGCAGCAGACACTGGCAGTAGTTGAGCGTTAAGGTGTTGGCCATCTTCTCCAGCTTCATCCACGGCACCTCCCATGCTTTCTCCTGAGGAGGAGAGTAGTTCAAATCTATAAACATGTTTTATAGAAGAAGATGAATCTGTATTCTGGGACTATCTGATCACCTTCGTCTGGACGTTCTTGATGCAGATGATGGCCTCCTTGTACTTCAGCGTGGCCTCCTGGAAGCGCCCCTGTTTGTAGAGCTTGTTGCCCTGGCCGTGCAGCACGGGGACCACCTTCAGCCTCTCCTCGTTGCTCATGGCCCACGTCTCCCTGTTGTACTCACTGGGCTGCTGCACCTGTCAGTCACATGTACTCTATTAGGGCTGGGCAGTTATTGAAAATTAATCTGAACCATCATTCAAAACCTCTGGCCGATGTAATCTTGCCCATGATGATTGTTTAGATTATTTTCAGGGCAGAGTCGCATGTAGTCACTCAAACTGAGCAGCTTGATGGGCCTTCATTAGAAAATATCCCATCCCTCAATTATCCTAAATGGGGTAAAATGTTCAATTAATTGCAATATTGATTTGAGGTCACGCCGCCCATCCCTAGTGTATACAGTGCATATATGAGGGCTAACAAGTATTTACATTCTTAATAAATCTATTAATTCCTTTATGGATTAATTGTTTCTTAGGTCTATAAAATATCAGAAAAGAGTAAAATATGTCCATCCTTGTAAAAGTCTAGTGTGGTGTCATTAAAATGTCTTTTTCCAGCCCAAAACCACTACTAAACCAAACTAAAATGATATAAAACTGAAAAGAATACAGAAACTTATTTGAGATGCTAAAATCAATGTTCTGCACTTGTTTTCCTATGAAAAAATGTTTTTTTTTTATTGCAGTTTTCGTCTTTATCAGAGATGTGCTATTGGAAGGCCAGGGGACAGTTATTGATCAAATGTTATTAATCTTTATCATCTTTTTTTATGATAAGCCTTTATCTGCAGTCTGGCACCTTATTTCCACCAAAATACAAACAATATACCAATATGAATCTTTTTTCTTTTGAGAATTAAAAGGTGGACAGGCCGGCTGGCTCCCTTCCACAGACCAGATTCGGCCCTCAGGCCATAAGTTGGGTGTCACTGCTTTAGGACCTTCTGCTGTCTCTTCTTAATTTATCCTAACTCTACAAATCAAGTTCGCTTCACAGATCAAAGTGTTTTTACCCTGAAACCATTAAAATGGAGCTTCATTTCTTTGCTGTTGTGAAGGATTTTAGTATTTTTTTTGGCACTGTTTGGCACCACACAGATGCACTGCCTGTGTCCCTGCTCACCTTGAGCAGCTCCAGGACAAAGTAGAGAGGTTGTGGTTCCTTCATCAGCTCGTTCAGGTCGTCGTAGCCGAGGCTGCTGTAGGCGAACATGTTGGCCATACCACATGTGTGGAGGTGCCAGTCGACGGGGTCTTTGCCCTCTGCAATGCGCCTCATACTCTTAGACACAAGTGGATAGATACCAGTGTGCTGGAACGAGGAGAGAGTTAATATTTAAAATGGAATCAAACCATAGCTGCTTTTATATTTGGAGTTATGCACTTGCACGGTTGGTAAAGAGTAATAAGGTGACTTGGACCATATTTCTCATACTGAACTGAGTTCTCAGTCTAACATGGCAAGTTTGCCCTCCGCTGGACGGGAATGAGATTGCACGGCATGTCCAGAGGAGTGTGTGTGGTGCAGACATGTTGTTCGAGAGGAGTGAATAAATGCTCTAAGCTCCATCAAATCTAATCAGAGTGGAGGCGAGTCGCTAGTGCTGATTCAGCAGGAATCAGAGCCGATTAGGGAAAAGTGAGGCTGCTGCAGATTAATGACAGTATGCCTCAACCCATCTGTCTCTGACACAGACACACACACACAAACACACACAGAGCAAATTGTAGATTAACTCAGATACACCTGCCTGGACATGAAGTGTTTGCTTCGCAGCACCTGTATCTGGTTTAGGGGCGTATATATTCATCCATCAGACATCTGGACGGGACAACGTCTTTCATAACCGGAGGAGGTCACACAGAAACAACACTCATAAAGACAAAACATTGCTCACAAAGAAAATATGCGGGGAATTCAAATAAACATAACTGAAAGTGAATCAGACGTCCCAGAGGCAGTGTTCATGTCTGAGATAAACCACATATAATATTGTTGTTATGTAAGTGATTATAGTTCAGGCGGCCTGTTGATCCGCTTGTGTTTTCAGTTTGCCCTGCGTAGCCAAACACTCGCACATGTAAACTGTCAGTTCCCTATACAGGACAGTAGAGAACATGCTTGTGCTTTAGAAGTTGGAGCGTCTAACGCTTGTCCTCCTGTGTTAATTCACTGCTTGTCATTGAGTCGCCTGCATCTGCAGTGTGACGTCATTCTGCACTCAGCGAACAGTCAAAGCTCTCACAAGAGACACGCAGATATCGGGAAATGATGCACGGCACATAAAAACACAATTTGACTTTTATTCTTAAAGGTTAAAAAGATGTTCTTGGATCTTTTTGGGAACCTTTCATTCACTTTAAAGCACATGAAGATATGTTTAAAGCAGTATGAGGTTGAGGAAAAGGCCAATTTTGGAGTGATAATGGAGATCTAAGGAATGGTGACCTTTGACTCTTTATACAGTTATTTTTTGTTTTTTTTTAAAGTACATTTTCCTATATTTTCCGCTGGATACCTTCTGCTATGAGTAATACATTATGTCTCATCAGTTTTTACTTCTGTTATTTTAGTAAAGTCACTTTTTTCTTTTTCTCTCAGTGTTGAAAATCAGTTCAAGTAGCTTAACAAACAAAACAAAAAGACTGATTAGCACACTACGGGGAAACATAAGGATAATAAAAACTGAGTGCAGTGATCATCAAGCATCATGATTTGTAAGTTACTCAGCATCCCAGCTTTTGGGGTGAATCTGGGTTCGCACTGTAAACATGAACAAAATCTGGTTTAGCACTTACTGTGATGTCGCACCAGAACTCAGACACCTCAGAGATCCTCATGGAGGACAGCAGGGTCTCCCAGATGTCCAGTTTAAACATGTTGCCGATCACAATCTCCATGGGCGTGCCCACCACTTTGCTGTCGTCTATTACTGTGCGTTCATCGTTACACAGCTGGGTGCGGAAGTGGAACGTCACCTGGAGCCAAAAGAACCGTAAAGTACCGAAACTGGCTGTTCAAACTTCACAACGTGGACAGATGGTGGGAAATCACACACAAACTTTTTTATTTGGTCACATAAAATCAGCTACAATGATTGTCAGAGATGTTATACAAAGTTCCCAAATACCATAAATTAAAAGTTGTCCTGAGCCAAAACTCACTGTCATGTTTTGGGACTAAACACAAATGAGTCTCAACAAAAAAAAATGTTGTGTCACAAGCTTCACCGGCTCAGACAGACACGAGACAGGACAGACATGCCAAGGTCGCATGGTTGTATAACCAATGAAATTGAAACCATGAAAAACGCCCTTTCAGGAGCTTTTCCCATATTTAATGATAATGGTCCCCTCATATAAAGAAACAGAACAAGTCTGGAGGGATTTTAGGCACCTAGAATAATGTCACATCCAAAAGGAAACCATTCAGGGAAACTTAATCTGCTTTAAAAAAAAGTTAGCTAAAATAAATATTTTATATAACCTTAAAGAAGTGGATGCATTCCTTCTAGATAAATGACTAGACTTGTATTGTATAACAGCATTTTTTAATTTTGACTCACTTTGTCAACAAAGATGGTTCAGAGTGTATTGATTAAGCTCTGAAACACTGTTCTCATTAAGGGGGCGCTGACTCATTTATGCCCTCTATCAGCCTCTACTGGCCACCAGGGGGAACTGCAGCTACGCCCACCTCCCCTCACTGCATATGTTCAGCTGTGATGCTTTAAAATTGGCACAAGCCAAGAAAATGAAATCCATAAATCTCAAGTAATGAAGCCATGCATCAGTTAAGCCTTCACAGATCATTGTTATAGCTTCCACGGGCCAACAACAGGCTGTTACTTATTGCTCCTTTAAGTCTTGTGCATATTAAAAAGGGATTGTCAAAGAGACACAACAGACACAGCTGAACTGTTTGGAAAGCCATTTAAATCAACATATAAAAACAAAGCCTCCGGAATAAATAAATTGAGCTATGAAAAATGTGTTTTGATATTAAAAAAATGAGATAATTAATACAAATTTTGTGTTTTGCAAATGACCACTTTTATTTTTATTGGGGATTTTTATTTCACAGTGCCACACCTGAAATAAATATCCTCTGAAATAAATAAATAAATAATTAAATAAGTAAAAGTGGAATTGTGGAATCAGAGTACTTTGACATAAATAGGTAGTTAAGAAACATCTGTTTCATAAAAAATGTGTTTATGTAAAAAAAAAAAACCCCAAATGTTTTCCGTGGTCTATTCATGATTTTTATTGCCTGAATATTTGAAATGATTTATTTACAATATTATATCCATATTTATTTGTCATAAGCATATTCATCTATTCACACATGTATTTATTTATTTAATACTGACTAGTATGGTTTCCATGAATTAACCCCATTAGATGACTCATTAAAAAAAAAACCAGTCTGCCAGGTTTATATAATTGTGATGGATGGGTATGTAACATTTTTACGAGATTCTCTGACACATTTATTCTTCGTGCCCACAGCTGCTTTGTTTTGTCTCTGCATACTCATGATGTGCTGCATGGTGTGATAATCAGGAGCATATCTTCACTTTTATAAGAGCCTTTAATTAGATTGAGAACATTTAAAACTGCCAATAGTTATATGGTCATATCAGTAAAACCTTTTTTAAACTGAACCAGCCATTTTGAATGATTTGTCCAGCCAGATAAATTCACTTTAATATGTAGTGAAGTTGTTTACTGTAGTCTAAAGCACAGAAATGAAGTGCTTGGTTGGTTATCTGTCTAGAGAGTAGGAGTAAAGACATTTGTCAGAGAGGGTAAATAAAGAACTGAGAGTACCTTTGCTCCAGTGATGAATTTTGGGATGTCTCCGGTCCCTCCGTGCAGGATGGTTTTCTTGATCCCCTCCATGCCCAGCAGCATCGTGTCCTGCATGTCCGACATATTGCTGTTTGTTTATTGCTCTGGATCAGCTGATGTTATTCTGCATATGTATGTGTGTGGGGTACAACATGTGCATTAAAGGTCTGGGAGACTTGGAGTTGTTCCTGCTGGATTAGTTTAGGTAGAGATAATGAGATTATGTTTCATCATCTCAGTGTTGCTTTGTGTGTCGGCCATCATCAGCACTTTCTCTGAATCTGAATCACTCTCCAGAAGCATCCAGAATGGAGGAGAAACTGTAAGATGTGTGTGGTTACAATGTTATTAGGGATTATTCTGTTATTATCATAGTATTTCGCTGAGCAGACACAAGGCCAGGCCACTTCACTCATGTTGTTTTTATTTATATGTATATTTTTAATGAAAATATTAATTCTTCCTCAGAAGTAGGCATTGCTCTTTTCTGACAATTTCTGCTTTAAGGTGCAACAAAACTGTTTTTTTATTGAGTTTAGTTTTATAATAGCCTGTGGACATTTATTTAGTTTGCAGATTGACATTTTTTTTTTTTTTTACTTTTGAGTACTTAAATGCAGACAATTAAAATGTTTGTGTTTAATTTATTAGAATTGTACATTATGTTTTTTTTAATGAAATACCAAATGCAGTGACATGATTAGCATAAAATATGTAGTTTTTATGTCCTTATTTATGTAAATATTAATTATATATATTTTAAAAAAAAAAGGTTTTTATAAGCAGAAAATAGCATCCTCTTGTTTTTAGGCTCAACGTAACTATTTATTTTTTTAATTATTTATTTACATATTGTTTTTGTTAAAAGGTTTAGTAGCTACCTGAGAAGATTTATTTAGTTATTTAAATTTAAAATATTGAGTGCACTAATAGAGATCTTCTTAAACAGAGACAATGTTAACAAAAATAGTTAAATGAATGTTTACTTAAGTTCCACAGTTTACTTTGTTATAATTATGTATTATTTGTATTTTATAAGATACCAAAAATTATATAAAGCTCCACCAGCAATAACATAACCATTATTATATATAGATTATTTTTTTTAATGTCTATCTATATAAAATTAAAGGTGGTGCTGTTTTCTGCTCATAAATGCGTTTTTAAGTGCATCAAAATAATTTGTATTTCAATACTTTTACATTTAGTTTAAACATTTACTTAAATTTAAAAAAATAGTGCACTGGTGAGAGGGTAGGGATGTACATAAGCAGAGACAATAAAACAACAATAAAATAATTAAATACACTTTCATTAAGTGCATTTGTTTTATTTGTTGTTATGCATAACATATATATAAACATTGTGAGATAGAGAAAAACCCCAGTTATAACATGATCAGCATTATATATTCGCCTGCATACTTTCTAAATATTGGCATCTGCAATAAAAAAAAAACAACAACCTCATATTGGTCAACAACTAGTCAGAAGTGGAAGGATTAAATTTGTTGACATTTTTTATGTCAAGTCCAACCCTGTTGCATGTACTGGAACAAATGTGTGTGTGTGTGTGTGTGTGTGTGTGTGTGTGTGTGTGTGTGTGTGTGTGTGAGAGAGAGAGAGAGAGAGAGA